>OX638252.1:4916355-5606914 GCA_951806755.1 Brenthis hecate | reverse complement strand
GACCGCCATGGCCGAAATCACGCAGGAGGACATTATTTTATATTACAACAAAAGGCAATATTATTAATCATCTACTATACATATAAGAAAATTCTTAATGAGTTGAGTCTGCACATTAATTATTTTTTGGAAAATCTTATTGAAATAGTCATCATTATCGATACCAGTATCGATACAATAGATACTTCAGAATAGTAGTTGTAGAATAATATGTTGATAGTTTTTAGAAATTTTGTCTGTCTGTCTGTTTAGAAACGCATCACAAGAAAACCACTGGACAGATTTTGATGAAATTTGGTATGATGATAGCTGGTTATCCGGATTAATATATAGGGTACTTTTTACTCTTTTTGTTTAGATATTTTATCTCAGAGATGAGATAAAATATCTCAGTAAACACATCTATACTTACCGTTTAACGTGCCTAGGGACGAACCCGAGCGGAGCGAGGGTGAATCGCATTTTATTCACATGAATAAAACAAAATAAAGGAGTTGTAATAGATATTGTACTTGAAATTAAATATAATGTACATAGGTATATATTTTTATCAATTCTATTGTCTTTAAAAATGAATGAATATATTTATGTGAACAAAATAAACAATATCTTGTAATTATAATAGGGAAAATAGTGAATATTGTAAAAACATATTTAAATGGTACAAAGGTACTAAAATTAATTGAGATACTAGTATAGTATTATATGATCTGTGATTGAGATAAATCCCTTTTGTTCTATATACATATATAATTTAGTTATTATTTTGATAATAATATAAATACAACAAAAGTGTTTTAAAAGAAGCTTTTATTTATTGACTTCTACTATAAATGCGAAAGTTTGTACCTGTGTAGGTCAGTGAATATGCTTGTTACTCCTTGTCTATTAAACCTGCACAACGATGCAGAAGTACACAAAAAAGAAATTTCCTAGTGAGCTATGTATAAAATAAAAAAATATTTGTATTGTTAGAAATTATTATTTACGATACGTAAGGCGTAGACAGTAACATACGAGTACTTGAATAAACTTACAAAAACAGCGAGCTTTTAAATGACAATAATTTCTTAAAAGTATAACTTTTAAATTAAGACTTCAGGCAAAACCAACCTTTTATTTATCTAGCTCCTGAAACACACTTTTCTAGTTTAGGAGTTAGGGTTGTATGGATTTGTTACTATTATGTCATTTGAATAGTCTGTTATTATTCTTTTACTTACATCGTCATAACCTGGACTCCAAGTCTTTAGTGCTTGCAGACAGAAAGTGAAGTATAGTGAATTATATATGTAGTAAACAGTACATGATCACTTTATGGCTCCGTCATCAGAACAGCTCCATTATAGTATATTTTTAGGCTATCACTCAAGTGTTATACACGCAAGTTAAACACAAAGTAGAAAACAGACAAATTTAAATTGCGCACAATTTAAAAAAGGTAAGATAAACGTTGTAATAATTAATTAACATACATTCATTTATTTTTAGTCTATTAAGTTTATTTTAAAGTAGTTCAATAGGATTTAAATCAAGAACGAGTGCCAGCCAAGGCATTATTTCAATTACGTCGTTCTCTTATTTCCGTTTTAAGTAGTTTGCGCATAGCGGCGTTTGTTTCACTCGTTATCAGATTAAAAATTAACTATATTCAACTAGCAAGCTACCCTCTGTTCAAATTCAAAATAGGTTGCATATATTTTTTTTTAAATAAGCAGTGTTTTGAATTAACAAAAAAACATTAAAAAAACATATTGTCATGAAAATTAAAAAAAAACGTGTGTGTGTATGTGTGTACTTATGTACGCACGTAAGAAGTTATACTTCTTTGGCGTAACAGAATAAAAATATTACATCCCGTATGTCACAACTCTTTGTTTTGTTTGTAAAAGGAATGCAGCTAACTTCATAATGTAGTTTTTTGGCTGTCGGTGTGCGCGCGCATCGTAAAAATTTATCCTCATTTTTTTTCCAAACGTGCCAAAAGTAATATAACTTCAAAAATGAAAGCGGAGTAAGACGTAATCAAAAAAATATATTATACATGAAAAATATAAGTTTCATTTAATGTTCTATTTTGGAACACCCTCGCTTCGCTAGAATACGTCCCTAGGTGGTATTTGTATTTATAATATTTTATACTCAACTGGCTCGTATTGAAGCCATTAATTACAGAATTTAATTGAATTGAATATTTTATACAGGTAGCGCCATCTTTATGTGCTACTGCAGGTTAATAAGTTAGGTAAGGTAAGATACTAAGTTTCAACCAAATATGTCCAGCCATTACAACGTGAAGGGAGCAGTAATATAAATATAAACATACAAAACTTTCACATTTATAGTAGTAATATGATCTATTTATAGTAGGAACTAGGTATGATCTATTTATAGTATGTATGATATTTATAGTATGTATTTATAGTATGTATGATTTATAGTAGGTATGATCTATTTATAGTAGAGCTATGATCTATATAAATAGATTTAACGTTCTACTATAGTAGAACTCGCTCTGCTCGGGATGGACGTGTCCCTACGATTTAAGGCTAGTATAGATTTCTCAGAGATGAGACATACCGGTATATGTAAATGGCATGTGGGCAGTAAATATCCTATATTATGTTAACTCGAATAACCCGTCCAGTAGTTTTCTCGCGATAGACGGACAGACAGACAGGTAAAAATTGTAAAAACTATAGATTATTTCAATAAGATTTTCCAAAAAATATTTAATGTACAGATTCGACTCAGTTAGAATTTTATTATATATATATATATATATATATATATATATATATATATATATATATATATATATATATATATATATATATAGATTACAAAATTTAAGATATTAAAAATTTGTAAGAATTAATTGTAAGATAGATTTTTGTCAGACTCACAAGTGGTAGTAGATTCTCAATTCAGATGTATATACATATTTTCCCTATGGATAGAATTAACAAGATTGAAATGACTAAAATTAATGACATAAAAATCGAGCTATATATATTTGGTATCAGCGCTATCCCACGGCTTTGCTCGCATATTTTATTTTTGTATAATTGCTCCGTTACTAAGTTTCACACCATCTCTTACTTTTCATCCCCAGAAGATGAATAGCCAGAAATTTTCTAATAAAAATAGCTGGTGCCATTTTGAATCTATACTAATATTTATAATATTAGGTATTAATAAGAGGTAAAGTTTGTGAGGTTGTAGGGGGTAATCTATGGATCTACTGAACCGATTTAGCTGAAATTTGGTAAGATGATATTTTGATACCCTGGGAAGGACATAGGATACGTTTTATTCCGGAAATCATCCTTTAAAGGGTTGAAAATGCGGATGAAAGTTTGTATTGGGTATTAAGCTATGGAAGAACCCGAGCGAAGCGAGGGTGAGTCGCTAGTTAGAAATATAATTTTAATTTTGGTAACTGTCATTTTAATAAAGATAACTTTTTAAAGATTTTTATATAAGCTTCCAGGCCTCTTTTGGCCTTGAACGGTTAAATATAGGTTTACAATCCCTTTGAGGAATATACCTACCTTTTAGCATTTATACTTTTTGATATGTCGTGATTAATCGCTGAGTGGTATTTTTATTTATATATAAAGCTATTCATATTATTCTACATATCCATAGTACAGTATGATCAGCCATAAAAAACTTGTTTCCTATAATTTTAAACAACCCTCAGGAAGATGTTCACAAATAAAGTTCTTTGCCATCCGTGACCGCAACAAAAGAATTTTTTAGAAGACATTAAAACTTGTACGTTAGCAACTCGGGATGATTCAAAAGCGTTTTAATGGTGGAGGAGTTTTAGAAGTTTCTTTGTGAAAAGTAAACTCGCTAATTGAGAAGTTTCACCGTGAAGAAGAAAAAATGCGAAAACATGAAGGGTATGAATCAGTGGGACGTAACGAGTTTGTGTATAAAAGTACGATTTTTGAGAGGCGCTCGTATGGAAAACAGATAATTTTTTGTCGCTCTTTCAATAATAATTCTTTGCTTCGTTTAACTCGTTTATTTATAATGAAAGTATCATTAAATAATACTGTTTGACTGATGGCAGTCACTTGCAGATTCACGTTTGATTTGTAGGTACTATATGCATTCTTATTGCTGACGACACGTTTGGCTCACTTTGTAGTAACCCTACTTGCTGCGCCAGCGGTCACGGGTTCGAGTTCCGCTGGGGACCTTCATTTGTGTCATAAGCACGAATGTTTGAACTCCAGTCATGGGTGTTTATATTTATAATATGTATGTATTTAAAGTTATATATGTATAATGTATCAACTATCTGGTATCCATAACACGAGCCTCGTAGCTTACCATGGAACTAGATGGTGTTGTGTGTTAATGTCCTGACATATTTATTTATTATTATTTATTTATTGCTACTCCTAGACGTAGGTTCTATTTTTAGATCAGTTTGACATGATTTAAAAATAAACTAAATTGTCATAATATACCTTGATGATATAATATGTGTATATGTTACTAAGAAATATACATATATTATATGGATCGAGATCCAGCTGCAAGATTGTTACGTTCATAGCGTATTTAGTCCAAATCAATTTTTTATATAAAATAATAAAAGGGACAATATGTTTTGACCGGGGTGCCTATTAAAATATGCGCGCTAGTATGTTTAATTAAATAAATAATAATTGACTTTTTGGAACAAAAACGATACATTTATTATTAAAATGAATTATGCTCCGTTTCAATATACGTAGAGGTCCTGAAAAGTGATAGCTGCCGTTGCGCAATTGGCCGCAACCTCTTCGCAGCCAGGTGTAAGCAGGTCATAATTTATTACATTTATACGTTCATGGTATATATTCATCATTTATATATCAAATTAAAGCTATTTTGTTCTGTACCTGATAAACTACGTCTGCCATGGCAACTAACAGTTAACTAACGCGCTCTCTTTCACTTTAATCTACCTTTGCCATGGTAACCGTTGTTATTGTCTGAAAAATGATATATAATATTAGATTCTTTCCTTCTTTTCTTTCCATTGCGGCCATTTTTACATAGGCAGACGTAGTCTATCAAGTACAGAAAAAAATAAGCTTTAATTTGATATATAAATGATTAATATATGCGATGAACGTAGCAATCTTGCAGCCGGATCTCGATCCATATCTTTGTCACTTAAATTATTATTTTATTAACAAATGCATCGTTTTTGTTCCAAAAAGTCAATTATTATTTATGTAATTAAACATACTAGCGGGTACATTTCAATAGGCACTCCGATTAAACCATATTGCCCCTTTTATGGTTGTATATAAAAAATTGATTTTGATTAAATACGCTATGAACGTAGCAATCTTGCAGCGCGACATTAGTTCAATAGATTTATGTCTAAGAGCCTTATTTTAAATGTTGCCGATTTAAAAGCATGGTTAATATGATCGATAGAATATTTAAACACAAACTTTACATCTTACTTCTTATTAATATTATAAATGTGAAAGTTTAGATGTTTGAATGGTTATTTGTTACTCAATCACACTAGAACGGCTGAGTGAATTAGGATGAAATTTGACGCAGAGATAGATTATAGTCTGGAATATACATAGGTTACTTTTTATCCAGAAAAAATGTACTGTGTCCCTGGGATAGATTTGTTTTTGTCTAGGGAAGAACCTGAGGGTGAGTCGCTAGTAAACCATAAGTGGGACTGGAGAAAGAACTTATGAAATATATATTATGTAGACATAGATATTTAATGGGACAGGATGGTATATCCTTGAACGCGCACTGTTACTTATTTAAGGCAGTGTCGGTGCTAGTGAGAAGAAAAAGCTATAATATATGAATATCCTTTTAATATTTTAATGAAATATTACCAACCTTAACAATATCCACCTTAGGCTAGGATAATTGAATTTAAATTATCCTAGCCTAAGCCTTTCAAGATAATCTATGATTCAATTGGCCAAAACCTTATGAAAATTCGTACAGTAGTTTCTGAGATTAGGCCGAACAAACACAAACTCAGATTTAGTTTATAATAATAGTATTATTATAAAGAATTATTTTTTATTAATATTTCTTCCACTTGCTTCAAACGATCACATCCAGAGTTAACATTCAAAATATTATTAAAATAATTTAACTAAAATATGTTTTTAGATAAATAAGCAGAATCAGCATTTTATTTTAAAGATAGATGTTACAGGGTAGACTCATAATGAGGCAATTTTCTCATAAAATGTGTATTTTTGTTTATTAGTACTGCAAGATTCATTTCACAAAGCCAATGGCTTTTTATATTTAACCCTTTTTATATAACATAGGGCTTAAAAATGTGATTGATAAATGATAACAAAACATTACTCTCTTTTTAGAGTAGTCGGTTAAAATTTCCACTCAGTTTCAAATATATAAATCGGAAATAAATTAAATATCCAACCTATTTATTGCAGAAAACTCGAACTGGTACGCTTTGTAGCTCAATTGAAAATGTTCAGAATACGATTGAGCATATAAATGGAATTGAATTAAATGAAATACCCCTGCGATATTTTTACTTTACTTAACTTGTATACTTGTTAAAAATATATAATAAAAATAAAATATATTTTTAATTTACATGGAAAGATTAATAATAACTTAAAAGAAGATTTTAATTGATTTTTTTTTTAAGTATCCGCATGGTAAAACGCGCACCGGACTGGGTCTAGTAGTCTTTTGGCTTCACGCCCGGCTAGATTGTCGGACGCTAATAAGCCCCTTATCACGAATAGGTGTACACACATAGTGGGGGCTAATCCAAGTACCTAAAATGTGGACGACACCGTGGGCAAAAACTTTTATTTATTTACATATTCATTTATATTATGTATTTATCTATAGTAACATTATAAAGAGGCAAAGTTTGTTTGTTTGAACGGGCTAATCTCAGGAACTACTAATCCGATTTAAAAAATTGTTTTGCATTACAAAGCCCGTTTATTGAGGAAGGCTTATATATCATTATAACTGCCCAAGGAAGCGGAGCAGTAATCATAAATGTTGACAAGTCGGGCAGACTTCCATACATTATTGTAAAACTATATATATTATTATACGTATACGAGCATGAGCCAAGCGAGAATGACTCGCTAGTTTATTCTAAGTTTTATGTACGTAAGTATTAAGTACGACGTAGAAATATGATCTATGTTTTTTTAGTGAACATGTGAAGACATATGTTGTTAAAGGATTTAGATATCGGCTATCATTTCACATTTGTCAGGCGCTAAGCCCTAGGCAATCTTCAAGTGGGAATCGTTGTTTAGTTTGAGGGGCAAAAGTTTATTTTAGATTTCAGATATATCTTGCTTTATTTATCATCTTACAAAATACTTTTTGAAAGAAAAAGATTAAAAATCTTAAAGGTATTTTCTGAATATTTCATCTCTTCAATAATATTTATATAAAATAAATTGACCATGCCCTTAAATTTTTTTTTATGAAGTATGTACCTTCTTTGTATTATTATAGTATTCAATATTAGAAGATGATCTGTTATTATTAAATAATTTGTTCTGTGCAGTATTTAAAATTATTAATTTTATGTTTGATTAAGCATTATATTGGTATTTTTCTTTAATAATAAATAAAGTTTATTTGAATAAATTATGCTTAAGAGAATATGTTTTTGTTTGTGTGTGTGTTTGAACACACTAATCGCTTGAACTACCAGTGAAATTTGAAAGATTTTTTATAGTTTAGCTAATGTCACGCTATCTTTAGAAACGAGAGAAATTACCATAAAAAAAGAATGCGAGTGGGGCCGCAGGAAAAGCGGTTTAAAATGTATTTAGCCCTTTTTAATGTCTCATAGCTGGGCTTGGGCCTCCTTTCAATACGAGGAGGATCAGGCCATAGTCCAACACGCTCGCCAAGTGCGAGTTGGCGGACTTCACGTATCTTTTGAAAACTTGGTAGATTCTCTCAGACATGCAGGTTTTCTCACGATGTTTTCACACTAAGACAAGTAAGTAGTAATCATGTTGGAAATGATTTGAAAATTTCAGAGGTGCGAGACCCGGGACTTGAACCCGCTTCACTCGATTTTCTAAGCGAGCGCGTTGCCACTGGGCTACCACTGCCTAAAGATATTTAAAATATAGCTAAATTTTATTTCAATCGCCATGTGTACAAAAATACTTCTTAGAAGAAGACCACTTCTGAGATACTTCTATAAGCGATATTCTTCTAATATCATATATGTTCCACGCCATCTTTATCTAGTAAATTATAATCAATGATTAATGCTGGAAATACCCAAAAGTAATAAGAACTCTAACCAAAGAGTCATATAGTTTATAAAGTGAGCAGTTTATGAAAACATAAATTGTACTAAAGTTTCGATGCCTTTATTCGGAGTCCGTATGTTCGAAGTCATAAGGCTCATATTGAAATTTGTAGCATGACTTATTTGGTAGTGGCCGTTAGTTACATTTGCAAATAATGCGGGAAGTAAGAAACAGTTTGTTGTAAATGGAGTATTCGTTCAGAGAATTTTGAATTAATTTCACATCATGGCTTTATTGATGATATCTATTTAGATAACTGCTTCGTTTGTCTAGTGGCTAGCATGTACGGACACAGATCCGGAGGTCCTCGGTTCGAGTCCCAGGTCTGGCCAAGTTCAGTTATTGAGTTTTCTATCAAGAAAGTCTCAGTAAAACCCGATGTTCGGAAGTTGGCGGTGTTTCTACCCTATGACTCGGAGAGCATGTAAAACTGACAGTACTGCGCCTGATCTCTCGGAATTTTAGATTCAAAGGATAGAAGGTGTATTTGCGCGTACTTTTGCACTATAATATTTATGTGAGATTGGCCGCTGTGGCCAAAATAAGTCAAGAGGACAGCATTACTGGTCTAATATTTCATTTAAATTTACGGGATAGCCTAAAACACGAGTGTCAAATGCGACTAAACTTTGCATATTTTCTTAATTTTATCAATTGTCACCAGTCCCCTTATAAATTGTCGGAACGTTCTTAGAGTTTTGATAGCTATTTATCTTTTGTCGAAATCAAATCTATAATATCTAATTTTATACATACATTTATCGATAAAAGGTTGAATACAATAAATAAAATCAATAAGTAGACAGAAAGCTGTTCTCTTTGAATTTTTTATTTACCTAAATAAAAGACAGCTTTACTTTGATCTTTGGAAGGACAATGTAAATGAATACTTATTTTTGTGAAGAATATTTACGGACGTCATGAAACCTAATACTTATAAACTTCAATATTAGATTTATAATATACTTGAATACGATATATTATTTCGTTCACAAAAATTGTTCTGTTTTCTAATATTTAATAGAGTTATAATGATTTTTATGTTATTATAAAAATATTGTTTAGGATGTGCACATTTTTTTTTAAATATTTGTCGCCATGATTCTTAATTAAATCAAATTACATATACCAACCCACGCTAATCTATATATGAAATAAATTCTGTTCGTTGGTAAGCGCATAACTTGAAAACCGCTCGATTGATTTGGTTATTTCTATAAATATTCAATTAATATCAATAAGGTTCATAGGGAAAAATTGGAAAAGCTGCCCGGTCTGTTGGGAAATTTAGAAAAAATAATAGTACTATATTCTACAAGACTTTTATGAAAATAAAACTTAGAGCGCACTAACTAATTTCGTAAGAATAGGACAATGTCTAACGGGTGAAATAGTATTATAATAATTATAAATATTAATTATACAAAAATTTTCACTAAAATAATATAAGAAAATAGCTCTTGGTTCTCACGACTAAGTTGATTTAAATGTTTTTTTTTTTCGATACCAACACTCACTAACTCTTAAACAATAGCGTTCGTAATAGGTGTACAGCTCATCGAAGAAATATCTATTATATTATAATATTATGAAATATAAAAACGATGTACGCACTGCGGGATTGTATCGCGATCATTACTATGTTAGCTTTATTTCAACAAAATACTAGGTCAGCGTGATAGCTTCCAAATTGCGTAGGCGAGTTCATGTGAGAAATAATGTTTTACCCTAAAAGATTTTGTCTTTTACTTAATCTATACATATAATAAAATTCTGAGTCGAATTTGTACATTAGTTATTTTTTGGAAAATCTTACTGAAATAGTCATTATTATCGATCCTTGACAGAGACCCAATCTATAGTTTTTAGAATTGTAGTCTGTCTGTCTGTATGTTACAGCATCACGAAATAACCACTTGACAGATTTTAATGAAATTTGGTTTGATGATAGCTGGTTATCCGGGTCAACATATAGGATACTTTTTACTGCGGGAAAATAACTGATCTCTGAGAATTGCTAAACATTAAAACGTAACTAGGGACGAACCCGAGCGGAGCGAGGGTGATTTGCTGGTCTATTTGAATAAAAGCAAAAAGTATCTTATAATATTAAATGAATAATTCTTGTACAGTATTGATAACTACAAATATTAATAGCCCGAATTCTTAAATGAAAATTTTACTTCAATACTTAAAGAACGCATTTATTTCTCGTTAAATGCAAGTTACATGTATATAGATATTTTCGAAAATCACGTATCACTTGTGGTATACCTACATATTTTGTCTAAATCTTAATATACTTCTTCTTCTTCTTCTCCCTGCCCATTTCCCAATCACTTGGGGTCGGCGCAGTACATCTTCTGTACTGCTGAAAGGATTTGGCAAAAGTTTTACGACCGGCCGTCTGCCTGACGTCAACCTTCCTTGGGAAATAAATAAATAAATCTTAATATACTAACGTGTTAATATGTAGGTAATATACAATGGATAATTAAGTTTTAACTGCCCCGGTGGTGTAGTGGCTATCATTTACGGCTGCACACCCGGAGGTCCTGGGTTCGAGTCCCGGGTCGGGCAAAGTTTAGTTATTAAGTCTTTCTGTATAGTAAGCCTCAGTAACAGCCCGGAGTTGGCAAGTTGGCGGTGTTTCACCCCCGTGCCTCGGAGAGCTCGTAAAGCCGTCGGTCCTGCGCCTTAACTCTCACTGGTCGTGTCGAGTGGTCGTCCCACCAGAGTATGAGAGTGCACTTGTGCCTGCGCGTACACTTGTGCACTATAATATCTCCTGCGCAGTTGGCTAGTCTCAATGAGATTGGCCGCCGTGGCCGGATCGGTCAGGAGAACATCAATTAAGTTTCATAGCCCATACAAACAAATTCATGATAATTCAATACATAAACACTGACCCTATCGTACACAAAGAAATATTTTTGCAACTTGTTTTTTAAAAATCAGAAAGCTATTAGCAACATATACACGCATTTACAAAATTAAATCACTTCCTAATAACGTTGAAGCAAGTACTCGTAATGTGTTTGTCAGTTAGAATTAATCTCATTAATACTGAATATTTACTTTTACGAATATGTTTTTCTATCAACCTAAATAAACATACATTGAAATTCTATTTTGAATAGTTCATTTTGGTCAATATACGATATTTTGTGTTTAGTTACATATTTTTGTAAAATTCATACTGTGGTGTAAAAAATGTAAAGAATTACAATTATAAAGGTTTATAATATACTAGCAGAATCCGCGGCTTCGCTCGCGCTAAAACTACAAAAAATCTCAAAAAAAGTAGGTTTCATACGAACTTATATGCCCTATTGTACCCCCTTATGGGATAAAATTCGAAAAATACTAAAATATTTATTCAATTGTATTGAAGAGCATTAATACCAAGATTCAAGTAATTCTGATCATAAATAATAATTTTTGGGTTGCATTATAACGTGTTGTCCCGTGGGAATTAGATTATCTCCCGCGGTAAAAAGTAGCCTATGTCTCCAGCCCTTAAGCTATTTCCACACAAAAAATCCCGTCAATCCGTCACTCCGTTTTGACGTGAAAGAAAGATAAACAAATAAACCATTTTACAAACTCCTATGAAACCCCATAATCACCATAGCAGACGAAGAGATGACAAGATATATATAGCTATACTATAATTTTTGTTTTTGGGGTATACTCTAAAACACATATTAATTTATAGAATTGAAATGTGTAAGATAAAATAGCGTGAGATTTTGCGACTGCATTCAAATAGGCTCCTATGGAAATGTGCAAACTTTCCAGAACAGCTGTTTAATCTGAACAGTAAGTACTTACTAAGGAATTCAAGGCATATAATATCGAATACATATGTTTTTCGAGTCAAATGAATAGATTTGATATACAATGTCACCCCTATATATGTACATTTTTCGAGCAGGTAATAATTTTGAACTGCCTCGGTGGTGTATTGGCTAGCATGTACGGCTGCACACTCGGAGGTCCTGGGTTCGAGTCCCAGGTCGGGCCAAGTTTAGTTATTGAGTCTTTCTGTATAGTAAGTCTCAGTAACAGCCCGGAGTTGGGAAGTTGGCGGTGTTTCACCCCCGTGCCTCGGAGAGCCCGTAAAGCCGTCGGTCCTGCGCCTTAACTCTCACTGGTCATGTCGAGCAGTCGTCCCACCGGAGTATGAGAGTGACAGGAATAGAGAGTGCCCTTGTGACCGCGCGTACACTTGTGCACTATAATATCTCCTGCGCAGTTGGCTAGTCTCAATGAGATTGGCCGCCGCAGCCGGAATCGGCTAGGAGAACATCATCAATTGTGGTTGTATATTAATGATATTAGGATTCTGTATGTCTAATAAAATAAATTTGTCTATGCAAGAAACAGTTTTATTGTGTACAGCCGTACATTTTTTTTAACTAACTTCTTCAAAAAGGAGGAGGTTCTCAATTCGTCGGATTTTTTTTTTAAACTTGCTTTTGTATAGAGTTATTTAATTTTCAGGATAACACTGGTAGTCAAAACAGGAAAGTAAAATATTTCTTTTCAAATAAATTAGTGTCCTAAAACACTTTCCATTACGAAGTGTAAGTCCTCGTTATTATAACATAATAGTTTACAAGAAAACTATTTGGAGATCTTTAAATTTTACTTATTCCATGAGGGATGAGTACATCAATTCGATTAGGAAAGAGAAACAATAAATAAAAATGATAACTTTGTAATCTATATAAAAAAATGGATGTTGCTATGCGCAAAACTCGAGAACGGTTCAACCAATTTAGTTTTTTTTTCGTATGTTCCTTAAAGTACACGGAAAGTATTAATAAAGAAAAAAAAGGTAAATATATATATAAAACAAAATCGTGTTAGTTACACCATTTATAACTCAAGAACGGCTGGACCAATTTATATGATATTTGATTTTTTGGATTTCTCTTAGTCCGGAATAGGATAAGTATTAAAGCATGAGAAAAAATAACGAAAAAAACCCCAGCGAAGCGAGGGTGAGCCGCTAGTGAAATAAAAAGATACAATGTTGTGAGAATTATACTATATGTATATGTATAGTGTATCAACTATCTGGTATCCATATCACAAGCCTCGTAGCTTACCATGGAACTAGATGGTGATGTGTATTAATGTCCCAACATATTTATTTATATTTTATTTTATTTATTTGCACTAATAAAAAAATTCAAAATAAAATCAAATTTACTTATATGTATCGCCACTTAATAGCCCGAATAAAAAAGAACAAGGAACAAAATAAATAAGCCAATATTTCCGAAAAAAAAAACAATTAAAAATGAAAACGAGTAGTAATCAAAAAAAAATAACTATCGCGTTTTACAAATTTTTAATTGGAAATAATATTTTAAATAAAAAATACACTGTTGGTGCTATTACATAAAAAAAAGCTTCACAAGCTTTTGATGGACAGCAACGTCAGTGGGTTGGTATTGATCTACCAATCAATTTGTAAGCTTCGTACAGGCTTGTCCTATAAAAACCAAACATATTATTATTATTTTTTTTTATTTCCAACCGAAATTTTAGCTATGGTGTATTTTAAATATAAAAATATGTGAGTTTGGTAAATTAAACTGTTAACTCTAAGAACTTTTAAGAGAGAAGTTTCTTAGGAAGTCAAGAATTTATGTATTACTATGTATGTATATATTCAAGCTTTTTTAACATGGCAATGCTAGGGATTATCTCTCTCGGACCTTTAATATTTGGAGGCTAAAGCCACCACGCTGGCCAAGTGCAGGTTGATGGACTTTACGTGTCTTTCAAAAACGTATTAGGTTCTCTTCGACGAGATGTTTTCCTTCACCGTCCATTATTTCTTGGAAATTCACTAAATATGCTTCAGTACTGGAACATTCATTAAATATGCTTTAGTATAGTATTAAAGTATAGTAAATAAAATAATTTTATAATGAAAGTGCTCAAAAACAAACAAGAACAATAAATTAAAAAAATCGTTCTCTAAAAGAGAGTTAATTTCGGAGATTGAAATATGGAAATATATGTTTAAGCTTCTGTTTATATTGCCGATGGGGAATCCCATCGGGCTCACTGCTTCTATTGAATAGTATCATAATATGCTAATCCAAATATAAACCTGTACTGTAAATACTCATCATGAAATCTTTAATCTATTGCAGATAACAATTACCACGAAACCAGCCAATATAAAGAAAATACTAAATATTAATCTAAACGGCAATTCATGTACATTTTATATAAACAACTAGCGACTCACCCTCGTTTCGCTCGGGTTCGTCCCTAGGTTGCTTCCCCATACAAACTTTCACCCCCTTAAGGCATGATTTCCGGGATAAAACTATCATATGCCCTTCCCAGGGTCTTAAGCTATCTTCTTACCAAAGTTCATCTAAATCGGTTCAGTAGTTTCGGAGCCTATTCGATACAAGCAAACAAATAAAAAAAAACTAATTTTTCCTCTTTATAATATTAGAATTTAGAATACATGTCCATATGTACAGAAAGGTCTAGGTATAATAGATTTTTAACATCACCAAACAACAACAAAGCAAATAACAGGATTTGTGCAGATAAAATGGATTCGATTAGCTCAAACAAGTTGACAGTTATTTTGTCAATATGTTACATGTGTTACCTTTATTGTTAAGCTTTGTAGTCCAATTAACAGTGCTTGATGACACTATTTTGCAATTCACATGAGACTTTATGTATATTGAAAAAGTACTTATAATATACTCCCTATTATTAATGCGAAAATCCGTATGCGCGTATGTTTGTTACCTTAATACTGAAATGGCTTGACTAATTTGGATAAAACTAAATATACAGATAGATAATAACCTGAAGTAAATGATTTTGTTGCTTTTCGTAAATACAGCGCTTATTATATGTAATAGATTCCTCTGTTTCTCACGTAAGCTGCACTTAAGCATCTATCTCATTTTATTAAATAACAAAAAAAGTATTAAATAATTTTACCGAGAACACATTAATACGAGTAATACAAACATACCCTAAGCGGAATTCAAACACACGACCTTCTTTGAAAGTAATAGTAATTCGGCATAGTTATGTACATATATCACACATGTCACAACGCTGATTTATTCATTAATATTAATTACTTGTACAATAATTATTAATTATTAGCTCCTTTTTAAGGTCTATATAAATGATTCGAACATAAAACTACAGAGGTGCGAGACCCGAGTTTGGACTAACATCACTCGGTTTTGGAAGCGAGCGTGCAACCAATGTCCTACAACTGCTTTTTATAATATTAATTAAAAAATATGAAGGAATAAAAAATGTATAGACTGAATAAGTCATTAATTGTATACATTTTGAATTAGATTCAACCGTCCATAATGAAGTCGGTTAATTAAAGCACACTGTCAGTAATTTATTTTGCAAAGTTGCTCCGCCCAGCTTTACCTTGCCTAATAAACCTGTTTGTCCAATTAACAAGTTTAGCATTTGGGAAACTTTGTAACCAGCACGTTTTCAGTAAATAATAAATAAAATGATCGATAAAATTATCTTTTGTTAGTATTATAATTTATCAAAAAAAATATTCTAAATAAAATATCTATTTACGTTATTTTTTGATTTTTCTTTTTTCAACCGACTTCAAAAAGGAGGAGGTTCTCAATTCGACTGTATGTTTTTTTTTTTATGTTTGTTACCTCAGAACTCCGTCATTTATTAACCGATATGGACAATTTTTGTTTTGTTTGAAAGGGTATACTTCCAGATTGGTCCCATTTAAATTTCAAAAAAAAAACTACCACCCCTAAGGGTGGAAAAACAACTAATGATGAATTTAACCTACTTCTAATTGTCATATTGACTTGAAACTTTGCGAGTATTTCTATTTCCGTTGATAGTACAGTGGTTCAGTGTTGTTGACCTGATCTGATGGCAAGGCCAGAAGGTGGATAGGTAGAACTCTTCAACGGCTAATAGTAGATACTTTGAGTTTGGGCTTATTTTGTTTGATTTGACAAGCCTAACACGTTAGAATCCTTACTTTGCTACTACTGTCTACACTAAAAAGGGAAAAATAAAAACTTTTTAACAAAAAAATAAAAACCGACTTCAAACAAAAGCACTAAAAAGTATAAAATAACTGATTGGTAGTTTTCATTTACTATACATACCTAATCAAATATTTTCGAAGTCGGTGTGCTTTGGCTAAGTAATTAAAGCCTACCTATTAAATACATACCTAATCAAATATTTTCGAAATCGGTGCCAGCCCATACAAAGCAAAGCACACCGACTTCGAAAATATTTGATTAGGTATGTATAGTAAATGAAAACTACCAATCAGTTATTTTTTACTTTTTAGTGCTTTTGTTTGAAGTCGGTTTTTATTTTTTTGTTAAGAGTTTTTTTGCACCAAACATGGTCAAATGCTTATGTTTTTGACTCCTTAAAACTTATTACTGACAGTTATTACAGATGGTCTTTTTTGTGGGTAGACACACACAAACAAGTAATTATGACTGGTGGAAAAACCAAAACAAAACCATAACATAATTGGAATGTATTCATTTATTTGTATATATTCAGCGCTTTTTACTGCCCCGCTACTGGGCATAGGCCTCTCTTCCAATACGAAGGGGATCAGACCATAGTCCACCACGCTGGTTAAGTTCGGGTTGGCGGAATACAACATGTCTTTCGAAAACTTGCTAGGTTCTCTCAGACATGCAAGTTTTCTTACGATGTTTTCCTTCACCGTAAGAAAAGCAGTAATGATATTGAAAAGGCAGTGATACCCCTGTGGTAACGCGCTCGCTTGGATAATGGAGTGAAGTAGGTTCAAATCTCAGATCTCGCACCTTTGATATTTTCGTGTACGAATCATTTTCAACATGAATGGAAACAGGTAGTTTTATTTATAACGTCATATGTTCACAGAAGTCTGAGGAAATATTAGACATTACTTTGCATGATAGTTATAACACTATTATATTTTAGCTACCTAATTAAATCAAAAATCAAATCAAATGAAAATATACTTTTACAAACACTTTTGAATCGTCAGTTTTACATTTTAAATTTAAATTAAATGTCAGTGTAGTCAGTCTGTGAGGAATCTACCATTGGCTCGGAAGGCAGTTCTGCTAAGAAGAGCCGGCGAAAAACTCAACATTGCTCTTTTAAAATAATATTTGAATACAATAATTATCTAATTATCCTACGTGAGATCTAACCAGACATTAGCTCCACACTTTGACATTTACGAAGTATAATTATTGTGTAATACTATTATTGTGTTTACTCAGATACTCCAATGGCCGATTCTTTAATAGTCAAGCCCATTCATCTCAAGAAATCACTTTAGATCGATTCAATAGATCAAAAGAAAAGTTCTTTACAGCTTCTGCACCAAAATGGAACTAAATAGAAGCGAATTGACAATTATTAAGTAAACTTGTCCCACTTTGTTCACCTTTACCGATAAGCTTGTTTGTCCAATTAACAATTCTGGGATTTGATGGGGACTTTGCTTTGTAATTAACCGTTGCCTTCATCCTTGATGATTACTTCTTTGTTTGAAATCTTTTTTATATTCTCTTTACCCGCGTGTTTAGAAGAAGGGTAACGTTTTTATGGATTCTTCTTCCTCAAATATGTTGTAGGTTCTGAACTCCAAATGGCTTGATGGATTTTAAACTAGGTACTATTTTTTACATAAAATCTCTCCCTTTCTGTAATTTTTTTTAGCATTCGGATCATCGGAAATCACATAATATAATAAAACCACGAGGGAAAATAGTCCTATTCAAAACGTCATACATTTTATTAGTTTTGTGCTCGTTTTAACATATGAGTTAACTCAAGTTCTGAAAGGAGATGCTTTAGCATAGGAAGCAAGCAATAATTCTATTGTAGTAAAATGGTGTGTTGATAATATTAGTCTTTCTCAAAAGTAAACTATAATTTACATATCCTATAACTTGTATCTGTTTGTCCTAGTAGTGGTCGAAATTCGACCATAGTCATTATTTTTTTTATTGATAATTAATACTAAAGCACGTCAATAAAATAAAATAAATCGAAAAAGAAACAAAGACGAAAAACGTTCAGAATTGTTTTATCATTACTAATCTATATAAAAAAATATAATATTTTAATCTATACTAAAATTATAAAGAGGTAAAGTTTGTGAATTGTGAGTTTATGACGTTTTAGGGGGTAATCTCTCGATCTACTGAACCGATTTAGATGAAATTTGGTAAGAAGATAGCTTGAGACCCGGGGAAAGACATAGAATACTTTTTATCGCGGAAATCATCCCTTAAAGGGGTAAAAATGGGGATGAGTTTGTATGGGAAATCAACCTAGGGACGAACCCGAGCGAAGCGAGGGTGAATCGCTAGTAATTAATAACAAGGAAGCTCGTCAATAGCTACTGAATAAAAAAAAGAAAATCTGTTAAGCCGAGGAGAAAAAGGCACAGAACTATTTTGTTTTTGCCTATTTATATAAACATGATTATTATAAGTGCACGTAATATAAAGAATCACGTACTTTGAACTATTTTTATCTAACGTAATGGACATAGATTTGTATAAAACAAACGCCTTTACTCATAACGTACAAGATCCGACTAAAGGCTATAAAGGAAACAGGCTGTAAGCAAAGACTAAAATCGATAATGTAACTGTGAATAACTGGACCCATAGCCAGGTCCAATTAGTACCTATATTGATCTTCTATATAATAGAAAGATATCGTATTTTTTCTTTTCCCTCATTTTTTACAGTTTCCTTTCAAGAACGCAAGCGACTACGAGGGATTAGCTAGTACAGTGTTTAAAAAATTGGAATGTGCTTTTAATAAGATGCTCCTGAGGTACAGATTTTTCTTTCGGAATTTTAAATCAACAACGCTAAGAAGAAAAATTACGAGATTAGGTCAATAATTGAATGAATTATTAACAATATTTTAAAGAGCCGCGGGATGCTTTATTTCTAATGAATTATTATATCTAATAGATGAAATATTATATCTAGTATTTATTATAAAATAATATTTTGTAAACCGATTAAAGGTTAAACTGTATACAATTTTGATGAAAAAATAAAACATTCGAACTAAAATATATACACTCAATTTGAAATTCCCGGAAAACACATTTGAACAATAGTTTACAGTTTTAAAATATTCTATATATAAATAAACATAGACAGTGGTAGCCCAGTGGTCGCTTGGGAAACCGAGTGAAGGGGGTTCAAATCCCGGGTCTCGCACCTCTGATATTTTCATGTGCGGATCATTTCCAACGTGATTACCACTTGTCTTAACGGTGAATTAAAACATCGTGAGAAAACCTGCATGTCTAAGAGAACCTAGTAAGTTTTCAAAAAGACACGTGAAGTCCGCCAACCCGCACTTGGCCAGCGTGGTGGACTATGGCCTGATTCCCCTTGTACTAAAGGCAGGCCCGAGCCCAGCAGTAGGACGTTAAAAAGGGCTTAATACAAATAAACAAAGACAAAGCAGCAGACAATTATTTTTGTTTAAAAATTAAAAAAAATAGAAAAAGTTTTTTTATGGTTATGGTAAATTATATTCATGCGTTATCCTGAAATTATCAAGAATAATTATTATTATAGTCGAATTCGGATCACTGAACGAACGTTAGTTTTTTGAAAATGGCAGAAAATTTAGATGTTTTAGTCTCACTACTTATTGCATTAACATCACAATTTCACTATAACCATTTCAAAGTAGCTATGCTTGTAAATACACTTAAGGTAATGTGTTTTCTTCCGTTTATATCCCAAGTTCATGAAATTTTCTCTTTATGTAATGTTATTTACTCGGAACTTTACAGATTTGTCTTATACAAATCTATATCGTTACGTTAGATGAAAACGGCTAAGTACGTTATTGTCCTAAATGGCCATTAAAATAATCACTAATATCGCGTTCGTCCCTAAGTATCAAGCATATGTATATGTCACTCCAGGTCATAGCCTATCTATACAATGAATTTTATCTTAATCCGTCTAGCCGTTTCAACGTGAACCACAAAATAAACAAAAACACTCACATACACACACGCACACACATACAAACCAACAAATACAAACAAACAAACAAACAAAGAAACAAATAAACAAACAAACAAACAAACAGACAGACAGACAGACACAAACATTCGCAATTATAACAAAAGCCAGTAATATATACAGGCAAACCCAATTATGAAATATTTTATTAATGTGTTACTCAGGTCATAGTATGTGTAATAAATCCTGTTGTATTTATAAATAGGTACGTAAGAGAAATATATTGCATGGTGCTACAGAACTCTGAATACGCAATACCAACTAGAATTTGAATAGAATTTTTCAATTCTGTATGTAAGCTTTAAATCTCTTTTCAGTATCTTTCTCTAACATAATTACTCTTTAACAAATAAAGTACACTGACTTCAAAATTACTTAAAAGTTCTTTCACCCTTAAGAATGGTTTTTTTTTATTTTACTTGAGATTATGTATTGTATTGTATTCATCCCATTTTAACGTCACATTGCTAGGTCCAGACTTCCATTCAACACGTGGGGGATCAGGCTATAGTACCTTTCTCAATAACTTCTATCAGACAAGCAGGTTTCCTCAAGACGTTTCCTTCCTCGTAGGGCAATTTTGGAAATTATTCGCACCTGAAAATATAAGAGTTGCAAAATGCGGGATTACAACTCGATTCACATGGTCTTTACGTAGATAATATGTATTTAATAAAACAAAAATTAAAATAAATCAATCCATACAAACATAGAAAAAAATTGAGTAGCTCTTCCGTATTAAAGTCGGTTAACAAAAGCTGATTTGGACTGAACGAACCATATCCGGTATATCTCCACAATCATTGTTCCGAATTTCGGTTCAAATTATGATTTATATCTGAAGTTTAGAAAAAGTACCTTGTTGTTCTAAAGGAAAATAAGTGGCTTAAGTTGTCAGTGTAAAAGATGATATGGAATTTTGACTCATATCGTCATAGCAATGTAGACTATTATTGTGAATGATATACTGAATTTTATTTATTCACATTTGGATACAGTCCAAATAGGTTTCGAGGTTCGTGTGCGATTTATTTACGATGTGGAATATTTTATACGCAAATTTTGAATGTTTATCGCAATATAATATTGTATGGGTTTTGAATTTCTATTTCATTTATAAAATGTTAACTAATTTCTGTATTAACTTAAAGAAAATAAAATTTTTTTATGAAGCCCAAAATGAATTACGCTAATGTTATAAAATATGAAATAGCTGTCAATTTGGAACAAAAATAAAAGGTAATTATCATCATATTGTACAAAATTTGGTTGAAATTAAAAAAAAAACAATCTATTTCTCGCACCAAAAAATATTTTTTCATTGACAACTCTGTTGTTACATTCACAATTACCGTGTTTCTGCTATGGATAAAATCTCGTCATTTAGTTGAATTATTTCTATTTTATTTAAGAGACAATATAAATTAGTAATTAGAGTGGATGCTGCATATTTGCATATGTAATATATCTTTATGCTAGTTTAGAATATGAACTGTATATGGTACATCTCTCAATGAAAGGTTACTAATAAAATACTCCACTTTACAGCTCACCAAGCGAACTCCATTTTCTTTAAAATATAATATCTATATAGTATTTTGTTAAGAAAACTTCACACGATTTACTCGGGAGTAATCGCGAGTGAAATCAGAATAGCGTCTCAAGAGCCTCTGGAGCTATTTTAAAGTTAGGCATTTATCTGCTCATCTTGCCAACTCTTCTTTGAAGCAAAAAATGCTGACGTAATGCTTGATAAAAAATGTTGACGAGAACAACTTTACATCATGTTTTTATGGTATAAATAAAAATTTACTAGTTTATTTCGTAAGAGAATTTTTATTTTATAAAATTTTAAAAGTAGTGAATAAAAAATATTTATATACTGCATGCATTGATGTACTAAAACTCAATATAACATACAAACGTCTTAAAATTGTCCTGAAAAAGAATTCCTGAAACAGAATTCCAAATTATGCGCTTTTATATTTCATTTATTCAATGTTCATCATTCATTTTTGGATGACAATATTAAAACGCACGTTTAAAAAGTACTAAACGTAATATCTCCTAAACTTACTCGATACCGTGGCTATCAATTAGCGAATGAGTCGATCGAATCGGTTCTGTAGTTTTAGTTTATTAATTACAAACAAACAAACAAATCCTTTCCCTTCATTATACCTATTAGTTATATTATATATATTATAAATTAAGTTAAATCCCATGAATCAAGCTGCGGTACAAGGTACAGCAAGCGGTACAATCTATAACAAAATACATAAAAGGAACCTAGTACAATATTATTTCACTTTCAATATCTATTTTCGTTGCAAAAGATAAAAGATCGAACATGTATCGTCAATGAACACACCATGCGCAAATAAGATTCATGATTTCTGATATACACTATATTATGGTAGTAAAGTTCTCATGACCGACTTTTGGTCGCAGCGTTTACGCGAAATATGTTATTTTTTTATTTGTCACGTTGAAAGCTTATTTCTAAAAATAGAAATCTATACGTATAATAAAATTCTAACCAAGCCGAATCTGTACATTAAATATTTTTTGGAAAATCCTATTGCAATTGATATTATTATCGATACAGAGGCCGAATCTATAGTTTTATGAATTTTTGTCTGTCTGTCTGTTACCGCATCATGAAATTTGGTACGAAGGTAGCTGGTTATCCGGGTCAACATATAGGATACTTTTTAACGCGGGAAAATATCTCATTTCTGAGAAAAAATACAACAACTGCAATGTAAATGTATACTAAAATGTAAAACCTAAGAATTTTTTTTTTTGGTCATCTGAACGCGGGCGGAGCTGCGGGAAATGCTAGTATGATATAAAAAAATTATTATGTTTATTACTTTTTTAGTTTTGCGTGAATATTTGACATTTTAAATAAAACTATCTTTTCGCATTTTTTCGCGGATTTATTTTGATTTTTGGTTGCCGACGTTTCGAATGCTTTAGAGCAATCATGGTCGCGGGAGATAGTCTCTCCCGTGACCATTATGTTTGCTTAGAAAATTTTCATATAATGTATAAGTATGAAGAATAATGTGATCGCCTTCAGGCTATTTTAAGGTTGAAAGATTATAAGTATCCATAATTTACAAAAAAATAAGACAATTAATTTTAACCCCGCTGAGTTTCTATTCCCAGTTTTTCTCGGGACTTAGGTTTTTTTCCTTCGAGATGGCTCTATAGCTAAAGCGTTCAGTAAAAATTATAATAATACTAGAGACTCACCCTCACTCCTCTCGGGTTCATCCCTAGTTACGTTTTAACGTTTAGCTCAGAGATGAGATATTTTCACGCAGTAAAACGTGTCCTATACGTTGACCCAAATAACCAGCTATCATCATACAAAATTTTATTAAAGTCTGTCCAACGGTTTTCTCGTGGTGTGGTCACAGACTGACAGACAGACAAAAAATCCTAAAACTATAGATTCTTATCCACCTCTGTATCGATAATAAAGACTATTTCAATAAAATTTTCGAAAAAATATTTAATGTACAGATAATGCTGACTAAAAATTATTATTATATAAATACAGAGGACATACACAAATACATAATATGTACATATGTATGTTTCCAATACTAACCACCAACCTGCCTACGGTCTTACGTCCACTTTGTACTACGAAACAAACAAAAAAACAAACAATCTCTTCAGCTGTTTAATATTAGCAGATAAAAAATGTATGTAGATAAAAAATACAAATGAATAAAAAGAAATATTTAATATCGTTATGATATTATTATAGGATTATTTTACATTACATACTCCTTTCAGGTGTGATGAAGCGTACTCCAGGTGCGGAAGCTATGCATGAATTCGCATTTGGGTTAGTCCAAATCGATTCCATTATTTCGAGATAATATTATCAGAACTCGAATGTGTAATAGAATTAGGTAATGTTAGCTATAAATTTGATTTTAAGAATTTTTCATTAGATGATAATATGCCCTTTCTTCAATTTTATATTCAGAAAACCTTGTCCTTTCTAAGAATGAAAAACAGGTGTAATAAATATAAATATGTTGGGATAATTAATACACAGCTGCATCTAATTCCATGGTAAGCTACAAGGCTTGTGTTATGGATACCAGATAGTTGATACACTACACATATTATATAACTTTAAAGACATACATATTATAAATATAAATACCCATGACTGCCCCCAGCACAGAAATGATTGCCCCCAGCGGAATTCAAACCTGCGACCGCCGGCACAGCAAGAATCACTGCAAAACGAGACAAACGGGTTGTACTCGTAATAAATCAAAGCCTATCATGCTTCCAATTTTCATTCAATATTTTATTATGTTTCTCTTAAAGAACGAATAGAATAATCCGTTTGGATTTTCCGAAACTCCATGTTGTAAATGTACATCATTTTTCACCATAAAAGTAGCAAGTGGCGTGAATAGCGATAACAATAGAAATGTCGATACGACATTTTGAAACGTCACAAATTTGAATGTCATGAACTTTTATTCAATTTTATACTTATTCAATCATTAAATTTGACTGTAAAATGAATTTATAAAATTTTCCGCCAACTCCGTATTACCTGGCTGTTTTTTCTTTAATTTCAACACTGACATTTAATACTACATATATATTTTACCACTCGTTTTCTCCCATTTAAAGGCTTAATTTGAAAAATATTCAAAATTCTATAGCAGCTATTATTTAATTATGGAATCGACTAAGCTTCAATCTTGCAGGTGACCTTAGTTTAGAGGATAATGAATCAGTCAGTACTTTGGATGTGTAATATAATGTAGATAACACAAAAATAATGTCATGTTTTACATTAAGTTTTCTAAAAGCCTACATGCATAAATAAAGTAAAATACAATAAAATAATAAGATTATCTATACTAATATTATAAAGAGGCAGAGTTTGTTTAAATGAGCTAATTTCAGGACCTATTAATCCGATTTGAAAAATTCTTTTTGCATTAGATAGCCCATTTATTGAGAAAGGCTATATGCTATATATCATCATGCTACTACTCAAGGAAGCAGAGCAGTAATCTTATATGTCAACTAAACTAGCAGACTTCAATACATTATTGTAAAGGAATGAAGAGTTTATTTTTTTCTACTTTGAACTGCTAGGAAATAATAAACGAATAAGGTACACTCGTATCATTTACATATATACGTTTTTCGAAACGCATATTATATGTAAATATATATAAATAAAAATTATGAAGATAGAAAACTAATTAAGAAAGCTTTTTATATTAATCTAAAAAGCTTGACGTGTGAACTTAGCTTTCCGAATGAGGGTTACCTTAGAGTTATTCCGCGGTTTTATCTCGCACTTTATCCTACGCTCAAATACTGGTGCGAGCTTATTAATTATGAACGTAGAGGCCGATGTTGCGTAACCAAGCTAGAAATTACTAAGTGAATTAAGTGATATGAAAAAGGCCGAGTAATAAATATTTTAAACTTTTAAAAGTTACTTATTTAAAAAGTCACAAGTAATTAGCTGTTTACTGCATTTTGTATTTAAATAAAAAAGATTTTATTTAAATAGAAAATCAATTATTTTGATTAAGAAATCTATACATATAATAAAATTCTGAGTCGAATCTGTACATTAAATACTTTTTGAAAAATCTTATTCAAATAGACATTATTATCGATACATTAGCCGAATCTATAGTATTTAGAATTTTTTTGTCTCTCTATCTGTGATCGCATCACGGAAAAACCATTGGAGGGATTTTGATGAAATTTGGTATGGTGATAGTTAGTTATCCGGGTCCAATATATACTTTTAACTACGGGATCATCTTATCACAAAGAAAGCTATACTAACCGTAAAAACGTACCTAGAGACGAACCCGAGTGAAATGAGGGATAGTCGCTAGTGTACTTATGTACTATATAATCAATGGGTGTCTCATCGGCATCCGGCAATCCAGCTGTGAAGCCAAAAGACACACTGGAAGGTGTGCTATTTCGGTAAATGGTCTACCATGCAGGTTGCTTCTGGTACTTCCCTGATCCCCTCCAATGCGCATTCACCTTGTCGTGGTGGGGGGAAGCTCAGTAGTGCCTGGCAATCCAGCCGGGTGCGAAGTCAAGAAATACACAGAGTGGTGGCCCACCTCGGTGGGCAGTGTGCCATGCAGGTTGCTCTTGGTACTTCTCTGATAACAGAGTGATCGTGGGACCATACAGTATAATATATGCAAGAGGTATGCATAAATTAATCTTCGAACGTTAAAATAGGGTAAAAGTTAACTTAAATCCCAAGCAAACATAATATTTGGGTTAATTTACAAATAATTAATTTACATAACCAACAATTCTATTTAGAGTGCTCCACTAAACTTTAGAGCAAGGTTGTTTATTATTAACTGAAGATATTATAATTCAAACAAGACTTTTGATTAAAGCTACAGAAGCAAGTACTTCTGATAGAATTAATAAATTTGAATTCATTCATAAAATAGACTTCTCAATTGGGATGCTAATTTACATTTAATAAATACCTTTATTTATATATAAATAGGCAAAGACAAAACAGTTCAGTATCGTTTTCTCCTTTGTTTGTCAACTAATTTTGATAGTTCATCTACTGATGAGTTTTAGTAAATGTATGTATTCAGCCCTTTTTAACGTCCCACTGCTGGGCACGGGCCTCCCTTTAGTACGAGGGGAATCAGGCCATAGTCCACCACGCTGGCCAAGTGCAGGTTGGCAGACTTCACATGTGTTTTTGAAAACTTGCTGGGTTCTCTCATATATGCAGGTTTAACCACGCTGTTTTCCTTCACCGTTAAGACAAGTGGTAATCATGTTGGAAATTATTCGCACATGAAAATGTCAGAAGTGAGAGACCCAGGATTTGGACTCACTTCACTCGGTTTCCCAAGCCAGCGCGTTACCACTGGGCTACCACTGCCTTAATATTATTAATATCAATAAAAAAAATTGGAAAAGTTAGCTTTTTATATATAAATACGACTAGCCACTTCGTCTTCGTCCCTAGGTTGATTCCCGAAACAAATTTTCATCCCCATTTTTATCCCATTAAGATGGATGATTTCCGGAATAATAAATATCCTTTGTCCTTCCCAAGGTCTCAAACTATCTTCTTACTAAATTTCATCTAAATCTTTATAATAGTAGGTAGATGTAAATCTTGAAATTGCATATACATATATTTTCAGATATACAATAAACTGTAATTTGTTTTATTGTTACATAGGAATTTATGGACATAAGATTATGGATAGTCATCTTTTTACCATAAAGAAATAATAAAATTAATTACAAAGTATTATAACATAACAATTCAATAAAAGCACTACAATTCGTATTTGATCCGAACAGTAAAGTTTAGAACAATAGTACTAAAAATCTAAGCTACTTGTCGCTTTGTGTTTATAACTCTTGCAATGTTGTTGGCAGGTTATCAAACTTGCACAATGGAGTCAAACAGCAGAAGAACTTGCAAAGGATATAGCGGAAGTACAAGTAATTATCTAATAAACCGAAACAAAGCTTTTTGCATAACATGGTACGAGTAGCTTACTAGTGTACTTAATTTTACTTGTAATTTCTTTTAGTTTAATGTAATATGCTTGAACTAGAATAGAAAAGGAATATTAACTTTTTTACTACAAAAGAACATTGCCTTCAAAATCATTTAAAGTACAATTATTTATATATTCATTAAAACTTTTATAAAATTGTTTAAAACTAAAATTAACAAATATTGTAAGGTAATTTGGTGCCATTATTCTATTTCTTTAAAATTGTAGTTATTTAATTTTGTGAGTAGATACTGTCTGTAACAACTACATAATAATCTTTGAAGCGCCTAAAACCTTAGTCTCTCTCGTGACCATGATTGCTGTAGAGCATTCGAAACGTCGGTAACAAAAATATAAAGTAAAACTGCGGCAAAATCCGAAAAAATAGTTTCGTTTGAAATATTTATATATTTCATTTTAATTTTAAAAAAATGTATAGAAAAATCTTTGTGTTAAACCCAATATTGACAAAGTACGCAAAATTGATTATTAATTGGCGAAAATAATACGTAATTTACATAAAAATATAGCAAGTACTTCCTTTTTTTATATCGGTTAAAAATAGCACAGAACACAACATTATTATTTTTTTAACGCCATGCAATTGTCCCCATAACGATAAACAGGGTGATATTAAATTTTTGAGATAAATTAAAAATTTACCAGTATATAAAATTCTAAATGACATAATAATAAAAAAAAAAACATTATATAAAAACAAAAATAATTTCCAACGTTATACTATACTTAAACTAGTAATATTCATTCAACTTTACATGTATTATATAACATATGAAGTGAAGAACAAAACTATTTTTTTTAATATAGAATTATCACCTAATCACAAGTGCGCTAGTGTTTCGATTCGATCATATATCATTTATAAAACAACATCCATTTGACTCCTGTTGCATTCTCTAATAACACTCAAAGCTTCTACTGAATTTGTTTTCTAGAAGCTCTATCCATCAAGCCCGACGTCCACCGACAGAAAAATTAAGCATCGAAAACGTTTTTTAAACGAGCCAGCTTCCCATCAATCATATACTTAGTAATTTTTCACTGTCTATTTAAAATGATGGCTTGTACCCAATGTAATTTTCTGAATGACATATTATTGTTGTAAAAACTTAATTAGTGTCTGTGAATCTATATAAATAATAATAAAAATAAATAAAATTGAACTGTCTGTTTGTGTTGTCAAAATAATATCTGTTTACTAAATGGTTATGAAAGTACTCGTATATATATTAAAAAAAAAACAATTTTTAACCTTTTTGTCTGTTTGTTTGTTCCAGCTAAGCGGCCAAACTGCTGGACCGATTTGTGCCGGAAAATTCATTGCTAGATAATTTTATTTTAGAAAAGAATTAGCGAGCCGATCCAAAAAGTATGTTTTAACCCATGAAATTGCGACCAAAATCCGCGTAGCTTTATAATTTAATTATAAAAAAATATATAATGGCTTAGAACATAATTATTATCTGCATTTATGACAGGCATTTGACTTGTACTGCCTTTATGTAAGAAGCGAATTCAGTTTGATTACCTAACATTCAACCTCATAGCGTAGATTCGTCTACTTTCGAGCTTTATTTTTTATTGTATTTTTCCTTTGACAGTTTTTCATATTATATTATGACACATAATGCAGTTGTTATATGTATATATATATTAATTAGCGACTCACTCTCGCTCCGCTCGGGTTCGTATTTGGTAAAAATTTGGGTTTGTATGTATTTTTAATGCCGAATCATAAAAAAATTAAAATATATTTTTTTTCTAAATAGTAAAAAAAATTTTTTGTTGTGGACCACTCTTATCACTTAGGGGTATGAAAATTACTTTACGTCCTATTCCCAGACCTACTGAATATACACACACTTTTAATAAGAATCGGTCAATCCGTTTCGGAGGAGTTTTGTTACAAACACTGACACGAGAATTATATATATTAGATTTAAACTTTGTCTCCAAAATCACAATTACGCTATATTTCCATTATTTCATATCTAATTAGACCCAGAAAAATAGACTGTAACAGAGAACGTACACAGGAATGCGAATAATTTTATAAAGATAATTCATTTTGAAATCAAATCCAGTTGCAAGTGGAAATTGTTTTCTTTTTAAATTATGTTAATTTATTACTTATTTGTAAATTAACACGACATTTGATAATGATTATGATCACAAGCCCTTTGTCTAATTCTTCCATTTTTCTGTGTAAGTATATTAAGAAATAACTATCTACAGTTAATAAATCTTAATTGACCTTTTCTACACATATATTTGACATCTATATATATAATAAAATTGTAAATAAGTCGAATCTGTATATTAAATATTTTTTGGAAAATTTAATTGAAATGGGCATTATTATCGATACAGAGTACGAATCTATAGTTTTTAGAATTTTTGTCTGTCTGTCTGTCTATTTGTCTATCTGTCTGTCTGTCTGTTACCGCATCACGAGAAATCCACTGGACAGATTTTGATGAAATTTGGTATGATAATAGCTGGTTATCCGGGTCAACATATAGGATATTTTTTATCGCGGGAAAATATCTCATTTCTGAGAAAAAATACAAAAAACTGCATTGTAAGAGTATACTAATATGTGAAACCTAAGAATTTGGTTTTTGGTCATTTGAACGCGGGCGGAGACGCGGGCAATGCTAGTATTAAATAAAACTATCTTTTTGTACACACACATTCTACTTTTGTGGGTACCTACCCTGCTGCCTGCCTGCTGTCTGTAACAAATATATAGACACCTTTGAGACGTCTAAAACCTTATTCTCTCCCGTGACCATAATTACTGTAAAGCATTCGAAACCTCGGGAACTAATAATCAAAATAAATCCGCGAAAAAATCCGAAAAGATAGTGTTATTTAAAATTTCTATTTCTAGTAAGCTTCTAAATAAAACTAACCTAAACATATATATTTTAGGTACGAATATATATAATATACTGTACATATTGAATCCCCTTCCTTGAAACGTAGAAAACAGCGCTATTCAATCCAATTGCTTTCTATTACATCTTTTCAAGACGCGGATTTTCAAGTGCAACTTTGAATATATTTCAAATAGTGTATTGGGAGACTACAGACATCAAGCTTTGCAACATGTAACGAAAGGCAACGCCAAATATTACTACGTTCAAGCAGCTTTAAAGCTTTACTATTTTACAGTATTATTATATTCTAGCTTAGACTAGGATATGGCAATTGTATTGTTTATTTTAAGAATAATTATCATATATGATATATTCTATTATTGTACGAAGTCAGATTTTACTAAAAAACGGTGATAAAAATCATATAGAAATAGTCCAGACATACCGTGAACAAACACTCCAATTATTATTATATTTTATATTATAATACTATGTTATTTAAATATAATAATACTATGTTATTTAAATATAATAATGCTCAAAATATAATGTATGTGTAATGCTATATATAATGTATTGTATGTATTCATTAGTTCTTAACGTCCCACTGCTGGGCGTGGGCCTCCCTACAATACGAGGGGGACCAGACCATAGTCCACCACGCTGGCCGAGTGCGGGTTGGCGGACTTCACATATTTTTCGAAAACTTGTTAGGTTATCTCAGATGTGCAGGTTTCTTCAAGATGTTTTCCTTCACCGTAAGATAAGTGGTAAACATGTTGAAAATGATGCGCACATGAAAATATCAGAGGTGCGAAACCCGGGATTTGAACCCGTCTCACTCGGTTAGCCAAGCGAGCACGTCACCATTGGGCTACCTGTCTATATATAATGCTCAAAAGAAAATACGAATATAAAGAAAATAATCAGCCTAAATCTAAACATTTGCATGATCGATTGAACAAATAACAAAGAGAACTTTGATGTACATTTTTCTACATCTAAAAACTAATATTAAGATTTTTTATTAAAGAACAAAGCTAGAGAGATGACCCAGACCGATTTACACTTGCCTCAAAAAGGAAATTGTTCTTTAGGCAAACGACAAATGATACCCAAAAGTAGTCATACTTAAACGAAAATACAAAAAAAAACAACCAAAATTTAAGCATAGCTTACGTATTCAGAGTTTCGTGGAACAATTTCCTGCGATTCTCTTTATATTGGATAGTTCTTTGAAACCCATTATATCAATGTTTACGTCAATGGCAATGGTACGTTTTATTCAATACATTTTTGGCTTACAATGTTTAAATGAGAACTTTTCAACTGACTTTAAGCGAAAGAATTTAGTTTTTGAATATCATTGTTTCTATATCCCTTGCACAAACTTAAATGTATAAACGGTGTTCTTTTATTGAGTTGAGTTGAAAGTAATGAAAAGCTTATGTGAAAACTTATTTTACGTACAAAAACACTGTAATATATAAGTATAATATAAAATACGTCAATATAATAAAACAGTTTTTCTTATTTCCATTTCTTTTCTCTTTCTAGATCAGCTCCTTCAAAGACGAGCTAATATCTAACATATTATATAAACAAAAAATAAATGAATCGGTCGAGTTTAAAGTCTTGTCAGTTAAAAACTTATAGAAAAAGAGAAGTTAAAAACTGATAGATTACAAATATAAAACACTTTAAGTTTAAAAGAAAACACAAGAAAACAACAACAGAGGTGTGAGACCCTGGATTTGAACGCGCTTCTCTTGCTTACCCAAGGTCTTACTCAAGCGCGTTACCACTGGGCTACACACTACACTACTAGATACTTATTGCTTTTCAAGGTTTATTCACATAATAAAAAAGAAATATTTAAATCAGACCAGTGCAGTGGCTCTCAAGATATAACCACACAAACCGACAAGTAGAAATACAGTTTGCAGCAACAAAGTAAATATGTAAAAGAAATCACTTTTGCACATTGCTATATTTCACGTTACTCCGTTTAATTTTCCATACCGTTGTCCGTTTTCAAGTGGAGCTGACAGGCGGACAAAATTTTAACAATGTGATTGTAGCGGCGAACATCATGTCTACACAGTTTTAATTACTTTTTAACTAAAATACAATCCGACTGTAAAGTATTTTTAAGTATATTGAATATTCGAGCTTTAAGGGTCGATTTTACCTTTTATAAATAATAGTCAGTATGGAATAGATAGAGTATATACTATATCATATATGCCTATAGCCTTCCTCAATAAACGTCTAATGCAAAAAGATTTTTTCAAATTGGATTAGTAGGTCCTGAGATTAGCGCGCTCAAACAAACAAACAAACAAAAAAACAAACATACAAACTCTGTCTCTTTATAAAATTAATATAGATTACAAAAATATCATAATAGTCTGTTCATAATTGTGAAAATATAGTGCTCACAAAAATTTTACTCCGAGTTTTTGAAGCTACTGAGCTGAAATCCTTCAAGAAAAAAAAACGAGTTAATAGCGACTCATCCTCGCTTCGCTCGGGTCTGCCTCTGGGAAAACAAAAACAAACCTATCCCACGGGAACCGTACATTTTCCGGGATAAAATATATTCCAGGACTATAATATATTCCAGACTACAATCTATCTCTGTGCCCAATTTCATCTAGATCCGTTCAACCGTTCTGGCGTGAAAGAGTAACAAACATCCACACTCTCAAACTTTCACATTTATAATATTTATACAGATTTATTTCTATGATATATATAGTTAGTTAGATCAATATCAAACCTTCATATTTTATATACGCAAAATAAATACACATATTTTCACAAATATGCCTTATATTCGCAAAAACATGTAAATTTCAATATATTATGTCAAGTATTTCAAACTTTTCTAAGCATATTTGACTTTGGGCTAAAATTCGCAATGTATGTGATTACGTCATACATAAAATATTCGTAGCTTATAGTATAAAATATTTCACAAAGTTTATTCGTTGTTCGATACAAAAATAAGTAAAATACGTTAATAGAGCCTTAGGGATTGTTACGAGCGTAACTTAATATCGAAATTTCGCACAGGGGTCTAATTTTGGTGAATCTAATTTTGATTTTTATTTTTTTAAATTAATGTGTCACTACTAATGGATAGTTTAATTTTTAGTAGGCATATTTTGTGAGAAAATGTCGAATTGAGAGAATAATAACTACTATAATACAGTATAAACTCGCACCTATCGGTGGTGTACGATGATAAATGCACAGGAAATATTTTTTAAAGTAGAGCTGTGAGATATGATGATAATAATAATTTAAAAAAAAAATTAAAGAAAAAATATAGCTATTTTTATATATAAAAGGAAGCCATACTGACTGACTGATCTATCAACGTATAGTTGAAACCGTTGAATAGAATGAGTTGAGATTATATTGGCACACAGATAATTATTATGGCATGATGACGAAAGTGTGACCCCTAAAGGGGCGAAACGGGTGTTCAAAATTTGTATTGTGAAATCATATAACAGAGATGTATCAATTCAAAAATTTGCAGGATTATTCCTTTCAACATAATAATAAACACGTATTAAAATAACTTTAGGGAATGAAAGAGTAAATAGTTTAAAAATCAAATTCAGTGAGAGCAAAGCCATGGACAAAAAATACTATGAAATATGATGCATAGACCGTGTGAGTAACGATCAAAGTCATGTTATACATGGCTATAAATAAATAGTATGGTATACACTACAGTATAAACTCACTTTTAGTAGTAAGGCCGGTATAATTTTGTATGCAAAAAAGTGTTTATTATACATAAATTAGCGACTCACTCTCGCTCCGCTCGGGTTCGTCCCTACTTACGCTTTAAGGTCTAGTATAGATTTCTCAGAGATGAGATATTTTCCCGCAGTAAAAAGTATCCTATATGTTGACTCGGATAACCAGTTATCATCATACCAAAATTCATCAAAATCCCTCCAGTGGTTTTTCCGTGATTCGGTCACAGCCAGACAAACAGACGAACGAAAATTCGAAAAACTATAGATTAGGCCTCTGTGTCGATAATAATGTCTATTTCAATAAGATTTCCCAAAAAATATTTAATGTACAGATTCGGTTTAGTTACAATTTTATTATATGTATAGATTAAAAAAACTTTGCAAGCTCATTCGTTCGTTCTTTCTCAATCGTTTTAAAGTAAGAAACTGAAAATGTAATATATGTCTGCATAAGTTTTTGTTTGTGGTACTATTTATTCTATACTGATTGCCTCAAATTTTGAATAATAATTATCAAATTTTCATCACTAGTCGAAAACTAGCTTAAATCAAATATCTGAAATATACTTAGCAATTCTCAAACATACATAATATATTTTAAATGAAATTAAGTATTAGATACAGGTGTCCGATATTATTGATGTAACTTGTTTTAAATAATATTCCTTTTAAAGTCTCAAATATATAAAACTTTTAATAGAAAAGCTTCATAACCTTTTACTATTATCTATTAGCATCAAAGCTTATTTGAAGCAGTTTGAATTACAACTTTAATGTATAGACTAGGGTATTTAGATAGAAGGAGGAGGTAATAACATTCTTCAATATGCAAATCCAATTCGAAGTTTAAATTACATGGCCTTTACGTTCTCAAGGTAGTTAAATATATCGTCATTTTGGGAATATTCGAGATAATGCACAGAATATATTAGAGTAAAAATCGATTAAACTTAAAGATTTATTTATTTATTTATGTACCAGAACAAAAAAAAAAGTTAAAACAGATACCATGTGTACAAACGATGACTTATCTCTTTAAGAGATCTCTACCAGAAACCCTCAAGCGTGAGAAAATATAAAAATAATAATACGGTGCGGTGTAGGTACAAACTACAAACATCAATTATAATATAAATATACACATATACAAACATACATACATACGTATGATGGATTGTCATTTGTAATCTTATCAGGAAGGCAGTTCCAGAGATTTGTTGCTTGTACTGTGAAGGATTTCTCATAAAAAGTAGTGTTATAAGAAGGTACGTTAAGTTTTTTAGCCTAACACAGGGGCGTATGGGTCTTGAGCTAGGGATCGATAGCTGAAAACGCTCGCGTAAGTACGTAGGAGAAGAATTACTTAAAATAGTTTTTAAAATAGTTTACTTATTGAAACTACGAGTATATCTATACATATATAAAAATTGTAACTAAGTCGCATCTGTAGGATTAAATATTTTTTGGACAATCTAATTGAAAGAGACATTATTATCGATACAGAGTCCGAATCTTTAGTTTTTAGAATTTTTGTCTGTCTGTCTGTTACCGCATCACGAGAAAACCACTGGACAGATTTTGATGAAATTTGGTATGATGATAGCTGGTTATCCGGATCAACATATAGGATACTTTTTACCGCGGGAAAATATCTCATTTCTTAGAAAAAATACAAAAACTGCAATGTAAAAGTACCTATACTAATATATAAAACCTAAGAATTTGTTTTTGGTCATCTGAACGCGTTCAGATCCGCAGGCAATGCTAGTTTTGCTATATAAAATATTAAAGATACGAATTAAAAAAAGAGAGCAGGAACTCTTTTTAAATTAGATAGTCTTTATTTATTTTAAGCACAGGTGTGGAATCTCTTGAGAAAAAATTCTGCTTTTATATCAGCTGGATGACATATAATGTAGGTTTGACATAGATAAGCTCTTTACAACTCTGAGGGTGTCAAAGTTACTAAAATACTCACTTTAATAGCTATTATATGTTATTTATGTTTGGCTCAGTTTGTAGTGACCCTACTTGCTGTGCCAGCGGTTGCGGGTTCGAGTCCCGCGGGGGGCATTCATTTGTGTGATAAGCACGAATGTTCGTGATACGTGTCGTCAATAATAATAAGCTTTTTAACGATAAGCTTTTAAAGGATAAATATTTGACCATTCACGTATCCTAAACCCAAAAAGTAATTCACCACAGAAACTTAACACTAACATTTTGCAAATTCAACTTGCGTCTCTGTTTTTGCTGTTAAAACTTCACTTTGTTATCTGTCAAAAGTTTTGGGTTGGAAACAAAGGATTACCGACGAGGTACACGCGCAACTTTAGCTCAGATCGCATTAGTTTGCGTTTGACGTTCTCTCATTATGGTGTTATTTTCCATTAATAAAATGTATGAATTATAGAATAATTATTGTTAGTAGATAAATAATTTGAAATTATAATTGAATGTTTTCAATAACTTAGATGAGATCATTTTTAAAGATTGATATAGTACTATAAAAATACTCGAATGAGTAAATTACAGGGTGTTAGTCCGATAACCGCTCAAGTTTTGCAACTTTGATTAAACTGAATTAATTTGTGTCTCTTATCCAAAGAGCATTAAGATAATTTTTACATGTTCAAATTCAAAAAAAATGTGTGTACTTAATACGCACGTAAGAAGTTAATTCTTTGTTTTTTGGAGCATTCAATTATAAGCATGTTTTTTAATTCGTTAATTCTTTTTTCTTTTATTTAAGAGCTAATAAAGAGCCTTCGTGATATCAATAAGAAAAAAATTGAAACCTTTAGTGTTTTTATATAGATAGGTAAATAAAATTCATATTTGACATTTTAAAACTAAAACTATCTTTTCGGATTTTTTTCGCGGACTTAATATTTGATTTTTGGTTTCCAACATTTCGAATGGCTTACAGCAATCATGTTCACGGGAGAGACATTTTTGTTTTATGATTTACTCATATGTTTACTAATGATTATGGTTGAAATTCGGCCACTGGGCTTTAATAGCACTAGTCATAATAAATGAACGTCGAGAAGTTTTATAAAGCTTAGTACTAAGTCAGTAGTTTTTATGGTAACAACACTACAAGTCTTAGAATCTCTTGAGAAAAAGAATTGGGTTCATATTTGCTGGATAAATTATACATAATGTAGGTCTCGACAAGACAAAGTCAATCTCTTTACTACACTAGATGGTGTCAGAGTTAATAAAATATTTATGTTAATCACAACATCTACCGAATTTATTTAAATAAATTTAATAATATTTCGTGGGATCCTATTTTTTTTTTATAAAATAAAAGTAGCCTAAGTTACTACTTATTATATCAGCCATCTGCCAGTGGAAGTCCCGTCAAAATTAGTCCAGCCATTTCAGAGATTAGCTGGAATAAGCATACGTATAGACAGACAAAAATTGTAAAAAAAAAGTTGTTTTGGTATATGTACCGTGTATACATCCATATGCATTTAGTAAAAAACTGGTATTTTGACAAACAGACAGTTCAATATTATTTATCTTTATAGATTTCAATAAATATAAGTTATTATATTTTGGAACCGGTCCTTATTCTAATTGTGTCGGCGGTAATTAAGGTCAATGAATAAATTGTTGACATATTTTATTTCCTGGATACCTACTAAAGTAATTTAATTGATGAATAGAAAATGTAGTGTAATTGGGCATTGATATATCATAATAGGCTTAGTTTTGTTTGTATCATACAAAACTACTCTAGCGAAAGTTAGTTAAGATCTCTCTTTGGCCAATAAAAGAAAATCGGGAAATAAAGGTTATTATATAATATTTAGTAAATCTTAAATTTTGTATGTTCCACACATACATACATAATTTCTTTTTGAGATATATTATATATTCACCAGTATATAGGATATAGGAGGTAACCAGTTACATGCAAACATGCATACATACACACACATACACCTACACACATAGATTTTCATATCACTTTACTTTTGAAGTTGTTCAAAAAAAATTTAAATCTTTATATATTTGGTATACTGAAGTTAAAAAACATCATATTATTACTTTCAGACTAAGTAAACCTATTAATTAGCGTAAGATTTTCTCAACAGATGTTAGTTCACATTCCACGGGACGTTGATTAGCCTTTCCAAATAGGTCACCGGAGAAAATGACAATAGCAAGAAAATATCGATCCATTCTCATTATTTAGATATCTATTTAGTTAATTATTATTTGAGACAATCTACTTTGTAGCTTAGTGGTTTATATTTAACTGGCAAATAAGCCAGTTTGATTTCTAGAGTTAGTGTTTTTTAAGTTTCGGTAGTAAAATAAACAAATCACATCCTTTCAATCCATCCAAAGTTCCCTTAAGACTGTAACTAACTGTGCCCTAGATAATTAGTCTAGTTGAAATAAATGCAATGCTTAAAGTTGTTTTCACAAAAAAATTAATTACTCGTAAAAGCGCGCTCAAATCTTCAAATGAGCGCTCGTTCGATAAGGACATTTTTGTCGCTTATTGTGTATGTAGTACTTTTTTGATCGATGGTAAACCATTAAGAATGTTGCCATACGCAAGCCATATCACAATATTTACTTCATTAAGAAATAAGTATGTGTCAAGAAAGTGTAAACAATATTATTTTAATCATATTGTCGTACTAACAATTCTCCACGAGTACACCTCTGTCTGTATCTTTTTCTATGAGGTCGCATACCATACATATTTGACGACACGTTTGGCTTGCTGTGCCAGCGGTCGCGGGTTCGAGTCCCGCTGGAGGCATTCATTTGCGTGATGAGCACGAATGCTTGTACTCCATACTCATGGGTGTTTATATTTATAATAATTTATTTGACGAAAAATCAAAATAAATCCGCGAAATAATCCGAAAAGATTGTTTTATTTAAAATAATTTATTTAAAGTTATATATGTGTATTGTATCAACTATCTGGTTTCCATAACACAAGCCTCGTAGCTTGCGATGGAACTAGATGGAGGTGTGTGTTAATGTCCCAACATATTTATTTATTTATACCTCGATTTGTATGATGGCTACTAAAATCCATTTTTATGACTTCTGTTATAACCAGAACAATTTCATCAAAATGTGTTTTTTTTTTTATTTTTTTAACGAAAACCCTATTACCCTACTATATTTGTATTTCACTTAATAAAAATTTAAACAAACAGTTGTAAGCTATATATTTACTATGAAAAAAAAAAAAACTTAAAAAAACCGACTTCCCGGCGCTTAAATGTAAAAAATAACTAAACGGGTGTTTTCATTTAGAATAGATACCTAATCAGATATTTTCGAAGTCGGTGCCAGCCGATGCAAAGCAAATATAATATATTTCGATACGTAAAATACATAGATATTCATACCATAAAATATAAAAATCGGTGAACATACATAAAAAAAAAGAAAAAAAAAGATTTCGACGAATTGATAACCTCCTCCTTTTTGGAAGGTGGTTAAAAATTGATTTAGACCTACTTCTACTCATATGATTTCACAAATAATTTGACACCTTTAAGCAAGCCGGATATGGCCAGTGCATTTCTTCAATATCTACCACCCACCCTGATATGATTTGTTTTGATGAGTGTTATGCGTAAATTATAATTGGTCAAGAGCTTTATTTATTTTTAAAACTTTAAATGTTAGATTACTAAGTTTACAAGCATATAAATATTATTATTTTCTTCTTCTTTATAACCAGTGGATACTTACATGCTTTTGGGAGTATAGTTTAATTGACACTAAATCAAGTAATGCCCCGCTAGCTACGAGCTAGCTACGAGTAGCTACGAGTAGCTATGAGTAGCTACGAGTACCATATAGATTGACTTTAAGCGTATTGTTTTAATTTTTTAATCCAAATAACTAGAATCAACAAAACAGTATGACAATACCTGACTTCTTAAGGAGATTGTACCTGCAATTAGAAAAGATCATTATTACATACACACACAAGTACTTACTAATATTATAAATGAGAAACTAACTCTGTTTGTTTGTTTATTACCTTTTCAATACTAAAAAGCTGAACTGATTTAGGTGAAAATTGGCATGGAGATAGTTTGAGAGCCTGGGAAGGGCATAGGATAGTTTGTTACCCCAGAAATCATCTATTAAAGGGGTGAAAAAGGATATAAAACTTATCATACCTTTGTATAAATAGTTTATCTATTCTCGACCTAAGCGAAGGTGAGTCGCTAGTACATATAATAGGTACACGAAACATTTTAAGTGATTGTATTTCTGCTTCTAACTAAAGTAATAACGGACTTTAATTAAATGTTCGCTCAGAGGTCGAAATTCCACTATAACATTATATTAAAAAAAAAAAAACATTTTTTTTTATCAATAACACTAAAGATGGTCGTCAATAAACAAAAAAAAAAGGAAAATCAGTTGTCAAGCAGAGGAGAAAAAATACTGAACTGTTATGACCGTGCCTATTTATACATAGATTAAGATTGGTTACAAGTCATGTTTTATAATACCCACTATGCGAGCGTAGTCTCGAGCTGAAAGCGGTATAACACAGTGAAGAAAACAATATTAAAGTTTCTAAATAAACGTGATGCTTAGAAATGATATTATCATACTATACGTGACGTTGACGAATAAAAGTAAAAAAAATATATAGAAATTACACAATATTTCTATTTTGTAATGTTTTATTCGTAAGCGTTTGGAGAATCTTATCTTGTTTAGGGCCTTCAAGAGAGATCGAGAAATTGTAATTTATACAGATAAATAAAATTGAAGTGTCAAATACCTATTAAAGTAGGTATATACGGTAGTTATATGATTTTTTTTTGTTTTGTCTTGTTTACTTTTATTTTAGAAAAAGAATTAGGGTTCCGCGCAAAAAAATTAAACCTATGAAATTGTGAAGGAATCGTACCTACTTACTTAATACTTACACTTCTCAATATATTCTTACCTATAAAAAAAGTACCTTTATAAATACTACTAAAGAATCACTTAGGCTTTTGTCAGCTCCCACATTTCAGTTACATTAGAAAATGCTTTAAAAATGAAATAGAGAATGAATAGACCATTTTTCATATAAATGTTCCGTTCTCAACACATTAAGTTACAGTTCTTTGTGGTCTCAAAATTATCATATATCTTTTACATTCGAGTAGAGTTTTATCAATTGTATAATAATCTATAAATCTTCTAAGCGCTTGGAAATTTCATTTAGGTACGAAGGGTTTTAAAAATATTTTTGTAAGTTTGAACATTGGACTAGAGTGATAGGCTTCCATTACGTGCATACCAGTGTGTTTACTTTACCATTTTTATGTAGGTTCGTGGCCATTTTAAAAATAAACCATATTTTTATGGTTCAAAAAAGTGAGTTTTTCTATAACGACTCATCGGACTTCTATTATATATGAGATTTTTTTATGTATGTATATTTGTTACTTGTTCATGATAAATTGGCTAGACGGATTTAGATGAAATTTTGTACACAGATACATTATGACCTGGAGCAAGAGCAACGCTTTTTGGCACCTTAGAAAGTAATCTAGTGAAGCAAGGATACGTCACTAATAAGCGAATTTAAAAAAAAAAAGGTTATACGCTAATCATATAGAGAAGACGTGAAAATAATTCGTTAAAAATAAACTAGATCTTATTTTTTTGCTCATTAAAGAAAAATACTAACATTTTAAAAAAAATATTACAAAAACAATATATACATTTATTTATTACTGTACTATTTTCTTTTTTCAACTAATTGTTTACTTACTTTTGTTACTCTTGCAAGAAATGAAACGGCTTTTTGGTTTTTATTTTATTTATTTATAACTAGATCTTATTACCGACGTATCATATCCATAGACAGCGCGTCAGTCAATTTATTATTTCAGCTCAATAGGTTCATGCGATACTTCTATTAATTATATCTAGCCCATGCGCTATTACTCGTATTTGCAGGCTTTATATCTCTGTATCTCTTTGTCTTGTAATATCCATGCCTAAATTAACAATATGATATCCTACAACCGCTATAGAAAACTGTGACACAAAACAGTAAAAGTGTATAGAAATGGCATATCTAAAGATGACCTAATCACGTGGTAATAATTATAGTTTTTACCATATATAATTTTTGGTATTTTCATTAGCGATGCAAATCAAAGAATGTGTTTCTTACTACTTAAATAAGGGCTTGCATGAATTACATAGCGAAGCTCACAAAATATTTTTATTTTATAATGGTTTTGGATCGAACGAACAAACATACAAAGAAATATTTGAAACATAGAGGCATCCATTGAGGCTTTTATTTCAAATAATCTACGTATTTCAATGGATAAGATAGTAGGGGAGTTCTTGGCCAACTTCAAAAATAAAGACGGTGCTTAATTTGATTGTCGATATGTTATTACACAACGTCCACTAGTTGTGTACTAGTTTCTGATTATATTTAATGGAGAGGTACATGAGTAATCCCATATAATATTTAAGACAAAATACCACCCAAGAGTAGAACAATTAGTTTTTTTGCTGCTATGTGAACCACGTTAGTCCAATATCATGTTATTTTCTCAACAAACAAAAAAACAAAGTGTAAACTACTCGTAACATAAAAAAACAATAATTGCTTAAGTGTCCGCTGAAATTACCAGATCTTGTTAGAATAGCCAATAAAAGCTTCAAATTCTATCATTCACTTGTTTATTATAGGTGTTACAAGTTTGATGGGTATCAATATTATACATTTAGTTTTTTTTAATGTCCTACTGCGAGGCCTCCCTTTAATACGAGGGGATCAGGCCATAGCCCACCATACTAACCAAGTGGGGGCTGGCGGACTTTACATATCTTCCGAAAACTTACTAAGTTCTCTTAAATGTTTGGATTTCCTTACGATGTCTTCCTTCACCGTAAGAGAAGTAATCATGATGAAAATATTCAAATGAAAATATTATGAGCGCTTGAAGGATCGCGGATACGCCGGCATGTCAGTTAACAATTGATTTCCCGGAAACTAACCAAGGAGGTGTTAAAAACTTATATATATGTATTCTGTATGTCTGTTATTTCTTCACTTTGAAACGGCTAAACGGATTTAGATAAAACTAAGTGCTCAGATAGACTATAACCTGGAGTAACAGGCTATTGTTAGAAATGAAAATTGCCAAAAGCTGGAGCTACCTGCGTATAATATTATTAATACTAAAAAAACGGGGTCACACCCGAAATTTAAGTCGATAGTAAGTAGAACAAATTTTTACTATACTTAAGAGTCTATTAAGAAACATATAATCAAGAAACGTCCACACAAATCAGTATCGAGCTATGTAGCGCTAATGGAACGTCATATAAACAGTCAGGTGTGACATACGTGAGCGCTTGATGTATTATCCACGAATCCATCTGACAATATCCATAGAACGATTTGCGTATGATAATGTAATTTAAGCATTTTTCCTCTCCAAAGTGTTGAAATTTTGTAATTGAAGTATGAAATCAACTCGAGTATACCGTGAGATTGGACGGTCTTTTTTATATATCAACGGAATTTGGAAGCTTTGAGGAACTAACTTTGAATTATTTAAAAAAAAAAATCTTTTTGATTATTTTATTAGACGCAATAAAGATATGTAAGTATGTAAAATATTAAAAATGTATACATATATAGGATTTACTAGTATCAAAAATGTACGGTGGGATAGATTTGTTTTTGTTTTTCTAGAAGTGAAGGCGAGAAGAGCCAGGGTGAGCCGCTAAATAACATAATATATTAGCTTATTAAGTTTCTAGAATGGTCCATTCCGACGATTAGCGAGTACATATGAACAGATGGACAAAAGCTGTAATTATTGTTTATACCATTAAAGTAGCCCATATAAGATCAAACGGAAGTGGTTTTGAGACACAAATAGATACTTCATTTTCTTTATTAAAATACAAACCTCTAAAGCTCGTGGCGTACATTAAGTTAACTTGTGATTAATTTAAATAAGCAATTTATAAAATGCCAAACAAATTCTTCACAGCAGACTAGTTGTAGCTCCAGAGATTTACACAAAAGAAGCTAGAATAAAATCTAATTATCCTTACAAAAGTATAGTATAGATTTATGGTACCCTATCATAAATCGCCTTATAACTCATAAGACTTGGAAAGCGTTGTAGAGTTTTTTTTAAATATTTTTTTATATCTCTTTATGCAATTACCTCGAACCATTGTTATGCTACAGGGTGAAAGTTTAAAAGAAAATTAATATATTGCGTGTCTAAAAGGATTTTGTATTGTTTGTAAATTCCAAGCTTTAAGAATACATACATGTATTATGAAAATAAGTCAGATAAATTTTCTATGAAGCGTGAGACGTATCCAAGCGTGTTTAAATGAAAACTTATCGTTAATAATGAACCTTCTGAGAAATAAGTACCCCCCAAAGACCTTAAATCATTAAATTTCCGGTTTGAAATCGTGCATGGTTTTGTTATTACGGTAAATTATATATATTATACAATTTATAAGTACTATTAAATCATTTATTTTTTATTTGATAAAACAACGACAATTATAATATTGTTTATTTGCTTCTGAAAATGTTAATTTTCTAATCGATTCTCGCTGAAAAGCTGTATTTATTGAAGTTTTAATATCTTTTTTGGGAAGGATAGTGTTTGAGATGAGAATCGATATTTTACGCTTTAAAATAATGTGCAAAATTTCCATTCAAAATTAGAACGAGGATCGAGCCTTACTCTATACGCAGGCCAATTAAAGGTTTGTGGTCTTTATATGCCTTGCAAAAACTAGTTAGGTTCTCTTAGACATGCAGGTTTTCTTATATTGTTTTCGTTTACCGCAATTCGGTGATCGTGTTAAAATTACTCGCTCATGAAAATATCAGAGATGTGAGACCGGTGACTTAAACTCACGTCAGTTGGTTTTTAAGAGTCCGAATCTATAGTTTTTAGAATGTATGTCTGTCTGTCTGTCTGTTACCGCATCACGGAAAAACCACTGGAGGAATTTTCATGAAATTTGGTATGGTGATAGCTAGTTATTGAGATCAACACATAGGATACTTTTTACCGCGAGAAAATATCTCAGTTCTGAGAAAAAATACAAAAACTGCATTGTAAGAGTATACTAATATGTAAAACCTAAGAATTTGGATTTTTGGTAATCTGAACGCAGGCGCAGCCGCGAGCAATGCTAGTTAACTATATTTTACTTTACTTCTTGAAATCAATTGCTCCAACAAAATGGAAACGCAAAACGAGGTCAAAGGTAATTAAATTTATTAAACTTAATTTCAAGTATAACAAAACGCCACCAATTTAAATGAACAGAATAGTCCTCCACTTTCATACTTTTGTATTTTTCACTAAGTTATTATTTAACATTTAAAAATGACGACACGTTTGGCTCAGTTTGTAGTGACCCTACTTGCTGTGCCAACGGTAACGGGTTCAAGTCCCGCTGGTCAGTCTGGAGTCATTTGTGTGATGAGTTTGTTGGCCGATCCTTATGAAATTTTGTATGTATATTCAGTAGCTTTGAGACTGGGACGTAAACTATTTTTCATACCCCTAAATAATAAGGGCGGTCCACCCCAAATTATTTTTTTTATTTTTTGGACAATTTTTTTTATTTTAATTTGAAACGTAGGGGTATGAGAACTAGTTTACGTCCTATTCTCAGACCTACTGAATATACATACAAAATTTCATAAGAATCGGTCAAGCCGTCTTGGAGGGGTTTTGTTACAGACACTGTGACACGAGAATACCTATAAGATTATATCTGTTTATTTGTAAGTTGGAAATAATTTCTTTAATTATTTAAACGATTTTTAAACTTCCTTCACTTAAAACCTTGATGATGAAATCAATCAACTGATATTACTGGCTCTTAATTTATTTCAAAAAGTTTAATTATCTTCTCGGAACACTCCCAAATAATTTTAGGACATAAATGAAACGCGATTTTTGGTATAATAAAATAGTAATAAAGTGAAATCTGTACATGATTTATTTAAAAAACAATAACTGTTACGTTTTATGTACAGAACATAGAACAAAACAAAACAAAAACAATAGAAATTGAAATTTTTGTCTGCTCATCTGCGTATCTGTGTTCACGTAAAAAGTACTAAGTCGATTTTAGCCAAATTTTGTATAGTGATATCTTATTGGCCCGCCAAAACTTCCTTTTTAACCCCCGACGCAAAAAGAGTTTTGTTATACGTTTGACGTCGATGTCTGTCTGTGTGTGTGTGTGTGTGTGTCTGTCTGTGGCATCGTAGCTCTCAAACGAATGGATCTATTTCGATGCGGTTTCTTCATTTGAAAGCCAGTTTCGTTGTGGTGTTTCTTAGCTATGCTTGGTTAATATCGGTCCAGCAGTGTAAGAGTATCAACAGTTTTCCAAAATGATGTAGGGCATTTTTACGTACTATTACTCGATTAAGTGCTCCACGCGTGCCAGCGTAATCGTTAAATGACAATTAATTTGCGTAGGGTTTTTTTTTAATTTTTAATTTTTAATTATATTATATCCTTCTGGGCAAACTCGCTAGATCGTAGAACTTATCTGTGCCTTCGAGCTAAGATGAAGGTCAAGAGTGAGCCCATTTCTAATAAAAAAAATATACTTCAGGTAAGTCAAGTAGGTACAAGTCTTTTATTCTCACCGGTCAACACAATAACTGGCTATGTCGATTTGTCCTTAGAAATTTACATGGATAACACTGGCTAAACTATAGAGATACACCAAAACTTATATAGATATTAAAAAAGCCAACAGTAAAGTCCGGAATATCATAATATGTTTATTTTCTAAGGTACACTCGCAATAACTATTTTTATCTATTTAAAACGTATCTAGGGACGACGCAACTGAGCGAGGCGAGGTTAAGTCACTAGTGTAAAATTAAATACTTCTTTATTTACTACAAGCGACTCACCCTCGCTTCACTCGGGTTCGTCCCTAGCTTCCTTCCCAATATAAACTTTCATCTTCATTTTCACCCCCTCAAGGGATGATTTCCGGGATAAAAAGTATCCTATGTCCTTCTAAGGGTCTCACACTATCTTTTTAACAAATCTCATCTAAATCTGTTCAGTAAATCCAGAGATTATCCCTACAACGTCACAAACTCACAAACTTTACCTCTTTATAATATTAGTATAGATATTACATACCTTATTAATATGACGTAACCCCCAGCCCTCATTTAAATTTCCTATGTTCGTATTTGATATAGAATACTTTCCCATGAGAGCACTAATATCGCGTCCATATGTAATAAATTCGTTCATGTTCTAATTTATATAAGCTAAGTCGATCTATACATAACCTGACATACACCAACAAGTATTTTCGCATTTATAATATTTAAATACAATATGTTTTGTATATAGGAGTAGTCTTGTGAAGTTTCGTTTGTTTGTATTAAAGAGGTAAATAGGCCAAGAGGGATGCAGGGAGGAGTGCCAAGAAACGGAACTATTCGGAGTACCATTTTATACAGTGTCTAGGTATTTTTTGTACTTTTTATTTATTCTTACATTTCCACTCTTTGTTAATAGTGATTATGTGAAACAATAGACCAATTGCGTTTAAATTTACGTACTTTGTATTTGTATTTTCAAAATTATATATCGATTTTTATACTAATAATGTTTATCCTATATCTATTTATGAACTAAAATTATAATAGACTCAAAGTTGTACACTTAATTTATTTCTAAATTTTGTTTGGGATGTTATTAAAGCTTATAAAGTTTGATAATTCTCACTAATTTTATAATTGGGAAAGTTTGTGAGTGATGTTGTGTGTTCGATATTTCTTTTCGTTATAATGTTTAAAGGGATTTTAATAAAATTTGAAATGGTTATAGTACTTTTTCAATATTAGTATAAAACCGTCCTTCTATCACTGTACATACTACGTGAGTAAAGTCACGGGGAAAAATAGTTTAACATAAAAGTTTGTTTTATAGGTACAACATTTAAGTAGTGGTACGAGACAGATCGATAAAGCTAGACTCGATATATCCACCAAGCTGGACAAATGCGGGTTGGCTGACTTTACTTGTCTTTCGAAAATTATTCAAATTATTTTATCTCTTAGAAATGCGGGTTTTCTCCCAATGTTTTCCATCGTTGTGTAACAATTAGTAATGCTGAAAATAAGATTCGCATAATACTTTCTTAGATTTACGCGAATGTTTGACATTTTTAAATAAAACTATCTTTTCGGATTATTCCGCGGATTTATTTTGATTTTTGAGAGACTGAGTCTCTCCCGTGACCATGGATGCTGTATAGCGTTTGAAACGTCGGGAACCAAAAATCAAAAGAAATCCGCGAAATAATCCGAAAAGATAGTTTTATGTAATAAGATTCGCATTTAAAAATGCCAGCGCGAGACGTAGGGTTCGAATCTGCTTTACTTCACTTCCAAAGCAGTCATGCTCTTAATGGCTTAGTATTGGAAAAAAAACTAAACGATATATTTTGTTTAAAACAAATATTTTTTTTTTGTAACTAAAATCAAACCCACGCTCATATTATTAAAACAATCACTGCTCAAATTGCGTTATTACATATTGTAAAATATTTCATCAAAATCGAATTTCTATAAAAATACTTCCATGTCACAGCGCTCCTAGATTCAAGAAGTTATTGTGATATAAAAACAGCCTTTAAGGCTCCTAAGGGAGAAAGCGACGGTGTAACACAAATATGGATATTTACGGCTTTAGTAAAACACATGATACCTTAGATAAGTATTGGTATTTTATCCACCCAACATTTGTACTGAGATTCCAAAAACTGCATATACCACGTTATCTATTAATTTGTATTTTGGACTTTAAATGCGAAATTTTGTATGTGTATTTTGTTACTCCGCTGAAACGCCTATTTGTCTGTCTGTCTAGGAACGCATCATGAGAAAACCACTGGTTGGATTTTGATGAAATTTGGTATGGTGATTGCTGGTTATCTGGGTCAGCATATAGAATATATTTTACTAAGGGAAAATGTCTCATCTCTGAGAAATCTATACTAAACGTTAAAACGTACCCAGGGAGGAACCCGAGCGGAGCGAGAGTGAGTCGCGACTCGCGAGTCTATACTTATAACTAAATTCTGAGTCAAATCTGTACATTAAATATTTTTTTGGATAATCTGATTGAAATGGTCATTATTATCGATACAGAGGCCGAATCATCTATAGTATAGTTTTTTGAATTTTTGTCTGTTTCTCTATATGTCTCTATCTGTATGTCTGTCTGTCTGTCTGGGAACGCATCACGAGAAAACTATTTTGATGAAAATTTTGATGAAATTTTGATGAAATTCGGTATGATAATGGCTGGTTATCCAGATACTTTTTACTGCGGGAAAATATCTCATTCCTGAGAAATTTGTACTACTGCTACTAAATAGCTACTAACTTTTACCGTTTAAACCAATAAGTCACTTATATATTAATGTAATTATTATCTATGTGCATTGTATAAGGCTCAAATCACGCTGATCTGTTATAGACTAAAGTAATAGACATATTGAAGTGGATGAAGCCTGTAGCTTATATAAAAAAATTATGGTCTTATATTTTACTGTTGATTAGCCATTTATTAACAGCCTCTGTAGTTTTAGGACTTTGGATTGTATTATGCAGTATTGCTAAAGAAATACTCGTAGTGTATATTTTAGCATAGAATTAGTTTATGAGCAAAGAATGCTATAGAATGTTTTTATTCGGTAAATAATCACGTTTCCCGTTAGATACATATAGTGTTGTATATTATTATTAAACAAAAAAATATTCTAATTTTATGTCATAGTTTTTTTATCTTGCGAAAAAAATTGAAAAATATAATAATATTATAAACTTGCATTGCCCGCGGCTCCACCCGCGTTCAGATGACCAAAAACTAAATTCTTAAGTTTTACATATTTTAGTATACTCTTACATTGCAGTTTTCGTATTTATTCTCAGAAATGAGACATTTTTCCGCGGTAAAAAGTATCCTATATGTTGACCCGGATAACCAGCTATTATCATACCAAATTTCATCAAAATCTGTTCAGTGGTTTTCTCGTGATGTGGTATCAGACAGACAGACAGACAGACAAAAAATCTAAAAACTATAGATTCGGACTCTGTATCGATAATAATGACTATTTCAATTATATTTTCCAAAAAATATTTAATGTACAGATTCGACTTAGTTACAATTTTATTATAATAATGTATAGATGTGAAAGATTGTGAGGATGGATAGATCAGAGTTTGTTACTCTTTTACGCCAGAACGACTGAACGGATCTGGATGAAATTTAGGACAAAGATAGATTATAGTCTGGAATAGCACATAGGTAACTTTTTATCCTGGAAAGATGTACGATTCCCGTGGGATAGATTTGTTTTTGTTTTTCACTAGGGCGAAGCGAAGCGAGAGTCGCTAGTACATAATAATTTTAAAATTATAAAGACACTAGGATAAGTCAAATAGTAAAATATAGCTGGTAAAGTAATTATTTTACCCATTCAATATATATATATATATATATATATATATATATATATATATATATATATATATATATATATATATATATATATATATATATATATATGTATATAATAATGTGTTTGAACCTGTCTAACTTGTTAAAGACCCTAGATTAAATACGAACTATTAAATAATAGACATATTCATATTAATATGAAGAGAAGTGATGACAAGTAAGCTTGATAACTGCATTTACCCACTAAATCGCAATACGTCACCTAGCAGTGCCACTCAGTCACCTACAAAATTATCGAATATCTTCGAAGAGTGTGATGTTTACTATAATATCTACTTTACAATGGAAAACACTTGAATAAAAACAAAATAAAATCTGCAACAAATATTGTAGAAGTTATATAAAACTACTATCAAATCCAACGTCTCTTACATAAATATATCGGGAGATGTTATTTTTTCCGCCTACAAACACTTGCAAAACTAAACTTGTCAAAACAAGAGCTGTTTTCCTGAAACATTCCCTTTAGGACTCGCGTCATTTGTCCAATGTTTGTTGTGGATGCTTATTTCCGGCCATCTCTCGGCCTATTTAATGACCGGAGGTAAAATATGGCTAGCACTTACAGCCGGCTTTGAAGAATTGGAAGAATGATTTTGCGAAGACCACTTTTTTATTGATGGTTTGGATAGGTGAGATGTCTGAAGCGTTCGTTTAGATGGGAGAAGATATATTTAAAAGATAAATAAATAATGATAAATGATTTGTATATTATTATTAAACCAAAAAATATTCTAATTTTATGTCATAGTTTTTTTTTTTGTCTTGCGAAAAAAATAGAAAAATAAAGTAATATCCATATTAATATTATAAACTAGCTTTGCCCGCGTTCAGATGACCAAAAACCAAATTCTTAGGTTTTACAAATTTTAGTATACTCTTAGTTTGCAGTTTTCGTATTTATTCTCAGAAATGAGACATTTTTCCGCGGTAAAAAGAATGATTGTGAGGATGGATGGATCAGAGTTTGTAACTCTTTTACGCCAGAACGGCTGAACGGATCTGGACGAAATTTAGGACAAAGATAGATTATAGTCTGGAATAGCACATAGGTAACTTTTTATCCTGGAAAGATGTACGGTTCCCGTGGAATAGATTTGTTTTTGTTTTTCACAAGGGCGAAGCGAAGCGAGAGTCGCTAGTACATAATAATTTTAAAATTGCCTAGAATATCGTGGTGATATTTCTGACTTGTCAAAGGTCATGAGTTCAATACTTCAGATTGCTATAATGCTGTATAATTAAATAGAAAATAGTATAGTACCTACCTATTGCTTTTACTAAAAAATGTACGAAGATGACAAAAATCTGGTAAAGTGGCGAATGGTTTCTTCAGGAAAATTCAATCTTTACGTATAAATTATAACACTTACAAAAACAATATTTTAACTCAGTATTAGCATATAATAAAACAAATTTATTTTATCAAATATTTAAAAATCTTTTACATTACAATACTGTGTTACCCTGTTGTTCCTTGCAGGTGTCGAGTATCAATATCCGTACCATTGAATTTCTATAGGTGAGTGAAAATACAAGGGGACTAACCACTCTCCCTCACTGAACTCTTCCCTCCCCTTTATCTAACAGGTGTTAAAGCGCCCTAAAGTGATTCCCCATTGATAGGATACAAAGGTTACGATTACTGTTTAAGCCAAGGTAAGCTGTAGGCTTATTAACTTATTATAAAACATGTTTTAGACAAGTTCAGGGTACCGTAGATGTATTTATTAATTATGATATCAGCTGAATAAACAGCCGGATGGACAGACAAAAAAGTTATTATATAAAAGTTTTTTTTAGATATGGTACCTTAAAAACGCTACAGCAATAATAAACTAAAGCGTATTATTCAGTTTTCGAGTTGAAAACATCCATTTTCTACATTTAAATGAAACACGCTTATCTAAATAAATATTTGCACGAAACACATATCATCTTGGAACATACATTTATTCATGTTCTGTAAAACATGACTTAAATATATTTTAAAAGATATGGTAAGTAATCCTTTTAATATTATGATATTGTTGATTTAAAGTTCTGGTAAATATTTATCATTATTTTATCATATACTACTTAGCGAATTTTTAGGAGCATGTAAAAGGTTTTATATGAAACTAGCGACTCACTCTCGCTTCACTCGGGTTCATACCTAACTTTATTTCCCCATACACACTTTCATCCCCATTTTTACTCCTTTAAAGGATGATTTCCGGAATAAAAAATCCTATGTCCTTCTTAATTTCTCCAACTATCTTTTTACCAAATTTCATCTAAATCGGTTCTGTAGATCCAGAGATTACCCCTTACAACGTCACAAACTCACAATCTCACAAAGTCACAAACGTTAACTCTTTATAATATTAGTATAGACTAGCGACTTCGCTAGGGTGCTTCCCTAGGCACGTTTTTATTTTTTGAGCGGAACCCTAATTCTTTTTCTAAAATAATAGTACCCTAATTTACTCCTTATAACATGAGTTATCTGCCATTGAAAGTTCCGTCAGACAGAAAGACGGACGGGCACGAACACTTGTTTATTAGTCTTTATTTAATTACTCAGGCTAATCAAATCTTAAAATAGTCTGTAGTACCAACTCTTTACCTCGTTGGTCTAGTGGCGAACATGGCTGCAAATCTGGAGATCCTTGGTTCGAGTCTCGGATTGAGCCAAATTCTGTTATTGAGTTTTTCAATCAAGAAATTCTCAGTAACAGCCCGGAGTTGGAATTTTGGTGGTGTTTCACCTAGCTGCCTTGAAGTGCACGTAAAGCTAACACACCTGCGCCTGAACTCTCTGCTCGTGTTGAGTTTTCGGTTCACCGGAGTATGAAAGTGCAGGAATATAACACTTTATAATCAGGTATAGTGTTATAGTACTTGCTAGTCTAAAAAATACTGGCAATTGTAGCCAAAATCAGTTATTAGGACATTATTACTATATTACATACCTTTGCAGGCATACGTACATCAGCATACCACAGTTTCATCACATTGTTTCGCAATACGAGTATATATATATATATATATATTATATATATATATATATTATGTACATGATACGAAAAAAGAGAAAACCATAAATTCATTTACATATACATATTACATATAAACTATAAATTTAAATTTGTAATCCCTCTCCTTTCACATCTTTTTATTCAAATGAAAGTATTTCGCGATACGTTTGACTAAATCACCACATTTCGTCCCATTCGCCATAAAATCGTATAAGCTTACTTTTTCCCAAAGAATTGCTGAATAGTAAAAAATGGAACAATGTAAAGTATATCGTAACCCGAATATATTTTACCTTGACTCGACGACATCTGACTCAAAAGATTTAGTTTACCAAATTATGCAGAGGCCACGGATTCGAATGTTGTGTATAGAAAATAGGAGGTTATGATCTTGTAAAATATTTTATACAAATAAGTTGTAGAATGCTTATGATTAAAATAATTATAGAACGCCTTTAAAATGGCGACATCTAAGAGAGCAGCAAAATACGGTTAATATTAATTAGTATAAATTGCACTGTAATTTATGTTTGTGCTAGCTAGCGTGAGTAGTTTACCAAGCTATAACAATAAAGGTAGATAGGTAGTTATAAGACTTATACTTAACTGATGATTGTTGCTCTTTTACATAAAAAATCTATTGAACAGATTTTGATGAAACTTTATAGTAATATACATAGTATCTATATATATATATATATATATATATATATATATATATATATATATATATATATATATATATATCAGAGTAACATAGGCTATAATTTTGAAAGATACAGTTACACATAGTTAAACTACGCGTATGAAGCCGGAGAAAATGCTAGTATAAAATATAGCAAAAGTAACAAAAAGCAAAAACAAAAATACGAACTATGATATAAAATAAACGAGCGAAACCGCGGGCAAAATCTAGTACTAAATATATAAACTCGACGCAATCATTACTTTATTACATGTATAAACACAATTTGGATGTTGACTTAAATCAAAGCTACGGAGCTTCAAAATTGATCACTGAACTTATTTAGTTATTCTGAGACGACATTAAAAGCCAAAATGGGAGACTGTTTTCATTACTGCTGTTAGCTACTTTGCTTTGAGTTTCAATGATTTATATATTTAACTTCTATAATTATAAAGGATATTAAAGTATCTGTCTGTGAATTCGAAATAGCTAACCTATAACGAGATTTTATGGTTATTTGCACAATATGGAAGCCCAAACTATCGTTCACAAATATTAATTCTGTCTGTCTGCTTGCTCTCTGTCTATGTGCTGTTTGTACCTATTAATCTTCAGAATAGCTAAACCTTATTAAACGCAAAGTTGATGGGGTAATAAAAGGGCATATTAAAAGAAAACAAAAACAATCCTATCCCACGGGATCCTTACATGTTCCCAAGATAAAAGTTGCCTATTTGTTATTTCAGACTATAATCTATCTCTGTGCCAAATTTTATCCAGATCCGTTCAGAAACATTTTTAAATTCTTACTAACTTGACTAAAGGCTTGTCCTTCTTTCATGCTATATCGTAGAAACGTATCGATTTAATTTTTTTAAATACTGTCTAGGCTTTGAATAATGATAATATAGATTTGATCTCCTTTCTGTTCTATGTTCGTGTTCTGTGGAATATATTTTTTTGTTTTTTTTTTTTTTTATATATACATTTTTTTGTAAGTAAAACAATGCACTTACTTAAATCACATTAAAGTAATCACTCCATTCGTAGGGATTGAATTATTACTATCGCTTGTTCATTAAAAAATAATCAACAAAATCGATTCCAAACATCCGAATTGAATACTTAAATCGTCAAAACGTAACAGCTGCTCGCTGTATCTTTTAAGGATTTACCAAGGAAAGATACTGTAAAAAAATTTGCTCTATTTAGTATTGGTAAACAAATAGACCCTAAGATTAACCTTAATTACCTTAAGCATTAGCTTTCATCCATTAGAATAGATGAAAGACTAATTTTATTCACTGTACTCTGTGTATACTGTACATGGGATACTAAAACCAGTAAACGACACTGCCCAAAAACATTTAAAGGTTAAAAGAGCTTTTTTACTTGTAAATATAAGAAATATGGATCGTTTGCCATTCGATTCGAATATCGTATCATTTAAATCTAATGGAAATGTTGTCTCGAGACGTTGCCTACTAAATATATGGCATATAACAAGTAATATCATTGTAAAGGGTCGAGATAACGCTTGTAAACACGGATTATTGTTTGAAATGTTTGACGCAAGTTGATGTCAAGTTAAATTGTATTGCTTTACGAATGGCTCTGACTGGTTATGATATCAAGTTTTATTATATTAATTTAATTTTGATATGAATTTATGAGCAATGTTGGTTAGAGATGATATATAAATTCCGAATGAAGTTGCGAAATTGGGGCATGCAAAATTCCATTTGTTTTATATGAGAAATTAATTTTATTTAACCGGATCTTAAAAAGGAGGTTTTATGTTCGTCTGTATATTTTTTTGTAGTTTTTGTCTTGATTTTTGATGTGATTACAGGCAAAGGTGAGCTAATAACGAAATATAGAGCTACGATTAATTTTATTTTCTTTTTCTCTTAAGTGAAAAGTTTCTGTGAGTCAGACAAACGTGAACAGGTTCCGTATATATATATATATATATATATATATATATATATATATATATATATATATATATATATATATATATATATATATATAACAAAGTCGGGTTAGTTAGAGTTATTAGAAACATCGACGCTGGCTAATGACTATTTATATCTATTGAAAACGCACCCTAGCGACGGTATGTCGCTAGATAAGATTTTTTTTTATTTCTCAGTAAAATCCTAAAAACATCTTACAATAAACATTTACAAAAAAACGACAAATACATATTAATTTATCATAGTAAAACTAAAGAAAACTTTATGAGAAAACTAGCAGTCAGCACATTTTGCTTCAAATTTATTGCACGTCGTTACCAAGACGCTCTGCATGCATCAACTTGGTACGTTTGAGATATTATTTCTGCACAATAATTAATGGCCTTTAGCTTTAAAATAGTGGTTCTTCATATGAAGACTAGCATTGCCCGTGGCTCTGCCCGCGTTCAGGTGACCAAAAACCAAATTCTTAGGTTTACATATTAGTAGGTATACTTTTCAATTGCAGTTGTTGTATTTTTTCTCAGAAATAAGATATTTTCCCGCGATAAAAAGTTACTTATATGTTAACCCGAATAACCAGCTATCACCATACCAAATTCTATCAAAATACCTCCAGTGGTTTTTATGTGATGGGGTAACAGACGGACAGACGGTCAGACAGACAAAAAATCTAAAAAGTAAAGATTTGGCCTCTGTATCGATAATAATGTTTATTTCAATAAGATTTTCCAAAAAATATTTAATGTACAGATTCGACTTAGTTACAACTTTACTTGTATTATATGTACCTATAAATAGCGTCATTATTTAACAATTATGTTTTATAAATTAAATGCATAGTTCATTGTTTTTGTACTATTTACTGAATCAAAACTATTCTTACTTGCGAAGTTTGATATTTATAACAGGTATAAAGGAGTATATAATTATCTATATTAATAATAAGCTAACATAAAATTCTTAAAAACTTAGACTGTATAGAGACTTCTTTTAAATTTTCCTTTTTTGTATTACGTAAACCATAAACAACATTCAAACATATCTTTCAAGTCATCTACAAATGAATTCTATCTCTTCCCATATGTCTATACATCGCTAACTATAACTTCTCGGTTTCCTTACCACTTTGTGCAGGAACTTTAAAAGAAAGATAATCATAAGAAAATATTTATGTTGATGTCATGTCACACTCTAGTAACTTTTTGAGTTGTGGCTTAGTTTTCTTTAAATAAAAAAATATTATAAATATCTTTTTTAAAGGAAAGTCTTTTATACGGTCTTTAATAACCGTCCATTGTACATCGTAATTCTAAAACAAGTTGTTCATACAAACATATGTAAGTGTTAAACATAATTTCATTGATTAATTATACTTATTAGCTGTCTGTAGCCAATAATTAAGGCCAATTATGAAGCCAAACATAAATCAAATAGATCAACTGATTTTGTGTTATGATTATATCCACGTGTAAACATACATAAAATATACATAATTAATAAATTAGCATGCAAATTAAACGTATAATGGACAAGTGTAATTATTTAATCGGGCAATTCGAGTAGAAGATTGCATTCGAAATTGTAATGAGGTCGAATAATATTTTCATCGTACAATCTAAGGTTTTTGCAGGTTCAATTTCCAATAGATACAATAATTAAAAAAAAATGCTTTTGACTTGAGGTGAGAATACATTGCTCAAGACCTTTAATAATAAATTACTTTTAATGTTTGTATTTAAAATTTAGGTCTGGTTTCAGCTAAATGGCTCAACTAACTTCGATAAATGTTACTTGTGGTAGGTACTTATCGTACCTGGATAATTTTTACCTATATTTGGATCCGGTGGCATTGTCAATTGTTAATTTATCGAGCGATATTATAACAATATTGCAATTTTATTTTGTTTTTCAAAAAAAAAATATAAATCTTTTTTTATGGTGCTCAGTGATAAACGAGCAAACAGCCCATCTGATGAAAACGGTACCTATCGCCCATAACACCTACGTTTCACGCATTTCCGTTTTAAGTAACAAAAATGCAAAACCGCAGATGCGTTATCACGGTGAGGACAAAGATGATATGCTTCTTGCCCGTAATTGCGCTGGCTATCTTATCCTTCAAATCGGAACACAACAATGTAATCATTGTTGCTTGGCGGAAGAAAAAGATAAGGGGGTGGTACCCATCCAGTCGGGCTTCTCAGGCTTGACAGAGTCCTACCACCAGTCAAAAAGTGATTCTCTGGTATCAAAAAAATAATTTAGTATATTTTAACTTAAGCACTTTATAACAATAACCATATATTAGTTTAGTACAACGTAATATTCTAAAAGAATAGGTATATAATGTTAAAAGTAGCTTGAGGTTTTACAAACAAAATATCTTAGATTAAAGTACTCAATTCTGAAAATCATTAAGCCTAAGCGAAGTGAGGTCGGTCCCTAATTTAAATAATAAATTTTAAAGCACATAATGTAAAATAGTATATGAGTATACTCAAAGCCTGTATAAAGTTAATTTAACGGATAAAACTAAGGTGCCGCTATTATATACATATAGGTAAATGATTATACTATATAATTTATCTTCGAAATATGTCCTTTATATTTAAAAGATACTTTAGAACTGTTCATTCTATTTTTTAATTCATACTAATATGATAAATGTTTAAGTGTGTTTGTTTGTTTGTCCTTCTTTCACGTCGAAATGGAGTGACGGATTGGCGTGGTTTTTTGTGTGGATATAGTTGGAGGGCTGGAGATTGATATACGCTACATTTTACTACAGGAGATTAAAAAGAGGAAAACACGTTATAATACAACAAAAAAAATATATTTATGATAAGAATTACTTGAAACTTGGTATTAATGCTCTTCAATACAGTTAACTAAATATGTTTTTTAGCATTTTTTGAAATTCATTCCATAAGGGCGTAAAATAGGGGATGAAAGTTTTATAAAACCTGCCTTTTTAGTTTTTTTTTATTTTAGCGCGAGCGAAGCCGCGGTTTCTGCTAGTAGTATATAAAGCCGCTGTACATACCATTCAGCGGCTTAGTAATAAAACAACAAATCTTCCGGGTAGGTTACCGTAAAATACACAAAACTTTTATTATCATGCGTATTATAATTTTTTATTATTATTATTAATATTATAAATGTGAAAGTTTGTGAGTATATATGGATGTTTGTTACTCTTACACATCAGAACGGCTAAACGGATCTGGATGAAATTTGCCACAGAGATAGGTTTTAGTCTGGAATAACGCATAGGTTACTTTTTATCTCGGAAAAATGTACGGTTCCCGTGCGATAGCTTCGTTTTTGTTTTCCCAAAGGTAAACCCGAGCGAGCGAGGGTGAGCCGCTGGTATATTATAAATGCAACAGTCCACTCTGCCATCAGAGAAGTAACAGGAGCAAACCACATGGTACGTCACCCACCGAATCGGGTTACCTCCGAGTATGTCTTTGGGCTTCAAGCCCAGCTGGATTGCCGGATGCTAATGAGCCCCCAAGCCACGACGAAGTGAACACACATCGGGGAGGGGGAGTCCCCTCCTGGAGTAACAAGTTGGAGGCTGGAGTGGTAAGTTGCTAATACAATACCTAGCTAGTTCTCAGAGATACGTTTTAGCATCAAAATAATAGCGCTAGAATAAGGAATTCCTTTATTCAAATCTATCCCCCGGCCGCGTCTTTCTGTCCTCCTGTCTGTCCTCCTGTCTGTCCTCCTGTCTGTCTGAACGCGATAAACTCGAAAACTACTGAACGGATTTTTATACGGTTTTCAACAATAGAAAGAGTAATTCTTGAGGAAGGTTTAGGTATATAATTTATTATGCTTTTATGTAAATTAGCTGAAATACGGCGACAAATGTTGAAGAGGTCGCAAAAAATCTCGCCAAATGGGAACTTTCCACGCGAACGCCGCGTAAACTAGCAAAGATACAGTTTAAGTAATGTACTAGAGAATTCAAAATCTATAAAAATGCTACAAAAAAGTCCGCGATAGCATATCTCTATCTCTTACGGTTGACTTACAATAACCACTTTTATGTTAACATTTTTAATTAAAAACATTACGTTATTTTCAAAGTTATTTTCTTTAGTTCGGTATTAATCCTTATCCAAATGAATATTTTAGTTAGCTTAGTCATTTAATGCAGATTAAAATTGCTCTTTACACTAAATCAATCAGATGAATAGTTTTTGAGATATCGTTGTTAGAAGTAATTAGTAGCGAAACATTTTTAATGCTTGGCGAGCATTGAGATGCCTACGGCGAGTCCATCCCCTCTGCCCCGCATCGCTCGACCGCCTGCTCAAGCTATATAAACCGGGCGATGTAGCGCGCGATCCTAGGATACTTTTTACCGCGGGAAAATATCTTATTTCTGAGGAAAAATACAAAAACTGCAATGTAAGAGTATACTAATATGTAACACCTAAGAATTTAGTTTTTGGTCATCTGAACGCGGGCGGAGCCGCGGGCAATGCTAGTACGATATAAATTTGCGCAGTCTCTTCAACTGCTGCAGAATTTTCGTATATAGCATGCCACTTTATATACTTGAATTAAGGAAATCGTAACTTATATTAAAATAAATATAATACTGTAGTCTGAATTAAAAGGAAATTTAGGGTTTTATAGTCGATCTAAATAGGTATATAAGTGAGTTTTTGCAAGTTAAGTTTTTATTGATAAATATGTATATACATTTTTACTCAGTCTTTCCCAGATTATGATTGCTGTAAAGCATTCCAAACGGGAACCAAAAATTAAAATATATTTGTTAAAAATCCGAAAAGATTGTTTTATTTAAATGTCAAATATTTGCGTAAATCTAAGAAAGTCTTATGCATTGTATATGGCCTAAGAGCCTATGAACGCCAGACCTTCGTCATTTTATAAAAGCTGAAAGTTTGTCAACGCACGCTCCCAACACAGATAAGAACGATGGACCATTATGAAGTTCAGGCTATGGTGGCTTTGGCAGGTACTAAAGGTGTGAAAAATAATAAAGTGTGATTTTTTGGTATTACCTTCAGAATATTATTACATATCACGTCATTCAATTCCAGACACTTAACATCGTGGCAAACTCTTGCCAGACACCCTTTTCATGAAATCATAATTCTACTTACGTTATAGTATAAAAGCTCATTTTTATATATAACACTTGGGTAATAATTAGATGATTTATAAGACTGCTAGCATAGCATTTATTACACTACTAACATTGATAAACTTTTTCATTTAAATATTTGTAAAAATAACACAATATATTTCAATTGTACCCACAGAAATACATTCACATTTTTAAAACTTAACTAAATCGAGTCTACATCATTGTATGTTTCAGCGATATTTAAAAAAATGTTTTCCTATATTTTAGGAGCAGAAATCGTACTGAAAATTAGTGCAGAAAAGTATTCAGAAAAATATTTGCAACAGAACGAATATTTTCCGCTGTACTGGAATAAGGAATTGCTATCGCATATTTGATAACGTCACCAGCTTGTTTGAAATATTATACAGTAACTTAGACAGCTTACTCGCTTACATTCTTAATAGTAGAGCTGACGTGCAAAGTAATAAAATATTATAAGACTAAGACGTAGGTTCGATTTTCTTCTGAATAATATGTGGCATCTAACTCGTTTCGAGATTTGTTTTGCGATTTAATTTTTTCTCATTTTCGAGATATAGCCTTCATTACAAAAATAACTATTAAAGACAAATAAACAGACAAAAAGAACTTATATGCAAATTAAGAGTCACTTCGTTTGAATTCCGTTAATATAATACATGAAAAATCTAAATTTGTACGTAAAAAGTATTTGTTGGACATGTATAAAAATAATGAAAATAAAAATAATAATAAATGGTATGCCATTTGTAACTTTCCTTTGTAACTGAACTCATACCTATAAATATGTACAGTATACACTGATACAAAGTACTCGTAGTATATGCATAATATTGTATTCTATAGGTAGTAGGTATAATATACTACAAAATTCACTAGAACGTTGTTCCAACGTAAAAATAGATACTTAGACGCCAGGCAGGTAGTTTTCATGCACATCTTAAATATATAAAATTCCCATGTCACGATGTTGGTCCGGGACGAACTCCGAAACTATTTATCCGATCTTAGCGTATTTTTTTCAAAATGTGTGATTGGTTTCAATTTAAAAGATAGGATAGTTTTTATACCCATTATTTCCTTTTATAACCCCCCCAAGGCAAAAACGATGGGGTGTTATAACTTTGACGTATCTGTGTGTGTGTCTTTGTGTGGCATCGTATCTCCCAAACGGATGAACCGATTTTGATTTTGTTTGAAAGGTGAATTAGTCGGAAGCGTTCTTAGCTATGTTTGATGAAAATCGGCCCAAGATGGTAGGCGATTTTTTAATTTTTTAATTACAAAATTAACGATTTTGACATGTGTGCCACAGCAATGCGTGGCCGGGTCAGCTAGTGTTATATAATAATTTTTCATCTTTTAAGTAATAATAATTATAATTACTTAGCATTATTTCTGATATTTCACCAAATGAAACAAAAACGTCGAGATAAAAATCTACACTACATTAGCACTCTGTATATTGAAATAAGAATTAAATTGTAAAATAATACGCACTTCTCAGCGATCCCAACTGTTTCTCATAATAGGATCGCTATCGATAGAGAGCTCTAACTGGAAAATTATTTCATGGAGAGGCTTTGATATTAAGTTAGAATAATCTTAACACAATGTATTGTTTCGATTTATATTCCTTTCTAAATATATAGCTTTTAATGGAATTGAAATTGGATGACTCAACAGATTAAAATTAAAAAAAAACTATGTATTAAAATACAATTGTTTTACAATTCCTTCAAGGATAATAGGTGCATATTGTACATATATACTTATACACTATACATATTTCTTACTTAAGTTGGCTGGAATTGATCTATTAAAAGATGAGTCAGCCTGTATCCGCATTGAATTGCTTGATTTTGATATTTTTATCAAGTGGACAGTGACTGCCGCGATGGTCTAGTGGCTAACGTGTACGGCTGAAGATCTGGAGGTCCTGGGTTCAAGTCTCGAGGCAAACCAAGTATGATTACTGCGTTTTTCTGTTAAGATATTCTCAGTAACAGCCCGGAGTTGGGAAGTTGGCGATGTTACACAACCAGTGCAAAATATTCAATAACTATTGACCCTAATTCGTGGCGGCATGAATTTATTTTTTTATATAAATCCCGCAAACTTAAGTATAACGTCCCAATTTTTTTTTATTGAGAATTAAAAACAAATATATTTAATCAATAAACTTTAAAATTAAATATATTATCATGACCTTTTTATGTTATGTGGTTACATGTAAAATGGCGAACTACATAATTAGATGCTTAGAAACTAGAAATAAATACATAGTAAAAGGTATAAATAATTATATTACAACGCGCGCGACCTACTTCGCTTAGATCGTAACTGTAAGGCGTTTTTAATTAATTTTTACATAATTTCACAAGAAACACTTTTACGGTAAGCATAAAACTAGATCATGCTACTTCATACAATACCGAAATACATCCATACTAATAATATAAATGTGAACTCGGTTAACTTTTCATGCTTAAGCCGCTTAACAAATGTCGATAAAATTTTGCAAGAACAACAACATCCTGGGATCGGATATAGGCTATTCTTGAACCTCACCTTGCTTATTAGGCAAAAACGAAAACAGGAAGGTAAAGAATACTAATCTATACATATAATAAAATTCTAGCTGAGTCGAATCTCTACATTAATTATTTTTTTTAGAAAATTTTATTGAAAGAGTCATTATTATCAATACAGAGACCGCATCTATAGTTGTCTGTCTGTCTGTGAACGCGTCACGAAAAAACCACTGTACTACTGATTTTGACAAAATTTGGTATGATGATTGCTCGTTATCTGGGTCGATATAGGATATTTTTTACTGCGGGAAAATATCTCATCTCTGACAACTCTATTATAAAAGTTAAAACGTCACTAGAGACGAACCCGAGTGGAGCGAGGGTGAATCGCTAGTATATAATGGTAAAAAAATATGTAAATCGGCTTAATAACAAATAATCGAATTATTTTCGGTTAACCGTAGATACCTACCTACTATAATATTAAAGTTATAAGTTAAACATAGATATTCTCTGGGACTAGGACCAATCTACTTTAATAAAACAATAATTTAAACAAGCCACATCAAGTCTTCTAGAAAATCTGTACACATAAAAAAATGTTAAGTTAAATTTTAAACGCTTCAAATCGTGCTAATTGAGCAAAGGCTGCTTAGCCAATATCACGTAGAATGAAGACAGAAGAATACACGAAAAGGATTGGTCGGTAAAATAAGATCATTTAATTATATTAAATTATAATGTGTAAGAAAGGGAGTAAATCCTTAATAAATCTTACACCTATAACAAAAAGTAGTACAATTAATATAATACATCAAAACCTAAATTAGAGATAAGTAAAAAAAATGTGACGCATAACTACATACCTCCTTTTCTTGAAGTAAGTAAAAAAACTTTAATTATTAAAAATCATTTATTTTAAGGAAGAAGGAGGTTAATGGCCATATATGTCACTTCATAACTCTGAAGGTAGTCAGCCCTTACCCTTTTCATTAGAAGATTATTAACACCTATCCCTCGAAGTACATCTAGTTGTCATTCATTACGACTTTGGGATCTCGTCACATTCTATTCTGACAATTTAATGCCAACATTTCAAATGTTCTACGACGAAACTTCATTACTCAATTGTTTTTATATTATAAATTAACGTTCTCTCGCTTTTCTCATTCACTTTCATTATAGGTAAATTAATAATTAAAAATATATAATGCTAGCGACTCACCCTGGCTTCGCTCGGGTTCGTCCCTAAGTACGTTTTAATGGTTAGTTTGGAATAGACATAAGTTTGGTATGTACATACATATACACACACACACACATATATATATAATATATATATATATATATATATATATATATATATATATATATATATATATATATATATATATATATATATATGCATATGTATGTACATACATAGGTATAGAAAAGTAGGTAAGTACTTTAAAAATTAAAAAAGTCCACCACCATCGAAATCATCCCTTAAGGAGGTAAGCTCCTTAAGGGATGATTTTGAACTATTTCCATACTAAATTTCATCTAAATCAGTTCAGGAGATTAAATGTGAATAGGTAACAGACAGACAGAGTTACTTTCGCATATATAATATTAGTATGGAAGTATGGATGTCTATATATACTATAATATTATAAATGTGACAGTGACCTTGTTCGTTCGTTTGTCCTCAGTCCTTCTTTCACGTCAAAACATAGTTGGAGGGCTGAAGAGTGACATAGACTATTTTTTTACTATGGGAGATTATCTCATTCTCACGGGAAAACATGTTATAATACAACCCACACTACTCATCATAGCTACGTTGTATGTATATAATATGTATATAGTCCATTTCAGAGTAGGCAGCCAGTGATAGCCCAATGGTAGCGCACTTGCTTGGGCAACCGAGTGAAGCGGGTTCAAACCTCGGGTTACGCACCTCTGATATTTTCATGTAAAACCTGCATGTCCGAGAGAACCTAGCAAGTTTTCGAAAGACATGTGAAGTCCGTCCCGCACTTGGCCAGCGAGGTAGACTATGACCTGATCCCCCTCGTACTGAAGGGAGGCCCGTGCCCAGCATTGGGACGTTAAAAAGGGCTGAATACATTCCATAGTAACTGTTAAAACTTACCTAGTAAATATTATGTACATATATAAAATACCATCCGCTCCGTCTTATTATTTAAACAATTTTATATTGCTTCATTACTCAACAATATTAAATTACTCGCTTCGTAACTATAAATTGGTGAAGTTACAGTTGGGTCTATGTACATTACGAGACTTGGAGTGGTCATCTTTTGGCGTAAACATGCGTAAATATTTGTAAGGGAACTATTTATCTTACAGCGTTTAGCAAATGTTATTAAGTATGTAAATATTTTTGGGCTCATATCAATATAGTTAAATTTAGTTCTTATATGACTTGCTTTTGGTTTTTGGGGTATAATATTTTTTGCGGGCATTTTAAAAGGTTACTTCAATAACTTAAAAATTAATTAAATTAAAAGCTAATTTTGGACATATAGATAGAATTTTATGACGCCAATATATAATATATCTATAATTAACGCGAATATATAATATTATAAAGAGGTAAAGTCTGTGTGTTTGTGACGTTGTGGGAAGGATAAAGGATACTTTTTATCCCGGAAATGATCCGTTAAGAGGGTAAAAATGGGGATGAAAGTTCGTATGACGAACGAACCCGAGCGAAGCGAGGGTAAGTCGCTAGTTATATTATAATTCTATTTTCTAATCTATTATTCTTATGTGTCAATGTTTGAGAAGATCTATGGATATTTTGTGACTCAATTTTGTATAAATTATTTGATCGGTTTGAATTTTTAAATTTTGGCACATTTTATCACTTCCTGGACGTATACTTTTTGTGTTGAAATTGCATTCCTGCAGGGTAAAACAGTATCTTTTATCTTAGTCCTGAAGTTATTAATAGAGAGTTACTGTATAAGAGTATTAGATTAAATCAAACTGTACTTTTTTCAAAATATCCTAATGAAAAAAAAACTGTTTAGGTAACAGACAGAGCTAGTTTCACATCTATACTAATGTGAAAGTTTGTGATGCTTATTACTCTTTCACGCCAAAACGACTGAACGGATCTGGATGAAATTTGGCACAGAAATAGATTATAGTTTAGAATAACATATAGACTACTTTTTAGTCCGGAAAAATGCACGATTCCCGTGGTTTGTCTTTGTTTCCCTAGAGGCGAACCCGAGTGAAGCGAGGGTGAGCCGGTAGTTTAGAATATTAGTATAGATCTTTTGATGATCCTTTTATCCCAAATGAATACAGAAAGGTCTCTTCCTTTTTCATGTCGGTCAAAATTTAATTTCATAGCGTATTCATTTCTTAGATGTATAGCTTTTATCGAAAAAAGGGGTACAGCAAGTACTTTGCCAAGTAGGGCAAGCCTTATGCCAAAAGACAAATGATATTTTATTTATTTTTTACTGTTCACAATAGAGATGAATAAAATGATAACAAAAATATGATTATGTAATAAAATAAACTGGAAAGATACTTAAAATTAGTTTTTAATCATTAAGTCAAAGCAATGGCCTAATTCAAAATTCTTTATTCAAAATAAAAAAAAATATTCTCTTACTGTAAGTAAAAACTCCAGCCCTACAAATACTTCGTAAACAAAATGCCTCTCAAGAGCTGGCTAAAACTCAGCGATACCTACTACATTTTTTTTACTTTTATTTGATATCCATTTATATATAATATAATGATTTGTATATATTACGATCAATAGGTTTTATGCGTTAATATGTTTATCAAAGATAAAAAAAACTGCAATATAATATGTATGTATGTGTATATTTTAGCTCATGGCTAATTTATGACTTCATTTTCGTATCTCATGAACTTCATTCGGCCTTCGTTTTCTCCTGATTCATTATTTGAAGATAAAATAGCATTAATTTGACTAAAAACCAATAAGCCAATAGCGATTAGAGTCATTAGGAATTTCGAGAGGCGAACGTTGTGGTAAGAAATTGTTCCAAAGAGAAATTAATGTATTTTAATCAAAATATATATTAAAGACTAGCTATTCACCCTCGCTCTGTTCGGGTTCGTCCCTAGGTTGATTCCCCATACAAACTTCCATCCTCATTTTCACCTCCTTAAGGGATGATTTCCGGAATAAAAAGTATCCTATGGCCTTCCCAGGGTCTCAAGCTATCTTCTTACCAAATTTCATCTAAATCCCTTCAGTTGTTTTTTCCGTGATACGGTAACAGACAGACAGACAGACAAACAAAAATTCTAAAAACTATAGATTCGGCCTCTGTATCGATAATAATGTCTATTTCAATAAGATTTTCCAAAAAATATTTAATGTACAGATCCGGCTTAGTTAGCATTTTATTATATGTATAGATTATTAGGAATAAAGCCCCAAATTATTTTGCATCGGTGGAAGAGCTTAAAATTATAAGAAATATACAAATAAATTTAACTGTACTCAATACCAGACGATCCTCGATACTAAATTAAAATTTAATTAACGTTTTTATTAAAATAACAACCAAAATCAAATTTCTCTTCCAATTTAAAATAGAACATCAGATCTAAAATATTCAAAGTGACATAATTGGTCTTTGGGCGAGTCGAGGTCGTATAAAAATAAGACAATGCTTTCTCAACAAACAAACTCTATCTTTCTATTGTGGTAAACAAAACCTTGGTAACAGAAGCAGCGTCAAAATGTTATTTTTTGTAAAAAGCTAACGACTTGAGATAATTGTGTCGCGGCGTTAAATAAGCTATACTTATTCGTGTTGTATTTTTCAGGCGAATAATGAAGGAACATAAAATCTTAAGTTTCGAGATAATTTTTTAGATTTGATTTAATTAATATTTTTTCTTAGATACAACAATATTATAAATGTAAAAGTTATTATTACACAAAACTAAGTTATTATTACACTTAATTCCTCATACAAACGTTCATCCCCATTTTCACCCCTTTAAGGGATGATTTCCGGAATAAAAAGTATCCTATGTCCTGTCCAGAGTCCCAAACTATCTTCTTATCAAATTTCATCTAAATCGGTTTAGTAGATCCAGACATTACCCCCTACAACGTTACAAACTCACAATTCATAAACTCACAAACTTTACTTCTTTATAATATTAAGTATAGATTGTCTGTTGCTTTCCTTAACAGCTCAATAATACACCAATTTTCAAGGAATTTATGACGTATGCTAGTTTTTAAATTTGATATGAATCAAATTCAAATTTGAAGCAATTAAAATTAATAAATTTGTATGTAAATATCCGTATTAACATTATAAATGTGAAAGTTTGTGAGTATGGATGCTTGTTACTCTTTCATACCAAAACGGCTGAACGGATCTGGATAGAGGCACAGAGATAGATTAGTGTCGAATAACACATAGGCTACATTTTATCCCGAAAAAATGTACGGTTCCCGTGGGATAGGGTTGTCTTTTACCTAGAGGCGAACCCGAGTGTCGCGAGGGTGAGTTGCTAGTTTATTTATAAAGTTGAAAAATATACCACTCCCTAACCGATTAATCACGAAATCTCAAAAATTATTGTAAATGCTAAAAATTGGAAATTGGCAGGTAGATTTCTCATAGGAATGAACTTAATAGAATAATACATTATAACAAGACACAGGAAGCCGATATCAACTTAGAAAGGATTTTTAGAAATTCACCTCCTGGGACATTAACAGGCTGAATTCATACAAAGAGATAAAAAAGGAGTTGTATTTTGTATAAAAAAATGTTATTTTTAAAGTACACAGATAAATGCGGGCAAATGCTACTATGTACATGAATAATAACAAAAATATAATATTTCAATTACATTTAGAGTCAACGCCTTTTGTTCAGATCTAAATAGATTTATCTTTATTGTCTGCCTCACGTTGGTTGGCACCGGCTTCAAAAATATTTCATTTGGTACCTATTGTAAATCCCGTTCATCTAATTATAACGGTTTAATTCTTTGAAGTCGTTGGCTTTAATTACTTTCTTAAAGTTTTTATTTCATATTATCTTTGATACCTTTTTTAATTACCAGGGTCGGAAATATGAAACTCTATGACAGACAGACAAGTATCTAAGAATATTTTCTTTTTGAAGTTTCTGAATGCGGTTTAAATATTCTTAAATTATTTATAGAATACTTTCTTAGATTTACGCGAATACTTGACATTTTAAATAAAACTATCTTTTCGGATTTTTCGCGAATTTATTTTGATTTTTGGTTCCCGGCATTCGAAACGTCGGGAAGCAAAAATCAAAATAAAATCGCGAAAAAATCCGAAAAGATAGTTTTATTTATTTATAGAAGATTAAAGTTTAGTTCAAGGTAATGTATCGTACTTATTCAAAGAAGTATTTTAGCCACGTTTTTTTATCCTATCGTCCTACGTACCATGTAGATGTAGACGAGACGAAAGACGAGTGATATATAAGTAGAGATAAGATAAAATAAATTACTAGCGATTCTCCCTTGCTCTTGCTCTTGTCCCTGGTTACGTTATAAGCATCATGGTCAAGTGGCCATTGGCCAATGCGCAAGTTTGACAACCCTGGTTACGTTTTAGCGTTTAATATAGATTTCTCAGAGACGAGATATTTTCCCTCAGTAAAAAGTATCCTATATGTTGACCCGGATAACCTACTATCATCATACCAAATTTCATTAAAATCTGTTCGATGGTTTTCTCGTGATGTGTCCCCAGACAGACATATAGACAGACAGGCAGAAATTCTAAAAAATATTTAATATACAGATTCAACTCAGAATTTTATTATACGTTTAGATGTATAGAAAAGCGTTTTCTCGTGTACAAATTATTTTTTTATAAACATACCATTCATTTTACAGTATAATTAAAAAAAATGAAATAAGGAAGTTTTTTCTAGTTATGTATGTGAATTATTAAATCTATTATATAATATTTTTTTATATACATTCAAACTCTATTAAAACTCTAAGTACATAAAATCGTGGCTAAGAGCTGTTTTAAGCGTACACGTCTGAAGTGGTTATCGAACACTTTTCAATATTTATGGAAGGGGAATATAAAATGACAGGCATCTGTCGGTATTCATCGACTGCTATTATTCCAACTGTACTTTAATCACTTCTAATGATTTATCCTGACTTTGGACGGGTGTGTCGCTAGGTACTATTTGGGACTTGATACAAAATTTGTTTACCTATACATATAATAAAATTGTAACTAAGCCGAATCTGTACATTAGATATTTTTTGGAAAATCTTGTTGAAATTATTATAATTATCGAAACAGAGGCCGAATCTATAGTTTTTAGAATTTTTGTCTGCCTGTCTGTCTGTTACCATATCACACAAAAACCACTGGAGGGATTATGATGAAATTTGGTATGGTGATAGCCGGTTATCCGGGTCTATATATAGGATACTTTTTTCGGCGGGAAAATATCTCATGTCGGAGAAAAAATACAAAAACTGCAAATAGATTAATATATAAAACCTAAGAATTTGGTTTTTGGTCACCTGAACGCGGGTGGAGCCGCGGGCAATGCTAGTATATATATATATATATATATATATATATATATATATATATATATATATATATATATATATATATGTATGTATATATTTATATTTTAACAAACGACCACCTATTAAATTTCCATCCAAATCCGCCAGCCAATTCAGTTCGTAAAGTAGTAAATATATAGATATCCTAATTTTGGTATTTATAACAGTAGCTACTGTAATAACTTGTTCTTGTATCGAAGTCCGCTCGTTGAATTTGCCAGACCATATTCTGCTAAGGCTTATCGTAATACGTGGCCATTACATAATTTCGCAAAAAATATATTTATACGCGATTCATGAAGTAAAATATATCTATATTCCCAACTAAACCTTTCACCATATTGTCATACGCCCAGGCATATTGTCAAATAATGGCAATTTACATTATATTACGTCATATACAAGCTTGGTAATATTTATTACTCTGATGGCAGGTGAGAAAAGTAGCGAAGCTTCCAACTTAACATAACCGTCAGATTTTTATTTTCTCTAAGATTACCATTTCAATGGCGAATTTAACAATCGGACTTTGAGACTTATATTAATAAAATATTTTAAAACGTCTTAGTCATTTTTTTAATGAAAATTCACTCATTTTTGATTCCTGAAATTGATAAATTCTAGTTTTTGCATAAAAATGGTTTATGAGTCAAAGCATTAGAACCTAAAGAGCTAATAGGTTTCTTATTATCCAGATATAAGAGTTATAGGTAATAGAATACAATAATAATATAATAGAACTGCTATAATTAGTTTGGAAATGCAAAAGTCGACGGTTTCTAGATTTTAATAGATTTGTGCGTCATTAAATGTCAACCATTTACCAAAAAAGAATTATCATGGTCAAGTGAATTTAGACACTACTGTTGGGGCTTTTAATAATATTCATTTATTAGGTAACTACTAGAGGATAATTTTCTATTAGATCTTTATATAGTCAATTAAATTATGAAATTTTTTATATTCATGTATTTAAAAATAACACAAGAAACTATTCCTTCAAATTGAAGATTTGTTTTCTTCTATTACATAAGAAGTCGTATTGTAATTAGTCCATATCATAAAAACTACTGAACCGATTTTGATGAAATCTTTATTATTCAACAAGTTGAAAGAAATGTAAGCAAATAAAAAAAATGATTATTTTCAATAAATAGTTTCGAAAAATGCGTAGACAAACATACAATACATACACCTAAAAATTTTGTATATTTGTTTGGAAACCCTAATAGATTTCACAATTTCAATATTATTTCACACATACGTGTCGAATTAATAACCTCATTTTTTGAAGTCGGTTTTAAAGTAATAATCATAGCTAACAAGAATTTTCGCTTAACTATTAAAAATACGTTGTATTGTATTGTATTCAACCCTTTTTAACGCCCCACTGCTGGGCACGGGCCTCCCTTCACTACGAGAGAATCAGGCATAGTCCACCACGCTGGCCAAGTAGCGGCATTCACATGTCTTTTGAAAACTTGCTAGGTTCTCTCAGACATGCAATTTTCCTTACGATGTTTTCCTTCACCGTTAAGACAAGTGGTAATCAAGTTGGAAATGATTCGCACATGAGAATATCAGAAGTGCGAGACCCGGGATTCGAACTCGCTTCACTCGGTTTCCCAAGCGAGCGCCAGTGAAAAATTATGATGATGTATAACTTTTACTTTATGCGGTTTTATTTAATTCGAACCGCTGAATATTTAAAATAAATATGCGGTTGAACATATTTATATTATCAATATAACCCTTCGTTTCAAACAGAAAAAATAAATAACATGTTTGAGAAATAACAATGCATATTAATAACTTGCCTTTTGTATTACATATAAAAGCCAAATCAGGAAAAGAACTTAAAAGACTAAAGCCCAAAGTATACGAAAAAAAGTAAGTATTGTTACAATTTCGTTCTTAAAAATTTTAAAGAACGCATTCGATGCTTTATACGAAGCCGGATTTGAACAAAAAATATTAAACAAAAGGAAATGAGTATGTGTAATTTTTGCTGCAAGATAATTAAAAGAGAATAATGAACCAAGAATATTAGCATGGAACGGTAATTAGACCAAAATTTCTCTTGAAAATCGCTGCTAAAAGCCTGTACAGTAGTTAAGGATGCCTTAAATAGGTCGAAATACATGAATTTTGAATACATATCCATTAATGTTTCAGTATTGTATATATCTATTATTCAGTATACATATATACTAAGACTAGCATTGCCCGCGACTCCGCCTACGTTCAAAAGACCAAAAACCAAATTCTTAGGTTTAACATATTAGTATACTCTTAAAATGCAGTTTTTGTATTTTTTTCTCAGAAATTAGAGGTTTTCCCGCGGTAAAAAGTATCCTATATGTTGACCCGGCTAACCACCTATCACCATACCAAATTTCATCAAAATGCCTCCAGTGGTTTTTCTGTGATGCGGTAACAGACAGACAGACAGACCGACGGAAGGACGGACAGACAGACAGACAGACAAAAATTCTAAAAGCTATAGATTCGGACTTTGCATCGATAATAATGTCTATTTCAATCAGATTTTCCAAAAAATATTTAATGTACAGATTCGACTTAGTTACAATTTTATTATATGTATAGATTGCATTATTAGAGTAATCTATACATATAATAAATCTGTAGAGGTCGAATGTCTGTACATAGAAAAAAATGCTAAAAACTGAGCGAGGAGGATATAAGAAGAGAAATACTTATAATAAATCCAGATTTTTTCCAAATTTTTTGTTTCTCTGTCTGTCTGTTTGTACGGGCTAATCTCCGAAACTGTAATACCGATTTGAATGAAATTTTGCATGGTGGTACTTTATATCCCCGGTCAACATTTTAAATACTTTTCATCCCGTAAAATTCAAGAGTTCCCGTGGAATAGTTAAAAAACTATAGTAACTTATACAGCGTAGTACACAAAATCTACTGATTGGATTGTAATGAAACTTTACAATAATACAGTTCATACATTAGAATAACAAATAGGCTATTTTTTATCCCGGAAATATGTACGGTTCCTGTGGGATAGATTTGTATTTGTGTGAAATTTTGACTAATAAGCATCTCAGAGCAGATCTCTCAGATATGCAGGTTTCCTCACGATGTTTTCCTTCACCGTTAAGACAAGTGGTAATCATGTTGGAAGTGACTCGCACATGAATATATCAGAAGTGCGAGATCCGACATTTGAGCCCACTTATTCGGTTTCCCAAGCAAGCGCGTTACCACTAGGCTACCACTGTCTTTTTTTATTATACTGTATGCGCATGTTAAAAATGATTAGCAAATGTAAACTTCAGAAATGTCAGACTCGTTGTTAAAATCCGCCTCACTTGGATAGACTACTACTGGTAATAATCTAATGGATATTATTATGATAACTAGGTCAAGAGATTTATCAGAAAATGAATGGTTTACACGATTTTCCTTTTATATACTATAACTAAATCGGTTTTCATATGCCTGTAGTCATATGAAAACCGATTTAGTTATAGTTAGAGATCCCGATATATGTGGTGGACCCGTCACTCTTTTTCCAGACAATATTTTTAAGCCATAAAAATATATTAAAAAATACGACCCCGGCTATTTTTAATAATAAAATAATAATTGTGTTTTTTAAGTACAAGAACTTCTTTCCTGTGGTAAATTAGTATCAATCGAAAGTAATAGACTTGTAGAAAATTACATCATACGTTTGGCGGCCTTTTTCGAACACATTATCTGACATCCAGGTATAAATAGGTAAATTGAAGTAGTTGATTGTCCCAACATAATATTCAATATTTAGTAAAAAAATAGCCTATGGTAAAATTTCGGTGACAACCCCCCTGTGTCATGTTTGTTAATATGTTTCATGGTTTAAAAAATATACTTTGGAAAAAGAATGAGGGATCCACCACATAGATCGGGATCTTAGACTATTAAATATACATCAAAACAATAATTATTTGAAAATACCTTATCATAAAATCTGTACAGTAAACACAAAGCCCTAGGCGATAAGTAGTTATAATTTATTTGACTTACCTTGAATTATTAATAGTCATAATTTACCGACATGGGTTGACTTGTGCCTGATATCCCACCCTTTGTGTGCTACTTACTTAAGATGATTTGTTGCTGTAACCTAATGCTTCCTTTTGATAACTGATTATGTGCACGTAAAAATGAACCTTATTATCATAGAAATTCGATTCGATAATGCCTATTTGGATAGTGTTTCAATTATTGTTCGTGATATTTAATCCCTCCACGACCACTGACACGCCGGCGTTACAGTTAACAATAGATTTCTTAAAAAATTAATTAATTTCTTAGAAAGTTACCTGGAAGTGTTAATATTGTTTCCATTTGGTCAATTTATTTTTGAATTTAGGTTGTTCATGTTTTACACATATTTTTCTAGTTGATATAAATATATGTATTAGTTAAATTTAATTTCATAAATTACGATTAGTGTAGACAAAGCAACATCTAAAACTTATGTGGAACCTATAAAGAAAGTCGGTGAGGACATTCCTCATAGGTTTCATACCAGTTCTCTTGAGAATTATTCGAAAAAAGCATCAGTTATAATGAAAATTTACTTTAGAGGGAAAGGAACTCGCGACCTTTGTGGCTAGATTAGATTTTGTTTATTATTATCATAATTTAATTCTAAAGGCACAATCTTCCTTCATAATGTAATAATAAAACTTTACATTCACAAATAATAGATTTCAAAGCAATAACTGAAGATATTCAAGAAGAAAAAATTCTTTCAATAAAAGGCAGGACTACTTTGGACGTTTGCCAGCAATTTTTCTTTTTATTACCACCGACTGATATTTTTGACTTAAGAGCTTATGACAATACGAAAAGCGCTTTATGAAATAGCGAAGTATGAAATAGAACAACACTCAACGAGTTCAGGGGTTCTCATTTTTAGGATTCCGTACCCGTAGGGTGCCAACGGAAACCTATTACTATGCCTCCGCTGCCCGTCCTTCTGTCAGAGGGCTGTATCTCATGAACCTTAATAGGTAGAGAGTTGAAATTTTTACAGAGTATTTCTATTGCCACTATAACAAAAAAATATATTTAAGAAACATTTTTTATCGATCGTAGTCGATCATCGAAGTTAATATGCTACATAGGTACATACAAAGAGTAAAAGCCATATTTATAAAAAGTACATGTACGTTGGTACGGAACCCTTAGTGTGCGAATTCGACTCGCACTCGACTGATTTTCATTATTTATCTAGAACAATAATGTAAAAAATAACTATTTTACATATAAATTAAATGTACTCACTAAATCACTGACTCATCGAGGCCCAAATCATACCAGTGTATGAAATCTTGACAATGTAATCCTATAACGGATTGAGATGAAAAGGGATTTTTAGACTGTTTCACAAGGAGTTTTGTTCAGTTTTTAATTTTTACATAATTAAGAAAACAGGCATGGGGTTACAATTCGAACCTTTTCAGAGACAAAAAGGGTGGTATGAAAAATTGTGATTTTATAAAGTATGAAATAACCAAAGCAGAATCATGTTGTTAGTTTTTTAATATTATACGTACATACTCGTATTTACATAAATTCTTGTATCAGATTTTTAGAATAAATTCAACTTTCTCAAACTACAACTATACAATAATAGGTGAATACTAGATGAAGCAACCACAAGTAACGATAGTATCCCATTAATACACTAATGCTAAAAATATAATATTTTACGGGTACGCTAGCGAGTATCGAATAGATTACGCGTAGTAAGGGCAAGTCACTGATAGAGCGAGCCCTAGATTAAACTTGAAAGATGCTTGAGATCTTTTATTAAAGTTTTAAATTGCTTATTTTTATATAAAACAAATTTATCTCAACGGTCTCAATAAGGCTATAAATAGGTCGCAGATTCACTGTGAGAACAATGAATTCAATAAAACTTTTTATATTTAATGTATGTAATAAAATGTTTTATAACACATTAAAATTATAAAATAGTACTATAAGTTTTTGGTAAAATAAATAAAGCGACATTTTTTTTATATTAATAAAAAGGTTTAATTTTGAAGAGAAACAAGATTCAAAATTGCTAGAAATGCAATAGAAATATTGAATTAGAATCGAATATATTTTTTCTAAAAATAATCAGTTACGTTTACCGCTATATTGTTAAACTAATTTTAATTGCATTAATAGCAGATATTCGCAAGATATGGTACAATGTTAAGTTTTTTTTTAAATTCAGACTAGTATTATTATTTTTATTATAAGCCTGTACTGTTCCACTGCAGGGCTAAGGCCTCTTTCTCCACTCTTCCTCCACTACTCCCTATCTTTCGCTATAATAAGCCACTCAGATTAGTAGATTTAAAGAAAAGTGCAATAAAACAAACGAAAAAACTTGTATTACTAAAATCTTTGTACACATTCGTATTAAATACTAGCAACTCACCCTCGCTTCGCTCGTGTTCGTCCCTAGCTTGCCTCCCAAAACAAACTTATATCCCCATTTTCACCCCCTACATGAGTGATTTCCGGGATAAAAAATATCCTATTCCTTCCCAGGGTCTTAAACTATCTTCTTATCAAATTTCATCTAAATCGGTTGAGTAGATCCACAGATTACCCCCTACAACCTCAGAAACTCACAAATTTTACCTTTTTATAATATTATTATAGATAAACTTAATGAAAATCATAACTCTAAACAAATAAGCTTTTTATAAATAAAACCTATGAAATTTATACCACTATATTATACAATTTAATACTCTAATTTCATGGTACATTAAAGAAACATTTTATACGATAGAGTTTTCTTCCAAAAATGTAAAACATTTTTATATAAAAATAACCCATGATTTATAGCCATCGATTAGAGATTGCAGCGAGGGTGCAATTGTTACGATCGGAGTAATCTCTACGCTCTCGTCTTCGGATCATTTTATATGAATGCCTGTCATATTGACGATACAGGATATTTTATCATAAGTGTGTCTCTACACGTTGTTTTCCTGGGCTCAAACAGTATTTATTAATTTGTTCATTCTAATTTTTTTTTAATTATTTTAGAACGAATAAACGTAAAATAAATGAATTATTTGTTTAATCTGAAGTTATTAGAAGCTATTACAGACTTCGTCCGATACCCTGACCGATTTTGGCCACGGCGTCCAGTCTCAATGAGACTAGAAACTGCGCAGGAGATATTATAGTGCACAAGTGTACGCGCAGACACAAGTGCACTCTCTATTCCTGTCACTCTCATACGTACTCCGGCGACAGGTCCAGTGAAATATCACGATGGGACTTTATTTAAGGTTTTAAGTGTTCTTCCTACCTAAAATATGTTGTGAACGATTTGCGGCCTTATGTCATGCTAGCAACTAGGTTAACGAGGCAGTTATAAAATACTATATATATATATATATTGAATGTAATTAAGAAGTTAAGGAAACAGTAAACGACATAAAAAATAATTTAAATAATATTTATATGAGTATTCATTATTTGTTTTTTTTTTATCATTAGACTGATTTTTCAATAAACTTAACAAGTTAAACTATGCTATAAATTATAACGAGACTGAATATAAAAACATAACAATTGGATTATTTTACTCATATAACTGAAGTATTTAATTTATTTTATTCTATGAATGACTTTATTCTGATAATTGAAAAATCAACTCTTAATTAACCAAGAGATGTATGATAAAATTAAACATTCCTAACGTTTAGAATTTGAAATAATACCTCATATTTGATTATATAATATATATTGCGTTTTGTGTTCTAAATGAATATTTACATTACAGGGCCACAGTTTACACACAGTTTGCTGTTGTAGATTTTTATTTAATATCTATCTAGATGTACATATATATAAATATGAATGTACAATACCGATAATATATTTTTATTGAAATTTTGACATATATATATATATATATATATATATATATATATAATATGTGTGTGTGTGTGTGTGTGTGTGTGTAAGTGTTCTTTAATGGAGAGGGCTAATTATTTTGCTCAACTAAATGTCACTGCAGCAAATGAACTTTAGCATCATTATCCACCAATATCCATAAAATTTGGTAGATGCAAAACAACAAAATACAAAATGATAAATTTGAAAAATCACTTTCGAATTCAATGTCGATTGTGATAAATCGCTTAATATAATTATGAAATTCATTTACCACATTTAGGTACATTTTAATTTTTTGGGCGGAGCCCTAATTCTTTTACTGAAATAAAAGTAGCCTAAGTTACGCCTTATAACGTTAATTAGCTGTCAGTAAAGAACCCGTCAAAATCGGTCCAACCGTTTCGGAGATTAGCCAAAACAGACAGACAGACAAAATTAAAAAAATGTGTTTTTGTTATAAATACCGTATATAATTCTATATGCGTTTTGTAATAAGCTGTTATTTTGACATTACAAACAGACACTTTAATGTTATTTATCTGTATAGATACATGAAAAGACGATGTTTGATTTTTGCATGTAAAAAAACGTGTGAAAAGTAAAAATTTAGCTTGGAAGAGTATAAAATTACAAAAACAAACCGAAAATGAATTGCTCGTCAACAATATAAATCAAAGTTACTTTGCTGCTATTTAATGATATTAGGATATGCATTGCTAATGTCTGAACATTTGCTATCAAAAGGTTTTATAAATTAAAATTTTATAAAGCGTACTGAAAGCGCCAACATAACACTTACAAAAGCAAAATTAATCACATTGAAATAACGTTTTCAAAAGGCATGAACGAATCTGTTTAACACTTTGCTTATAATATAACGAGCTAATGTTGCTTCAGTGTGAAATGTCTGGAAAATAGAGTGGGTCACGTCTCACCTAGGTATGATGTGACACAAATTCCTATAAAAAGCTTAAGACTGCTTTAACACTTTGTTTATTTTCCGGATATATGAAAATTTATATATTTTGATTGTCGTTAATATCTATATCTATATATATAATAAAACTAGCACTGCCCGCGGCTCCGCCCGCGTTTAGATGACTAAAAACCTAATTCTTAGGTTTTACATATTAGTATACTCTTACAATGCAGTTTTTGTGTTTTTGTATTTTTTCTCAGAAATGAGATATTTTCCCGCGGTAAAAAGTAGCCTATATGTTGACCCGGATAACCAGCTATCATCATACCAAATTTCATCAAAATCTGTCCAGTGGTTTTCTCGTAATGCGGTAACAGACAGACAGACAGACAGACAAAAATTCTAAAAACTATAGATTCGGACTCGGTATCGATAGTAATGTCTATTTCAATTAGATTTTCCAAAAAATATTTAATGTACAGATTCGACTTAGTTACAATTTATACATATAATAAAATTCTGATTTTTCATACGAACGCGGTATTCTGATTGGTCATACGAACGCGGGCGGAGCCGCGGGCAATGCTAGTTAATATTATAAAGAGATAGAGTTTGTTTGCTTGTTTGAACACGCTAATCTCAGGAACTACTAATCCAATTTGAAAAATTCTTTTTGCATTAGATAACCTATTTATCGAAGAAGACTATAGGCTAACTCAATATATCATAATTCATATAGTCTATCTATTCCATACTATCCGTTATACTCGTAATATACCTAGGGAATAACCCGAGGGAAGCGAGGATGAGTCGCTAGTTAAAAATAGAGTTAACTAGCGATATACCCAGGTTTTTTTTGAAATTGGTTACAAATGTGATATTTTACACTTTGCCTAAATTAGAACACGAAAACATCGGCTATATAATATAACTTTAGACACACTGTTACGATGTTAAAAATTATAAAATTACTACCATACCCATATACATCTTTTAGAATGTCCATGTTATGAATGTATATGTTTGACGGCATTTTTATATATACTCGTATGTTCATATATTTTTAATGGGCGAAGAGTACTTTAAGCTATATTTTACTTCTTTTCAACAAAGAACACAGTGAAAAGTTTCTACAGAACTTACAGGGTATAATTAGGTTGAGGAAAGATCAATTATAAAAATAAACATTTTGTATTATTTTTTTCTTTATAGTTATTCACTGGCTTTGTTTTGCAGTTTTATCTGCTTTAATTATAAATATCATCTAATACTCTCCAAACTCAAATACCCATGTTCACGAATTTCCATGAATTTCCGATCGGATAAATATTAGTGGAAGTTGATGTACTGCTACGTGTTCTAGAGGTTGGTTACATCAAAATGGAAAACATAAAATTTGTTCCATCTAAAAACGCATAAGGATATCAAAATTTTGAACCAACGTTGAAGAACTTTCTGAGATTTACAATTTGGACAAACGAACATTTACATTTTTATTTATATATGGAAAATAATGTACATGAGTTTTCATTACTCTCAAGACATCTCGATAGTTCTTAGAAGGGATGTGATTCAATCAAGCTAACACGTCGCTTATCGTGTATTATATATGGAGCTAATGTTATCTTTTACTCGCAGACGGGAGAAAGTGGATCACGTCTTCGCTAGGTAAGATGGTATGGCTTTGTATTACGACTATATTTATCTTATTAAATGAATGCGAGTTATTATTGTGGCATAGTTTGTGTGGCTCAGTTTGTAGTGATGCTACTTGCTATGCCACCGGTCGCGGGTCGGAGTCCCGCTGGGGCATTCATTTGTGTGATGAGTACGAATGTTTGTACTCCGGTCTGTCTGGCTGTTTATATCTACAATATGTCTGTATTTCAAGTTTTTTAAATATATGTGTAGTGTATTAACTATCTGGTATCCATAACACAAGTCTCTTAGAGTACCATGGATGATGACCATGATGGAGATTACCATGGATTAGACTAGATATGGTGCTGTGTGTTAATGTACCAACATATTATATTTGCCATATATATCGCATAAAATACTATAATAAATAGTTTTCGTTGCCTAGTTCAAGTAGCAATAATTGTAAATTTTGAGCGAATTTAGTCACGAAATAATAATTTGCTACTCATTTTAAGAGTACTAGTGATAAAAAAATCCTTTTTAGTGGGTATTTTTGTAAGTAATAATAACACACTGGCAAAATATTTCTAGATGCAGTACTTAAGAGAGGGCTTTGATGAATGAGTTATTTAGATAGTTATTTCTCGAGTTCTTATACCTAACTGTAAAGTAGTTACATCTCTTAGACGGAATAAAATATATGTTCATATGTTTATTTAAAACATACATCATTTTAATTTAAGCATTACTAAAACTCATCAGAATCATGTTTGCTTGATCTATTTCACAAAAAAATATAACTTTAAGCTACATAGAGGAACAGTAATAGTACATTTTTTTCTTACATAATAAATTATTAGAGATTTTGAATAAAATAAACATTCGTCATATTTATGGAGTGATTGTTTAGAATTATCATTTTTTGGATTCAGGCCAAATCATTACACAGTGTTCAGTGAAATGCGGTGTCGGTATATGCATTGTACGTAGAGTGGTATAAAATGTCTTTGGTAAAACAACAATAAAAGTATCTATACAAAAGCATGAATTAAACAAAATAAAGTACATAATGGTATTCTAGTTGAACCTTTTATCATTTCTTTTATAAGTTAGAAGCGTAACCCACAAGGGTTCGTACACTTGTACGTTTGTGAGATTAGATTACATGCCTCAGTCATAAAATATCTAAATATATTTAAGCATTCTCTTTAATTTTACAATTTTACTAACCTATGTTTTTAAACAATAATAATAATACTAGCGACTCACCCTCGCTTCGCTCGGGTTCGTCCTTAGCTTTCTTCCCAATACAAACTTTCATTCCCATTTTCACCCTCTTAAGGGATGATTTCCGGGATTAGTTAATCAGATTTTATACTCTTGAGTTCAACAGTATAAAATTATTGATAATTGAAGATTCAACTAATAATAAATTTACGTAATCGTTTTTTGTTCGGACACTGCAAGTAGCTAAACAAAAATATTGCTCTAGAAAGTTATTTTGGAAATGGTGCCATATTGGGCTTGCAGACGTTCTAACAGATAATCTAGATTATCTAAATAATATGGTCTAAATCTTACGCTTAACAGACAGAACCTTAAACTAAAACATAATAAATCATCAATGCGAAAGTTTATATTGCGTGCATGTTTGTTACTCCTCACATTGAAAAAGCCGGACGAATTTGAATGAAATTTAAGTACATACATAGAAAGACCTGGAGTAATACATAAACTTCGGTTAGTAATAAAAACTCCCAACAGAGGCGCTACCTGTATATAAAATTTTGAATATAAAAGGCACATACAGACGCACCGCCACGTATCGAGGATAAGTGGCTAATAACTAAATAATTCGTAAAATAAGCACTGAAATATTTAAAGTTAAATTATTCCATAAGCTTATCTCATTAGTGTTGGTTAAAACTAACAACAATATTAATTGGTTCATTTGATCGGGTAATACTTTAACTGTTTTAAACAACATTTAAAACCAGGTTTAATTAAATCATTGTTATAATACCATTATTCTGTTAACGTGTTCCGGTAAAAATAATATATTGTGACTATGGTTTAGTTCAATTATTTTTTTGGAAGAGATTTGCAGTACCTACTTTAAATGAAAGTCTGATATGAACAAATATGTGCTTAGATGGTTGTACCTACGTAGAATTTAGAATTTTTTTTATAAAATAGTTTTTTTTTATATATTTTTCATTTTATATTAAAAAAACCCATTAATATATACCATTTAAAAAAAACTAGAACATATGCTGCGGAAGAGTGATTGAAAGGCAACACAGGGAGAGACCTCGAAGGATTTATGAAGGTCCAGTGTTTTTTAATACTTAAAGAAGACCAAGTCTAAGGACCCTTCTACAAGCGTGTATGATAAGAATGATAAAAATGCATATAGAAGCTAAAAATGTATCAAGAGATCGTAAGGCTTGGCACTCTGTTGTTTATGATTAGACAAGGACTGGTAGTATAAATTCTATATGGCACCATCGAACATCCTCAATGATTGAAGTAGGGGATTTGACAGTTTGAGCTAGTACAAGACAAGAGTAAAAAGTTATTACAAAGGCATGTAATGGATGTATGAATCTAATGGGTAAGGAAGGGGAAGCTTGATTTTTAAATCTAATTTGAAAAGTTTTAGTCGTTTATCCCATATTTTGATAAGAAGTCTCATTTTACATTTAATATAATTGCATAAAAAATAATAATGTAAAAATGAATTATATCGGCTTAGTACTTTCTTTATATCCATACTAAAAAATATTACTTTTTATATCATATTATATACTTCAAACATACAATCAATCTGAATAAACTTAGAATTGATTATTTTCACGGCATCCCAACAACGTAGAGTAATACATAATATATGCCAGAGAAATTTTATTCATCACAGGTAAAATTTCTTGCTGATATCATAATACCGAGTATTGTTCTCACAAAAATAATGAGATCCAAGTCGTAAGTATGGAAATCGGGCTTTTTAATTAAGGAAAACATATTGGTAAAATTGAAACTTACCGCCTGTTTCTTCGCTTATTTGGTTATATGATTAATCCAATAAATTATTATATTTGGGAAAATTATAATATTTTATGTTACTATGTATGAGCGATTTTAGAAAAGAGGAGGTACTCTATGAGGGGCTGCTTTTTTGTATGTTTTTTCTTATGATGATGTTCTGTCGACCGATTTCTGCCACGCTGGCCAATCTCATTGAGACTAGCCAACTGCGCAGGAGATATTATAGTACACCAGTGTACGTGCACACACCAGCGTCGCTGGATCACTTATGCACTCACCCACGACGGCAGGTCTGCCAAAACAGACCACACAGCCATGAGGTTGCTCAAATGGTCCACTCTGCTATCAGAGAAGTACCAGGAGGAACTCGCATGGCACACCGCCCACTGAGTTGGGCCGTCTATTAGTGCGCTCCTTAGCTTCGCGCCCGGCTTGATTGCCGCTATTATGCTAATGAGCCCCCTCCCCACCACGCATGTTGGGGGGGGTCAGTTCAAGCAATCCTACCCTATGGTGTAATCCTAATATCTCCCAGTAACCATAATAAAAATCATATACCGACATAGTAATTAATATACTTTTGCTTTTATAATAACTATCCTACAAATATTATAAACGCGAAAGTTTATAAATATATGTGTTTGTTACTCTATCACGCAAAAACTAGTGCATGGATTTTAATGAAACATTACAGTATTAGAATTTATACAACAGAGTAACAAACTTATAAATATACAGTTATATTATAATTACAAAAATGCTAGTAGGAAATAAGTGTACGAAGAAAGGTCTAACAGGGCGTTTCGTATAACATAAATATTTTTATAATAATTACTACATATTTCGTAAGTCACAGGTTTGATTTCAGCTTAAGGCGAATATGCGTGATACTGGTTGAAAGTAATTTTTTTTTTTCAAGAAAATATCTGGTATTATATTTCAACCACACGTGTGACAATATTTGTGGAAATCTGAGAATGATATGAAGTAGGAGTTACTATGACAACATGTTATTTGTGCTTTTAACAGAGCCACTTATAGATAAGAAAATAAACAATTGTTATTCACTTTCAAAGTTGAAGAAAATCATATCTAAATAATATTTTGGCCTTAAAATGCCTACTTTTTTTATAATTTTGCAAAAATAAAATTGTTACTTATACGAACCTATCGCGTATTAGGCAACACATGCTGCCACTGTGCAAAACGTCGTTAAAATTAATAGATTTCCTTTAATATTGTCACGTAGCTTACAAACGGCCGATGTAAGCCCTCCCAAAATTGTTGGGTATAAGTCATGCACTAAATATAGTGTATAGATCGAAATTCCAATACATTAATTGTCATCTTAAAGCCCAAGGCTTACTGTATGTAAAACTAGCTTCTTATATCTCGTATCTTTAATATACATACAAGTGTTAGTCAGTATGTGAAATAGTTATTATTTAATTAATTGCCATAAAAAAAATATAAAAAATCTGCTGTAATTTTAAAGTAGTTTTGGTTATATTTAATCATTGATATGTGTTTCGAATTCTACTTACATAATAACGCGTAAGTTTCCGAGAATTTATACATACTCGTACATGTATGGATGTATGTTTTTTACTATTTCACACACTACTGAAAGGACTACTTTCAAAACTACTGAAAGGATTTTGGTAAAACTTTACAACTTATAGTATCAAAATTATAGTTACATGTAGGCTGTAATTTATATATATATATATACATATATATATATATATATATATATATATATATATATACATATATATCCCCCTCATAGAGTACCTCCTCTTTTATATATATATATACATATATAGTATCAGCAATATTAAATGTGAAAAATTAAGTTGCTCAGAAGACAGAACTATTAAAGTAAGCATAACGAAGAAACGTATTCACCTGTGGTTATAGGACCAGATGGGTTTTCAGTCTTCTTATCTGTTCATTTTTCAGTAGATACAAAAAATAAAATCGCATCTTTAATATTTCAAAGAAAAAAATTTGCAGTAAAAGGAGTAAGATCTCGTTGTTAAACCGTAGCTACACTATCAAGCTTAACAGGCTGTAATGCTTATCATATACAGCGGCTGGAAGAGATCAGAATACTTATGTGTCTCATGATAAGCAGCTCTGAAGGCAGAAGTTAAAGGAGATCAAAGCTTCATTAGATGAAGTGGTTTAATACGATATAAGTATTAGCATTCCAAACTGGAGGACTTTGGCCATGGATATATCAAAATTGAATTAATTACGTATCACGTCGACCCTTTTCTTTGTTATCTGAAGGACAAATCAGCAAATATTGGCATATATAGTATTAACAAAATTTATAATCGATAGCCTCTACTATTTTTGAAATAACTACACTTTAGAATGCTTAGAAACATAGAATATGTAAGTAGGTACCGTTTTATTCTATGATCCATCAATTTTTATTTCTTTTCCGTAACATAAATACGTAAAACATCGACCATTTCTTAGAAGTATTAGTTTTTTTTTTTTTTTTTTTATCTCTATTTTTATTTAGGGACTTTTATCCTTTTCGGACATGTCAGTCCCATCGTATCTTAACCTAAGTACAGCATCACATATATATTATGGAAAAAGGGAAACAGATTCAATGTTGCAAAACCATATCCACAAAAATTTTAACAACATCAATGCTTATTGGGTTTGCTAATATACTTAAGTATGGTCCAATATCATATCTATTAATATTAAGTTTTTGCATTATTGATTCCCTCTCCCTTTGATGTTTAACACATTCTACAAGGATGTGTTGAACATCGTCTATCATGTTACAACTACTACATAAGGGTGAATTTACCTTTTTCATAAGGTATGCAAATTTATTTGACGGATAATGTCCAGAACGCAGTCTATGTAAAACAACAATATATTTTCGATTTAGTTTAATGTTAAAAAACCATGGTACTCGAGGAGGCTCACACTGTATAGTTTTGTACCAAATACCCTTTTCTGTGCTTCTTTGGTCGAAATATTCTTTAAATTTTTTACAACAGATAATTTTAAATTTATTAAGTATTTCAGTGTAATAAGGCAAAATATTAAATTCAACTCCTTCCGAAATGGCTAGCTTAGCTAACCTGTCAGCCTCCTCGTTACCACTTAAGCCTATATGAGATGGAACCCATTGCAATCTTAGATTTATTCGAGAGTTATTCAGCATGTGTATCCTTTTTAACACATTGTAGGCTATCGGTATACCTCTGCTGTAACCAGAGGTGCACCGAGCCAAATGCTCTAAAGCGCTTTTGCTATCGGTGAGTATAACAAAATTTCCATAATCAAAATTCCTAATCATATAGTTAATTGCTTCTAATATTGCAAGGAGTTCCATGGTCATAATTGATACTGGAGCGTCTACTTTTAACATACTAGATATTTGGTTTAAAGGATCATAAAAGGCAGCACCGAGTTTATCATTCTTTTTTGCTCCATCGGTAAAGATTTTAAACCAATTTGGATACTTCCTGTTTATTTCATTTAAAATGTCAAATTTAATATAATTCTCTAAATTCTTTTTCGATTTTTTAACGCAATCTAAATTTAAGCTTATAACATTATTTAAACCTATATAACTCACCCATATATCTAATTTAAACATTTCCAAAGGGTATGAGTTTTGGACAACATAATCTTTACAGTCACTATAAGCTGTACATAGCAGAGGTTTTTTAGCACGCTGCCAATATCTTTCGCAAATTGGTGCACAAAGGTTATTTAAAAGATCTATGGTAACATTATTTGATCGAGACATACTTTTACTACAAAACTTTAGGGCAAGATAATGTCTTCTCAGAGATAATGGTGGTATACATAGCTCACTTTCCATGACGTGGATTGGTGTACTTTTTATAAATCCTCCTATTATTCTGAGGACAGTATTTTGAACCTTGTCAAGCTTAGATAAATGAGTTTTTGCACAATTAGCATATAAAAAACAACCAAAATCAAATTTACTTCTGACCAATGATATGTATAAGGTACGTAGATGCTTAGGATGTATTCCCCAGCCTGGGCCTGTAAGTATCCTAAGTAAATTTAAACATTTAGAAGATTTTTCTACAAGCATATTCACATGATTGCTCCACCGTAGCGATCTATCCAGCGAAAGTCCTAAATATCTAACATTATCTTCAACAGATAACATATTATTATTAACGTTTAAATTTATTTTTAATCTCTTATGCCCTCTATTAAAAATACATACTTTAGATTTCTTCGCAGACAACTGAAGCCCTATATTATCTAGTAAAATCAACATAGCGTTTAATGCCGCTTGTAAATTAGTCTCGCATTCATTCAAATTTTTGTGACTCGTATACAGTACAAAATCATCTGCGTACTGAGCTACAATAACATTAGTGATTTGCTGGCTAATGTTGTACGTAATGATATTGAATAGCAGTGGAGATAAAGGATCCCCTTGTGCAAGTCCTCTGTTAGTATGTCTTTCCTCTAAAATACTACTTCCTTGACCGAACCCTTTTTTAATTGTAAGGTGTCTTTCGTTTAAGAATGACCAAAGATATCCGCAAATACTTTTTCCTACTCCTAATTGATCGAGAATATTAATAACTTTATCAACTAAAACATTATTGTAGGCATTTTCGATGTCAAGAAAACAAGAAACTGTTGGCACTTTTTTAGCGAAACCTATTTGTATATAACTTACTAATCTTGCTAAACAATCAATGCACGAGTGAGCCCTTCTGAACCCGCATGTTAATGGCGAAAAAATTTCTTTTTTTTCTATATACCATTCTAAACGCTTACCCAACATACTATGAAAAATTTTACACAAACAGGATATAAGTGAAATAGGTCTAAGCTTGGGTTCAGTATCAAACTCACTACCTAATTTAGGTATAGGGACTATCAATATTTTACGCCACTGACTCGGTACACAGCCCAATCGAAATATAGCGTTATATATATTTAAAAGCAATTCTTTTCCAGACAGAGGTAAATTATAAATCATTGAGAACGTAATACCATCACTACCTGGAGCAGTGTCTCGGTTCTTTAAACAACTTTCTAATTCTTGTAAGGTAAAAGGAGTCTCGAGAAGATGATTATTTGAAATTAAAGTAGGGGCGCTATTAGACACATAGTCTGGAGTTAGAGATCGAAGTAATTCTTTTTGTATATCATCTGGAACCGAGAGCTGGGTATGCCGAAGTCCTTTAAACCATTGCATCTTATTCCACATGTCTAAGATAGATGTACACTCATCAATACTCCCACAAAAATTCCTCCAACTGCAACCCTTCGCCAAACAAAGCTGTTCCCTTACCGCCGTAACTTTGCTCTCCAATATTTCGAGATTATCAGGAGTTGGATTTCTTCTAAAATTTCCCAAAGCCAGTCTTCGTTCTGCCACTAATTTAGATAAAGATGAACACCAGTATTCTCTTGGTTTAAATTTGTTTGTTGGACCAGAATTTAATCTTAGTAAAGGAATGCGCCTATTAGCTGCGAGGATAATTTGACTTAAAAGGAAATCATAGTGTTTCTGAACATCATTAGTATCAAAATTAAAACTATTAAATTGAGACGTAATATTTAACAGGTCGCTTTGATATTTATCCCAATCCGCTTTTTTAAAATTCCACCTTATATTATACTCTACGTTACTACTAAAACACATAGTGATTTTAATCATTAAATGGTCGCTGCCTAACTTTTCATTTAATACTATCCATTTAAAATATATTGTAATATCTGAAGATGCAAACGTAATATCAGGCGACGATTTTTGTAACAAACCATTTACCAATTTAATGCGAGTGGAATCTCCGTTATTTAATGACACGAAACCGTGCTCCAGTGCAGCATCTATTATTTGCAGACCCCTACTATCATTTTTGTATGACCAATTCGTGTGATGGCCATTGAAATCACCCGCTATTAATGTTTTTTTATTTATAAGACTAAAAATGTTATCCCAATCTGCTTGACGTGTTTGGACTGACGAAGGAATGTAAACAGAGATAATATTTTCTAAATATTTACAATTTAAAATCTTTACATGGACAATTTCTATACCTGGATTGATGGCATTGATGGAGCAAAGATGTGATTTTATTGATTTATGTACAATGACTGCTACCCCTCCATAGGAGTCAGGCCTATCCTTTCGGTAAACATTGTATCCTCGAATACGAACATGTGTTAATTCATTCAACCAAGTTTCACATATTATTGCTATATGCACGTTTTCACTACACAATATAGAATCAAAATCAACTAACTTAGGCCTTAAGCTTTGTGAGTTCCACTGAACAATGTTTATATTAAAGTCTTTAGCCATTCCAGAGGTTTAAGAATTTTTCTGCCCACATCCCACCGGAAATATTTTTCATAAATATTAACTTAAACGTTTCAACAATCGTCTTCAAAACCATAAGGATTTTATCTTCAAACTTATCTTCTGACATAAAAATTTCTTTTAATTTCCAAATCAAGTCACAGATGTTAAACTTTCTGCTTTTCTCTTTATCTTCATCTTTCTCAGTTATCTTATCTATACTATCTTCGTTCTCTGAGCTCGAATCTTCACAATCCATTGATGTTTCCTCCTGTGTGTTTGGTATTTTATCCTTAATTACTTTCTTTCTTTTTTTCTTTGTAGGATTAGATTTTTTTGTTGCATCACTATTCAAATTATTTTCCTTATCTTGAATGTTTACTGAATGTACTTCCACTGTACTTTTTACTACGCTGCTGTATGTTTTAACTGTATTTTTATTCGGATTCTTGCTGCTATTTATTGTGATAACTTCAGTTTCCTCTTTCTTCTTATTCTCCTTTTCATTTCTCAAATAAAGTTCTAAAGCCTTTTTGTACGTAATATTTTCTTCACTCATAATACAGCGAATCTTTTTTTCTTTAAGGAAAAAAGGGCAAATTTTGTCTAATGCCATGTGAGGACCGTTACAATTTGGACATTTGTATTCTTCTGTATCACAATTAGTATGATCCTTTCCGCACTTAGGACATATAATTTTATTCAAAGAACAAAACTTTTTACTGTGGCCAAACTTCCAACATCCTGAACATTGTGTTACAGGAAACACAAATTTATCGACGTCGTATTTACAACCATAAGCATCAATGATCGTTGGAATAGACACATTCTTAAAACATAAACGTACTGATTCACTTTCTATCCACTTATTCTCGCTATCTAAACGTTTCATTCTCTTTGCAGATACTATCTCGCACGAGGCTCTTAGATTTTCTAATAGTTCTTCTTCACTAATATCAAGGTCTACCCCTCGTATGATCCCATAAGATAAGTTACTTTCGTCAGTAAATTGCGCTCTTATATTCATTTCTGCTAATTTTCGACTTGTAATGAGCTTTTCAGCCTGCTCTTTACTATTAAATACAATAAATATTTTGTATGGACTTTTGTATTTAATCTTACTTACGTTAACTATACATTCATTCCTCAAAAATCTAGCAAAAGCCATCTGTTTCGGCATAATTTGTTGTGAAAATAAACAAACTTCATATTTTTCTTTTTCTGTTATATAATTACTATTTATATTTCTGTGTACAACTACATTAGAATCCATATATGACATATTTTCCGTAGAACAACTTCTAATCAAACGTTTTGAACTTTTCTTTTGGACTGTTATAAAACCATCTTCACTACCTTCTTCACTCTCTCGCGTACGTTTTCCGTTTTTCCGGTTCTCCAACTCTTGTAACTCTCTTTGACATTCATTTAATATCTCCGAATCACTTTTATCTTCATCGCTTGACTTCTCCTCCATTATAAATTATAGAGGGTAGATATATAAAAACAATATCACTCAATCGTATAATATTACTGCGTGCGTTCGTCACAACGTTCCGCGCGCAACTGAAGTATTAGTTTTATGATGTTCGATTTCAAAGAAACCCAACTTTGAACGTGGAAAAAGGTCTTCCCCCGTTGTGATAAAACGACCTTCTTAGTGTTGAAAGCTTCAAACCTAAATGCCTGCCTAAGTATGTTTTGTCACTCAACTTGCTTTTAAAGTCAAATCAGTGATAACCATGTTCAATATTAAAAATACCTAGAGTTTAGCAAAGTACAATCTTACAGTGGTTATCTCTATAACTAATATAAAAAGGATTTATATTTCCGAGTGTAATGAAGCATATGTGTATATGCCAGCGGTATAAGGTTTCTGACGTATACGCACTAATGAATTATTATTACCAATTAACACATGTAAGCGTTAATGTAATTAGGACATTTCATTTAAATAGTTGACTTTCGCTCATTATTGGCGATATTATTACATTATACTAGAAGAACCCGCGGTTTCGCTCGCGCTAAAACTACAAAATTCTCTAAAAAGGTAGTTTCATACAAACTTTCATCCCCTATTTTACCCCCTTATAAGATGAATTTCGAAAAATGCTAAAACACGTATTTATTTAATTTTATTAAGGAGCCATTAAGGTATTAATAAACTTAAAACTTGGTAAAGTTACAAGTAATTCTGATCATAAATATTTTTTTGGAATGTATTATAACGTGTTTTCTCGTGGGAATTAGATAATCTCCGACGGTTAAAAGTAGCCTATGTCACTCTCCAGCCCTCCAACTATCTCCACACAAAAAAATCACGCCAATCCGTCACTCCGTTTCGATGTAAAAGAAAGACAAACAAACAAACAAACAAACAAACACACATTCACATTTATAATATTAAGTATGGATTTTTACGGGCGACTTTTGGTACTCTTGCTGTAAGCGCCATCTTTTGGCAAATTTTATTATTGACAGTAGCATAGATGTTAAATTGAAATAAATTGCAAGTGTGTTAAATTTCATCCAAATCCTTTTTAGCCGTTTCAGTGTAGAAGTAACAAACTAGCAAACAGATATTCACACAATATATTTCGTATTTATAAAAGTGAGATTATATTTGATATTCTTAAGCATAATATTATAAGTAATAATAATAACAAGAGGCATTATTTATCATTGTGTACCAAAATCTTGTTACAGATGATGTATTATACATACACTAATGTACTGTCGACTAAATGGAATTCGCTTTGTGTCAAACCACCTTCAAATGGAATCTAGTTAATAAATAGGGTAATAGATCTCATTGAATTACAAATTTGTACAGCAATGTTGTTATAGAATGGAAAACTATGATTTTAGCTGATGAAAACATAATATTAAAGCAGAATACACATTATTGTGGTAAAGAGACAAAACATCCAAATATCGAAGGCTCCTAAAGTGATGCTTTTTTAACTGAACTGGGATAAATATTTACTTTGCATGCGAATTTTGATTGACACCACTGTTATTCTTTGAGGTTTGGGTTGATTTTTTCTTGAAATTTATATGCCAATTTGAAGAGTTATATTTATTGCGTATAATTCTTCATAAGACATTGCATATTAATATACACACAAAAATAATAAGCATCCGATGAAATTGTATCCGATAAAATCTCTTCTTTTTTCAAACGAAAAAAATTATCACGTTAATCGATTCGCAATCGACGTATAAGTACAACTCGATTTGAGAACCTAAAACCGTTTTAAGTCAGTAATAAATGTAATGCAATTAATGTAGAATAATTAACAAACCTCTCTCGTCTTTTTTTTTTCAATCTACGTGATATTGGCGAAATAATCAATGTTCGACTAACTAGTATGCTTAAATTCAGCAGAACATCTCTCATATGAAATCCTATACATTATACAATGGTAAAATGAAACAACAAATATAAAACCAATTTAAAAAAAGTTAGTAGAAGAAAATTCAAGGTTTCCCAAATTTGGTGATTATATAGTATTATAGAAGATTTTTTCACATTTGATTGTATAGAAAGAAGTTAATTCTAATAAATGTATTCATTGTGTTAGTTCTCGTAACAACTTTAAATAATTGCAAATTCAATCTATTTAAAAAGTCACGTAACACATTTTGAATGGTTCAGAATATTTCTATGAAGATCGGATTGTTAGGTTTCATTTTATGGAAATTGAAAAAAAGCTCTATCTAAACTAGGTAGGCATAGCCGTAAACTTGGCTAGAAAAGGTCCATAATATGAAAAAACATTATGAAAATATACAGAAGAAGCCAATGTCAGATTTTTTGTCGTCACCATTCTGTAAAAAATATGTGTTACGTGTAAGGACTACTTGAAATCCGTGACCATGTGTAACATTGAAAATAAACTTAAAAAAAATACAAATTCAACCGAATGAAAAGCATATTAATTTATAGATATAAATACATGGGTAATATTTACAACATAATTTAAAATCCACGAAGAGTTTAATTTTATTTATAATAAGAAATAATGTATTTAGAACGCCAAGAAATTCCAAATTATGGCATGATGAAGAAAACGTCAATCTAGTATTTTCCTTACAATTAAACAACTTACTATTGAAAAACTATTGATTCATCTATCTCCGATTTGAGTTATGGTTTTGGGTAGATGAATTGTAAGGAACGCAGGAAATAGGCCGTGTCCAGAAAAAAAAAACAAGGAAAATGGTGAACTAATATTTGTAATCAACAGAGCGTCTCGTAAACAAAACCGTTTATCCATCAGCGGATCAAGTATAGTATAAGGTCGGTAGTAAAAAGTTTCTCTGATTAATTCTCACTGGCGTCTTCCTGCTATAAAATATAAATTATGGCATTCTGTGGGGTAATTCTGGAAAGATTGATAGAATATTTTGTACTTGGATAGTTAAAGTTATTATTATCTATTAAGCTCTAGAGAGGTAACTTTTCTTGAAAAAATTGTACAAATTTAATACTAAATTTACATACTATCATCGAAATTAATTACATTTATAAAATTTGTGGCATTTTTAACCACTTTAGAGATTGTATATATTTCTATGGCATTTGATAAACTAACGGCTTACCCTAGCTTCGCTCGGGTTCGTCTCTATAAAAACAAAATCATAATATGATAGGATAAAAAATAACTTATGTACTATTCCAGACTATAATCTACCTCTGTGAAAAATGTCATCTAGATCCGTTCAGCCATTCTAGCGTGATTGACTAACAAACATCCATCCAAACATATAAACTACTACTACTTTATAATAATTAGTAAGGTGGCTAAAATATCAATATTATAATAATATATTCTTTATTATTTTCATTATATTTATATTATATTTTATTTATTATTTTAATTATATTTTTATCCATATTTTATTATAATATTAATATTATTAAGTCCAACAGCTAGGACTGGGCATTGTTTAATCAGCACTATCCAAAATAACTAACAACCTTAGATCTAATTTTACGAACCTAAAGTTTTTACTAAACTCTTCTAACCTTTTGGTATAATTTGATCATCAATTTATTCAGTTTTTAACTTCCCACTTCACGTAAAGCCATAGTCCACCACGCTGACCAGGTACGGGTTGACAAACTTCACGTCTTTCGAAAATTTGCTAGGTGCTCTCAGAAATGCAGGTTTCCTCACGACGTTTTCCTTCACCGTTAGGCAAGTGTTAATCATGCTTAAAATGATTCGCGCACGAAAGCATCAGAGGTGTGAGTGAGTCCAGAGATTTGAATTCTCTTCAATTATTTTACCAAGCTAGTTCGTTATCACTGGGCTACCACTGCCATTTATTTATATGAACCACAAATTTAATCATTCAGCTATCATACTTTCATATACTCTGCTAATAAAATACCTTGAGACCTTCCAAATTTATAGACCAATAAAGCTGTTACTCGTCACATAACCAATTTAATCTCCATCCCTTTGACAGGCACTCGATTCGCAATAAAAGGGATTTAGTACAAGTGCCCTGAACATGTAGATCTAATGGTCAAAGGTCATATTTGGTTTCACACATTTGATATATAAAACTAAGGGTAGGGATATGTCGTGAAAACTCGCTTTGTTCTAGGAAGTTGAGTAATTTAGTTATATATTATAATTAAAAAGTCAGCCTTATTTCTGATTTAATAAACTTAGATATAGATTCCTTTCTTAAATAAAACTATCTTTTCAGGTTTTATTTTTTATTCTTGTTCCTGACGATTCGAATGCTTTACAACAAACATGGTCATGGATAGACTAAGGTTGTAGCAGTCTCAAAATTTAGTATATAATTGTTACAGACAGTATCTTCCCACAAAATTATGTATTGATTTTAAAGATATAGAAAAATAGCACCATAACCTTGCAATATTTGTTAATTTTAATAAACTCAAATTATCACGATTTTATCAGTTTTACTTGTAACTAATACAATTTAACCCACTTTTCATCATCAAAACTGCGATATTACTTAAAACTTTGTAATTAAGTTAGGTCTATAATAAATACCATCAAACTGCTTCCAAATTGAAATCAGAAGGTAAATCGAAATTCATCACTCACTCACTTCGAAAACTTTCAAAATTTGTTTGGAAGAGTCCTGCGCCTTACAGTTTCTCAAGTGTTTTTTTTTTGTGATTTAAAAAAAACTCATATAATTTTATAACTGTCATATTTTTTATCATTATTAATTTGTGTAAAAAATTGATCTTTTGCTATAAGGAAGTCATAATACTCAGCTCCTTCTCAGCTATCTTTTCACTGTTCCGGTATCGATTCTAATTATTACATACAAAGTACAATTCTTAAGACAATACACTATGGAACCTTTGTGTTACATAGTACAAACGATTTCGATTATGAGGAATTTCTAATAATAACTAGTCAAATAAATTTTAACTTTTGATAAGCTACATATATATTTTGAGGATTTGAAGGAGTTAGAAGACAATAAGTTGAACCATGCTTTTAATTTTGCCAGGTGCTTTTAATTTAATTTATAGAAGGTTTAAACGTGAAAATGACTTAAACAGTAAACAAAGGATACGACGAGGTAAGCAAATTGTAATAAGTGAAAAAAGTATAATGGCAATGGCAAATTGATATGGTCTTTTAGCAAAATTCACTTTTTAATAAAAGTTACATAAAATAGATTTATGTGATTCCAGATTGACATAGAATGCCTCGTCTTAAGATCGATTGGTATGTTATATTTTTGCGTCAAATGAATCACTAGATGTATTATAATGAAGAAATCAGCGAATCTGTCCATTAAAATTAGAGATATAAAATAAATGTATTCTCAAAGTACCTACTTCATTTTATATATATATATATATATATATATATATATATATATATATATATATATATATATATATATATATATATATATATATATATATATATATATGTAATTTCTACGATCAATGAGTTAGAGAGTATAGCTTTATCTAGACTTTTCCATTATTCTAAAAAAAATATGATATAGCACTGTCAACTAGTATTTTAGGAGACATATTACGATGTCCCTATCTTTGTCAGTCTTTGTCTTTTGAAATTTATTTATAAATTGAAGATTTTAAAATGTTAATATCAAATATTTTGATGTTAGATATAGCTGACAGTTTTAGATATAATGTCACCACGACTTAACTGCAATAGCGTGAAAATTCTCAGCTAGATCGGCGGCTTCAATCAATACAAAGTTTTCAAATATTCGTAATAAGTTTATTGATATTTACGAGTACCATACAATATTGATACATTGTACGATAAATATCAATTAAATGATACATACACATATTTTATTAATGAAATGGAAATAAAATAACAATTTCAATGAAGCCCGAAAACCTCCTTTAAAATAATAATATATAACAACCACCAAAATTTTTAATTATCCGGCTAATTAAAGACGACGTTGTAATTAATGCATGCAAGCATGAATTCTCATTAGTCCTTACAGTTGCTCAAAATAAATATGTTAAAACAATGCTTGCTGTCGGGCAGTTCGGAACCAATCAATCGTGACATTTTAATTTGTCCAAAAATGAATATTATTTTGCGTTACTATGAATATTTCAGTAAATAATAATTACTATGTAACAAATTATGCGTCATGAAGTAAAATCATATATATTAATAAAAATGCATCGGAAATTACGTTTTATGTATTTTTAACTCTGCTACATTTTTTGACGTAACATTTTTGCAATATGGCAATATCAGGTCGATAATTATTGAAACAAAAAAAATAATAGTAGAATGAAACTCATTGGAAAAGAAAGAGAATGTAACAAAAATGAAAGGAAAAATAATTTACGTGCGATTTTCTGAGGAAATTTTCCATTGTAATGTATATTTTTTTTATACCATCAGAAAGTAGGGATTTCAAAGAAAAAAACCACCAAATTTTTTAAAAGAGCAGTTCGCCCGTAAATTATTTTTCTTTTCATTTTTGTTATTTTCTCTTTCTTTTCTAATGGGTTTCATCCTACCATTATTATTTTTCGCTTTTTAACATTTTCAATGTCTTCAGCCCTGGTCTATATAGGCAAATATAGCATAATAATAGAATGATTAGTTTACTGCTTCTTAAAAAAAAACTATCTTTTCGAATGACTTCGCGGATTTATTTTGACTTTTGGTTCCCGACGTTTCGAATGCTTTGCAGCAATCATGGTCACGGGAAAGACTAAGGTTTTAGACCGCTCAAAGGCGTTATATACTTATTTATATTTGAGATCATTTTTGTAAAATTGTGGTTAGGCACTGTCTGTAACAAATATAAATAACGTCTTTGAGATGTATGTTAATTGGAGCATCCCAATCGATAAAATAATATCAATCGAAAAATGTATCTATCTTTCTGTTTTGGCAAATGCTACAAATTTTATCAATAGGTCTTGCTTACTCCAATTAAGTTTCCAAGTCTATGAAATTCTTATAGATGTACAATAGGAATAGACCGTGTTAATCATATTGTATCACCGATGCCACATACCACATATGAGATTATTAAAATTAGAATAGGGAGGAAAGAAAGCTAACAGAATAACCTCACTGAATTGCACTGTCGACTCATTGCGAGTTAACTTTCTCATAGCTGGTGGAGGAAGTAAAACGAGGTATAATATTTTTAATTAATTTGTAGCGGTGTCACTTTATAGTTTATATGTGCCATTCGTTTTTACGGACTTATTCCATTCGTCAGTCGATTTCTAATAGCCAAATCTAATTTACTTAAAACACATGGGTTATTATGTATCATGATATTCCAGTACTTTATATAATAAAATATTTTATAGATAATGGTTTCGTATGTAGTAAAAATACTGTAAAAATAAATTTGAAGCTTTGGAATTTACCTCATATTATGTTCGTACAGTTTTTACTATACTTATAATATATTCCGAACGAAATATAACATGGAGTAAGAAATTGATTTTTTATTTATTGTATACTAGCAGAATACGCGGCTTCACTCGCGCTAAAACTACAAAAAAACTCGAAAAAGGTAATTTTATACAAACTTTCATCCTCTATTTTACCTTCTTATAGGATGAATTTCCAAGAATGCTTATACACGTGATTATTTAATTTTATTTATGAGCATTAATACCAAGATTCAAGTAATTCTGATCATATATTTTTTTGGATTGTGATAAAAACGTGTTTTCCTGTGGGAATTAGATAATCTCGCGCGGTAAAAAGCCTATGTCACTCTCCGGCCCTCCAACTACCTCCACAGAATAAATCACGTCAATCCGTCACTCCGTTTTGACGTAAAAGAAGGACAAACAAACAAACTTTCACATTTATAATATTAGTATGTACTAGCTACTCGACTTAGCTACGTACAAGATCTGTCTACAATTCTCGGTTTTTTTAGCAAATTCTATCTCACTTTAATAAAAAAGGATATCATGCTCAAATTAGATGTATGCTTTCGTGTGAATGCTATGCTAGTAAATTTTTCGCCAGTTGAGAATCGATTATTATTATTCTTTTTTCCACTTAACAATTATTGGTAAAGTAATTTAGAAGTGTACATTTTTTATTTAAAAGAAAATAATAATAATAATATATAATCTTACTATAAATGTGAAAGATTAGATGGATGTTTGGAAGTTTGGATGTTGAAGAACGGATCTGGATGGAATTTGACAAAGAGATAGATTATAGTCTGGAATAGCACATAGGCTACCTTTTATCTCGGAAAAATGTACGGCTCCCGTGGGATAGTTTAGTTTTTGTTTTTCTAGACGTGAATCCCAGCGAAGCGAGAGTGAGCCGGTTGTAAAACTACATTTTATTCCTAGCTAGCTTTCATTTATTTACCAAAATTGTAATTTGCAAATTTATCATTAATCTAGTTAAATATATTAGCCATCTTTGATATGGGCAATGTGCCACGAATTAACGTACATATGTATGTCCTATGCAAGAATAGAACTCACATCGGACCTAATAGCCAGTTTACGTGAAGCACTTTATTCGACAAGTGTTATATATAGGCTGTATGTAACCATACTGTTTCCAACTATAACTAAGTTACCTTGCATGCTCTAATATGGCTGCAGCTTCTAGGTTCGAGTATCGGATTGGGTCAATGGACTGGGGTACTGGACCTTACAATTAAGAAGATATAATATTATCTTAGATTGACAATTAGATACTTTGTATGCCAAGACGATAAATAAACAAACAGAATATAAATAATTAATTACTAGCAGAACCCGCGGCTTTGCTCGAGCTAAAACTACAAAAAGAAATATCTAAAAGGTTGTTTCATATAAACTTTCATCCCCTATTTTACCCCCTTATAGGATGATTTTCGAAAAATGCTAAAACACGTATTTATTAAATTTTATTGAAGAGCATTAATACCAAGTTTCAAGTAATTCTGATCATAAATGTTTTTTTGGATTGTATTATAACGTTTTCCCGTGGGAATTAGATAATCTCACGCGGTAAATAGCAGCCTAATACTCTCCAACCCTCCAACTATCTTCACACAAAAAATCACGCCAACCCGTCACTCCGTTTCGACGTGAAAGTAGGACTAACAAACAATCACACTTTCACATTTATATTATAAATATTAGTATGTATGTAGGTACTTGAGAAGATAATAAAATACAAGAATTAGATAAAATGCGTATTGCAATGCCAGATAACATATCTTTTTATTTTCTTTTTACATCATCATTCAAAGTATTTTACTATAGTACATTTAATTGGCACCTTCAATTATTCTATTTCAAAAGTGCAACCCAGTTCTATCTATATAGTTATCTAATCTAAAATATTTTATCCATTCTAAACGTGAAAAACTTCAAAGCGAAATTTGAATAAAGCAAATATAATTATATAAAAATTTTGAGTTTTATTTCAATTCGCACGAACGCGAAATATTTTTCACTGTTATATACTGTTATTTTTTATACATACACTTTCAGTTTACAAGCGATGCTTCTCGCTAGCACCCGTACGGCTATAAAATTATACTGTCTACGTGATCTGCCTTTGATTATTTTGATACGGGTCAAATTGCCTCCAAAAATTTGTCATGAAATGATATAATATTTTGGTACCGACAAATTGAGAGTACGTTATTGAGTTAATATTTAATTTTAAAATGACAACTATCAAACTTAAGTATTTATAGATCAAAATTTTATCATTTATACATAATATGTACATATTGTATACATACATACATACACGTGCTTATTATGTCCGTTTATTTGTAAAGTATTTAATTCTTTTGACTGTACGCGGTAAAACTAGCAACTTGCTGTCTACTCGCCCGTGAATATTTGACATCCATACTAGCAAAGTATAGGTGGTATATGAATTATATGAGACAATTGGCGACTCACCCTCGCTTCGCTCAAGTTCTACCCCAGTTTTGACGCTTATTATGGGACAGTTTTTTTTTAATTTTATTTTGTCGCTTATGTTTTAATAGTTATTCTGTTATTCGGGGTGAAGACAATATAAAAATCAGTCCAACAGTTCTCGAGTTATAAGTGCTGTAACAGACTCGACTTTGTTTTACATATATCTATAGATTTGACATTTTTTAGTTACCCTACGTTTTTTTTATAACGCATCATAGGGAAACCCCATCAGGAGGTCTCTCCCGTTTGTCGTTGGGTAGGGAATTGTGAGACTCTTATACACGACAATCACTTATCATTGTCACGTTAGACGGTTAGAGGGACGCTGTTGTAGGATCGCCAGCACATACATCAAACACTACAACGGCTTCTACTACATTTTACGCCTACAAAACTAATGCGTATCGCTAATGTTGAGTATGCTGCTCAAAACTCAAAATATTAAATGGTTATTTTCATCCTAAATTAATAAATTGAAATAATTCATTTTCAATCGTTAAAAGTATTTTTTTCCAACAATAGCGCTAATTAGTTTACCATGCTTCAATAAAATATTCTTTCGTTTGACTTCCCAATTTTCCCGATTTATTTTACTTTTCCTCTCAGAAAAGATTAGATGTTTGAGTAAAGTATTAAATATAATTCTTAACTGATTTTAAATGAATTATTTTTGTTCTATGAAAAGTTAAATAGTCCGAAGAGAAAAAATATTTTAGTTAGTATTTCTAGTATTATATAGACTGCGAGTTTCGATTTGTTTATGCTTAATTTAAATGAAAGGTCTCTATCCAATTGCATTATTGTATGGAATTTTATATAAAATACAAGTTTTTTCCGCGGCTTCGCGCATGATAAGCGAGTCGTGGTTCGTGAGTTGATGCCGGGTCCTAGAATGTAATCTATATCCTTGCCAAATTTTATCGAAATCTGTGCAGCGGTCTAATCCTTAGAGTTACTTTTACATTACTTTAAATCATATATTAGTATGGATTAACAAAATAGCAACATTAAAAACTTAATTCATTGATGTAAAAGACAAATTACAATACATGGCTAATGGAAATAGATACTCAAAAACTTTTAAAGTAAGTACAAAAGCTGTAAATAGCAAAGTTAATATTTAAACACTATTTTCTTATGATAAAACTTTTACTGCGTAAGATTTTGTATCTTCTAAAAATACGTTGCGTAAATTCTACTTACTACGAGTACGTTTACGTATAAATAGGCGGATAAGCCCAAACTCAATAATTTCTTACTGGCTAAGCTATTCACATACGATATTTTACTATTATACACTACTGTACAAACTAGTAATGGAGAAAAATGTCACAAGCAGTGGTTTGCTTATACAAAACGGAATTGTGTCTGTAGTCTCCAACGTAGAAGCTAAACCTATTTTATTGGGACTTTCAATGAGTGATAAAGAATTAAGTGGTAGGGATAAAGATTATTTCTTATCACTTACGAGGATAGAAGGAAAACGGCTTAATCGATTTCATCAGCAATCTTTTGGCAGATAAAAGATTCAGTCGCAAGTGACATTTTAGGAAATATATCACCAGTTCATATTTTTCTCCACATTTTATCGGATATAGTAAGCTTGTTTGTATATAATTAATTAAAAAAAACTATGAATGTGGCCTTTCTTCTAAGACTGATTTCATTTAATAACATCAATAACGGTTAAAAACTAGGGGAATTACTAATTGGGAGCTTCGTATTTCCTGTAATCTATCTATATCTATACTAATTTTATAAAGAGATTGAATTTTTGTTTCTTTGTTTGTACTGAATAGGCTCCGAAACTACTGAACCAATGTAGATAAAATTTGGTAAGAAGATAGATTGAGACCCAAGAAGGACATAGGATAGTTTTTATCCCAGAAATCATCCCCTAAGGGGATAAAAATGGGGATGAATATTTGTATGGGGAATCAACCAAGGGACGAACCCGAGCGAAGTGAGGATGAATCGTTAGTGTTATATGTATAATGGTCGCGGATTCAGCTTTTGAGTTTCATACTAGTGTTTACAGAATACCTCCATATTTATATACGAGAAAGGTTTAAGATGTCAGTAATGATATCATTAACACAATTCTTAGTTATTTTTTACAACATAAATGGATTTTAATAATATGTATAATAAAATGAAAAAAAGTATAATGGAAATCTGTTAACAAAAACATACACTCGAAATGAGAACTTTCATTTTTTACAGTAAAATACATTCTAACCGCAAATGAAATAATAGGATGAAGCTATAAAAATTGGATTTCTTTGACGCTACTGTATCAGTTATAGTTATCGGCATTCTAACGTTTAGATGTCATGTGTTTTTGTTAAAATACAGCGGGAATTAGGTTTTTTTTTTCAAAATACACAAAATTATATTTAAAAAAATTATTTGTGTAGATTCACCTATCTTCACCTAAGGCTATACTAGACAATCTACATCAAGCATTTGTAACAGATCAAAGTATTATCATTTTTACAGCAGAAAAACAACCCTAAAAACAATTTTGTGGTGACCTAAGTATTAGAATTTTTAGAAATTTAGTCACTATAATATATAATTAACGTATATTAAATGGTCCATAAATATTACCTTAGAAGTAGAAGAGACAGAAGAATGGACCAAGTTTTAAAAAGGGCGTTTGATAAAAATGAAAAAAAAACGCATCAAACACCGAAAAATACCCTTACATTTATAGATATACTAACGTTTTCTCGCGGCTAAGACCGTAACGTTGATTTTTATAGAATTTATCCGCTCTCGTAGGTCGTAGCTTGATGTTAGATAGCCTATAGGCTATCTTTCTAGTGAGAAATGGCCTACTTATTGAAGTAGGCTACAAAATGCAAAAAGAAATTTTCAAAACGGACCAGTAGATCACGAGATTAGCAAACAAACACGCTGACGCTTAGTATGGAATAGATAGACCATATATGTATACATACATAAGTATGACGAGTTTTATATGCCTTACATGAAAAATTATTGAATCCCCATACAAACTTCCACCCTCCTTAAGGGATGATTTCAGGTTAAAAAACTATCCTATAAAAATGTCCCAAACTATCTCCACACCAAACTTAATCTAAATCTGTTCAGCGGATTAAGTGCACAAAGTTAACAGACAGACGGACACAGTTACTTTCGCATTCATAATATTAAATACAGATGGATAAATAAGTTACTTATAAATTAAACGTAGTATTCTTTTAACTAATAGTTTAATATAATAGGGAACTAGATACCAAAATATATGTAGTACATAATTCACCTTAATCGCATTTTGTCGATATATGTACATGTACATATTCGAAATTGTTGTACGAGATCTGTTTCAGGTTTTATAATAATATTCATATTGTATTCTAAATAGTAAATTAGTATTACAAATGCTTTTCATGAATAAATAATTAATTAATGTGATATACGTATATGAATTCTATTTTACATTAATAATGAATAATTTATCTTTTCGACACTTATATGGCTTATTTATATTATTGTTAACTATAAAATGACCCGGATAACCAGATATTATCATACCAAATTTCATCAAAATCTGTGCAGTGGTTTTGGTGTGATCCGTTCCCAGACAGAACGACAAGCAGACAAAAATTCTAAAAATTAAAGATTCGCCCTCTGTATCGATAATAATGACTCTTTCAATAAGATTTTCCATAAAATATTTGATTCACAGATTCGACTTAGCATTTTATTATATTATGTGTAGATGATATTTGACCCTTGTGATTTTATAATAAACGAGTAAATAAATACACCATTTTTTTATACAAAATATCATATTCTAAGTTTAAAACATTTTAATGTTATTTTAATTATCTTTGCTAAGTTTAAAATATTATTGTGAAACGTTCAAATATTATAATTGCTCTTTTGAATTTATATTGAGTACCGCTTTATTTGATCCCTTACCTGACACAAAGAGAATGCCAGTACCAAATCCAGCTTCATTTTTTAACTCGACACATACATACCTGACCTTTCAGAAACAAATTTATTGGAGACCCGTTTAATATTTATTTTTCCTTGGCTTTCTCAAATAAGCTTCTATAAAAATCTTTTTCCTTCAAACTGCTTGGATCTCTGATTGTCTCTTTATGAAGGTAAGATGAATATTTGATTTCTTTTGCCCCTTATTTTTCTTCGCTGTCTAACTTCGCTAGAGTAACGAGTTTAACTGCTGCGGTTTCTTTATACAATGCCATCTATTTTATCTTGTCATCAACCTATTATTTAATATTTTATTATTTATCAAAACCAAGCGATCTGCTCCAATTGTATTAATTTACTTATTTCTAACAAAATACTAGAACACTTTAGAACAAACTCGAGAAAACTGATCCGTAAGAGATTCTATATAACACGATATGAGTTACATAGTTTGGGGATATCAGTACTGAACCTGAACTGTAAGGAAAACTTGTACCATATATATTTTGGCCATTGAAGTCGATATTAGAAGTTGGGTTCCGTAGGCAAAAGAGAAAAGCGGGAGCTTGAAAGTCTTACTATTTCCGTCTGTACGTCACAAAAATTTTGCTCAGAGACTTTTTTGATTTTGACAGCATCTTTGAGAAATATTATGACAAACTTATTTTGTTGAAAATGACTATTGTTGATACGTAAATATTTTAATTTAGTTATGACCTATCAAATGATATAAATGAAAATTTGCTAGCTGCTGGTGGAACCTTTTACGTGTAGGCCAAACTCGCACTTGTCAGATCTTTTACACCAACTAACAGTATTGTTTATATTATAATATATAGACAGTTTTTCGTATATATTATATTTATTTATCTTCCTGTTTCATCTAAATGCTTCAATTCATTGAAATCGAGCTTCAGCTCGATTAATATCGTTATCAAGATCAAAAAAAAAAGTGCTTTTGGATATTCGATGCAAAAAATCACAATTGAACTTTTTTTTAAATAACTATCTACCTATCTGATATTTGTACCACTTACGTTACTAAAACATAAACAATATTACGTTTTATTATTGATATCTTATACCTTCAATAAAGTAATTAACTGTTGTGTCTATATCTCACTGGCACTGTCTAATATGCTGGAAATCAAGGGTTCTATTCCGGGTAAACCAAAACATTCAAAGTTGTTACTGATTCAGTAAATTTAATATATTTCATACATTAGAAGGCGTAATTAAATACTAACTGATTACTACAATGGGGAACTGTATAATAACTGAAAATATCCTATTCATATATTTCTTATATCTGTCACAAGCGACACACCCTCAATTCGCTCGAGTTCCTCCCTAGATTGATTCCCCATACAAACTTTCATGCCCATTTTCACTACCTTAAGGGATGATTTCCGGGATAAAAAGTATCTTATGTCCTTTTCAGGGTCTCAAATTATCTTATTACCAAATTCCATCTAAATCGGTTCAGTAAAGCCAGAGATTACCCCCTACAACCTCACAAACTTTACCTCTTTATTGTATTAAGTATAGATAACGTATAATTTGTTAGTTTTGTAAATTATGTAAAACTTAAACCGTCTATCTACCATAATATATACTCAGTACACAAGTTTTCTGCAATGAAGAAAATTCGCCAATCGATAACGAAAAGGAAAAATTATGTGGACTATTAAAACGTGTTGATGAGTTTCCGGCATTTTTCCTTAATGCCCCAAAACTGTTAAGTCATTTAGATAAACACAGAGCTTAGCTTGTAGGAATCTGTGTAAGAAGAACGATTTGTTATTTCGTATACCCGTAATTATCTAGATTTTCTGTAGGGAAATATATATTTGAATGTAGTACAAGGTCGTTGTCGGATTTCAGTATACATCAAGTGTATATTCCAATTATTTTGGTGGATAACTTTTAGTGCAGGTTTTACTGTTTTATTCTGTTGAAATGTTTTTACTTTAAAAATATAGTTGTTCTGTAATTATATTCAAAGTAGGTATATGCCACGTAAAGAGTTTTCTCTATGCAATGAGTATCATAATTTATTATTTTATACTAATGCCTTGTTCTTTCTTAAGTGTTTAATGCAAAAATAAGTCGGCATGTTACTTATATACTAGCACACACATAATTACACTTTTTCATTTACAATATTAATAAAAATAACAAGTTTATAGAAAAATCCGGAAAAGAAAATAAGCACATAGTAACCTCCCTATACTTCTTCCGCTTTTTAGCTGAATAATGTAAATATTATAAGTTTTTGTATAAAATAAGAACAATAGTCAGTATTGAAGTAAACATGTCAAATTGTTTTAAAGAAGTTTTTATTACATACTAGCGACTCATCCTCACTTCGCTCAGGTTCGTCTCTAGGTTACGTTATATTATAACGTGTTTTCTCGTGGGAATGAGATAATCTTCCGCGATAAAAAAATACCCTATATGACCCTCCAGCCCTCCAACTATCCACACGCAAAAAATAATGCCAATCTGTCACTCTATTTCGATATAAAAGAAGGACAAACAAAGAAACAAACAAACACACTTTTACATTTATAAAATTTATAAGTACGAATCCATTTCGTAACAATTCATACAAAAGTAATTTATCAAGTGTCCATTATATTATTAGTTCTTGCTTTAAAGTTTCAACATAATATATGACTCGTAAAACAAACTAAAAGGTATTGTAGAAATTATCACCTGTTGTGTTCTTAGAGCAACTTCATCCACCTAATTACGTTTCTCGAGCTCTACGTAATTAAAAATACAGTGGAAAAGAATTATATTTTAAAATTTGAACGTATATTATAATTTACGATCGCTTAGTAATCTAATAAGTAATAACAATTAATTTTAACGTGTTAGTGAGTAAATGTGTATAGTGTACGCATACACGTTTGTATGACACTCGAAGTGCGAGTTCGATTTCTGCACCGTATAGGTATACTTTTTTTGAGAACATCCTCTTCTATGTCCTTATCTCATAAAATTATTAGTTTTGAAAAGTACAGACGTTCAAAATGGATTTTAATACACTTTTTTTTAATTATGATTCAAAACGTGTCATTTTTACACAAAAAATAATATAGTACATACAAAATCAGTTCTTCTTTGTCTTAAAATAGATCGAAATTGTGTAAAGCAGAAAATATTTTTTGCCACTCTAATCTTCAATATATCAAAAAGAGCGTAAATCTATTATAGATAAAAATGTAATATTGTTATATGAAAAATAGCTAAGTTAAGTAAAAAAAGTATATTTAGTATAGAAGCCTTAGGGCGTCATTGAAATTTAATGCAAGCTTATCGTGGGGACGAAATCCTTTGAAAAGAAGCTTTTAATGGATGAAAAAATATTATCTTTCACTTAAACTGTATAAACTCAAAATAGTGCAGATTAGTTAGGAATCTGAGTTTGGTTCATACAAAATACTTTACAACACACATTAAAAAAACTTTTATTGCTAGATGTAAAAAAGCTCAACAAGCTTTTTTTTAAAAGCTTCGTAGTTTAGTAGAAAACAGATCTTGTAAATAATGGTAACGTAATTATGCTATTATGGCTTGGGAAACCGAGTAAAGCGGGTTCAAATCCCGGGTTCCGCACCTCTGATATTTTCAAGTGCGAATCATTTCTAGCATGATTACTACAACTACTTGCCTTATGGTGAAGGAAAACATCGTGAAGAAACCAACATGTCTGAGAGAACTAGCAAGTTATCGAAAGGCATGTGAAGTCCGCCAACCCGCACTGGGCCTGCGTAGTGGATTATGGCCTGATCCTCCTCGTATTTAAGGGAGGCCCACTCCCAGCAGTGAAATATTAAAAAGGGCTGAATACTATACAATTACGCTATAATAATAATATATGACCAGTATCTATTTTGAATTTTTAATCCTTCCACGACCGCGGACACGCCGGCGTTACAATTAACAATAGATTTCTTAGAAATTTAATTAATTTCTTAGAAATTTACCTGGAAGTGATATAGAAAAGAAAAAAATATATAATTTTATCAGGGTAGTTCTTAGGGCCGAGGCATTTTCTTGCGAATTGCTGGTAGAGTTATTGACAAACAATATGTGTCTTTATAATATACCAATATTGATTAAGAATTTAAACTTTGAGTTTTGTTTTTCTTTTGGTATTTTAAATGAAATGATATTTATTAGAAATTCTTGGCTTTTTCTTTTTCATTAATTAAATTTCTAAAAATCTATTGTTAACTGTAACGCCGGCGTGTCCGCGGTCGTGGAGAAATTAAATAAAATAAGCTACTCGGGAAAAACCACAGTTGAATGTCAGTGTAGAATATTATTGTAGTAAGTTTCTTAAAAACATTATTAATATAAAGTATTAAAGTACAAAATACACAATTTTTGCAACATTTTGAGTCTATATCTTATGTAAATTGCTTACACTTGAACTACAGTATAAGTGACGCCAACTTTCGGTCTAAAGGGAACTGTAAAAGATATAATATTCGTATATTTTGATACTAAAAGTTTCAACACAAATTGGAGCCAAGAATGCTTCGGACCGCAAGATCCAGTTCAGAACTCATTCATCAAATTGTTCGATTACTCCAAAATATATGATTGATGAAAGACTAAAACTTGTGTCTAACATATTTTTATTTTGAGCAAAGAAGTTTTTTAACTATTTATATGTTGATGATATATATATATATATATATATATATATATATATATATATATATATATATATATATATATATATATATATATATATATATATATATATATATGTACATATATGTCTATTATAATTAATGCTCTTATCGTTAAATTTTACTCTTAAGTGGTCGTCTATAAATATAGACTTATATAGAAGAGAATTTCGTCTAAGCACAAAAGCAGTACTTACAAATATCAGTGTGTCAGAATAGTTAATAATATATAGTCAGAATAGTATAGTAATAGGTTAAATTATTTACAAAAATAAAAAACTCGACTGCGTAAAAAGCCAACTAAAAAGATGAAAACTAGTTGACGAAGGTACATAGTATGTATGTACATATTTTATAATAGCTGCGTGTGTGTATTTTTTTATTTGTTGTTTTTGAGCATTTCTTATTCCAAAATACTTTTTAATATTAATCAATTTTAATACCCCATTCGATAGGTTTTAAGAAAAAAAATTGTAGACATAATATGGCGCCAAAAATCGGCTTTTCAAAATTTATAATTTTTATATAACCACAGTGCCACTCTCACAATTAAGACGAATCTAACGACACCTCTCAAGGTAAAATCCAACAAGCCGTTTAGACTACAAACCCTGCCAAAGAAATATATGTACATGCATGTATCCTTCTGACGCAGTCGGGTAAAACTACAAGTTTTCATAAATCTAATCCTGACAAAATCTACAGTGTGCACTGAATATCTATTTTGTGGACAAGTCCAAATTTTCGCGATTTTCAGCCTGTACGGATTAGTCTTTATTGTGAGGATAAAGTAATCCATACTAATATTATAAATGTGAAAGTTTGTTTGTTTGTTTGTTTGTCCTTCTTTCGATTAGCGCGATTTTTTGTGTGGAGTTAGTTGGAAGGCTGGAAAGTCACATAGGCTACTGCCGGATATAACCTAATTCCCACGGGAAAACACATTTTAATACAATCCAAAAAAATAATTATGATCAGAATTACTTGAAACTTGTTATTAATGCTATTCAATAAAATTAAATAATTACGTATTGTAGCATTTACTGAAATTTATCCGATAAGGGGGTAAAATAGGGGATAAAAGTTTGTATGAAACTACCTTTTTAGAGATTTTTTTGTAGTTTTAGCGCGAGTCAAGCCGCGGGTTCTGCTAGTAATTCTATAAATGTGAAAAATTGTAAGTGTCCGTATATTTTCTACTCTTTCACGTTCAAACGGCTGAATGGATTTGGATATAATTTAGGATGTACACAGACTATGAGCTGTATGTAGTAACACATATGCTAATGTTCTTGCTTAAAATTTTCAAAAGATGGCGCTACTTGTATATGTACAATATGTTATATTATAAATACCAAAGAAACCCAGGAACTTCGTGCTAGTATATTATAAATATAAAAGGCAATATTTGTTAGTAGTTAATTCAGATAAGTAACAAGCGCAAGCTTTTATAATATTGCTAAGATAAATAATAATTAATACGAGCTCAATGTTGAATTTTACGCGAAGAGAGAATCTTTAATCAAAAGAAGTAAATAAACCCTCTTTCATTTCAAAGAGACGAGTCCAATCATTTTTGTGATAGCATAATATGTTGTAACACGAACTTTTCAAGTGGGTGGGGATAGCGTAATCCGAATCAGTAGAAAAGCAAAAACATCTCTAAGGAATCACAGAACGATTTTGATAAACACTTGTTGTATATCTAGTTTGGTGAAGAAATATTTATTTAGCCAGACATTGATTTTTTTATTTATATATGATATATAAAAATATTTTGTAATATAAAACTATATATTTATTTATAATCAATATAAAACATTCTACATTATAATTGTCCATTTTTGAGAAAATACAACAGACACACACGGTATCTTATATATTTATGTACGTACATAGTGATTTACATGGTTTACAAAATTGATGACTGCCATGGCACAGTGGCAAATGCTTTTGCCATAAATAGTATACGCATTTTATATTTAAAGGTTCGATTTTAATGTTTATTCTTTTATATAAATATTTGTTTTCAATTATTTTCTAATATAGGTAGAATATAATTTATGGAACTAAATAAAATATTTGCTATAAAGATTACCGTGAATCGAAAAGTGTTTAAAATATCATATGGAAAGCCATAAAAAATATAGGCAGGTAAAAGTATTTAAAAAAGCATTTTCGCATAATTTAATATTTTTTTATTGCTTTAATATTTTCCTATATTCGTACATCATTTGAAACTTTTTTCATGAACAAATTTTTATGTATAGTACAAGCTACTTTGCTACTTTCCACAGTTACAATGTAACATTAAAATAGCTGAGAAGTGACGAAACAAAAGTTCCAAATAATTTTAGATAAAATAAAAAAAGCTTTTCATCAAAATAAAGAACTTTTAGTACTTCAAAGATGGCAGGACAGAAAGGTTACTTTAAGGAAAACCCAATTATCGGAGTAATTTTTCGGGCAGTCCGTAGCTTATTGGCGACTAGAACAGATTGAAAAGAAGGTACGATAAGCGTAAAATTAGGTAGTTAGGTACGTTTTCTTAAATTGAATTGAACATATTTCTTGAATTTTCCGGAAATTCCAAACAATTAGGTTTGGAAATTCACTTTTTTTATTGCTATTTCAACTGATTTCTTCTAATTAAATAATCAATTTAACATCAAATCTAATAATTTGTTTATTGAATTAGTACTCGTAATATTATCATCCAATATATTTTTGCCAACAATAGTATAACTATCAAGTATCATTTTTAGTAAGTAGTAAATTGGTAATAATATTTTATTTCATATATTACGAGAACGTCATGTAAATAAGCTATAAAGATTACCGTGAACCGAAAAGTGTTAAAAATATCATATGGAAAGCCATAAAAAGTTTAGGGAGTTAAAAGTATTTCAAAGGCCTTTTCGCATATAATAATTTTTTTATCGCTTTAACATAGTAAGAGTGTACTACTAATATTTCATATATTATTACGAGAACACCGTGTAAATGAGATGACTTTCAATAATATATCTGCCTAAATTCCCTTCATTGACTAAAACTTCTTTCCCTATCTTATTATAATTAATTTTAGTATTTTATATCTATATTTATATTACACAGTTATTTTATTTACAACTTTTTCATAACTTACCTGATAAAAATCCAAAAAAAAATATAAACTTCTCAGCTGAAAACCAGTAAATTCACTACACTTCACTTATCAAAACAAAGTTTATCTCAGGAGCCACGAGTTCACAAACTTTGACAATTTATTCAAATATAAATCACTAAAATTATTGCACACAATTTGTTCGAAGTTCACATTTCGATCCACTTACAACATTACAAAAATAACGTCCACTCTACACTGCATTTAGTGGTCGACTAACGTATAGCGCTTTCTAGGGTGAGATTGCGTTTGTGTGCGCATAGCGTGCTTATATTGTAAATATGAGAAACGTTATATCAATGTGTGTGTAATTCCAGACACTGGTGTCAGTGATTTCAGACTTTCCGCTATTCTGTTAGTCCAAGATTACGAATGTGTTGGTTAAATCACCTCAAGATGTACATGTGTGCGTGCACTGCCGGGAAAAATGACGCGGTTTGCGCCTGCGTACAAAAATCATGTTTCGCGCTACTTAAATACTGATTTGAAAAGAGATTATTAATGCTAATCTTGTTTGAACAAGTTTTATGATATCGTAAGTTTTTTTATATGTAGCTGTATCTTTTTAATGTATTATTTATATTTTACTATTCATAACTCCTAAAGTACACTTTTATAAGTATCAAGACAATGTAAGTGTATTATACATATATTTTAAATATTTGGGCTATAAATAATATTTGCAAGCAATAATAATTATTCCTAATATTGCAAGTGCAAATACGTGTCTATTGGTTTGTTGTTTTAACGCATGAACAAGTGAAAGAACAACAAAGCAACAAACATACATTCGATTCGGGTTTTGCACGGAATTAATTTGAACGGAAGAGTGAATGAAAATGAGCGTCTGAACTAGTCTTTCATAAGTTGACGTAATAAAAATATAACTATAGTCAATAAAAATATTATGACTATGTTTGGACATCATTCACTTAACAAATAAACTTCAAAGCTGATTATAACAAAGTTGGAAATACTCCAAATGGATGTTTTATAACTTAGTATTGTGACAACACGCGGTAACATGATATACAATGGTAATCTACACGATAATGCGTCATTTATCTAAAAGAAATGCTTTTAATTAGCATTTGTATAATGATATAAAATGTAACTTTTTAGCTACTTTGAGGCTATGTTATAACACTCCGTAAAAAACTTATAAGTTTGACGTGTCTGTGTGTGTGTGTGTGTGTCTGTGTTTGGCATCGTAGCTCCCGAACGGATGAACCGATTTTGATTTTGTTTGTTTTTGTTTGAATGGTAAATTAGTCGGGTGTGTTCTTAGCTATGTTTGATGAAAATCGTTCAAAGATGACTGCCACCACAAAATGACGAATTACATGTCGGAGGTTTTTTTTTTTTTTTTTATTTAATCCAGTTAAAGTAATTTTAAGTTTCACCGATTATGAATTACTTGTATGTTACTTCAGCCGGGAAATGTAAATGAAAATGTTTTTTTTATTTACATTCAAAATTGAAAAAGTCTTAAATTGGCATTACAACAAATGCTTTAACATTCTCTTTCTGTATTTATTAAGAACACCAACAACATTACATACAATATATTTTAAATTCACTCGTAATCACAAGTTTTAGTATCTTAGTCACATACAAGTGTCCATAGCACTAACCAATAAATTACATAAATGTTAATACCTCGGAAACAAATTTAATTTTTACACCAGTTTTGGTCATTGACCTCAAATCGAAAGGCTTTTCGGTTTAAGGTTTCGGGTATGTTCTTAAACCGGTTTAATTCTGGATAACGGATTTAGATTCCATGAACAAAATTAACCGGTTAAAAAGAGTTTTTGTGTGTTTACATTTGTCGCATCTTTGTTAATGGTGAATGCCTTAGTAGAAGAATGTATGCATGTTTTGTACTTATAAATGAATCACCCCGTTTATTTCGGTATAAAAACCGGAATTCAACCTCTAAAACTAACCGTTAACCAATATTATGTTGGTTTACTAAGCCGTTCGTTTTCATTAACCGGTTAAAGAATGAGCGATGAATTAACCATTACATTACCGAAATAAACCGTTTTTTAAGCATTTCGGACCCTGGCTAATACTGCTAATAAAAGGAGAAAATAAAATGACTAAAAAAAGGGTAAAAAAAATGTACAGAAAAAAAAAACAATTAATTAAAAAAACAATTTTAAAACAATATATAATAAAGCAAATGCAGGCCGACAAGTAGAATAGTTCATTACGTTTATACAAAAAAAAATTAAAACATTAAAATTTATAAATAGGGTTTAAACTAGTTTAACTAGCTTTATGTATAAAAACGTAACATTTATGTTATTATTGGAAAATAAAATGTAACTTTAAAAATATTAAAAGACAAAGTAAAAGCAATTTTCAACAAATATAATATTATTTTGTATTCACATCGGAAACTTACCTTACCTACAAATCTCAAGAGTGCAAGCCCAGAGCCTTTTGGAAGTTGCTACAACTAAGTGTTTTGATTTTAGAGATAGCAATAGTATTGTAATGTAAAACGAGATCGTTTGTGCTGAATCTACTTTACAATTGTGATTTTTTTTTAATTCAGCTAACCAAAGACAGTGTATTTTTAAAAGCTACTCAATAAGTTCCATTCAATTATCTGTTTTAAGATGTTTATGTATTGTTTTATATATTTTCAGTTCACTCAATTGTTGTCAGTAAATTGTTTTGTAAATATAGAATATTTATAAAACAATTTACTATATTAGATAACTTATTTAAAGAAGACTTAAACAATACTTCAAAAGGAAAAAATGAAACCTTTGTAGGAAGTGTATTTAGAAATAGGTGAGTTCTTTAAAAAAAGCTTTGATTTAAACCTATATTTTAAAGTGCGCTTTATCATATAAAAGGGTGTGTTGTGAGGTACACAGATATGTTTTTCTAAAATATTAAAATGAGATGTGTATAAAAACACATGATACAGCGCTCAATTTATATTCGTCAAGTATTCATAAAATTACACAGATCCATCTTGCCCTTGACCAATATCTGTAGAGTGTACTTTACCTTTATTAGTTTGAATTTCATCTGAATAGCTGAAAGTTAATTAAAGGAAGTCTTATAAAATTACTCGAAAGATATGCAAAGTTTAAAAGCTAAACCAAACCAAAATGAATGCAATTTGAACTCTTATACTTTTGTTATTTCCATAGCTATTGTTTAATACGAGTGGATCAAGTTACCCTTAAACGGTTTCATTTTAAATAACTTTTAATTTGTATACGTATTATGTATTTAGACCTTTTTAACGTCCCATTACTGGGCAAGGGCCTCCCTTCAATACGAAGGGGACCAGGCTATAGTCCACCACGCTGGCCAATTGCGGGTTAGCGGACAACTTTTAATTTATATAAAAATATTTAAATTGAATACTAAACGATTTATACTGTTTTTAAATACTTCTTTCTTAAAAAAAAAAAAAAATTCTAAATAAATGTTTTAAGCTCCACTTTATTCTAATTTAAGATTTTAACTATAGATTTGACCCACTTTTAAATATTTTAGTGCAGACATGTTATATGAAAATTATAATTTATGAAAATTAATAGTGCATTTCAATAGATGGCTCATGAAGCATGATCTAAATTTGCAATGGCTTTATTAAACTAATTTAATTAACTATTGACGTGTAGTACAAATATGACAAGAGTTATTTGTTAAAGTAATTTTATATGAGTAATTCAAAGCTCTTTCTATTTCTTAAAAAATATCAGAAGTTTAATTCAACTTCATCCTTAAGTTAAAAGTTAGAGTAATGTCTCTGTCTTCTTCATATTATATAATTCTAAGCATTAGAACCGACAGCTTTCACCACCTGATCCTCTCACCGATCATGTCAAATTATCTTCTGGGTTACCTCAAATAATTGACAGATAAAACTAATTTAATGGTTTTTAAGGTACATTTTGCTGACCTTAAAAACTTATTAATTGAAATTTTTGCAGTTTTTGCACTACACTGGAAGATTCGTGACGGGATACTCATTAGCATCCGGCAACTCAAACATCCGGCAAAAGACGAACTAGCAGGCGGTCCGCTTCGGTGGGCAGAATACCTAAAAATACAAAAAGGTTTACTGAAAGAGATGTTTTTTTTTTTGAGAAAAGTCTTATTTTTGTGCGTGTTCTAAAAATGTTAACGTACATAATATTTTTGTTAAGTACAATATAAGTGTTGTAAGAAAATATTTGGATAAATATTATCCATAAATAAAGAAGAAGCAGCCAGTTAATCTAGTTAACATGTTAGGATCTATTTCATTTCTGGAAATATACGGATCACATTCCTTTCATCTAATCATATACAGTACAGTATAGAGAGTTTCTCGGCATTTGTCAAAAGGTCTATTGTCAACTGCTACTGAACACGTGTAAAGTTGGGGAAGTTATCACAATTACTGGAATAGTGGTGAAACTATTTAAGATCAGTTACGTAGCAATATTTGTGTAATTTTCTAATTAATTATGCATTTATTAAGGCGTTCTCGCTATCTTGTCCTTGTTAATGTAAAATATTTATTAATTTTTACTTGCGTATAATGACGGTAACGAATTAACTATGAATTTGAATTGTCTAACCGTCAGTTCAAATCCCAATCTATCCCGTGAAAATTAAAAGTTAGAAAATTTGTCAACTAATAAGCCACTAAGTGTTAGCCTGACAATGCATCAAGCAACCAGCACTTTGCAGTGTCTTAATTTTCTTGTTAATGTAGTACTAAATCTACATAGTCGTATATACTATATATGTCATTGAAATATAAATAAATAAAAATAAGAGCACCATAGAACTACCATAAAAAAGATTTTCCCAAATATGTGCGTATAGGCTAAACTTGAATTATTATTATCAACGCAAGTTATTTTAAAACTTCAAGGTCCCAGTTAATGTGAATATTCCAGAGTTAGAACAAAGTTAACGAATAGCATGTTGTAAACATAGCATTTCTATTCGACGTGGCGCGTCGCTCGAGGGATTAACGAGTTCTTCCTAAAGAAAATTAGGAGCGAATGTTGGCTTAGTATCTGGTAGTATCGATTTGGGCATACGGGCAGTTCGTGTATTGAATTCTTTTATTGGTCATTAAACATTTGTTTATTGCCACAATGCAGTGTATGCCATATTCGGCTAAAAATACTCAGATTTTGAGTATTTTTTAAGAAATTCTCATTAAACAGCCTGGAGTTGGAAAAATGGTGGTGTCACATCCCCATGTCGACTGTTGGGAGCGATAATGTAGAAACGTTGGTCCTTCGCCTGATTTTTACCGGTCATGTCAAATTTTCATTGTAGTCGAGGGAACTTGTACATAATATGTTAGTTTAAATGTTTTATTATATTCAAATATTTTTTGCATTTATAAATAACATTATGGTCTTATAATTGCAATAGAAATGAGTTTGTGTGGGCACAGTTGGAGATAAACGATTATATTTTATATTTTACTATCTATACACAAAATTGTTTCGAAATACAAGAAGAACCAACAGCGCCGTATCAAACAAATAAATTTTCACATTTACAATATTACTAATATTATCTATATTTGAAAGATTATTACACTTTCCGACGACAATTATTTAATACTAGTGTTTTCCTGCGGCTCTACCCACATAGTACATTAATTACCAACACATATATATATATATATATATATATATATATATATATATATATATATATATATATATATATATATATCATATACTTTTTTTAACGCATTGCATTTACGCACGAGGTGTGGGACTCATCGGCGTAATAAAACCAGTACTACCCACTAAAACCCAACAAAACATCCCCCGTCTTAATGGGGCGTCGCAGGATCGCTTAAGCATTCAACTACGACGCCCCGACGGCAAGTATGCCAAAGCAGATCACCACAACCATGGGGTTGCTCCAAGGTCCACTCTGCTATCAGAAAAGTACCAGGAGCAACCTACATGGTACATCGCCCACCGAAGAGGGCCACCTCCCACCGCCCACCGAATTGGGCCACCTCCCTGTGCGTTTCTTGGCTTCGCGCCCGGTTGAGTTGCCGGGCACTACTGAGCCCCCCAACACGACAAGATGAACGCACGTTGGGGGGGAACATATCATATACTAAAACGTTCTGAAACACGCTGCATCTTATGGTATAAGTATTATTCCGATCGGTTCAGCAGTTATCACAGTATAACCGAAAAAAAAATCGGCATTCCATTTATTAGTATAGATAACATGAATAAAGTTGTCTGTGTTCTTTTTTGTCCATTAAGCTATTTATAAAATAATTATATTTTTTTGTTACTGATAAACGCATTTTTGATTTAATTGTAAAACTGTAAATGAATTAACGTACGATAATATCCTCCTGACCGATTTCGGCCTCGGCGGCCAACTTCATGAAGGCTAGCCAACTGTGCAGGATATGTTATAGTGCACAAATATACGCGCGAATACGAGTGTACTCTTTATTCCTTTTATTCTTTAAGTCCAATGGGACGATACTTCAACACGACCCGTGAAAGTTAAGGTGCAGGACAGACGGCTTTACGTGCTCTCCGAGGCACGCGACGGTGTAACACCGCCAACTTCTTAACTCCCGGATACTATTGAGAATATCTTAACAGAAAAACTCTGTAATTAAGTTAGTCTCTCCCGTGACCATGATTGCTGCAAAGCATTTGAAACGTCGGAAATCAAAAAAATTACAAGATAGTTTTATTTAAAATGTCAAATATTTGCGTAAATCCAAGAAAGTATTAGTAATTAAACTCGGCCCTAGCTAAGGCTTGAACCCAGTACCTCCGGATCTGCAGCCGTACATGCTAGCCACTACACCACCGAGATAATTAACTAATGTATATGAACCCTAATAATATAAGGAAAATCCTATATAATTAATTGTACGAATATTGTGTTGTATGAGATTTTAGTTAATAAAATACCTTGTCTGCCAAATACCAAGCCTTTGTTTCAATATTACAGGGAACGTTGCGTGATAACTACCCGTTACTAGCACGAGCATGTGATTATTACCAATTCGACTAAGATTATTCAGCAGATATGACAAAGTAGTTAAAAGATAATTAGATAAAGTAAAAATATTATGTGTTTAAAAATAACACACATATAAAATTTATAATTACAAATGGCTTGTTTCTGGTCACGTGACATTTTACATTTCCTTTTTTTTAATACTTTAGTTAAGAGTGAAAGTTAATAAAGGTAAAATGGTTTTTTTTTTTCATAAGAACACTCATCGAGCCAAAAATTATCGTAAATGTTTGTCCAAGACAATGCTGTGTATGTTGGTCTTTTACAGAAATCCAATAGCATATTTAATAAAAAAAATATACAATATCAAATATTGTACGTCGATTGTGCTAAAAAGTGATTGTAATTTTATAATAGCTATGAAAATATTTGTAAGATTTAAAAAAAAAAACAAATCTTTTCCATTGTTTTAATATCCGACGATTTGTGACAGATTTATCGATGTTTATACTCGTAAAACTGTGCGACGTTATTTTAATCTATAATTTGTGAGTTTGTGACGTTGTAGGGGGTAATCTCTCGATATACTGAACCGATTTAGATGAAATTTGGTAAGAAGATAGTTTGAGACCCTGGAAAGGACACATGATGCATTTTATCCCGTAAATCATCCCTCAAGGGGGTGGAAATGGGAATGAAAGTTTATTTGGGGAATCAAGCCAGGCACGAACTCGAGCGAAGCGAGGGTAAGTCGCTAGTCATATATAAAATGTTAAATTCCCAGAAAACAGTCTGCACGAAATAATCACATACTTACATATTTATTTGCATATAATTTTTCGTCACGTCTAAATCATTTCAATTATTTTTTCAAAAACAACTGTATATCTCAGATCCGGCAAGATGGTTGTTTTTTTTTATTTATTATTAGTGCTGTTTAGTGCTGTTTATTTTTAATTTATTATCCCCAGTAAATCAAATCCTTTACAGAAAACATTGTCAAGGGAGAGACTAAGATTTTTGATGTTACAAAAGTCAATGTCATGACAGATAGAGTCTACTCATAAAATTATACAACAATTTGGGAGGAATAGAAATGGTACCATAAGATACTTTTAATTACTACTATTACTATTAATTTATAAATAGCCAATTTTCTTGTTAATGTTCTCTCTCATATATAAAAAAAAAATAAAAAAGCTAAAAGCCCCGAGGGAATTTGGTTACTTAAAAAAAACTACTAACAAAAAATACTTACACGTAACTATCCCCAAAAATAAATTTAATAATCCAACATTATTTGAGCATATTAAGAAATACAATACAGAATCGCACTAAATATTTACTTTTCTCATTCGACTGATGTGACGCAACAGCTGAGTAAACTGCACTGTGGCTCACGTATCTCATGTTACCAAAAAGAAACAAGCCCTAGCCAAATCAAACATATCGATCGAGTTTAAGATTGACATTGGTTTTTGATGTTTTATTCAAAATAGACTTAAGCCAACTAGAAAAGAGTTTTCATACCTCATTGTATCTATACTAATACTAATAATGTTATAAAGAGGTAAAGCTTATGAGTTTGTGAATTGTGAGTTTGTAACGTTGTAGGGGGTAATCTCTGGATCCACTAAACCGATTTAGATGAAATTTGGTAAGAAGATAGTTTGAGACCCTGGGAAGGACATAAAACACTTTTTATTCCGAAAATTATCCCTTAAGGGGATGAAAATGGGGATGAAAATTTGTATGGAGAACCAACATAGGACGAATCCGAGCGAAGCGAGGGTGAGTCGCTAGTGTTAATATAACTATAGTACTCATTTTTGCTTACTAGCTCGCATACAATAAGGCATGTACATCGACAAAAAGCTTATATTTATTCAGGTTGAAACTATCCCCATTTTGTTTTGTCTCAAATTCTTTAAGCCATTACAGCGTAAATCCTGTGGGTGTACTTATGTAGGTACGCACGTAAGTAGTTATACTACTTTAGCGTAACAGAACAAAAATAGCTAAAGATTTCATTCCATTTGTCATAGCTTTCTGTTTAGTGAAAGGAATGCAGGTACCTTTATCATGTCGCTTTCAGCTAACTTCATCATGTGAATTTTTGGCTATCGATGTGCGCGTCGTAAATATTTTACTCTCAATTTTTTCCAAACTTGTCGAAAGAAGTATAACGTCAAAAATAAAATTCACAATAATAAACTAAATAATCCACATTTGGCCATTTATAATATTAGTACGATAAGTCGCTTAGCTGTAATCAATATTACATATTTATCTTTTTTCATCTTAAATGCAAACCTTTTTTGCAAATTCGTTAGGTTGCTGGTTTGATGGTGGGGCGTTGTAAAAGTAAACGATCCCATATCGCTTTACTATGACCGTGATGGTATCGCTGACTTTTAGTAGTTATTTTAGTTGGTAAGTCTCTCATGGAGGATGAGAATTATGCACCTAATGCAATTATCATTATCTATACATAATATATATGTATAATAAAATTGTAACCGAGTCGAATCTGTTCATTAAAATTTTTTTGGAAAGTCTTATTGAAATAGTCATTATTATCGATACAGAGGCCGAATCTATAGTTTTCAGACAATAAGTCTGTCTGTCTATCTATCTGGGAACGCATCACGAGAAAACCACTGGATAGATTTTGATGAGGTATGATGATAACTGCCTCTCCGCGTCAACATATAGCATACTTTTTACTGCAGAAAAATGTTTCATCTCTGAAAAATCTATACTAACCGTTAAAACGCATAAGGAGGGACGAATTCAAGCGGAACGAGGGTGAGTTGCTAGTCCGTATTATCTGTATTCCGTATAATTATTTCATATTATAATAATGTGAAAGTATGTGAGTATGTTTGGATGTTTGTTACTCTTTCACGCCAAAACGGCTGATCGGATCTGGATGAAATTTGGCACAATGATAGACTATACTCTGGAATAACACATAAGCTACTTTTTATCGCGGAAAAATGTATGGTTCCGTGGTATGTTTATTTTTGTTTTCCTCTAGTTAATATATAATAAATGAATAAAAAAAGGTCCCAGATTTGCTTCGGACATATACTAAGTATTGTTATGATATCTTTATCTTTTTTAGACTGAATAAATGTAGTAGTGGAAAATGTTCTCGTCACAAGGAGCCGCTATCAGCCAAATCAAACAAATCGATCAAGCGATACATTGAGACTGTTGTTTTTTCGTCTAGCAATGAGATTTGTTTTAAGTAAAATGTTTATTTATTCAATGAAAGAGATTTATAAATATTTCTTTATCTGATTTAGAAATGTACGTAAGGTGTTTTGTTCATAAATGTTTGTATAAATTATTCAAAGAAAAAAGAATGATAGGTCATAGTATGTGCCCTTTTTACACCAGGAAAATTTAAATCAATAATTTGGTAATATTATACTTAACACACATTTCACATCTACATGTTCAATATTCTTTGAACAAATTCTATATTAGCCGGCTAATAAAGGAGGTATGGCATTTTGATTAGACTTGATTTGGTAGCGCATGTACGTGACGATTCTTAGTAACATTTAGGGGCTATAAGAGAAATTAAATTTTAATATTATTTATACACGCATTCAATTCAATTTACTTGTAATATGATATTAAGTTAAAACTACCTTAATTTATGAAGCAACTTAATGTATGTATTTTCGTTTTTTTTTAATATTTATTAATTTAAAGTTTATAAGAATGTGTGTATTTTTGTTACTCTTTCATGCCAGAACGACTAAACGAATCTGAAAGAAATTTGGCACAGAGATAGATTATAGTCTGTAATAATACATATTTGCTTTTTATCTCGGAAAATTATACGGTTCCCGAGGGATAGATTAGTTTTTGTTTTTCTAGAGGCGAACCCAAGTGAATCGAGTATGTCTTGTTGGCTTTTCAAATATGGTAATAATTATTGAAAACTGTTGCGTAGTGGAGCAGACTTCTTCGACCATGTAAGAGATTGTCAGTTCTATTCCTACGTATACTTATTATTATTATTCTAGATAGCATGTGAAAATGGAAACCAACCACTCATCACTCTTCTCATTATTGATTCGTTCATTTAATTTAATTTGATTAATCTTCCAAAAAAACTAAAATTCCAGAACAAATACTTAAAAATTGAAAGGGAAAATACTTTTCAAATTAAAAAAATGAAAATGTCATGAAACTCTATTTTAAGATTTTTTACATTACATTGATACCTTAAAATTCTTTAAAAATGAATTAAAATTGAAAAGTAAAAGGCAAACAGACATACGAACAAAGTAAAATAAATTGTAAAAAAGATGAAGATCGATAATAATTTCTTCAATTAAGATGTCAATCCATATATTCGTATTCGACCCATAATTCGCTTTATCGAGCCACGGCTGAGTGACACGCGTCAAAATTAATTACTTTCGATTCGAGGGACGTCAGAGATCAGTATTATTGAGTGAACGACCAAACTACCATAACTTATACCAATCAATGATACCTTTCAAAAATTGCATTTTTTATAAATTTTGGCTTTTTATTTTGTTATGGAGAAAAAGTCTCTCTGTGTTGTTTTTATTTTCCGCTTATTACTAGTTTTATTATTAGGTCAAGTCAATTTTGTAGTATTATAGACGATACGGTAATAAAAATGAGGCAAAAATTAGATAATATAATCTTAGCATACATACTCTTAGCACATAAACAAAATAGGTGCTATCGACTATTTTTATACTTCGATTTTATTATTTTAATTTATATCGATACATTCACATGAGAGTTTTTCTATTATATTTAGCCCTTTTAAGGTACCACTGCTAGGGACGGGCCTCCCTTCAATACGAGGCGGATCAGGTCATAGCCCACCACGCTGGCCAAGTGTAGGTTGGCGACTTCACATGTCTTTCGGAAACGTGTTAGGTTCTCTCAGACATAAAGGTTTCCTATACACACAATATTTTCCTTCACCGTAAGGCAAGCGGTAATCATGTTACAAATGATTCACACATAAAAATATCAGAGGTGCGAGACCCGGGATTTGAACCTGCTTCACTCGTTTTCCCAAATGACCGCGTTACTATTGGGTTAGAAACTCTTATTTTTTGACATTTGGGGCTTACGAATACAAAAAGCTATTTTAATAGAAAGTTAGAGCTGGGAAAAGTTTGGTATTAGATAAAATGAAAGCTTTTATTAAATTTACAAACATTTGCATAGCTCTACAGCTTACGGCCGCGCAAATATCGAAAGGGAAGGGTCGTAAAGTTCTATTATTATGATTCAAATAACTTTATAATATTGTGCCTTGATTATTAAAAGATTTCGTAATAATATCAACACTTTACTCATTTTCATTTGTTTCGTTTCTACTTATCTTATTTAGACAGGCGCTACTCACGAGTTTTTTGGCAAATTTTCGTTATCATTTTAGTCATGTGAAGATTTTCCTCTAATATAGTATTATATGATCTGTGGCTATACTAATATTATACAGAGCCTAAGTTTGTTTGTTTGTTTGAACGCGCTAATCTTCGGAACAACTAATCCGATTTGAAAAACTCATTCATTCGTAATACAGAAATATATTGTGTAAACAGATTGCAATTCATACTAAAGTGAAAACATGTGACGATGAATAAAAACGGATAATAAAATTGAAAAATATGTGATGTAATGTTAAAAAGCTAGAAGTTAATGCTCTAAAGGATAACGTAAAGGAAATAAAAAGATCTATTTTGCTTAGTAGCTATTAGCTGCTCAAAGGTATAATGCATCAACGCGTGGAAGCCTTACTTTTGATACGCTATTTCTCATTTTCACGTTTTAGAAAATTTTTATCTGATATATTAAATCGAGCTATACTTATGTATTTATTTATTTATACCGGCCATCTCGGAAACTGTTTTAAGGATTTTGCTGAAATTTGGTAGGTGGGCGAAAAATCGATCTAGATAGTCTTTGTCTGGGAAAGCGCGTGTTTTCGAGTTTTCATCCGGTGTTTTTTCCACGCAAAATATGGTCGCTAATTTCGCACGCTCAGGCATAACCATCGTGATCAAGCGGCCAAGGCGCAAGATTGACAATCACAGGGGTCCAGGTTCGAATCCCAGTAGGATAGAAAGTTAATAGCTAGCTAGACAATATAACAAAAAAGAACTCCCACGTCCAGTTACTTATATATTTATAGTAATATTTTACATTGCGTTTTAAATTTTAGCAAATGTACCTAATCGAGTATTATTAACTAAGTATTTTTGTAATGTTAATATCAATTAACGATTTTTTAAATCAAATTACGTACAGTAATACAATAATGCTGAAAATTTTATTCGTTTTTTTTTTGTTCGAATAGAGTAATCTCCGCAACTACCAGTCAAATTTGAAAAATCTGTTTTACATTGATAGCCTTATTCTTGATGAAAATTACAGGCTAAGTCATACCACTACGACTTTTAGGATCAAATCATTAAACAGTTATATAAAAATAGACTACACGAACGGAGCCATGGGAAAAGCTAGTAAGTTAATAAAATCCGAGTTCTTTATTAGTAGTTTTGATATTTTTTGTTATGATTCAGTCAATACCTTGCTCATATAGCAACACTATCAATTTTGTAGGCTGCTAAAAATCTTTAAAACTATGCTAAATTAAGAAACATAGAGACTTTATATTGGCTAAATCATCAACAAGCTAAATTTAATCCATCGTAGTTTTAAAAAACCCATTTTAGCTCAACAAATTTTAGTTTTTGTATACGCATTTATTCGAAACGGCCAAAACTTTATAATTTGAAAAGACATAGAAACCGTAAAGATATAAAATACCTGACTAGTAAAATGAATATGGCTTTTACATTTAATTTTTAGGCTAATCATATTTTACGGCTTATGTATTATGTACTAGAATGTGTTATCTATAATTAATACTGTATCATGTTTCTCACATTCATTTGCGTGTATTGCTTCGATATTTATACTAAATCCGGTTGCATCCAATAAAAACTAAAATCTAATTATTAGGTTTACACTGAGTTCAATCCTAAGCTTATATGTTTATAAGCTTTAGCACTGCATTTGACTGAGATTGTGTCACAAAAAATATGAAAGTTCTTTAATAGTACAAATACTGTTTAATTTTATGTATTTATTTTAAGGAATATTATTATGTATGATTGGAACTAAACTATGAGAATTATTATAAAATATTTTGGTGATCGAAACGATTGTTCCAAAGAAAATTTTTGAAATGCTCTATTCTAATACAGGGTTATTGGTAATTCGACGTATTCCCGTTATCATGTTTTTTAGCTTTTTTTAAAATAAGTCAAAAATGCAACATCAATAAATTTATTAAAAAAAGTATCGATTTAAATCTATTTTTTTTCTTCTGATTTATAAAAAAATAATATCGTTTTTTAGTTCGCATTTTTAATTTGGACCGATATATAATTGTTGTTTTAATATTGGATAAATAACCAGTGTTTAATAGTTTTTATAAATTATCTAAGGAATGATAAGCATTTCTCGAAGTGCTCTATAAATTTTAGTTTCGGCCAGTTTTATCTAAATCGCTTTGTTAGTATTTCATTTAATTAGAAATTGTATTTTAATTAATTAAATAAAATTGAATTATTAAAAATTGCAACCAACATCATATATCAAATTAAAATATTCTTCATTATGAAATATCCTAGATGTACTATTGTACTATGACTCCTAATTATTTTAACTAATCCTAATATTAAGATAATGAAAATATCATAAGCTTAGTTAACATATCGAGAATTACTAATCGATTCTGAAAATTCTTCTCTCGAGCTGGATTATCGTATAAGTACTATGTATCTTCTATATTATATTATTTTAGTCTAATAATTAAAATGAAAACAAAACATTTATTGCCATAAATAAAACAGTAAAAACGTAACGACCTAGGGAAACCTCATAAAGTAGAGTTTTAGTTAGAAATCACAATCACATCTGTATCATTTTGGAAAGAGAACATGTCTAAGGAGGCAGATTAGACATCGGTATCATCATTATAAATATTCACACCTCGCAGGATTCGAACCCGCGAATTCATACCTAATACGCACTATCAAACAATACTAAAAGATTTCCATACTTTTCCAATTTATTGAAGAGACTTTATTTGAATTTTATTGACATAATTTTATTTAATATTCAGTTATAATATCATAAAAAGGTTTATGATAGCATAAATTGTGAAAGTTACTTAAGTTAGTAATGGCAAGTTAATCGTGCTGAAGAATCTTTGACATCTTGTTTTTGCAACGTTATTGTTGCTTCCTTAGAAATGAAGGAATCTCAGGAAGTTTAATATCAAGAAATTTAAGGTATAAACACTTCATGCTGTATAGTTGTTTTAAAATAACTTTCAAAGACAAAGCTCGTTATATATTTTAAGCCGAAATGATATTTTTATCTATAAAATAAATTTGCTTGATCTGAGTAATTTGTCAACACACAGATTAAACTACTTTATTTAAAGAACAAAAATTTTGATATTAATTCATTTTCTTATGTAATAAGTAAAAAAATAACCATAAAAAGATATTTCAAAATTCAATCCCTAATATAGTCATAGCCAAGCTGAATTTGTGATTAGTATAATATACCAGGAAGTCACTCTCGCTCCGCTCGGGTAACTTACGTTTTCACTTTTAGTATAGATTTCTCAGAGATGAGATATTTTCCCGCAGTAAAAAGTATCCTATAATTAGTTGACCCTGATAACCCTGATAAGCTATCAACATACCAAATTTCATCAAAATCTCTCCAGTAGTTTTCCGTGATGCAGTCACAGACACAGACAGACCGACAGATAGACAGAGAAAAATTCTAAAAAATATTGATTTGGGCTCTGTATCGATAATGTCAATAAGATTTCCCAATAATATTTAATGTACGGATTCGGCTTAGTTACAATTTTGTTATATGTATAGAATATTTTATATATTATTTTAAGGCTACCAATTATAGGCATTATAGTAATAATTAATTTATCAATACATCTCATCTCGAACCCAATCAACAGTTTTATTTTAACCAAAAAAGTTTTTATAGTTTTTAAAACGTGAAATAACAATACAATATACATATATAAACTTTTATTGCTCTATCTCACGATAAAACTCGATGTTTCCATTTTATTTGTATATTTTTAATCGTCGATCGAAACTGATGTGAAAATTGTGTAGCCTCAATAAAATGTCCCTAGGTGCATCATTCTCATAAAATCCAAACCAAAGTATATATAGCATAAAAAATTATATTTATTTTAAAATCTTTGTGATTTTTTAAATCCAATCAGAAGTCAACTAACCATACTAATATTCTAAATTCGAACATGTTTGTTTGTTTGTTACCCCTAGTTGCTTTAAAAGCTAATCAAGATCCAATTCGTTATAATACTCTTATTAGCCCAAGAACCCACGATGGCCCGATGACACGATGGAAGACCTTACTTATTTTATAAAAGCTGAAAGTTTTTCTGTGCGTGTCCCCTATACAGGTAAGAACGACCAGCGACTATAGAGTTGTAGGTAGGTATGAGAATAGTTCGTAAAGTATTTTACACCTTCCTACCGCCACCCCCCATTTTTTAATAAACTTTAATAATAATTCTTTGTATCTTACGTTAGATATCTTTGATAATTTATATAGCAAAACAACGTTTCCCGGGTCAGCTAGTTTATATATAGATAAATTCTAATATGGATGGTTGTACATAATAGAATATAAGATATTTTTCCCATTTTATACACATATATACATACATATATATGTACATACAAAAATAATGTATCATATAATAAGTTTTATTTATTTTTACAACAATAATAAAAATACGAGTATGTATAAAATACGAATATAAATACTGATAGTATTGAAATGAAATATGATGCTATAAATATGTTATAGCATCCCAGGAGTATTTAACTATCCAACATTTTCGGTTTTATTCTCATCCACTGTCCTTTGGGGTAAGCAAAAGAGGCATATTTTGAAATATTTCGCAAATGTACATCATTTTTTTAATTATTTTCTTAAGATTATTGTTAAATTCATATTAAAAAAAACTAATACACAACAAGCGACTAAAATAATGGCATAATTTTTCCCTTCCCTAATAACACATGCATTACCTATACAATATACATCTTATTGCCTTGAAGTACACTTGAGTCATTTAGAAGAATTTTAAATTAATTTATTTTGGATAGACCCACGAACAGACTTAGATTTAATTATCACAAAAATTCCTTATAAAACGAAAATGAATATTTAGGAAAAACATTGATATTTGCCGCTTTGATGGGTAAAAAGTGGATGAAATTTTGTTATCAATGTGAAACTTCATCATTTTTAAGAAACAAGGAAACAAGTGGATGTTGAGTGTCTTCAACCGAATCAAACCAGTAGCCTGCTACAAAAATCTCTGTGCAAAAAATCACATCAAAATCAATCATGAAGAATAAACCAAAATCTCACTTTTATACCATTTGTATAACATTGTATTAAAAGTAACAATAATAATTAAATAATAATATGTTAATTAATAATAATATGTTAATTTCATAATTTTTCACCCCACATCCGTTTCGCTTCCGGTCGACCATTACGTTTTAGCTTGCTATTATGGAGCTGAAAATATATATTTCAATTAAATGTATATGAACGCATAGGAAATGAGTCTATTGTTTCGTTGATCTTAAAAATCATTAATCATAAGAAATCTAACCAAAATTTGTAGCGGTCAGTCCCTTGTAATATATATATCGTTAGATATATTATGTTCGAAGTAATGTCCGAAATAAAGGTTTGTTTTATGATAGCTTAAATCATCCTTGGTACGTTCGAATGGTAATCAGTAAAGTGTTGTTATCTCGTTGAGTTATCTCGTATATACATCATGATGGATTTTAATTATCTTTTGCTAATACCGTGAAGGCAAATATTGTGAAGAAATCTGCAGATATGAGAGAACTAGTTTTGTAAAGTTTTTTAACTCGTTTCAACCCATCGTGGTGAGCTATAGCCCTTCGTGGTGGGTTATTGCTAAAGAAAGTTATCCACGCGCCCTAGTTCCTTCTATTCATTTATAAATGCGTAGTACATACGAACAATACTCATTGTATAATTATGTTATACTAGCGGCTCAACCTCACTTCACCCGGGTTCGCCTCTAGGAAAACAAAAACAAATCTGTCCCTCGGGAACCGTATATTTTTCCGGGATAAAAAGCTATAGCCTATGTGTTATTCCAGACTATAATACTCTCTGTGCCAAATTTCATCCAGATCCGTTCAGCAGTTCTGGCGTGAAAGAGTAACAAACATCCATACATGCTCACAAACTTTCACATTTATAGTATTTATACAGATTTAGATACTTAAAATACACTTCTTAAAAGACAAAACATCGCTTGTTTTGAAAATTTGTTTTTTTCTTGTATAAATAGGTAAATTCTATACATATATTGTTTCCCTCAAATTTTAAATCTATACTTATTATAAAAATAAGTCCCCCGGCCGCGTCTTTCTGTCCTCCTGTCTGTCCTCCTGTCTGTCCTCCTGTCTGTCTGAACGCGATAAACTCGAAAACTACTGAACGGATTTTTATACGGTTTTCAACAATAGAAAGAGTAATTCTTGAGGAAGGTTTAGGTATATAATTTATTATGCTTTTATGTAAATTAGCTGAAATACGGCGACAAATGTTGAAGAGGTCGCAAAAAATCTCGCCAAATGGGAACTTTCCACGCGAACGCCGCGTAAACTAGCAAAGATACAGTTAAGTAATGTACTAGAGAATTCAAAATCTATAAAAATGCTACAAAAAAGTCCGCGATAGCATATCTCTATCTCTTACGGTTGACTTACAATAACCACTTTTATGTTAACATTTTTAATTAAAAACATTACGTTATTTTCAAAGTTATTTTCTTTAGTTCGGTATTAATCCTTATCCAAATGAATATTTTAGTTAGCTTAGTCATTTAATGCAGATTAAAATTGCTCTTTACACTAAATCAATCAGATGAATAGTTTTTGAGATATCGTTGTTAGAAGTAATTAGTAGCGAAACATTTTTAATGCTTGGCGAGCATTGAGATGCCTACGGCGAGTCCATCCCCTCTGCCCCGCATCGCTCGACCGCCTGCTCAAGCTATATAAACCGGGCGATGTAGCGCGCGATCCTAGGATACTTTTTACCGCGGGAAAATATCTTATTTCTGAGGAAAAATACAAAAACTGCAATGTAAGAGTATACTAATATGTAACACCTAAGAATTTAGTTTTTGGTCATCTGAACGCGGGCGGAGCCGCGGGCAATGCTAGTAATGATTATAATCGAATTTCGACCAATAAGCGAACAGTAGGTAAATTAATATTGAAATAGTATGTGTATTGTGTTTATGTCTATTTTTACGAAGTCCATCTAAAGAGCACAATTTGCATTGTCTAGTTAAATTGTAACTTACTCTGCCTCGAGCATCTAATAGGCGGTATCTCACTTAATGAATTCGTACTATGGCTATTTGGATGTGGCATTCTCCCTAAAGCATTGTACTGTGGTTTACTATTTATGTCTGTCTATATTTAAAGCACAGATTTACTATTAACGCTTATTATTTTATATTTTATCACGCTTGAGGGTTTCTGGTAGAGATCTCTTAAAGAAATAAGTCATCCTTTGTACACATGGTATCTCTTTTCACTTCTCTGTTTTTTTTCTGGTACATAATATAAACAAAAAATTCTAAGTAGGTAGTTTCTACTTTGGTACGTTTATTGACCGACTTTAAAATATGGGGTACTCAATCTTTTAATTGAGTGTATTTTACACGATTTCTTCACTAATTCTAATATCTTTTCAATAAATACCTCATATATCAAAAGTAGTCCCATATAAATTTTAAGGATTAGATCTCTAAGGGTAGAGTGATTATTTTTTAAGCGAATAAACTTTATTTCTTTATAATTATGTGAAGTGGAAAATTGAATTTCCATTATATATATATATATATATATATATATATATATATATATATATATATATATATATATATATATATATATATATATATATATATATATATATATTGTTTCCATATACTAAAGATAAATAATTATTTGAGTGTTCTAACTATTGCTCAATAATATTCTAAATTTCACGAATAAAGCTTTTTTCTGAGGAATAGAAAAACGCTAACACTCTGTTTTGCGTATAAGTTTCTAACTTTCGTAAATTATTAAATTTAAAAACAATCTCATAATAGAAAGTTAAACACAGTCTAGATACTAAAAGCAAAATCTTAAGCATGTTGGCTCAACGTATATACTCGTACTTGTGCTTCTGATTTTCAGAGAAGTTCGTGTAATACACACATTGTTTTCTAAGTTGCTTAATAGTGGCACTTTGCCAATTCGGAGGTTCTTGCGCGCTACCCATGACGTTTGGCTTACAAAGATTTTACTTCTTGTTTGTAATGTGTATACGAAAATTATATTATCTTTTACTAGCTTTTTCTCGCAGTTTCGCTCGTTTTTTTAATTATTTTTTGGTTCTATTTGTTTATAATAATTTTTGTGTTTCAAATTTCATTCGTATCGAATAAGAGATTACTCGTAAGTCGTTGACGATACGTTTGGCTCAGTTTGTAGTGACCCTACTTCCTTTGCCAGCGGTTGCGGGTTCGAGTCCCGCTGGGGGGAATTTATTTGTGTGATAAGCACGAATGTACTGCAGTTATGGGTGTTGATATTTATATAAATAAATAAGGCAATGTTTCCAATCAATATTTATTAATAAGAAAAATTGTAAAATATATAATTGCTTATTCTATTAAGCTGAGACTTTCCGTTTTGAATTTCTTTTTAATAATAAATCTATAAATATTTGGAACTAAAAAAATATATTATCATTCTATTCAATTCTTTCAGCTAATATACCATATTGGTTCATATAAAAAGATTTTAACGCGAATGTTCAACGAAATATGACAAAAAAGCTCATTGCATTCATCATATTTTTCGCGACTAAAACACAATCCACTATGTGTGGTTTCATTCAATATCTCATCTATTTCTCTGTGTTCATTAGGTTCAGTGACAGCGTTATTGTCCTCATAAATATAATTGAGAATTCAATTCCTGTTTTAGACAAATGATGAAAAATATGAAGTTACTAGTGACTTATCCTCGCTTTGCTCGGAATATTCCTAAGTGCCAAACAGTTGCCAATAGTTATAGTGTAGGTAATACTCTATCGGTGTACTAAATTTCATCAGATGGCGTGAAAGACACAAATACCACGCATATGCACGCACGCAAAAGCACAGACAAGCATGCATAGATACACGCAAGCACACACGCACGCACGCACGCACGTTATATTATATATCGGGACTGACACAAATCAGGATGTGCATTGATAACAAAACGTAAGTGTAAAGACGACGTGCTTATAGAATCTGTTGTTAGCATGTCTCGTTGACAGATGGCTACGTGGTCTAGCATTCACTCTCCGTCAAGACTGCGAGTGCACAACAAATGTCTGCCTGTCAAAGTGTCTCACGTTTACGTTGAGAACAAATTCTAGTTCAAATAATTCATACTGGTTTACGAGTTTTCTCCAATAAAGCCCCAATAAAGATGAAGAATACCATATCAGCAACAGATTACGTCATAGATAAGGAAAACCATTGTATAGTCTAATCGCTAAGTAATTTTTTACAATATTTTAGTGTCCCATAAGATAAAATTTAATTACATTGAAATTCTTAACGTACATATATATTATATTACGAACAAAGATAAAAAAATTGTCAAAATCAATCAGCTCTATATTTATAGCTCTAATCATCTCTGTAAAAAAATCGATCTGTTCAATTTTTTTCTGTGTGACAATAAGACAAGTTAATAAACACACAGAAATACTTTCGCATTAGTAAATGTGTGAGGATTATATGCTTTATAAGTCTTAAATCTAAAAAAATTCAATACAAATAATGAAGCAATAGTATTGTTTTTAAGCCAAATAAGTCGTTAGCAAAATGAATCAAATTGTGCAATTTCGAGTAAGAATATAATTTTAATGTCCTTAGTTTGTTATATCAATTTTCACTGTTTGCAATTCAAAATTATAGTAAAAGCGAGGAGTTGAGACAAAGTCGCTGTCTTAATTATCGCACTGTAACACTTTGTCCTCTGTATATTCCCTTAGGTACATGATATGAATATATATTATAACATTCGTATGAATATTTTATCAAACACACTTAATATTTTATGTTTACTAAAATGTTAAGCGAAATAAAGCTATTTAGAGGATAGCAAAGATATAAAATGGCGAGAACTAATATAGACATAAATTATTAGAATATGCAGCTAACGTGGATTATTGATCGGCACTAACTCTGTAACTGCCGTGGCTAAAATAATGACTCTCTCGGTACCAATTGCGAGTTATAGTCCATGTGTGTCACAAGAAATTGCTATAAGTTAGAATAAAGTGGAAAATTTTGATTTAATTTCCATAGTTGTTCGTATTTGATTCAAATATTAGTTATTTGTCTTTGAATAAAATATTGTTAGTTTTGAGTTATATATACGGTAATATTACATTATATCGTGGCATATAGATTTTTGGATCATACTTCCTCAATTAAAGCGTTTAACTCACTGTCTATAAAAATGGCCAACTCAAGTATATTATATATTATACCACCATAATATTTAATATATTTTATATGCCATAATATGTATTATAATTTAGGCCAAAATCGAGTTTGCTTTAAACTCAGTAAAGGTTGTCAACTAATGTACGTAATATCAGTTTTTTACTTGTTAGACCTACAAATATTTGCTTGCTTCTTATGATTTTTATGGAAAACAAACATTTAAATGACAAAAAGAGACATTGTGTTCTCTTTTGACATAAAAAGCCAATTTCACCCAATTCCATTAAAATAATCATTAATTAGCTAATCAATGCTTACAATAATTAACAACTATGCTAAAATATTATTCGTCCCATGGCGAAAATGTAACTGACCATTGATATATCTAACATTAGCCGAATAATTTTTGGAATATTCATTCACAATCCTTAACAACCATTATAAAATAAACTTTGCATATTATGACCATGTATTGTAACTGTAGAGTCATCATCAAGTATAAAATATGTTTATTAAAAACATACTAACATCAAACTCACTAAATTTAACATAAAATATTTATGACCACAATCAATAATCTAGTTAGAATGTGGTAAACAATTATTTGATGAATGGTAAAATCATTTGCAAAAACTGTGGTACTCAACAAGTGCTGAAAAGTAAGTAATTTTAAAAGTTAAATTAGAATATATATATATATATATATATATATATATATATATATATATATATATATATATATATATATATATATATTTATATATATATATATATATATATATATATATATATATATATATATATATATATATTTATATATATATATATATTTATATATTTATATATATAGTAATTTTACAGTAAAATTTACCCACATCGCAACCATATCAGATAATTATTGTATTGCAATATTGTACACAAATATTATTTTAATAGGGCATCTGTTGATTTTCTTGCTGACTTTTCTCAGCAGAACTATCTTCCGAGCCGGTGGCAGATTCACATACAGATTCAGATACATGTATTCAGCGCTTCTTAACGTCCCACTGCAGGGCACGGGCCTCCCTTCAGTACGAGGGGGATCAGGCCGTAGTCCACCACGCTGGCCAAGTGCGGGTTGGCGGACTTCACATGTCTTTTGAAAACTTGCTAGGTTCTCTCAGGCATGCAGGTTTCCTCACGATGTTTTCCTTCATCGTTAAGTCAAGTGGTGATCATATTGGAAATGATTCGCACATGAAAATATCAGAGGTGCGAGACCCGGGATTTGAACCCGCTTCACTCGGTTTCCCAAGCAAGCGTGTTACTACTGGGCTACCACTGCCTTTTCAGATACATACTGACATTTAATTTAATTTAAAAAAAATGTTAAAAGTGATGATTTAAAAGTGCTAGTTTATTTGAATAAAGTATACTTTAATCCGAACTCACTTTCAAATAATGCAATAGTCAGAAGGTCACCGAACAACATACTCCTTCCATTTTTCAACTCTAGAAATACACTACAGTATGAAGTATCTCTTATTTGTTTGTATTATAAACCACAAAATAAAATACAAAGGCAACATTTTTATTGGGGGATTGTTCTAAAATTTAGTTTAAATTTAACTACGAGTACTTCGAATTGTACATATTTTAGGTATAACAAAGTTTTGTAAATTCTAAAAGGAATATAATATTCCAAATTCTCATTGTTATTTCAATTTCGATACGGTATTGTAACAAAAACATTTTATCAACAATACAGTAAATGTTTTATATTTTTCAAATCATCGACCGAAACTGATTCGACAATTTTGTAAGCTTAAAAAGGCCCCAGTGCGCTATTCTCGTAAAATCGCGTCCATTTTTTAAATATGTTGCTACATCCTAATAAATACATATACTTAAAGAGCAATATAAGGGTTGGGTCTTTTGTTGCGCGTTGTTTTAAATAGAATTCGTCTCATAGTCGGTAAGACATTCATAATTTATCACCTAATAAACTTCCAAATTTTAGAAAACAAATTGCTGAAACGTTCTTTTTATCTTTTGACCTTTACGTCTTTGTATCACAATCATTAGGAGTTGCTTAATTATGTTGTCGCTTGATATTTTTATTTTACTTATACCTTTATTGCATATATATTTTCCTAGAGTCTCTGTACTTTCTCTTTCTGTCTCGCTATTTAACACAATTTTCTACATACATGGGTTGACTGGAACGGATCTCTTTTAGAGGTGAGTCCACCTTTGTCTATGTCACTTTGTATATAGTACTTTCTATATATGTTTTACCAGTGACTCAGCTAGCGACCTAGCGTCGCTAGTTTCGTTTTATATAGACAAACAGCTATTACATGTGGAGACCTTAGGAGATAGATACGTGTTTATGCAGACTTTTCTATAGGTCTCTTTAAGACCTACAATTTTCTAGTACATTGTTTTGATGTATATCTTAAGGTTTAGCCAGCGTTAGTGATATAAACTAAGAACGACTCGACAGAACCAGATATTGTGTTTCCCCGTTGGAACGAATAATTTTCCTATAGTAAATGTATCCTAAATGTTGTCTCGAGTAATAAGTTATAACTACACAACATTAAGTGAAAATTAATTTAGTACTATTTGCATGAAATACACACAGATGTACAAATAAACAGACAAACAGACATACAAACAAAAAGACAATTTTGTTTTTAATAACAATTATTTTGGTGTATACAATACGTCATAGTAATTGTTTATAAAATATAGTCCATGTACAGTTATCGCTGAGTTACTGTTTTATTATATGTATAGACAATGGTATTCATGATATCATAATATATTTTATTGGCCAATTAATATACTGTGTTAGTACCCGCTATATGTAGAAACGCACAATGTTTTGAATCGCTCTGCTAGTCCCCCACGTCCGCGACGAAGCGCAACGGAACCATTAAGTAACATTGACAACTTACATTACGATTTGTCATAAAATGCTATAACATACGTTTACGTTGGTTATTATGATTTTAAGATTCTACACGACATTGGCGAAGTAAATTGTGCTCAACAGTTACGCCTAAAAGTCATAAAACTTATAATATATAGACAGGTAATTTTAAGAGCTTTTCTTCTTCTCCCTACCCATTTCCCAATCGCTTGGGGTCGGCGCAGTACATCTTCTGTACTGCTGATAGGATTTGGCAAAAGTTTTACGACCGGCCGTCTGCCTGACGTCAACCCTCCTTGGGAATGCTATTGTCTCTCTTTGTCTGAATGGTGTCGTGGAAGTCTTGTAATTATTATGCACTTTCGATTTTGTTGTCTTTTAAAACATTTTTATACTATTATTTAAATTTTTAATGTTATTTTCGGATATATTTTAAAATAAATTTTGATTACACAATAAATTTTGTTTTGACGTTGTCAATTTTTTTCTAAATTATTTAAATAAAATAATTTAAGGAAGGAGAATATAAAATAGAGATCATAATATCAAATATTTTAATTCAAACATTCGCCTCGTGCTTCTCCTGTAAAGAGCGAATTCGCAATAATTGCGGCGATTTAATTAACTAAAAAGTAGTTTTCTTAAAATTTTATATAAGTAGGTCTAGGTAATATAATTTTATTTGTGAGATATAAATATATTATCGTATGTAACATAAAAATATACACTCAAATCAACCATCTCGCTGTATTGAAGCCACTCAAAAAGAATCTCTTGTTTTTCATTACGAAATAAAAATTGCCACGCACATTTTGTTTTAAAATAATTTCCGCCAGGACCAATACGTCATGTTCGCAGTCACGTGATATTTACAGCAAAATTCATCGTATACTTAGCTAATAAAAGTATGGTTTATATTTTTATTTTAGCATAACCCAGTGTCATAAATGACAATGAAAATGTATGACGTCATATGTATTATCACCCATCTGTCAAAAAGAGCTTTTTTTTATGGAAAAAAAGACCCTCTAAAAGATAAGTGAGATATCATGTTAAGATTATGACTTTCAAGCAAATAAGTGAAAAGTACTATAATTGATATGCTCTACATACCACCCACGATCTAGCCAGGAGTGTAGAGGGGCATTTAATACACACCATATTACGATAATATTCAACCCACTTCCTCAAAAAGGAGGAGGTTCTCAATTTGGCTGTATGTTTTTTTTTGTTTGTTACCTCAGAACTCCGTCATTTATTAACCCATTTGGATAATTTTTGTTTTGTTTGAAAGTATATACTTCCAGATTGCTTCCATTTAAATTTCAAAGAAACAATACCACCCCTAAGGGTGGAAAAATAGCTAATGATGAATTTAACCTACTTCTAATTGTCATATTGACTTGAAACTTTGCAAGTGTTTCTATTTCCGTTGATAGTACAGTAATTCGGTATTGTTGACCTGATCTGATGGTAAGGCCAGATGGTGGATAGGTGGAACTCTCAACGGCTAATAGTAGATACTTTAAGTTTGGGCTTATTTTGTTTGATTAGGCAAGCCTAACACGTTAGAATTCTTACTTTGCTACTACTGTCTACACTAAAAAGGGAAAAATAAAAACTTTTTAACGAAAAAATAAAAACCGACTTTAAACAAAAGCATTAAAAGTAAAAGCCAGCCATACAAAGCAAAGCACACCGACTTCGAAAATATTTGATTAGGTATGTACAGTAAATGAAAACTACCAATCAGTTATTTTTTACTTTTTAGTGCTTTTGTTTGAAGTCAGTTTATATTTTTTGTTAAAAAGTTTTTATCTTTGTCGTCGTCGTCTCAGCCCAAACACGTCCACTGCTGCACGTAGGCCTCCCCCAAAGATTGCCACGACAACCAATCTTATGCCATCCGTACCTATCCAGTAGGTTACAGCTACTTTGACCAAGTTGTTGGTCTACCTTGTGGGAGGCTTACACACGCTTCGCCTTCCGGTACGTGGCCGCTACTCGAGAACTTTTTGCGCGAAACGATGATTTTAATTATTTTTAATATACTTACTATATGTAGTCGCAGTTAGGCAAGCTGTACTTGGCCTCCATGGTGGACTATGGCCTGATCCCGCTCGTATTGAAGGTAGGCCCGTGCCCAGCAGTGGGACGTTAAAAAGTTTGAATATAAATAGGTATATCCATACCTAAATACGTAATACTCACGCACAAGTAGTGCGATAATACTTAATCCATAAGACTATTTCGATCTGGTATATGAAAGGGCCCCTTTTTTTGTTCTTCAAAATTTATTTCCTTACTTGAGAAATGATTGATTCCCCTTACAAACTTTTATCCCCCTTTTCACTTCCTTAAGGGATGATTTCCGAAATAAACAAACTATCTTCATACAAAATTTTATTTAAATCGGTTCCGCCGATTTTGTTTTATGCATTACAAACAAACAAACAAACAAACAAAAAATATTTTTTTCTCTTTTTAATATTAGTATTGATAATCATTTTATTTCTACTTAAAAGCAATGTCTAAGCCTTTAATCAGCTATTTTCATGAGAAAACAAGTAACATTTTCTATAATAACAAAACCAAACCAATCTGAAATAGGTTTAATTTAAGTCTATCATATATTATTAGTGTAATGGACTTCTTTGTGTTCAGACTCGTTACAAATGCTTTCATTATAAGCTTTATTTCTGTTATTTTTGGTATAACGTAATTTATAACTTCTAATCAGAACTGTATCTTGTATCATTAATTAACAGGCATCATATATTTAAGATATAGCAAGAATATTCGAAGAAAGGCCATCTCTCGCCTATCGTTTGCTGAATGGAAAGTATTTTGTATTAATAATTAAATACTACTTTTATAAATGGGAGTTTGTGTTTATGTATGTTTCTCACTCCTTCACTTTATGATTTAAATGTTAAGCACTCAGATAGACAATGCTCTTAAGTAACCATATAAATACATAGGATATTTTGGCGACAGGTTGGCTCAGTTTCTAGTGACCTTACTTGCTGTGCTAGTGGTCACGGGTTCGAGTCTCGCTGGGGGCATTCATTTGTATGATGAGCACAAATCTTTGTACTCCAGTCATGGGTGTTTATCTGCACTAATATAATAAAGAGGTGAAGTTTGTGAATTGTGAGTTTGTGACGTAAGGGGTAATCTCTGGATCTACTTAACCGATTTAGATGAAATTTGGTAAGAAGATAGTTTGAGACCCTGGGAAGGACCTTTTTCATCCTGGAAATCATCCCTTAAGGGAGTGAAAATGGGGACAAAATTTTGTATGAGGAATCAACCTAGGTACGAACCGAAGCGAGGGTGAGTCACTAGTATTTATAATATGTATGTATTTAAAATTATATATGTGTAGTATATCAATTATCTGGTATCCATAACACAGGACTTAGCTTACCATGGAACTAGATGGTATTTTGTTTTAATGCCCCAACATATTTATTTATTCATAGGGACGAACCCGAGCGAAGCGAGGGTAAGTCGCTGTATAACATAAAGCTAAAGAGTTTTTTTTGTAGATTAAACGCGGGCGGAACCACGAGTCCTATTAGTAATAGTATAAATACTAAGCAGTTAGCCTTATGAATTTACTATCGGTAATATGGAACAAAAGCTTAAACGTCAATTTCCATATTTAAACTTTAAAAAATACCGAACTTTCAAGCAAACTATCATCCGCTATTTTACCTTGTTAGAGGATGAATTTTCAAAAGCCCTTTTCTGTTACTCACTTTTGTTATAAAAGGAACTGTAATGCGAAATTTCATGCTTCTAAACCCAGGGGTTTTGATTATATGTGTTGTACTAATATGTAGGTAAGTGATCTACATAGAAATAAATTAAATTGAACTGTCTGTTTTTAATGTCAAAATGACAGATTTTTACTAAGCATATGAAAGTGTATAAGAGACAAAAAATTGCCTGTCTATCTGTTTGTTTATTCCGGCTAATTTCCAAAACGAGTCGACCGATTTTAAAGGAACTTTCACTGTCCGACATCTGATGTTATAAGGAGTAACTTAGGCTACTTTTATGCATAAACCTTATGTTAAATTAATGCTAATTCGAGATAAAGGATTGTGAGTTTCATAGGATTTTCTTATCGAATTTACAAATTGTTGTATATCTCATATATTTTATTTTATCTCAAAAAGTGCAATAAAAGGTTTTTGTAGGTAACTATATTATTAGTAGTCCCATAAAGTAGATATTGAACCTGTTGATAGTCGCTGGAACCCACTGGATGCTGTAGGTTCAAGATCGTTTAGCTTAAAAATATTTAGGGGAGGCCAATATCTAGTAGTAAATTTTTTTACTAAGATGAAACAAATAGTAATATAATATTATAGTGCCCCAAAGGTTGTATGATAAGTAATATTTTTTTCGATATCTACAATAAGCTTCATAAATAAACATACGATATTTATTATTTTATCTTGTTTAAGTCTAAGTTAATCATTTGCTATTATTCTTTTATCTAACCAGACAGGAAAATACATAAATCTATACATATAATAAAATTGTAACTAAGCCGAATCTGTACATTAAATATTTTTTGGAAAATCTTATTGAAATAAACATTATCGATACAGAGGCCGAATATATAGTTTTAGAATTTTTGTCTGTCTGTCTGTTATCGCATCACAAAAAAAAAACACTTTTTTTCACTTTGGATTTTGATGAAATTTGGTATGGTGATAGCTGGTTATCCGGGTCAACATATAGGATTCTTTTTACCGTGCAAAAATATCACGTTTCTGAGATAAAATACAAAAAATGCGATGTAAGAGTTTAGTAATACATAAAGCCTAAGAATTTAGTTTTTGGTCATCTGAACGCGGGCGGAGCCGCGGGCAATGCTAGTAAATATAATAAAACTGTAACTGATCGCTGTCTGTACATAGGAGATATTTGAGAAAAACTTTTATTGGGGGGGTCTTTATTAACGCAATAAAATCCAAAATAATAATTTTTAGAATGTTTGTTTGTGCGTGCTAATCTCAGAAACGGCTTAGCCGATTTGGATGCGGTTTTTTCTAACATATTGTAGTAAGCTTCACTTAATAAAAAGTTATGTCAGCTTAAAGAATTACATGAAACCTTTATTGACAAAAAATATTATAAAATATTATTCAATTTTTTTGGCTGAAACTTTGGTTAATTATATTATAGCTTGTAAAACGATGATGATTTAAAGTTTATATGAACACAACAAAGTTAAAAAAAAGATAGTTACGAAAATTTAGAAGCTTCCAATGTAAGCTAAGCTCACATCTACATAATTATATGGTTGAGCATATTAAATAGCGTTCACCTTGCTTCGGCCGGACGCCAGCTTACCCTTGTAACAGCTAAATTCGGCAAATTTTATTTTAAATAAACCATTAGGTTTCGGCACAAAAAAAATAAAACCCATGAAATTCTAAACAAAATCCGCGTGCCTAAGCAAGGGTAAGTCGTAAGTAGAATATATAAATTTTATATTCTTACTAGCAGAACCCGCGGCTTCGCCCGCGTTCAATCTACAAAAAAAAACTCTATGGCTTTATGCTATCATCCTCTATTTTACCCTCTTAGGGATTGAATTTTAGAAAACGCTGAAATACGTATCTCATTATTCTTGTCGTACTCAGTTCATACGAAATTTCATGCCAATATGTCCAAGGAATAAAAAGTTTCATACAAACTTTTATCCCCCATTTCACTCCCTTGAAGGTTGAATTTTGAAAAATCCTTCTTTAGTGGAGGCCTTTGTCATAATGAGGAATACGTATGCTATTCAATTTTCTAGCCTTAAGGGTTTTGGCCTGTGCGTTGATACATCAGTCAATCACTTTTACCTTATATATATATATATAAGGTAAAAGTGATATATGTATATATATAATATGAAGTGATATATATATAATATGAAGTGATATATATATATATATATATATATATATATATATATATATATATATATATATATATATATATATAAAACGAAAAAAACCCCTGTAACGACTTGATGTAACTACTTTCCATTTTCAATAATCAATGTACATGCACATGTAATTGGAACAAAGAAATAGATTTCTCGAATCTACATTTAAATCTGCTAGCTTCCCGCAAGGAGGTCGATGCCTTTGTTTTGTTAAACTCTTTAATTAACTTGTATTGCACCTGCTCTCTCTGGGAATGTCGAAACTTTATACTGTTCACACTCTAGCCTGAAATGCCGTGACTGAAAGAATATATTTTGTGGCAGTTTTAATTTAGTTATCTGTAAGTAAATGTAACTTTACTTCTTAATCAATAACATATTAAATGCTTAATCAAATGAATGAAAAATGAATTCATTTTTAATACAAATTATATTATTATAACCAAAATTTCATTGGGTTTTGCTACGACTGGCTAAGCAGGGGTGAATGCATTGAAGCATTATAATTATATTAGTGACGTACCCTTGCTTCAATCAGGTAGGTTCGTATGGACCTGAAATTTGCCCCCAGTCCTTTGTTAGTCTGTAAGGACTCCGTTATTGTTTTTCTCTGCGACATAAAAAAAGAGGTAGATAGAACTCTTTAATGAATACTAGTAAAATTGTGTTAAAAATTAGGCTCTTTGTAGATTTAAATATATCAATATATATCAATATATAATAACATCTCTATAGAGTATAATAGATGTTACATAATTTATTCAGAATGTTTGTCGGTCTGTTGATTTATTAATAATTAATTAGAGAACAGCTGGATAGCATTTCCGTAGGGCACAATGTATATTTTAAATATACATAATTGAAAATATCGGTCCATTAGATCCAATTACTAACTTTACCTTGCTATTACGCCTTTCTATACAAAACAATTTGTACTCGTAGTATAATAGTTTAATAATAAATTATTTTTACCGCGACTCCGCTCAGGTGCTATAATTAAGATATAGTATAAAATGCGAATAAATATAAAAAATGCGTTTTTTTTCCAAAAAGACACCTAATAGAAAAACTTAAAAAGCAAAACCTTACTTAAAAAAAAATTATCCAAATCGTTACAGCCGTTTCTAGATACATGAGATAAATTAGTATACATATAGCGATTCACCCTGGCTTCACCCAGATTCGTCCGTAGGTTGATTCCCCATACAAACTTACATGCCCATTTTCACCCCCTTAAGGGATGATTTTTGGAATAAAAGCTATCCTATATCCTATTCCCAGGGTCTCAAACAATCTTCTTCTCATCCATCCAAATCGGTTCAGTAGTTTTTGAGTTTATTCGTTACAAACAGACAGAAACACAAATCTTTCCTCTTTATAATATTATTGTAGATATTTATAGAAGAATTGCATATTTAATATTATAAAATTATATTCTATATCTAGTTCTAGACTTAGATAAGTTGTATATGATTATGGAGTAATAATTACATTTATTCATAAACCCTCCCATTTATAAGATTTGAGTGATCCATTCAATTCTTATATACAACATAGAAAACGAGTGTTTATTTTAGTATCCAATTACTCTTTAGCTTATTTTAAGGAAAAATTAACACTTCTAAACATTCATTAGTCTCGACGAGAGTGATATTACTAAGTAAAATGTACATGTTACCTTAGGTTGTATACTCAAGCATGTTGTTAGTTCTTAGCACTACCTTTTTGGCTTTGTACATATGTATATTATATAGAGAACTAGTTGTCGCTCTTGCTTGGTCCTGCTGATTTTTAGGGTATTTCATTACTGTTGTGTTTTTGTGTCCGTCTGTCACAGTCTATTTTAACCGACTTCAAAAGGAAGTTACTTAACCCGCCAATTATTGTCATATATGCGCCGTATAAACAAGAAAAGATCCACCCCAAATGAATCTTTTGAAGTTGAAGATGTTTTTCGACGCCAAATTTCATAACAAACGACTGAGCTATTAAAACTAAGTAGAGAGACTTCCGTATTTATAATATTAAGATATTATTTTGGACCTTGAACTACAACTAACATCTATATCTATACTAATACGACTATCTATACTAATAATATTATAAATGTGAAAATTAGTGAGTATGGATGTATGTTTGTTACTCTTTCACGCCAAAACGGCTGAACGGATCTGTATGTTTGGTACAGAGATAGATTATAGTCCGGAATAATACATAGGCTACTTTTTATCCCAAAAAAATATACGGTTCCCGAGGGATAGATTTGTTTTTGTTTTTCTAGAGGCAAACCCGAGCGAAGCGAGGGTGAGCTGCTAGTCTTTCTATATTACATTGTTGTTTACATTATAATCACTAACTTATTACAATTATGTAGCAATATTATAAAAGTTTCATGTAAACAAATAGTTTAAATGGAAAGGAAAACGGGTCACATGGCAAGAAGGAAATGGGACACCATACCTTTCCCATACTTTACGACTTGTTACTTGTTTTTATATGCGAATCTCTTTGTAATGTAAGTTTGTTGTGTATTTTAAATATTTAGTTTATAAATAATTGTATTTTTCATAAAAATGTAATAATAACTTATAAATAAATATGTAGGAACATTAACACATAGCACCATCTAGTTCCATGGTAAGCTACGAGGCTTGTAGGTATTATGGATACCAGGTATTTGATACACTATACATATATAACTTTAAATACCTACATATTAAAAATATAAATAAATATAAACACCCATGACTGGAGAACAAACATTCGTACTCATCACAGAAATGAATGGTTACTCGAACCCGTGACCGTTAGCACAGCAAGTAGGTACGAAAACTACAGTTTGGTACCAAACTTTAGTCTTTGTATTACTTCAGCTCATATTAATCTGATCTACCTGTGTATTAAATTTTATCCAAATTCGTTCACGAGTTTTAGCATGAAGTAACAAACATACACTTGCACATACGTATACAAACTTTATATATGTAATAAATAAAATGTTCCATACACAAATGGTTAGAAAACTAATGATGTGATGTTTAAAATGAAATAAAGCTAAAAATATTTTAAATGAAGCCATTTAGGTAACTAAAATGCTATTGGATACCACTCTTAAACTTTCATTATTTCAAAGAAATATCAATTTTTGTCGATTAAATTTCCGTCATGTAAAATCGTACCTACGAGCTTAGTTTGAAATACAAATAACAACTGGATAAAATTTTGTAATATTCCAACTAGTTTGTTGTTTTTTTCTTTATTCATGTACCAAAGAAGAAACGCATGGACGAGATTATTTTCATAGATATATTTTCGTGTATATTTTCATAAGATTCTTTTATCCTTATACTTGAAAGCATCACATTTTCCGGAGAATCTGGACTATGAATGTATGTTTATTATTCATTTACATAGAAACATTTACATAAAACCAGCGAACGAAACTAACTTATGATAATATTTATGGTTTATTCATTTATAAGTAATGCTAATTTAAATTATCGAAAATAAATACGATATTTGACAATAAATCAATATTGACTCCATTTACAATGAAAACGTAGCAGCGGAGTGTTGAAACTTTTAATAGCTATAAGCTATATTTAATGTAACTTCGATCATTGTTCGTTGGAAGAGCGAAAAGCAGTCATTATCCTAAAAGTGGAAGACCGCCACAATACATGAGACATACGGAATTATAGGTTTCCAATAATATTATTGGTTTTTATTATAGACCTAGATGTTAAAAATCCATTAGAGAGATTTGTAATTTCGTGTTATATTTAAAAGTAAAGAAAGGAAAAAAACTAACGGCTCATCCCTAGTGAAAAACAAAAACAAATCTATCCCACGGGAACAAAAATTCTAAAAACTATAGATTCAGCCTCTGTATCGATAATAATGCTTATTCCGATAAGATTTTCCAAAAAATATTTAATGTACAGATTCGGCTTAGTTACAATTTTATTATATGTATAGATAACATAACTTTCCTTATTCGTCGTTTCGTCACTAAGTAAAGTCCTCCAAATCGAATTTCAGTCACGGCGACCAATCTCACCGAGACTAGTCTGCGAGGAGATGTATTGCGGACGTGTGTGCGCAAACACTAATTCACTATCTATTCCTTTCACTCTCATAATTCAGTTGGAAGTACTATTGGAATAAAGTTTTTTTTTAAATAATTGTAAAATATATTCCATACACGGTTAGTATGGATTAAATAGATGTTATATATTATATGATATATTATAGCCCATAGCCTCGATAGGGCTATCTAATGCAAAAAGAATTCTTCTAATCGGACTAGTAGTTCCTGAGGTTAGCGCTTTCAAACAAACAAACTCTGCCTCTTTATAATATTAGCATAGATTTCTCTTGTACTTAGCTGTTATAGAGAGTTTTGCATAATGTTTATTTACTTATCGAGAAACAGTGTTTCGATATAGGTGAAATTTACATATTCCTAAATAAATGAGGTTCCCAGACTTTTTTTCTCATAGGCCACTTTCAAAATTTAGCTGGTTCCGGTAGACCCCCTGCAGCTACATTTTTACCATATTCCCAAAACTCGACAAAAAATGTGAAGATTCCGTCCCCCTTAGGCCCCCGTCGAGTCATCCGTGGATCCGTGGGGGTCCACATGGACCACTTTGGGAATTCTGTAGATAAATGCTGTTATCTCTAACACTCAAAATTAATAACGAAGACTATTTCCCCTACCTTTTCTGTGAGGAAAGTAACGTGAAAGTTGACGTTTTAATAGAAATAATATAATTACCTCATGAAGGATTTTGGTCATGGTGGCCAATCGTACTGAGGCCAGCATCGTGCGCAGGAAAAAATCATAGTGCACAAGTAATATCATAGTGCTAAGAAGAAGAAAAAGTAGCACTATGTAGATACATTTGCTCGCGAACACAAGTACGCTCACGATTCCTTTCACTCTTAAAGTCTGATGAGACGATATTTCGACACGGCACAACTCTGGACTGCTATTATGAATTTATTAACAGCTAAACTCAATATATTAACTTGAATCCAAGACCTCCAATCGAAACATTTAGAAACAGAATTATATATTACTAGCTAGTGGCTCACCCTCGCTTCGCTTAGATTCGTTTCTAGAAATACAAAAACAAATCTGTCCTACGGGAACCGTTTATTTTTCCGGGATTAAAAGTAGCCTATGTTTTATTCTGATGCATGACCTATATTATTGTAAAGTTTCATTAAAATCCAATCAGTAGTTTTTGCATGAAAGAGTAACAAACATCCATACATATATACATCCAAACATCCATACATCTTCACAAACTTTCGCATTTATAATATTAATAGGATTATCGTCTTTATTTAATTTTTTTTTATATCAACATAGCTTCCAAACTGTCATCCACGTTTTGACTAACCCTGTATCTGTGTGTCTCACGTTATAGGGACCCCATTAAAGGAACCGTCTGTCTAACTCCATTCTAGTTAACACCTCAACTTATTCGATTTATCGTAGAATTTACAAATTTGTTAACGCGCTTTATTCTATATGAGAAACTCCACATTAAACCTGTAATAAAATATGGCTTTTGTTTTGAAACGAGTTATGAATTTTAATTGGGTTTATTAATGAAAATATTTGGCTTCGTTACGATTTTATCGGTTGATTTACATCATCTGTTTGCTTTCGAACTTGAAATATATGTAGCTTAGTTTATGTTTGTTTAATCTAAGTGCTAAAATTATAAACTGTTATTTTAATTTAAAGGTTAAAACAACTGAATTTTGTCTAAGTTAATTATTAAAAAGGAGTAATAATCGCAACTTATATTAAAACGCACGAGTGTTTTTGATGGCTTCACCCTTTCTTTTCGCAGCAATAGGACGTTATTAGTTTTTGAATAGAGATAATTTATAGACTGAAGAAAAAGTTAGTATTGAGTAAGGTAGATCCTCAGCGACCCAGAAAGAAATATCTTGCTTTATCTTTTACAACTTTGCTACCGAATCATTTTTACGTATACCTAACCATATCAATTTTTTTTTATTAAGACTAACTGCATATCTACTAGTTACATTTATCGAAAAGTATGTATATTACTTGCTTAACTTGCTCCAGTTAAACATTAAAAGCCTGCAAAATTCACGCTGTATCCAATACTGCAAAAGAATCAAAATTTTCGCTGATAGAAAGAAATCATACAAATGTGGGTCGCTTCAACATGCCTTTCTCCATTCGTTCACTGATTGGAAACAATTTTGTGAAATTTATTATTGAACTTTTCTAAAACCAAATGGCAAAGTAAATAAAGACAATCATTTCAAACGATCTATATAATATAAAGAAAAATAAAATGGAATCAACTAGTAACTTATATATGGACGTTATTCGTTATGTACTGATTTATGTATGTACTATTGTATTATCCTTATGTAGTAGTACGTCTCTTTTTGTCTAACAGTAGCTAATGAAATACTCCAGATTATATATTATTATGTAGTCTATCCAATAATATAAATAAAAATCCGTTTAGTAGTTTCAGTGTGAGGGAGTAGCAAACATACACACAAATAAATTTTCGCATTTCAAAATCAGTAATTTAACTTTCAAAATAATGTCCTCCTGATTGATTTCAGCTGCGGTGGCCAATGTTATTGAGACTATCTGAGCAGGAGATATTATAGTGCATAAGTATACGCGCAGACACATGTGCACTCTCTATTCCTGTCAATTTCATACTCTGGTCGGACGACTACTCGACACAACCAGTGAGAGTTTAAACTGACGGTTTTATTTATTCTCCGAGGCACGGGGATGATACACTGCGAACTTCTCAAATCCAGAATGTTACTGCGAATTTTTGCGGGACTCGAACCCAGGACCTCCGAATTTCCGGTTGAACAAGCTAGCCGCTAGACCACCGAGTCAGTTCAATCGAAGATCATTCAATATCTATAGTACGTGAATAAATAGGTTTCATTGACAGAGATTATTTGAAACTGTATCAATGGTAGGCACTAAATATTAAATCGATTTTCGAACACTATTTGCTGTATTGAAAGGATGTGTGGATATTAAATTATTTTCTACGTAACGTTATCCAACCTACATAGTTTTGCAAAAAAAGGAAAAAGAAAAGAAAGTCTCAAAGTAATGTGTTAAAGAAAAATGGTAGTTTACTTGACTTTTATTAAGCATCTACTATACTATCTACCTTTCAAAACTAAAGTTATGCTAGCGTAATCTCTTTTGTTGCCTATTCTCAACTACGTCTACGACTCTACATAACATTATCTATACATACTTGTAATATAAAATTGTAACTAAGCCGAATCTGTACATTAGATATATTTAGGAAAACTTATTGAAATAAACATTATTATCGATACTGAGGCCGAATCTATAGTTTTTATAATTTCTGTCGGTCTGTCTGTCTGTCTGTCAGTCTGTCAACATATAGGATACGTTTTACCGCGGGAAAATATCTCATTTTTGAGAAAAAATACATAAACTGCAATGTAAGAGTACACAAATATGTAAAATCTAAGAATCTGGTTTTCGGTCATCTGAACGCGGACGGAGCCGCGGGCAATGCTAGTGTAGAATAAAATTAATAGTACCTATGTTTCTGTATATTATCATGATATTATTTTTTTCTCGCGCCAAAAATTTGCGTAAGTATGAAAATAAAATGCCTGCTTATAAACTATACTTAATTAACAGATTCATACAAAACTTGTTTGATCTATGTGACTTCTTTTTGAGGTGAAATGCCTAAGTTTCTAAGAACCCTTTCAATACAATTTTTATAATTTAATGAGTCAGGACCAATTTTGCATTTATTAATACAGTCTAGTATTGATGACAGTACAATATTTTGTTATTATGGAGCTCATCTAATGTAAATGTAATAACCCTGGAGATATAGAGGAATTCCTAAATGTCTACTTGGAAGCCCTTCGAATTGGGGCTTATATGATTTGTTTTGATGAATCCAATACGTTAGACATGGGTCAGAATGGATCAGATTTCGAATTTAATTGCTACCTAACTAACAAAAGTATGTTTTTAGTTTTTTAGAAAAATAATAAATTCTATTTTTTTTTTACAAAATATAGGTATAAAAATTGGTAAATAATTATACTGACATTTCGTAATACATAAATAACATGTTCATATAAACATGAACTCAAACATAACTCTCAACATATAAATATGAACTACCATCAATTAATGTCATCTTCATGTCTTCATTAGAAGATTTTTTTTATAAAGACCACAAGTTTGCTTATACAATTTTTATCTCATCTTATGCATTATCTGTATAGTATTACTTTAAGTGCCTCGTAGGTCTAGTGGCTAGCATGTACGGCCGCATACCCGGAGTTCCTAGGTTTGAGTCTCGGGTTGGACCGAGTTCAGGTCTCAGTAACAGCCCAGAGTTAGAAATGTGGCAATGTGTAGCCCCCGTGCCTCGGAGAGCACATAAAGCCATCGGTCCTGCGCTTTAACGTTCACTGGTCGTATCGAGTAGTCATCTCACCGAAGTATGAGAGTGACAGGAATATAAAGTGCACATATGTCTGTGCGCACACTTGTGCACTATAATAACTCCTGCGCAGGTGGCTAGTCTCAACCAGATTGACTGCAGCGGCCTAAAACGGTCGGAAGGACATTATTATTATTTTAAGTGCAATTAAAAATATCATATAATACCTATTGTATTTCTTTTAATTTATTTATATTTATCATGTATAAAAAGATAAAATGAGATAAAATTATATTGAAAAAACTTAACTTATTATTCTTATTGATAACCATTAAATTATGGAATTTTCTTAATATTTACTTAAATATAAACAGATAATAACAAAAAATTAAGTAGTTGTATATTTTATTCTTATCGTGTAATATTGGCTAAACGTTTAAAATACATTGACCTCGAGATATCCCGACATTTCATTGGCCAGGAAAGACCGGATACGTCTGCGACGCGTCCGGTCAGATTGCAATCGAATTTCAAATTTCGAATTCGAATGAAACCGCAATCGTACGAAATGCATTTCGTTCTTTTTTCGTCTTTTCCGGTAAGGAAGAAATCAAACACAGATAGCGATGTGCATTTTATGTTATATTTGAAGTGAATGTTATATTTTAAAATTTATATATTATAATAACTTTTTACTGTGACTTCGCTGGTGTGATATGAAAACAATTGCACTCCTCTTAAGTAAACGCTGTACTTAATGAAAACAGTGAAAATCGAATAAGACTTTGTGAACGTCTATCTAACGAATAGTTACCGATATAAAAGATGGTACTCTAAACTGAAGCGTCCTTTTATCAATAGTTTTGTTCGAATTGGCTTAGCCGTTTCTGAAATGATCTACATTATTTATTTATACACATTTCTCACAGTCTATCCCTCGTCTTCTAAGTATATTTCGTGAATCTTGAGATTTAGTTATTCATTAAAATGTTTAATATTAATGTTATACTGTTATAAATAAGAGAAATCTGTACCACCAATAGACACGCGTTGTATAAAGCCCTTCAGAAATGTAAAATCCCTAGAAACTTAGTTCTCTCTGTCAAACTAACAAATTGGAGTGCTTGATAATAGTACTGATTAGATAATATTTAAGTACATTGCAATATATATATATATATATATATATATATATATATATATATATATATATATATATATATAGATACATATTGCTATCGATTTGTAGAGGCATTAGTGACTCGGTATATTTTAACGGTCAGTATGGAATAGATAGACTATATATTAGAATAGTAGCAGGCCCCGCGGCTTCGCTCGCGCTAAAACTACAAAAAAACCTCTAAAATGGGAGGTTTCATACAAACTACCATCCGCTATTTTATCTCCTTACGAGATGAATTTCGAAAATGCCAAAACGTGTATTTAATTAACTGAATAATTGAAGAGCATTTATAGTAAGTTTTAAGTAATTTTGATCATAAATATTTTATTGGATTGTATTATAACGTGTTTTCCCGAGGGAAAAAGATAATCTCCTGCGGTAAAAAGTAGCCTATGCCACTCTCCAGCCCTCCAATTATCTCTACACAAAAAATCAAACGGCTTGGCGGATGCCAAGCCGTTTCGACGTAAAAGAAAGACAAACAAACAAACAAAGAAACAAACAAACAAACAAATACACAAAAAAACAAACAAACACATTTTCACATTTATAATATTAGTATGGATATTATGTATATACAATATACATAGATGTGATGAGTTTAATGTCCCTTATTTGAGAAATGCTTGATTCTACATTCAAATTTTCATCCCACTTTTCACCCCCTTCAGGGATGATTTTTGGGATAAAAACGATACTTTATCCTTCCCAGGGTCTCAAACTATCTTTATTTCAAATTTCATCTAAATCGGTTCAGCGGATTTTTAGTTATCTTTAGAAACAAATATACTTACTTTCTACTGGACTTTATGAGCACCCATCAATAATGTGTTTTGATCTTCGTATGTTTCTGGAATTGTAAGCTAACGGGTTGGGATGTTTAGTTACTTAGTTAGACTTTATATTTGGTACTAAAGGACCTGATTTCATACTTAACCGTGTGTGATCTTTATGAACCATTGAATGTTGGATATCTGTTTTGCGATATAGTTTTGAGCCCTTTGAATTATACTTCAATTGGTATCAGACGATGAGTTGGATACCACATGTCCATATAGGTTCTATATTGTTTAGTTAATAATATAAAACTTGGATTTAATTTTCTTAATACTTTTTTTAAATTTACGCTAATATTTGACGTTATAAATTAAACTGGCTTTTCGGTTTTTTTCGCAGATATATTTTGATATTTGATTACCGACGTTTCGAATGCTTTACAGCAATCATGGTCACGGGAGAGACTAAGGTTTTAGATGTCTAAAAGGCGTTATATACATAGTTGTTACAGACAGCCTACCAACAAAATAACAAAATTAATTCAAAAATGCCACCAAAGTACCTTAGAACATTTGTTAATGTTAATTTTAAATATTTTTATAATTAAATATGGAATATTATTTATTTTATTTTCTTTACTATTTATTTTAACTGATACTTTATTTATGCTCTACTAGAATAAAAATATTGTCAGAAAAATAAGAAATGTTCGAGTTAAATTAGAAATATATACAAATGTGTAACGTTTAAACTTATTCATGATCTATTAAGAACGTTAAAGCGAATTTGTTCGCAAATCAAATATTAAAGGGTTTTATTGCTTTTAAACGGTAAAAGCCTAAACGGATACAATTCGAGTAATTTCATGAAAGTTTATTGAAATGAAACGTACTCGTATGTCCCGGCTGTAATTTAGGTTTTTTTTTAAAAAAGGTCATTAAAAATTATGGTATGAAGAAATAAACCCGACATTTCTCAAGTAATATTGGTAGAAAAATATGAGAAAATGTTGTGCATTACAGTTATTTATTGAAAATATTATAAATTAATTGATATAGTTTTTTTATTAAATAAATTGTTGTTAGAATTAAACCAACGCATATTTTTAGACAACATTATTTAATTTTATGTATGTGTGTATTGTATCTATACAGCCCTTTTTAACGCCCACTGCTGGGCACAGGCCTCCCTTTAATACGAGGGGGGTCAGGCGATACTCCACCACGCTAGCCAAGTGCGGGTTGGCGGACTTCACATGTCTTTCAAAAACTTGCTAGGTTCTCTCAGACATGCAGGTTTCTTCACGATGTTTCACCTTAAGACAAGTGGTAATCATGTTAGAAATGATACGCACATGAAAATATCAGAAATGCGAGACCCGGGATTTGAACCCGCTTCATTCGTTTTCCCAAGCGAGCGCGTTACCATTGGGCTACCACTGCCTTTAATTTAATTTTATACATTAAATAATTGAAGTATCTCAGCTAAGGAATTAGGTATAAGAAGTATTGTGTTTATACGCTTTTTCCCATTTTTGTTTTACAACACCATATATTATATTATTCTTACCCATTTACTTGATCACGCTTCGTCCGAGCAATCATGGAGTCAAACGGCCCAAATTCGGAGTCGTACAGAGTTTGACGCTTCAAATAAATTAGTTTTATCTAAGAATCAATGTAATTTTCTTGTTAATCTATCTTACAGTATGAAATAAGTAATTCTTGTGTATATTTACAATGTGTGTAATTTAGTATAGATTTCTCAGAATAAGATATTTTCCTGCAGTAAAAAGTATGTTGACGCGGATAACCAGCTATCATCATACCAATTTTTATCAAAATTTGTCCTATGGTTTTCTTCGTTCTTTCCGTGATGCGGTCACCGACAGGCAGACAGACAGACAAAAATTCTAAAAACTATAGATTCGACCTCTGTATCGATAATAATATCTAGTTCAATAAGATTTTCCAATAAATATTTAATGTACAGATTCAGCTTAGTTATAATTTTATTATACATATGTATAAATTTCGTGTATCGGAAACTCTAATGATTTGGATCAAATTTTATATTTAGATAAGGTTTTACTTTTTAAATGTATCTATATATGTGTCTTTTCTGAAAAATAAACACAATTTTTATATCTATTCCAAAAAAACGCACAGCGAAGCTCGTGCGACCAGATACTAGTCTCTAAGCATAGCACGGAATTGTCAGAATGTCATGTAGAATGAAGAAGACACGAGGAAGATTGTTCGATAAAACATGAATATATAAAGCTGAAGAGTGTTTGTTTATTAAATAGATAAGTTAGCATGCTCATACATTAAAAAATCCTTATTTCATTCTTTTTCAAAAAATATTCTTTTGTTTAGAATGATACTGTAAGGTGCTTTGGCCGACGAAGTCTATAATTCATTTATAATTTTCTTATTCATTTATATATATATATATATATATATATATATATATATATATATATATTATATATATATATATATATATATATATATATATATATATATATATATATATATATATATATATATATATATATATATATATATATATATATATATATATAATTTTAATAAAGATTTTTATTACATTTTTTAGGTACGCTTTATTAAGGTCTGTATCTTCAATTAAGAAAATAATATAAATTATAAACATCCCACATGTTCAATATTGCTATTTTAAAAAATCTTCTTCGAATATTATAATCAAATATCCGTCCAACCAAGTGGAAATTCGATATTTTAAAAGCCTTGCGTCCTCGCGTTGAAAGACTGAGTGAAGACAGGAATAAATAAGTGATACACTATGTCAAATGCAATGTAGGTCTTTGGGAACGTATTCCATAAATATGAAGGTATCTAAATTGTAAATGTCCGTTACAGAAAACTTTGTGAATAAACAGGGATGTTTGTAAAGGAATAATGAGATCGAAGAAGCAAGTTAGTTGTGGTTGATTTAGAAAATAAACGCCAGACCGGAAAATTTTAAACGAAATCTGTTAAGCAAATATTTGGCTGATATTTTTGTGTATCCAAAATTTGGGGATCATTCAAAAACCTAAATAAACTGTACAGTAGAATTATTACGTTTTAAAAAGGTAGCTGAATACACATATTTTCCTTTACGAATATTAATTTGTTTTGTGTTTATAATTTAAATGTATACTGTATCGTTAGCCAAATATTTTGGCTTTCTTAAGTGGAAGTCACGTAGTCGATTTCTGACATATTTAAACTTTTAAAAGACCAAGCATGTCGTTATAAGGCAATAGAGTACATAAATATGTTACTTAATAAAACATACATCAATTGATCTATACGAGTAGGAGCATTTTGCTAGAACATAATAATGAAATGAGAATATTACAGATATATAACAAGAATATAAAGGAATACAAAGTAGTATAAGAAATTTCTTTTAAATTAAAAATAGTTTAAAGAAACTTTCTTTTGTAACCATTTTACATAAGTAGTTTTATTTAATTAAACATTACTCTGTATCGATGTTTATTAATAAAATATCTATTTTCTACACCTTTTTTGTTAAAATCTAATTTTTTGGTGAACAATTTTTTGGATGAACCATGACTCGAATGAGTAAGCCATAAAAGTTAGTCTCTAGCCTTACAAGGTAATTAATTATATCTTATTAATATGAGATACGTTTAAGATAAAACCATCTAAATTTTCTATATAAATATCGATTTTTTTCTTGGTTGGGGGATATTTGATGTGAATATTCAATAAGGTCAGATGGTAGAACATTATTGAGCTTAGCTTGACCGGGAAAGATCAACTCTTCCACAAAACATCTATATAATATTTAAAGCAACAATTTACTCTATCCCCTTTCTCTACTTCTTTTAATCTGTGGATACAATCAAATGAGATCCCTCTGTTAATGTTTGCCATTTGTCAGACCGCCTACTTACTATCCCGCCGGCCGTGACAAGATGTCATACCTCAACACGTATTAAGTGATAATGTATATTCTAAGAAGACGAAAGTGAATTTTAAGAGCCTCACGCATTTCAGCTTAACTAGATCTGTAGTCTCTGTAAGGTTAGTATTGATACGTGTTCTCTCCTGGAATTGAACGCACTACCTTCCATCTACAGTACTTATAGATGTAACATATAAAAATAAATTTGTATTTGTCTATATACCTAATTGTAACGTCCACTAATTATCCAGTTGTTATAAAACATTGGTGGATTATTTTGGACACTCCACAAAAATATGTAACCAAATACCGTCAAGGCAAGAACGTAATATGATATACAGTGCACTAAAGTTATCAAATAACGTATACATATATTCGATATATCGAGTTGGTCTCTAGGTACGTTTTAACGGTTAGGATACCTAGATTTCTCAGAGATGGGATATTTTCCCGCACTAAAAAGTTCACCTGGACAGTCAGCTATTACCATACCAAATTTCATCAAAATCCGTCCAGCGCTTTTCTCATGATACGTTCCCATACAGACAGACATACAAACAGTAAGAGACAAAAATTCTAAAAAGTAGTAAAATAGATTCGGTCTTAGTATCGATAATAATGATTATTTTCAATAAGATTTTCAAAAAATATTTAATGTACAGATTCGACTCAGAACTTTATTATATCTATAGATAGATAATTGTCTGATAATTTATTACGAATGTATGTACCTATTCATCATAATCTAATGTACAGTGTTTATCTATGTAGTAGGTAAACTAAATTTCATTTTAATTCGTCCAGTCACGTTATCGTTACTAGCATACATACACTTTTAAAATTTCTCATTATAACAGTAATTTATTTTGAATAAATGTATATATTTAATGTAAACCTAGTAACTCTAGTCTGTACATCTCGTAAACACGTCAGCAGACGACCGAACTTGATTACTTCCCGTGTTGACACCCTTTAATCCGACGGATCGTGAGGCAATTGCATTGCATTCATGCTATACTTACTGGATGATTTTTTAATTATATTCTCTTGTTTGAGAGTATCTGATAGCAATATTAATACATAATTACATAGAGCTGTAGTTATGCAATTTTAAGTATTTACTTATGTTTTTGTATATAATAAGTAAGTAGGTTATTATAAATAATAATTATATTATTGATAAAAATAACTAAAAACTAAATATTTTAAGTGATTTTCGTCAATAATAAAAATAGCTTTCACGATAACTCGGCTTTTTATGTGTAGCTGACTAATATTAAATGAGAAATTATTGTTGTACTATAGTCCATTTATTGAGGAAAGTTTTAGTCTAATTAATGTCATGCTACGAAACCTTCGAAGCGATATAATTATAAAGGGTGGAGCCGAGGGGAAAAGTCTGTTTATCCATAGACAAATTGCAAAAGAAAATGTGAGAAGATGGGAAAAAAACGTGTGTGTGTGTGTAGTGTGTACTTTCAGAACAAAAATAGCTTAAGATTTCATCCCCTACCTCACAACTTTCTGTTTGTAAAAGGAATGAAAAATAATAAAATAAATAAATAAAGCATAATGGGCATATTACAATCATATATTTATTCTATATCATTTCAGGAAAGAATATATAATATTATACATAATTTGTCATATAATAACAACGGTTAGCATGGCAGTAAAGAGTTATCAGCTAACTTCATCATGTCACTTTTTGCCTGTCATATTTTCCAAACGTCCCAAAAGAAGGATAACTTCAATAAATTATTGCTTATACATATATTAATTCAATTTTCTTGTTAATGACTTCAAAACGTATGTGCAGAAAAATGGTAACCGTTATCTAAAGTAGCTGTAAATAAATGTCAGTTTTTAAGTGCTTTCATTGCGTTTAACGTAAACATAATATTAAATTCTCAAAAAATCTCCGTTTGCAGCATACACTTGTGTACTTAACTTGCTCGTAGCTTAAATGATGCGCTCTGTTTTTTTTTTTATATTACTACATAGTCATCTTTACAAGTATGCTATTATTGTAATGAAGGACTATTTTTTATCTTTGTTTATTTTGAGCTTAATAATTAAAATCTTGGTAGCTTAACTTTTAGGAATTATTATACTAAGTCATAAATCATAAGCGTTTAGACAGAAAAAGTTTATGTACGCTCGTATATTTTTATTATATCCGGAAAATTCATATATATGTTAAAGTTATTCGTCGAAAATTCAGATAAAATGACATTTGATGTTATCTATTGACAGGTAAAGATATATTACGTGAGTAATCTTTCAAATAAGTATGGGCACGTTAACTCATAAATATCTTATAATATTGAATAAGCTATTCTTGGATATATACTTAATAAATTTATTTTATGTATCTCGGAAATGGGCCTAACGATTTGGATCAGATTTTGTATTTATGCTTTTTAAGTTTATCTATATAGATAGTTTTGGAAAAACTAAATTTTGATATCCTAACTAAAAAACAACGAGCGAAGCTCGGTCGTTCAAGTACTGTTATTCAAAAACAACGATTTATTTGAAGTTAATTGGAGAATAATCTATACATATAATAAAATTATAACTGAGTCGAATCTTTACATTAAATATTTTTTGGAAAATCTTATTGGCATAGTCATTATTATCGATACAGAGGCCGAATCTATAGTTTTTAGAATTTTTGTCTGTCTGTCTGTCTGTTACCGCATCACGAAAAATCCACTAGAGGGATTTTGATGGGCGGGGGACCTTGAGGGCTTAGTGGCAATAGTGACTGGGAGCAGCACCAGCACCCGCCTCTCGATAATTGAGAGGGGCCCGGGACTCGTCGTGGCAGGGTGGGGAGAGTACGCCATTGTTGGCGTGTACTTCTCCCCCAACCGTAGCCTAGCGGAGTTCGAGATGTTTCTCGACTCTGTTAGAGCTGCGGTTTGCAGGCTGTCGCCGAGACAGACGATCATCCTCGGCGACTTTAACGCGAAGTCTCGGGCTTGGGGGAACCGCACCACGAATGCTCGTGGGCGAGCAGTCCAGGTGTGGGCCCTACTCTCCGGCCTGTCCCTGCTGAATGTTGGGACAGCGTTCACGTGCGTGCGGCAGCCGGGGGGGTCTGTGGTGGACCTAACGTTCGCCACCCCCGCCGTCGCACGCAACGTAATGAACTGGAGGGTAGAGGAGGAGGTGGAGACTCTGTCGGACCACAAGTACGTCCGATTCGAGATCTCCACCCGTCCGGCTACGGTGGACTGCCCTAGTGGGCCCTCTCGTGCGTTTCCGAAGTGGGCCCTTGGCCAGCTCGACCCTGAGCTGGCCCGTGAGGCAGCCATCGTGGAAGCGTGGAGCTCCCAGGGGAGGGTGGTGGGCACCAGCCCAGATGTGGAGGAGCTGGCTGTCCACATGCGCGACGCCCTCACCAGGGTGTGCGATGTGGCCATGCCGCGGGTGCGGCGGTGCTTTGTCCGGCGCAGGTCGGTTTACTGGTGGTCGCCCGAAATAGCACAGCTTCGAGCGGCCAGCAGTAGAGCAAGGAGGTAGGAGGAATGGCCTGGACCCCGAATTGGGAGAGTGAGCTGCGGCAGGCTTATAAGTCTGCCAAGAAGTCTCTGCAGCTCGCGATTAGCCGGGCCAAGGCGGCGGCCCGCCAGGAATTGCTGGCGAGCCTCGATCGTGATCCGTGGGGGCGCCCTTATATCAGCGCGCGGAACAAGCTCCGCGCGCATGGCGCTCCGGTCACGGAGACCACGCCGCCTGATATTCTCCTACGGCTGGTGGGAGGGCTGTTTCCGGAGTCGTCCAGACACGACCCCCCAGTGATGGCTCCTCCCCCTTCGAGGGAGTGGAGGAAATCCCCCCGATCACTGAGGGGGAATTTAACCAGGCCCTTGATAAACTGCGGGTCAGGCGGACGGCTCCGGGACCGGATGGTATTCCAGGGCGTGTTCTGTGCATCGCCCTGGAATACCTGGGAGGGGATCTTCGGGAGTTGTTCAACGCATGTCTTCGTGTTGGGCAGTTCCCAAAGATCTGGAAGGAGGGAAGATTGTGCCTGCTGCCCAAGGAGGGTCGTCCTCTGGACTCCCCTTCGGCGTACAGGCCAATCGTGATGCTGAGTGAGATGGGCAAACTCCTCGAGAGAATTCTCGCTGCCCGTGTCACTCAGCATCTGGAGGAGGTGGGGCCGGACCTTTCAGAGGCTCAGTTCGGGTTCAGGGCGGGCCGTTCAACTGTGGACGCCCTGAACGCCCTGAAAATTCGGTCCTTGGCCGCTATGGAGGAGGGGGGCGTGCTTTTAGCCGTCTCGTTGGATGTGGCCAACGCCTTCAACACCCTGCCGTTCGAGACTCTACGAGAGGCGCTTCGCTATCATGAAGTGCCTCTTTATCTCCGGCGGGTGTTGGACGCGTACCTCCACGACAGGCAGGTCGTGTGGATGGGGGCAAAAGGAGTGGTCGGTCGACGACGTGTAGATTGCGGGGTTCCACAGGGGTCCGTTCTGGGCCCGGTTCTGTGGAACCTCGGGTATGACTGGCTCCTGCGGTGCCCGCTCCTTCCCGGGCTGGGTGTCATGGCTTACGCTGATGACACCCTTGTCACCGCCCGGGGTCGTACATACGAGGAGGCGGCACGCTTGGCCACAGTCGGCACCAATCTGGTCGTCGACCGGATAGGGATGTTGGGCCTGAGGGTCTCCGTCTCTAAAACGGAGGCCCTCCTTATTCATGGCCCACGGAAAGGTGCCCCCCGTAACGCCTGCCTGCGCGTCCAGGGAAGGATGGTGGAGATTCGGGCCCAAATGAAATACTTGGGCCTGATCCTGGACGGTCGCTGGACGTTCCGTGTCCATTTCGCCCAGCTCACCCCGAGATTGATGAGCGCCGCTTCGGCCCTCGGCAGGCTTCTGCCGAATGTTGGGGGCCCTGGATCTCCTTGCCGACGGCTCTATTCCGGCATAGTGAGGTCCATGGCACTGTACGGTGCTCCTGTTTGGATGGACGCCCTCTCCGCTTCAAACAGGGCCCAATTGCGCAAGGCGCAGCGGGTCCTGTCGGTGAGGGCGATACGGGGGTACCGTACGGTGTCGTTCACGGCGGCAACACTTCTGGCGGGCGATCCGCCCTGGGAACTCCAGGCGGAGGTGCTCGCCGAAGTGTACCAGTTTCGGGCGAGTGAGCGTGCGCGCGGGGAACGTCCGGCGTGGGAGGGAGTCGCTCGGATCAGACGCCTAGCAGACGAGGCTCTGATCCGGCGCTGGTGGGAGGAACTGGGGGCTCCGGCGGCTGGCCTGGCGACGGTGGGTGCGGTTCGTCCGTACCTGTCTCGCTGGCTCAGGAGGCCACACGGTGTCCTGACGTTCAGGCTGACACAGATGCTTACCGGGCACGGGTGCTTTGGTAAGTATCTGTTTCAGGTTGCGCGTCGGGAATCGTCGCCCGCATGCCATGAGTGTGGTGCGTCCGTGGACACCTCGCACCACACACTCGTGGAATGCGCCGCATGGGCTCCCCAGCGCCATGCCCTGATGGCGGTAGTGGGTGGAGACCTCTCGTTGTGTAGCGTGGTCGGAGCCATGCTACGTGACGAGAGGTCCTGGTCGGCGATGGTCTCCTTCAGCGAGACCGTCATCTCACTGAAGGAGACGGCGGAGAGGGAACGCGAGGCTAGCGCCTTAGCAGACCCTCTTCGTCGCCGTCGGCCAGGGGGGAGGAGGCGCCGATATGCGCATCTTCTCCCGACACCCTAGAGGAGCTACTGCGGGGGGGTCTCTCGTGGACTCCCCTGCACGTCATCGGGGCGGTCGGGATGCTCTGCGAATCGAGGGCATCCTGATTTAGGCGAGGTTGGCCCGCGAGGTACGGGCCGTCCGCAGGGGTGTTGTAGTGTGTGCGCAAGCGATCCTTCAACGCCCCATTGCACTGCGGCGACGGGTTCCGCTGTGGGTTTTAGTGAGTAGGAGTCTCACAGTACCTTGCCCATTATGACGGCCGGCAGGGTCCCCATGATGGGTTTCCCCAGCGAAAAAAAAAAAAAAAAAAAAAAAAAAAAAAAAAAAAAAAAAAAAAAAAAAAGAGGGATTTTGATAAAATTTGGAATGATGATGGCTGGTTATCCGGGTCAACATATAGGATACTTTTTACTGCGGGAAAACATCTCACCTTTGAGAAATCTATACTAAACGTTAAAACGTAAGTAGGGATGAACCCGAGCGGAGCGAGAGTGAGTCGCTAGTGATTAAAATATTATTCTTAAAAATTTATTATAATTACCTATCAATCATTGAACTTAATATAAAAAAAATAACCTACAAATGAAAATATTTGTAAAAATAATTCAATGAATTAATTATTTTCAAAGCTTATAAATCAACTTTATGAATTGAAAGGATTTTCATTCAATTTTATCTATAAAATATATTAAATTTTGAAATTTAGCTATGAATTAAGTATTCAAATATTATTTTGTTAACATTTTGAGTGAGGTTCCTATGACTCCATTGTAGTTTTTCAGCTCTGGACATTTTGAAAAGGCAATTTCTCTGCTTTACAGGATGAATAATAATACCCTTTTCAACTGTCTCTTGAAGACTGTGATTCAAGATAGATTTGTCCGTAAAAGAGAATCTCAATTACAAGCTTTTGTAGTCTTCTGTGAACCTTAAAATCGAAATTATGTTTCTTTTGAGACCGAAAATTCTAATTTTACTACAGTTGTAGTAGTACTTGTTACTTAAGATTTTATATAAAATATTTATATTTAGATACTATAATTTATAGAGGCAGTGCTAGCCCAGCGGTAACGCGCTCGCTTGGGAAACCAAGTGAAGCAGGTCCAAATCCCTGGTCTCGCATCTCTGATATGTTCATGTGCGAATCATTTCTAACATGATTATTACTTGCCTTATGGTATAGGAAAACATCGTGAGGAAGTTTTCGAAAGACTATGGCCTGATCCCTCTCAAATTGAAGAAAGGACAGTGCCCAATAGTTGGAAGTTAAAAAAGGCTGAATACATAAAAAAAAACTATAGTATATAGAAATAAAGTAAACAATATAATGAAGATTAACATTCAAAAATATGTATAAAAATATATACCTAATAGATTGACCAAAGAACGCTTTCTAGATTTATATTAACAAATATGTACATAAATACTTCCACTATAGTAAATGCTTAAATTAATTAATCTTATTAGAAGATTTATTATAATATCTTCCTCCCACCATATAAGATTATAGGATCTATGAAACTACATACATGTAATGCTCGGAATACATATCATCATTAATCACAATTGTCATCGACACAATAAGTAATCTACTATAATTCAAACTGTCAGTACCTAAGTGGTCTATCTAGCCCTAGAATATTTTCGAAGAAAATTAATGAATGATATTCATTCAATAAATTTTGAGATTATTAAAAAAAAATTTCATTTACAAAATCACAAAAAATGAAAAAAAATTTTTGGTGCGAGCCACCCTTATCACTTAGGGGTATAAAAATTAGTTATAAACCTATTCTCAGACCTACTGAATTTACATATAAAATTTTATCAAAATCGGTCAAGCCGTTTCGGAGGAGTATAAATCACATTCCATCATCGTTCGCAGCTCTCAATGCCTCTTCCACTCATAAACTACATACGCACACAACAATAAATAAATAACTTACAATAAATAAGATATATTTTTATACTCTAGAAATAATTCATATGGCAAAACAACGTTTGCCGGGTCAGCTAGTTTACATATAAATATTTAAAAAATGAAAAGGCTTTCGAAATTTTTGGCCTGCTTCAAAAGGATGAGGTACTCAAATCTTCCGTCGATATCTTCAGTTATTGTGAATTTATTTTCATAATTCTTTCTTTAATTAATAAAATTAAATATGTTAAAAAACATTTACCCCTTTTTAGAGAAATAAGTATTCTTTTTAAGTGTTTTTTGGTAAAAGATATTTGATTAAAAAGTTTGGATAGTGCTGATAGTTGCAGTCTAGATAGTGCTATAGGATATTTATCTTTAAATAGGATTCTTATTGGTCTAGTAGCTGGTGTGTATGGCTGCAGATCCAAGATGCAGGGCGATTTTTCAGGTTCGAGTCCTGGGCTGGGCCACGAAAGTTTTTTTCTGCCAATAAATTCTCAAGAACAGTTAAAAGTTTTATCTTCAAATCCCCATATCTCGAAAAATACGTAAGGCTTATTAATCTAGTTATGTCTATAGGTGGTGTAAGCAGTGGTAGCTCATTGATGCCACAACGGCATGCTTTAGAGTTTACTTAAAAAACCCAGTGAAGCAAATTCAAATCCGGATCTCACAACTCAAATTATGTTATCTGCGAATCAATTCAACACGATTACCTCAGACTAATGGTGAAGGAAATTATTTTAAATCTTTATTTGTGAAAGAAACTGACAAGTTTTATGAAAAGGTAGAAAGTCCGTCCACCTACACTTGTTCACCGTGGTGGGCTATGCCTTGATCTTTCCTCACAGGAATTTTAAAATAAGATAAAAAAACCATTATAATCATCTAGAAGCGCAGAATTACGAGTATAATCATTCATCAGTCAAGGTCATCAAGTCAATTAATACTTAAAAAATGGGATCTGGGTTGCTTACTTATTATAAATGGTATCGTATTTATGATGCAATACGTATAACAATACGAAATGAAGTATCAATATGAAAATTGCCTTCAACTAAAATCGCATGTCAGTCGAACCCGCCCCGCATGCACACGGTTTGAACTATCGCGATTGTGCCATGCGTATCGACAAATTTACTTTTGCTATCGCTTAAACCTTTATAACAAATGTCTTAAGGTTCAAAATCTCAGGTTTCGTAATTCGCTTGTAATGGATTGTTTGCGTTACGAATGCCATTCCGCTACGGCGTGCTACGCTTGTATCACTGGATTTACGAGCTACACTCAAACTAAAACCTGCATTTCATTATAAGCTAGTGTTCTATTTGTTGCAAAAATACGTACCCTATGAACTTTATTTAGGATTAATTTTAGTACTAAGAATAATAAATAATAAATAAATATGTCAGGACATTAATACACAACACCATCTAGTTCCATGGTAAGCTACGAGGCTTGTGTTATGGATACCAGATAGTTGATACATTATACATATATAACTTTTAAATACATACATATTATAAATATAAACACCCATGACTGGAGTACAAACATTCGTGCTCAGCACACAAATGAATGCCCCCAGCGGAACTTGAACCCGCGACCGCTGGCGTAGCAAGTAGAATCACTACAAACTGAGCCAAACGTGTCGTCAATATTCAGAATCTTTAACTTCCTTTGGTCTAATAACATTCTTATTAGTGGAAAAATATTTTATATCCATACATGTAATCGATTGTTTTTTTTTTTCATGATGTAACGATAATATTGATATAATCTTAAATATGTATACACTTAATAATTATTATCAAAACATATATAGTAACAAAAACCTTGAAAAATCAAATAGGTATAAAATACTTGAGTTGGTCCACATCCGGTGGGCATTTGACGACATGTAGGTATAGAATATAATATAAAAGAATATACCTTTATAGACAATATCTATAGAATAATTTTAAACAAGTATGGAAGATATAAACACATATTTATTTTTTAGAATTTAAACCAGTCAATATCTGTATATTTTTATGAAATATAAAATATTTGTAAAATAATAACATACTAAAACACACGCTAACACTTTAACTATACCATTCTACTCAGAACTACTAAGTACATGAAGAAACAATATTATTCATTTAACATTAAAATCGCTTCCTGCAATACTAATCCAAGTTAGACTAATGTTCCAAAGCCAAATGTAAATTACCAAGCAATTCCACTGCAACTCCGACACGTCTATTCGCTTTCAATTTCTAAACCGATTGTGTCTGACTTAAGCTGAGCCGTAATTATGCCACTAATGGATACGAAAATTACAAACGTGGGTGAAGCTATAGCGTTCTAAAATAGCGTGATGAGAAGGTAGCTTTTTGATAGTGCTTTGACACGAATCCATACTTATATTATAATTGCGAAAGTTTTTTTTAACTTCTTAGTGTTTGTGGTAATTGCTAGATTGCTAGACCGATTTTGATGGGCTTCGGTATACCTTTAATACTCAGGAATACATTTAATACTCAGGAAGAACATAAGCTATTATTACGAGTCTATCTCAGAAGTAGGTTAGGTAGGCCAAGTAAAATTCAGTGTAACAGCACACAGTTTTTATTATTTTCTACAGAGTTAAAGTAACGCCTAAAACGACATTACAAAAAGGAATGACGCATCACGCATTATTATAAAAGTCATGGAACAAAATACAACGCTGCTCCCGCCCTTTTTCCACTCAAGATGACAACGTCAGAAAACTTAAAGAAGTATTTTATATCAGTATGACAACATAAAGAATAAAATAATGAATCTACAATATTACATATAAGTCCTGTTTAATATAATTAATAATTTATAATTTTTTTAGTATAACACTATATTTAAAATACACATAAATTGCATGTATGTTATTTTTACGTATTGTAAAAATTTGCGTTCAAGATATGCAAATAAAACAACTTTAGAGTATCAAAAATACAAAGATAATGGATTGTAAAAAAAGTTATCAAATAAGTTTTGGTTCACTATCATTATTGTAGTATTAAGCAAGCATTACAGTGAATCCTCAATCCTCTTTCTGTCGGTGCATATCAAATAAGAAAGAGAGGAAAACGTCGCTTCGTCAATGTGTAGCTAAATATAAATAATTGAATGCTATTTTGTGTGAACAATACAAAATTCCGACCATTCCAACCTTATATTACGAGCAATCGCCTTTTACTATAGAGTGTTATACATTGTAAATTCTATTTTACAATCATATAATATATTTACATACTAAAAAGCTTTCTGATAAATAGTTTTAAGCTACATTTATTATAATTTAAATCTATATTTCAAAATGTTAGCTTCAATATTGTAGGTGACACTTTGCAGGATATTAAATTTCATTATGAATATTGTTGCATAGTTGCGAACATAGTATCTGCTTACATCAAAACGTATTTAGACCTTTTTTAACGTCCCTCTGCTGGGCACGAATCTCCCTTCAATACGAGGGGGACCAGGCCATAGTCCACCACGCTGGCATAATCTTACATTAACACAGCACGCGGCACGCCACAATTATACTTAAGAATAATAGCCAAGTATGCCAAGTATACTTAAAAGGAGATTATCGTTAGTGAGAAAGAGACGAAAAATTTCCAGAAAGTAATAGCCACTTCTAGAATATTTTCAAAATACCTATGTAAGAGTATTTTTTTCATGAAAATGAGAGACCGGCACAGGTTCAGAAGAAATACCCTAAATATTAAGGACTTCATAGGACTGAAAAGTATAGTGTAGTGATTATGGTAGTGGAATCAGTAACGGAATATGAACGGAGCAGTGATTTGTATGAAATTAGCGTAAATTACTCTGCATTTACATGTGCAAATTACCATTGATATACGTAAACTATTCTAGGTGACTCTTGTATACATAGAAGCATTACAACGCCTATATTACAAATGACCAATAATCCTTTCCCAGAACCTTGGCACGTAACAAAATTATATTAAATTTTTATATTTCACTTAATTTTTTAAACTCAAACCGACATTAATTTGTTTTTTCGTCCATTCTAGAAGATGTAATTGAAAAAATTAACTACGAATACTTTGCCTCATTATTTTAAAAGCTTTCTGGGACGATTCTTTTAATTTCCATTTCAAATGTCAGCTCGGTTTTATTTTGTCATAATTAGATTATCAAGATAATTCTTTAAGATACTACTTGTTCATAAAAACCCGAAATGAATATAAAATGAATGAGAACACAAATTAATCATGTTATCATGTTTACTTAATTTTCAATACTGCAAATTGTTTCAACTAATATTTATAAAAAAAATGATAATTGTATACCAAATCGAACAAAAGAAGAGCGGTAAATAATTTGGCATAATTTTAGAAAAAGCTATAATTTTTATTTCAATACTTTTCTGCAAATTACCAATTGCTGTGGAAGATAAAGAGGGAGATAGAGAGTGAGAGCACATCCAAAGTGAATTATTAGAACGTTCTTCTTTTTCCAACGAAAGTTGCTAACCAAAAGTTGTACTTTGTATTATAGATTGATGAAAATCAATTCGAGTTCCATTATAAATAACATTAGTTGAAGCAACCACACCAGTTGTTATTAACATATCAGAAATCAGACGCGCTGCTGAGGCAGATTATTTTGCAGTCAAATACTTGTAATTAGACTGTAAAATGATCATATTTCTAAATTGACCAAAAAAGTCAATGAAATAGATTTTAGTTGAAAGTAATCAACAAGTCCAGTCATTGCTTGTTATTTGCACTTCATAAATATTGCAAAGAAAATAAACAGAAATGCCCGAAGCTAAACCATGTCAATCCAACTTTTTAAATTAAACGAAGTATGAAGTTTTGCGTATATTTTTGTTTCATAAAATATGATGGTACAATGTTTATATTAGTCATTTTGATGAATATTATTTTTAATCACTTATTCAATATATCTTTCGACTATAGAAAAAAAACCGTAATTTGTTACTGCAAATCTTGATAACATGCTCTTTGAATAAGGACGAATTATAAAGGAAATGGAGAAGCCGAGGAAAAAAGTTGTGGTTGGGTTTCTAAACTAGTATCTTAGTAATCATTACTTTCTTTTTTTTTTAATTTAAAAACCATTCACAAAGCATTGGATTAACATAATATACTCTGCAATTTATTGATTGGTGTCATCATTTTCGCGAAAATCCTTTCGACGGTGTAATGGAGCAAATAAATCATTTTCATGGAGACTTTCTGAACAAGATAGCTTATTCTTTTCAATCTGCAGACTATATTATAATAAAACTGGAGATTTGACATTATTTGACATGAGTTACAAGGAGATCTGGAGCGAACTATCTCAGATGAATTTCAACAGGAAGACTTCAAGCGAGAGATAACAAAGGCTACAGTAATTGCTATTCTCATTTCCAAACAAATCTGTAACAAATCTCGGAATAGCCTCCAAGAGACAGCTGAAAAGGGTATTCTTTGTCATCAACGGTAAAAAAATGCCTTGTCAAAATTGTGCTCGCAAATGAAATATTCAAATGTGGTAAAGTTTTTTTGTCAGGACAATGACTTAAAGTTTGTGAAGTAAAAAAAGTTATAATTGAAGAGCTTATTAATTTGTATGTTTTGATTAGTGATACTTGAAATTGATGATTTTATTTGTTTCTGACAATTGAAATTATATACTTATTGATAAATTCAAATAATTGTGTTTCTTACTTTTTAATGTCTATATGTGATTTCAAAATAGCTAACTCACGTTAAGCTCATAGAGGAACTTGCGCGATTATCGAGTGACTAGCTGGAGGTTGCAAGTTCGGAGGTTCTGGGGTCGAGTCCCGGGTCGAGCGTATTATAGATATTGAGTTAAGAAATACTCAGGAATAGCTTGTAGTTGGAAAATTGACAGTACTATACAAACTACTTTATTACTATTTTAGTAACAAGTCATTAGTTAAAGAGCTAATCTATATTCAATAATTTAAAATAGAAGAGATTGTTTTTTGTTTGTTTGAAAGGATTTAACTTCTGGAGGTCCTTGTTACATTAAAAAAGTTCTTTATCATTTATCTTTCTATCTATTGAGAAAAGTTGTATGCTATCTAACATCAAGCTACCCTTAGGAGCGGATGCTTAATAAAATTGTAAAAAAATACTCTAAAAAAATTATACATAATATGTATATTGTATATACAGTCGAATTGATAACTTTCTCCTTTTTTAAAGTTGGTTTAAAAGTATAAAATTAACATAATATACTGTTAAGATATTTGAGAAAAAATGCACTTAGATGTGTCATCACGACTACTATAAATAGTCTAGTTGCCTGACAATTGGCACAATTGTAGGTTTCACACAGTTTGGCTGTCGGATAGATTTGTTTAGCTTATTTCATCATTGTAAATTACTTATGGGTATAGGTTATTAATTTTAAGTTTCAAATAATTTGTATTTGTGTTCTTCTTATTCACGTATATATTTTGATTCTTAAAAATGTTGATATTATATACATATAATAGATATATATTTTTGAATTAAATCTTGCTGACAGTAAAAAAAGATTTAAAATCACGTTACGAAATAAAAGATTTATTTGGAAACATGATTTTAAATAGTTATATTATTTTATATTTCTTTATAAAAGGCAAAGTTGTTATAATACATATATTAATACATAAATAAATGTTATATTAATATATTAATAAATAAAATTAAACTTGTAAATTTAAACTAAAAAAAACTTTTTAACAAAAAAATAAAAACCGACTTCAAACAAAAGCACTAAAAAGTGAAAAATAACTGATTGGTAGTTTTCATTTACTATACATACCTAATCAAATATTTTCGAAGTCGGTGTGCTTTGGCTAAGTAATTAAAGCCTACCTATCAAATACATACCTAATCAAATATTTTTGAAATCGGTCCCAGCCCATACAAAGCAAAGCACACCGACTTCGAAAATATTTGATTAGGTATGTATAGTAAATGAAAACTACCAATCAGTTATTTTTCACTTTTTAGTGCTTTTGTTTGAAGTCGGTTTTTATTTTTTTGTTAAAAAGTTTTTATTTTTCCCTTTTTAGTGTAGACAGTAGTAGCAAAGTAAGGATTCTAACGTATTAGGCTTGTCTATTCAAACAAAATAAGCCCAAACTCAAAGTATCTACTATTAGCCGTTGAAGAGTTCCACCTATCCACCTTCTGGCCTTGCCATGAGATCAGGTCAACAACACCGAACCACTGTACTATCGACGGAAATAGAAATACTTGCAAAGTTTCAAGTCAATATGACAATTAGAAGTAGGTTAAATTCATCATTAGTTGTTTTTCCACCCTTAGGGGTGGTATTTTTTTTTTTGAAATTTAAATGGGACCAATCTGGAAGTATACCCTTTCAAACAAAACAAAAATTGTCCAAATCGGTTAATAAATGACGGAGTTCTGAGGTAACAAACATAAAAAAAAAAAAAAAAACATACAGTCGAATTGAGAACCTCCTCCTTTTTGAAGTCGGTTGAAAAGGCAAGACTATTCTAGAAGTTTAAAATCATTTTTAGAAAATTGACCCTTAAGATTAAAAGGGCTGTCAAATGTAGTAACTTGTAAATTGGTTTTTACAGATCAACGCCTCCAAGAATAAATCTATAACGAGTTGAAATAAATAATTAAATATAATATCTATAAAAATATTACGGAAGCAATTATAATTCATTTTTGATTTTTTTTATTGTATAATTTTGGTAGAAAGATTTAGCATTTCGAAAGTAGGTATATAATATAATTAATATTTTAAAATTGATAACTAGAATTCCTTTTAGATATTATTCAAGAGAGCTATATAACCATTTCATTGTTATAAGCTCATATTATCCATACAGAATAAAATTAATTTCTAACTGAATCGAACCTGTACATTAAATATATTTTGGAAAATCTTATTGAATAGTCATTATTATCGATATAGAGGCCGAATCTTTATTTTTTAGAATTTTTGTCTGTCTGTCTGGAAACACCACAATAAACGAGAGAGCAACTGAACAGATTTTGATGAAATTTAATATGATGATGGCTGGTTATCCGGGTCTACATAAAGGATATTTTTTACAGCGGGAGAATATCTCATCTCTTAGCTAAACGTTAAAAGTAACTTAGGGACGAATCCAAACGGAGCGAGGGTGAGTCGCTGATAATGTATGTACCTATATGACTCTTTACGTCATATCATTTTAATATAAACAAGAAAATCGAAAATATATTAAAAGAAATTTTATATTTATTTTCAATTTACGCTTTGTAAGTCATTCAACATCTAAAAATTTATGGTGTATTTTAAGAAACTTTTGTTGTTTCCAGCTGAAAATGAGAAGTTTATCCCTAAACGTCATCTAATTCTGATTTATACTGTTGTTATAGACTGCTGCTACGCCGTTCAAGGTTAGAAAAGAAGATTTATAACTGCGTTTAATACGATAATAGTATTCCTTTGTTATATTTATGAGCGATTTTAACCTTTTATTTCCTTTTTTTAAATCTTTACATATAACGACATCATCAAAAATATATTCCCGCAATATAAAGTACCTATACTACATATAATATGTTAACCCGGATAATCTAGTTACCCGGATAGTAACCCGGATAGCTAGTCGTTTTCCCGTGACGTGGTTAGTGGTATTGTTTCATACTGTTTTTTACATATTATGGAAAACAAGTTAATTTTGCAGTTACTAAACTGTCAAAGCAGGTATCTTGAAAGTATTCCATATCTCAAAAAGTGCTTAATATATATATAATATATATATATATATATATATATATATATATATATATATATGTATATATATATATTCTGAAAATTAATTTTGGTTTTTTATATATACTAGTGTTATGTAAAAAAGTTTGATTTTTGGTTATTTGAACGAGTGGAGCCGCGGACAATGCTATAAAATGCAAAAGACTAAAAAAAAACTTTTTTTAAACAGAACTGGTCAGTTCCAGATTAGCACGTGTAAACGAAAAAAAACTCACTTCAGCATTATATTATTAGTATTATAGCCAAGCAATTTATTTCTATTACTGAAACAAAAACTAATCTATCCCACGGGAACCGTACATTTTTTTGAAATAAAATGTAGTCTATGTGCTATTCCAGACTATCGATCTCTGTGCCAAATTTCATCCAGATCTGCTCAGCTGTTCAGGTGTGATTGAGTAACAAACATCCAAACATCCATCTAAACTTTTACATTTATAATATTAAGTATAGATAAATTGCTATAAAGAATTAGCATTTATCTCTTAACTTCTAAACTTGGAAACTTTTAAAATTTATAAAACAGCTAATATAAAATAATGTCTGTTTCGCAAACCAGAAAAAGTATCTCCCTCGGGCTTAGTAGGCAACGCTTAGAGATAATTAGCAAATTAAAAATATTACGTAGTATCATACCACCATGAAATAAAATCTTGAGTTCAAGGGAAATATATGATCGTATTTTACTATAAAAATAATATAACTGTCATAAAAATTTGCCTACATTTTCTTTTAACATGGAGCAAATCGTATCTTGTTGGACAAATGGCTTACAAAATATCTAAAATAATTTTAAGGTTAACATTTAATGATGGGGTTGAAAATTCAATGCGTATAACATTTGTAGGCACTTTATAATACAGAAGAAAAAAATGTAAATTATTTTTATTATATATATATATATATATATATATATATATATATATATATATATATATATATATATATATATATATATATATATATATATATATTACCGATTTTAGTTACAATGATTATTTTCACTGAGATTAACTAAGATAATAATATCTTATATGATCTCGCTAATCTAATTGCTAGGACGAACTGCTGCAGATCCCATAGGTCCTTAGTTCGAGTCCTGGATCAGGCCCAGTTTAGTTATTATGTTATGAAATTCTATATATAATTCTATATATTCTATAAGTCTTTATGTTATGAAATTCTAGTTAGGAAGTTAGAATTCTAATAGATCGAATTTGGAAGTTGGCGGTGTTTCATCCGTATGCCTGAGAACAGAGAGTTTACCGGAGACATACACGTTTCATCTTTGCCGCGAGATATACATACTCATATGTATGTCTCCGACTGCATAATACTATATTCCTTCGTGAACTTGTTTTCATCTTTTTAGTTAGCTTTTATCCATTCGGGTTTTTTATTCTTGTAATATATTTTTTTATATACAGCTGTTTACTTTTTGCCAATTAGATATTTGAAGTTATATTTAGGAATATTTTATCCTAAATTACTTTTAAATACATAATTTGTATATATTTGTGTGATCGCCTTTTAAAAACCTTAATTTTGATACCCCACTAATAATTCGGAAGAATTTTTTTAAAGACACTAATTGGCACCTGAAGTCCGCCATTTTAATTTTGAACAATCAAGACGAATCTAATGATGTATAAATCATCAAAATCCGCCTACGCATTTTATCTCGAGAACGCTACATAGGAACTAACATACATATATACATACATACAAACGTAGCCTGAGAAACACATTACCCTTCTTTGCGTCGCGCAGTCGGTTGAAAAATAAAAACAAAGATATAAAACACCCAACTAGAAGAGGTGAAGAAGCGAGCTCATATCACTCAGGCTTCGTGATTTGATTAATAATAATAAAAATAAATATGTTGGGACATTAACACACAGCACAATCTAGTTCCATGGTAAGCTACGAGGCTTGTGTTATGGATACCAGATAGTTGATACACTACACACATATAACTTTAAATACATACATATAATAAATATAAACACCCATGACTAGAGTACAAACATTCGTGCTTATCAAATGAATGCCCCCAGCGGGACTCGAACCCGCGACTGCTGGCACAACAAGTAGGGTCACTACAAACTGAGCCAAACGTGTCGTCCAATGAATGATTATAAAACATCCGGAAGACCTTCTGGAAAATCATTATAAAATTCGTATTTAAACCTATTGCCTACTTTAGAAGAACTAATTGCTCACATATACAGACGTGGAGACTGATTATGTTTTATATTATTTAAAGGTATGCAGTAAATTTTTAAGAATGGAAAACAAAGTTCGAAATATTATTTAATTAATCAAATCTATACATATAATAAAATTTTAACTAGGTTGAGTCTGTACATTAAATATTTTTTAGAAAATCTTATTGAAATAAACATTATTATCGATACAGAGGCCGAATCTATAGTTTTTAGAATTTCTGTCTGTCTGTCTGTCTGTTAACACATCACAGAAAAACCACTGGAGGGATTTTAATGAAATTTGGTATGGTAATAGCTGGTTATTCGGATCAACATATAGGATACTTTTTACCGCGGGAAAATATCTCATTTTTGAGAAGAAATACAAAAACTGCAATGTAAGAGTATACTAATATGTAAAACCTAAGAATTTGGTTTTTGGTCATCTGAACGCGGGCGGAGCCGCAGGCAATGCTAGTTATATATATGTACCTACATATCTACTTTTAGCACAAGTTATTCGACAGTTTCATCGTTTTCGTATTCAAAGGGATACATGTTAGTTATATTTATGTAACTAAACCCCAAGCTATATATTGCATGCAAACGACCGCTAAACCTCATTTACGTAACCACATAACAACAGAGAGAATAAATCTATAAGGAATCTAGGCCGTCTGATATCAACCACGTAATGTGAAACTAATGTAGTATAAAAATCTACTATAATTACAAATAACACAAGCTACATAAATTCATCCAAACATCGCTTCTAACACGGAGATCCTTAAATGCTTATCCTTTCTTTATAACATTACTAGCGACTCACCCTCGGTTCGCACTTCGTCCTTAGGTACGTTTTAACGTTTAGTATAGAATAGTTAGATTATATATTAAATAATATATAGTATATAGCGTTCATCAATAAACGGGCTATCTAACGCAAAAAGATTTTTTTAAATCGGATTAGTAGTTCCTGAGATTAGCGCGTTTAATCAAACAAACAAACATACAAACTTTGCCTCTTTATAATATTAGTATAGACTAGTTTTACTTCTTAAGACATATAACACCTCGTCTTATCGCCTCCACTGGTGACAGGAGAGCTGGCTCGTGTTTCGCCCAAATAATCGGCATTGCCATTCGGTGGAGGAATGCTGCTAGCATTCTTGCCACTATTTCACGCGGACATAACTTCTACAGTAATAATTAAGTGTACATTTGTTGTGTATTCGTATATATTATTAAGTGTGTTTGTAATTTTCTTTATTGTAAATAAATATATTGTAATTTTCCATACAACGTTATTATTAATAAAATTCATTTTAATTTATTCCAAAAAGCACATTTTAGCCGAATTCATAATATATTCGTATTTAAAATATCTCATGAGATTAAAATAACCAGGAAAAACTTAGCAGAAATGGAAAATATTTTCTCTACCTCTATCTTACGATCTTTTTAGTGAGTTGTCCCTCGTAATTCATGTCAAGGCTCATTTAAATTCATCTACAGTCTTGCATTAAATTAGTATTTTATATTTAATAAACGTTTAATGTAATAGTGCACCAGGATAAGACGTGCAACATTAACTAAAGAGTAGTATTTAAATAAAGTGTAGAGCACTTGAAGTCAGTCAAAAGGTTTTCTGGTTAAAATGTAAGCGGTACGCTCCTTTAATTTCATTGAAATGGAAATAAGTAAGTATTTTTTTATATCATTTGAATAAGAAATAAAATTATCATAGCGAGAGAAAATATATTATAATTTATTATAATCATTGAGTATACTGTATTTTATAACTTTGCAAAATACAGAAAATGTACTCGTACCTTTGTATGATTGAGTAGAAAATATTTTCTTTTTTCAAAATTAAAAATAGTCTAGTTAGCTTTCAGGTATTTCTATCCGGTTAAAGCCAATTTACTTCTATCTGTCACGTAAGACTTTGGGACTTTGCCAAGATGTCATTCTACAGTCATTAAAGGATAGAAATCTAAACAAATACAGGATAAGGACATATGACGATATGATTTTATTACATTGCGATAAAAATTTTCATATCAATACAATTTTTAAAACTTGTCTATACCTCTATTTATTTGCCAATTTAAAAAAATACTTTATGTTGATCCCATTAAAATCTATCCACCTATAAATGTTCTTTAATAATCTTCTTAGGCTTTGTTATCGTGTAAATTACCAGTATCTGGACCACGGAGCTTCCCTCGACGTTTTTTTCAGGAAAAACACCGATATGGACATACTAAATATTTAAAAAGTAAAACTTTATCTAAAAACAAAATGTGATACAAATCATTAGAGCTGTTTCCGAGATACACGAAATAAAATTTTACATATACAAGAAATGCTCATTTAATATTATAGTAATATCAAACCTTAAAAGCAGTTAGTAGCGTCAAATTAAGAGCTAATCTAGTATCTTAATAAAGCACAGTATTTTATAAACGAAGGATGCAAATAGTTTAAATTTAAATAAAACCCTTACATACAAGATATTCTTTATAAGGACCCTTTCACAAGTTGATGGATCACCTTTAACGTATGAAGGTCATCCCTTGAATTTTGCCGGTTAATAATAGAGATTCACGCTGATATGAACATGTAAAGTGACATTTATAAATGGTTCTAAGACTGAGGCCTTCGGGTTTCTTCAGAGCTGTACCTAACCGCCTCTAGTGGATGATATTGAAATATTTCTAATATAATACTTTCTTAGATTTCTTTTATGAATGCTGTAAAGCATTCGAAACGTCAGGAACCAAAAATCCAAATAAATCCGCGAAAAAATCCGAAAAGATAGTTTTATTTAAAAAACTTTTTAACAAAAAATAAAAACCACCTTCCAGGCACTAAAATGTAAAAAATAACTAAACGGAGGTTTTCATTTAGAATAGATACCTAATCAGATATTTTCGAAGTCAGTGCCAGCCAATGCAAAGCAAATATAATATATTTCGATACGTAAAATACATATTTACCTGTTAGATATTCATATCTTAAAATATTGTAGGCTGGCGCCGACTTTGAAAATATCTGATTAGGTATCTATTCTAAACGAAAACCTCCATTTCGTTATTTTTTACATTTTAGTGCCTGGAAGTCGGTTTTTATTATTTGTTAAAAAGTTTATATTTTTATACATACATAAGAAAAGATTCTGACGAATTGAGAACCTCCTCCTTTTTAGAAGTCGGTTAAAAATAAAATGGATGTATTTTTCTAAGTGTTTTTTTATTTTTTATTCAAGTCAATGGTTGCCTAGATATATATTATAACGAGTAGGCTTCTGAATTCGTGAATATTTTTGAAAAATATAATTATACTATAACATTACACAATCTGATTATTAGCATTAATTTTTTAAAATATTTTTAAATATAATATATAATATAATAACTAACTTAAAAACCAGATATACGTAATTATCCAATAAATATCTTCAAACTCCCATCACTCCTTATTCAGTAGATGACAGAGTGCCAAATCACAATCAAGATAGTTCTTTTTCATTCATTCGGTATTCTCTTTACGCTGGCTCGTTAGGGATTTCTCAAATGCTTTTGATACCATGGAGTATTTTACTACAGATGGTCGCTTTAGATAGATACGTTCTTTTTATTTTTAACTTTTAATTTTGAAATATTTTACGTCGATGTATTTGACCATTAAACTGTGTATGTTTTTACATGAATGTACGTTGTACAATATTATATATTACTAGCAAAACCCGCGGCTTCGCTCGCGTTAAAATTACAAAAAATCCCTAAACAGGTAGTTTCATACAAACTTTCATTCCCTATTATACCCCCTTATAGGATGAATTTCAAAAAATGCTAAACACACATATGTATTTAATTTTATTAAAGAGCATTAATACCAAGTTTTAAGAAAGTCTGATCATAAATATTTTTTTGGATTGTATTATAACGTGTTTACTCGTGGGAAATAGATAATCTCCCGCGGTAAAAAATAGCCTATGTCACTCTACAGCCCTCCAACTATATCCACACTAAAAACCACGCCAATTCGTCATTCCGTTTCAACGTCAAATAAAGACAAACAAATAAACACACTTTCACATTTATAATATTAATATGGATGTACATGATAATCTATATAATATGTGTAAATAGGCAAAGAAAACACAGTTCAGTACCTTTTTCTCTTCTATTTTTCAAGCCATTTTCTTTTTTGGTTTAGTAGCTATTGACGAGTTTTAGTGTTATCAATAAAAAAACGTTGGAAATAGTTTTTTTTACATATTTAGTAAAATTTAATAAATATGGTCGAATTTGAACACTTGGCAAACACTAGTTACTATTTAATGCTTATGTAAATCATTTTTTACATAGATAAGCTGTGATAGCCCATTGGTAACGCGCTCGCTTGGAAAATCAAGTGATGCGGGTTTAAAATGTGGTCTCGTTGAGATTTTCAACATGAGTATCACTTACCTTACGGTGGCGGAAAATATTGTGAGGAACTTCCATGTCTGACAAAATCTAAGTAGGTAGTTCTTGAATGTGTGAAGTTTGCCAACCTGCATTTAGCCAGCGTGGTGGACTATGGTTTAATGACTTTGCGGATAGGCGTTAGAAAAAGCTGAATTATTACTTTTTAATGTATTTATTTATAAATATCTACGATTAACTTTAGGTATTTTTATATATTTATATATTATTTTATAACAAAAAATACAAATATAACATAAGTGCATATATTTAAGGTACACAGAAGATAAAATAATATTTATACATATTATAATAAAATTCTGAGTCGAATCTGTACATTAAATATTTTTTGGAAGACCTTATTGAAATAGTCAATAGTCATTGTTATCTATATAGACCACTGAAACCACTGGACTGACAAACCATTGGAGGGATTTTGATCAAATTTAGTATGATGATATCTAGTTATCCGGGTTAACATATAGGGTACTTTTTATTGCGGGAAAATATCTCATCTCTGAGAAAAAACCCGAGACCCGGGACGAACCCGAATGAAGCGAGGGTGAGTCGCTAGTTTTATAAATATTTTTTTAAAAAACTTTGGATAAAACAATTAAATATTGAAAGTTTCATCAGAAAGGCTTCAATCGAGTTCAATTCGAGTCTACCCATCTCGTTTGTTGGTCACAAACATCTTAGATTAACTAATCCCGTTTTCTAGCCTTAATTGATTTGTAGAGTTTAAACAGATGCTTAGTAGTAAATGGTAATCTGCAAATTGAATGTTCGATTAGTTAGCATACTCGTCTGTGTTACTTAAAGAGATATTTACTTTAAAAACAATTTCGCTTACTATATTTTATATTTATCAATGCTTAGTGTATCTTGAATTATTATTTAAGACATCTTCATTAAGAAATAATGGGACTGTGTGTATATTTTAAAGTAAAATAATTAAGTAATTTTGTATATATCTATCAATACGCATTATAAAGTTTTACGCATATTTTTTAATTATTACTTAAAAGAAAAAAGCTCCAGCTGCTGAGAATTTCTTGGCAGAAAAACCAATAACTTTATTAACCTAACCTAGGACTTAAACTCTGGTGCTTTGATCTGCAGCCGTACATGTTACCACTAGACTAACGAAAGAATTGTATATATTGAAATGCACTATTTTAGTAAGGTTGTATATATTTAAATAGATATATTATTCTTTTGAATATAAATTTTATGAATTTCTGAACTTTTTATCTCGGTAATCATCCCTTAAGGGGGTAAAAATGCGGATGAAAGTTTGTATTGGGAAGCAAGCTAGGGACGAACTCGAGCGAAGCGAGGGTGAGTCACTAGTAAATTATAAGCATTAAATATCTCCTACAATGTGAGTGAGGTTGAGTCTATCACGTTGGCCAAATGAGAGTTGACGGACTCCATAAATTTTCGAAAATTAGATTATTTCATTTATGCATGTTCTTTCAATACTTTACTTCATGTAATGTTGAAAATTATTCAAATACGAAAATTTTAAAGGTGCATTCAGGAATATTAAATTAGGAAGCGAATGCCATATGAACTGACACCATTGTACTAACGTACCAAGTACTTTAAAGTTAGTTATGTTGTAAATAGAAACATAAGAATTATAGTGTTTGAAAACCACATTCCAAGTTAATAAAGACCCGTAAAACGTTAAGCCCGTATACTTTAAGACAAACACAAGCTACAACAAACTTAGTGAATTGAACGTACCTAAATACAATATGTGATGCCAAGTTGAAGGCAAAAAGTAATGAATAATAGTTTTGTGTCCAGCAAAAGTTGCTTTATTTAACTTTTAAGCTACGAGGCTTGTATTATGGATATCAAATAATTAGTACACTACACATATATAACTTTAAATACTAAATAATATTATAAATATAAACACCCATGACTGGAGTATAAACATTCGTGCTCATCACACAAATGATTGCCTCCAGCAGGACTCGAACTCGCGACCGCTGGCACAGCAAGTAGGGTCATTACAAACTGGTCCAAACGTGTCGTCAAAATTTATGTTATTAGAAGAATTTTCAAATATATTTTAATTATTTCAAACATTATATCCTCTATACAAACAAACATACTTTTGAACATCGTATCCGTTGCTCAGCAATTTTTTTTTTACAAGATTTTTAATAACTCTATCTTTGCTCTATACTCAATTTTATATCATTTAGTGTAGTGGATCAAAAGTTCACCTTGATTCTGTTATTGTATATAAGCAAAAATTAAATTTGACCATGAGATTGGTATTTCTTAGAATTACTTGATCTTGGCGCAAAAAACAAGGTAATAGAATAGATTTATTCAGAAAATAAACATAACGAAATATTGTGTCCCATGCCATCGTTACAACACCCTTTTATGTAAACAAATAGTGATGTTCCTATCACTATCGATTGCTTTTCTCTACAAATATTCTGAAAACTATGGAAGCAAAAAGTATGAAAATATCCCAGAAAAATTGTATTTCCGTAATGTTTATCTATACTAATATGTATTATAAAGAGGAAAGATTTATTTTGTTTGTTCGTTTGTATCGAATAGACTCCGAAACTACTGAACCGATTTAGATGATATTTGGTAAGAACATAGGATAGTTTTTATCCCGGAAATCATCCATTAAGATGGTGAAACTAAGGATGAAATTTTGTATGGGGCAACCAAAATATTTGTAAACAACCTAGGGACCAACCCGAGCGAAACGAGGGTGAGTCACTAGCATTATAATAAACAAATTATATACACTTGCTGCACTTAGGAGCGTCGTATGTTGTTCGCGAGAGTATATATTACTCCAAGTCATAAAGTATCTGTGAACTTTCCATCCATATAGATTCAGATGTTTTAGCGTTAAGGAGTAGCAATCATAATTTAGAATATTATATATTCCGATCGTAATAACTAATTAGTATTCAATATGTGACTCTAACATCGATCACTATTGTTTCATAGATTTTCCTATTTTAAGAATTTTTTTCGTAATTAAAGTATTAAGTAAAGACTGGGTTTTTAAGTCCTCCGGCTGTCATAAACGTAATTAGGCTATCAAAAACTATTTAATAATATTTACCATATTGTGCATATTATTTATTACCTTTGTAAAGCCATACATTTGTACCATATTTTTAATAGCAGCATATGAACAAATTAAAATAAAATCAGTCAGTCTCTATCATTCTCGTAAAAACGTAACTCTTTTAAAATGATTCCTTCCAATATAGAAAAAAAAATATATTTCATTCATTATAAGAGTATAGTAAAATAGTTATTTATTAAATTGCTAGCGATTTACCCTCACTTCACTAGACGACTAACAGAAGCCTTAGATATGTTACTGTAGGTCATAGTCTATTTATTAAATATCCAAATCCTTTCATACAAACATAAATATACACATACGAACTTTCGTTTTTATTATAGCACTCCGATTAATATTCAATGTTTATTGAAAATAATTATTTTTAACCGTAAACTTAGTCGTATATGAAACAAGTGAATTGTATAAACATAAAAAAAAAATAAGTAATAATATAATATTTTCAAGAATTTATAAAAAGCATTGAAAATAAAACTTGAAAATTGAAATCTAAAACATCACTACCCAAAACATTTGCTTAGATGCCCATTTAAGATTTACGATGGATCACATCACGGGTGCAATACGTCTGATATTGCATTTCCTATGGCGACAGATTGCTGGCACCGGCTCGGTTTGGTTCTCCACGAAAATTATCATAATTTTATAAATTGTTGAACAAGATATTTATGTTTTGACTGAAATAGTCTAATATTTTCTAAACGAGAGAACAAGGAACATTGAAGAATGTATATTTTAGAAAAAAATATACATTATTTAATGTTCTTTGTTCTGTGGTATACAAGCGTGCCAATGAGTAAGATTTCTAGAAAGGAGGGCGCCACACGTATCACCTATTTACATTCAGTCTGAGGTTAAACAATTTATTGTGATATCTCTATTGTACCTGGTTTTTTGACCCTTCAGTTATATTTATGGACAACCTTCCCACATTTTTTATTTTATAATTAATTATAAAATAATAACATATTTACCTAGTGGCTTACACAAGTCTTTATTTTAGTTATTACCACTAAATTTCATGGATATCTCCAACAGTCTCCAAGTAAAAAGGGTATTAAATATGAACAGACGATATTATAAAGATTCAGTTCTTGTCTTTTGGCTAAGGTACCATCAAACAAGATAGTTAACTCGTTGTATCTTAATTATTTTCCAATAAATTTTATCATCAAGAATAACTACATAAATTTCAATACGTTATACACCTAGGGCTTGGAGCGTGCGTGTGGATATTATGGACTCACCTGCTAGAAAAGCCAGTACTACCCACTAAAACCCAACAAAACGTCTTAATGGGGCGTAGCAGGATCACTTACGCACTCAACCATGACGTCCTGACGGCAGGTCTGCCGAAACAGACCACAATCATTGGTTTATACCCACGGTCCACTCTGTCATCAGAGAAGTACTAGAGCAACCCGCATGGTATACTGCCCACCGAAGTGGGTCACCTCCCAGTGCGTTTCTTGGCTTCCTGCTCGGCTTAATTTTCGGAAGCTAATAATCTATTGATCGATGAAAAAATTGATCTATGGTTGATGATTGAGCCTCCAATTCTAAGAACTTTTATAAGCGAAGATCATGTGTATTGGTTGTAAACTAAATAAAAATAGCACGCAATCGATGTGACTATATCTAGTATTAAAGATCAATGGTAAATAGACTCCTATATCACTTTATTCGAATTTAAGAAAAAAAGTAGTATATGGTCAATAAAAAGCTAAAACTAAAAGACTCAATGATAGACAGAGCCTATACAATAATAAAAGTGAAGCCTTTAGTGTCAGTATGTGCAATACGAGCACTGTTAGAGAAACCGTATATACCACACAAAATAGAATCCTATTTTAGGCATCAATTGCTGAATACTTAATGCTCTGTCTAACTTATTATTTTAGTTTAAACTATAAACGATGATCGTATAAAATCTAATATGATTTAGTTGGAGGTTAATAGATTTTAAATAATACTTGTTCAATTTTTTTTTTATTTATTTATTTACATATATCGCTTGTCCGTGTATCCGTTCATGTGGAATTCGGATAAAATATGGCCTGTTCGGGCGCAGTCAGGCGTCAGCTTTCCAATACAATTTTTTTTTATTAAAAACCGTGTTTTACAAAGCCTTTTCCTAATACAAATAGTATATTACAGCATATTTTATTACTTTTACATTATTAAATTGTATAAAAATATGATTATACAAATATTTATTCTGTTGTTTATTTACAAAAATTCATGTAACTTTGTTATGACAACCAATTCTTTAAATTCGTAGCTTCTAGGAGTGCCTTTGGTTTGTAAATATTAATGTAAATTTTGTATAATTTTGCCAAAACTAAGATGTAGAACAGAAGGAAGCGCAATATACCCCAGATGTCAGTTGTGGTGATATATCAACATGAATTACAATGTTTACAATGTCAATAAGATAAATTATACTATGTTTTGATTACTTGGAAGTTCGGAAGCTGGAATCATAAAACGTATTTATAAACAATTATTTTTAAATGATAAATTATCGTTTTCTATAGGTAGAAGTGATTTCCTAATAATTTCATATGAAACTAGTTTTTGTTAGCTTCGCTCGCGTGTTGAGCGAGGCAATGTTTAAGAGTAGCATATGTTCGGTTCAGGATGCAACCTATACCCTTGACAAATTTTATTGAAATCTGTTTAGCGGTTTAAGCGTGAAAATGTAACAGACAGAGTTACTTTTACATTTTTATTATTAGTATGGATAAGCAATGCAATAATCGCAGGGTTTATAATATATTTGATCAAACTTTAACAATATATCTAAGTATATCTTGAGAGGGAATATACTTACAATGGAAAAACATAATTATAATAATAAATAATAATAAATATGTTGGGACATTAGTTTATAGGATTATTCTCGTATACTTGTTGAAAAATAATCTTTGAGGTCCATACATGATATCTCGTAATCGAAAAATATACATACACAAACAATTATTATAATATAATCTTTTTTTAATACTACCTATAAAGAAGAAAAAAATGTTTTTTTGTTTGTTTGTTTGTATCGAATAGGCTCCGAAGCTACTAGGCTGATTTAGATGAAATTGGGTAAGAAGACAGTTTGAAACCCTGGAAAGAACGTAGAATAGTTTTTATCCCGGAAATCATCCTCTAAGGGGGTGAAAATGGGGGTGAAAGTTTATATATGGAAGCAACCTAGGGACAAACCCGAGTGAAGCAAGTGCTCAACCTTTCTAGTTAAAAAATAAAAATACAGAAAAATACTGCACAAATACACAAAAATGCACACATTACAAAAGCTCTTCACACTAAACGAATATCAGTTCTTTGAAGGAACATGTTAGAAATATTTATTATAACAGTTCCAACTTTATAATATTGCATGCAAACGACCGCTAAACCTCATTTACGTACCACACTGTGAAGAAAATAAATCTATAAAGAATCTAGGCCATCTGGTATCAAAGTAATGCAAAATTTAGTTTTATAACCATACTAGTTTTTTCAACAGCTTTACTCGCTAGGTAAAATAGCTAATGCATTAATTCAGGGAGCTTAGACAAAAGTCATCCTACAATGGCTAAAGAGTGGAAATAAAAAAATATTTGGGATGAAATTTTATGATTACATGACAAAACAATTAAGTTTATTATTTCTATATATTTTTTTAATGTACTTATATATTTTTCAAAGCTATTCTATAAATAGAATTTTGTCTTGTAATAAATAACACACTCTCGCTCCCTCAAAACCTTAATATTTAAACGTGAATTGAACAAAATTAACTTTCCATATAAAAATACCAAATTTTTGTGCTTTTATATAAACTGTACTGAACTTCAAGTTACTCGCAAAACCTCTTTGAATAATGAGACACGACAGGCAGCGAAATGTTACCTAATTGTTGGTTTATTTTAAATACAATGTTTATTTTAATATCAGTAATTTAAGCCATATTAATTGTTATTTAAAAAAATTAAAATTATTATCCTTAATTAATTTTAACTTTTTAAATTACACATAGAACAATTATATGGCTTAAATAATTAATACTATATTTTATATTTTTCTTTATGGTTATAAATATAATAATGGCAACACTAAATATAGATTACTAATTAATATTTTAAAATTGTAATAATTATAAAAAATAATAGCAAAATTAAATAAATAATATTCCATATTCAATTATAATTAAAATTATAAAAATGTTTTAAAGTTAAAAAATATTGTAATGTAATTGGTGCAATTTTCATTTTGTTAATTGTGGGTAGGCTGTCTGTAACAACTATACCTTCAAGACATGTAACACCTCAGTTTCTCCCGTGACCATGGATGCTGTAAAGCATTCGAAACGTCGGGAACCAAAAATCAAAATAAATTCGCGAAAAAATCCGAAAAGATAGTTTTATTTAAAATATCAAGTATTCGCGTAAATCTAAGAAAGTATTAGGCGTTGATAGTTATTTCTGCCAAAAAAATTTCAGTTATAATTAGTAAAGTAAGTTAACAGAGCTTCTGAGTGAAAAACTAATTCCCACAGGAAAACAAGTTATAATACAATCCAAAAAAATATTTATGTTCAGAATTACTTGAAACTTGGTATTAATGCTCCTCAATAGAATTAAATAAATACGTTTTTCAAAATTAATCCTATAAGGGGGTAAAATAGGGGATAAAAGTTGGTATGAAACTACCTTTTTAGAGATTTTTTGTAGTTTTAGCCCGAGTGAAGCCGCGGGGGTCTGCTAGTTTATTATAATATATTGAAAATACGTCGTGCTTAAAGATGCGGATTTACTAGACTAAAAAAAAACAAGTAGAGAACGATGACATATAAAAGCGAACTTTTCACAATTTCAAAAAAATTCAGAAAAGAAAATTTGACTATTAGGTACTTTACATATTTTATTAGAATTGAAATGGTGACAGAATTCTCAACTCAACGCACGCCGCAACCGCTCAAATGCAATGCCAATTTTTGAGAGAAAAACGAGTAGATTGAGCACTCTTGCCAGTAGCGTAGGCGTTAAGTTTGTTATTTAGTGAGCACGGTACGTTTTTATTTGTCACCGTCAGTGACGAAAATTTTATTTCAACAAACCCAAACATGACAGAAAATAGTATGAATACTTATTTACAAGTCATAGTAACCAGATAAAAAAACCTATTTTAATAAAATAGGTTCTTTTATTTGGTTATTTTTTTATTATAAAAACCATATAACGATGATAATAAAAATCTACTACAATATGCACTAAGAAAATTTAATATAGTTAATTTATACTGTAGACTTACATAACAAATAGTTTACCGAAATATTTGTCTTTATACCGGAGGTCATTAGGTCAAGTCCCCACTCCGTATAAACATTAATAGTGGCCAAGAATTTGCCACATTTCATGAGCTTCCGCAACAGGGTTAAACCTACTCGTAGTTGAAGACCGTTGAATTTATAGAATTACTAGCAGAAACCGCGGCTACGCCCGCGTTCAATCAACAACAAAAAACTCTTTGGCTTTATGTTATACTGCGTGCGTCTATGTATTTATATAATATTGTTCATGTAAGATAATAAAATCGCGATTTAAAAATGAGGGATGTGAGGTAGAAGTTTGAAAAATACTTTACGATCTATACTCATACTTACCAAATATACAAAAAACAATAATTAAAATCGGTCGAGCCGTTTCGTAGGAGTGCGTCCACAAACACCGTGACACGAGATTTTTATATATTAGATTAATACGAGTATGTACCTTGTAGAGGGAAAATGATAAAATTACAATGCGCAATCGCCACCTGTATTCAACAAAATGTTGATAGACATTTTCTATTTCTATTTTTTTAAATCTTAAATATGTAAAGACAAAACACCGTAATACAAGAATTCTTATAGCTGATGGATATGTTTACCTCGTAGTCAGCAAGTTGGGAAACACCCGACTCGTCTCAGCACCACCGCTATCAAATTCAAAATATTTTATTCAGCATTAAATTATTACAATTTTTTACTGAACGTCATGAGTCTACTACCAGTTCGGAAAGAAGTATCCTCAGACCTGATAGAACTGGCGAAAGAAACTCAGCGGGACTAATACTAACTCGTTTTCTTTTTTTTTTTAAGTAAATCAAATATTCATTACAACACAAATTAATTTTATTACATCATTAGGGTACGTTTTTTGTATCTGGCAAGAAACGGCACGTTCTCATCACGCTTAAGTGTCAGTGTTTATTACAGTTTGCATAAATAGTGCCAAAAAGAGTTGACACCCTTTAATATATTACGCTAGTGCCACTTGGCTGTATGCCCGAAATTGTGGAATAAGTAAGAAAATATAACTTTAAATTTTTATTTACTCTTATCGCTACAGCTTTCGGATTGATTAAAATATGACTTCATCGTGAGTTCTATCTATACGCTTTATAAGTTAATATTTTTTCTAGGAAGTGGGATCATAAGAGAAAAAAAATATTTTTTAATGGCTAATTTTCGTAAAGATATTTTTAAATTTCATAAGTATTTATCGCAAGTGTTTCTATATTTAATGAAACTTTGACGATACACCTAAGTATGTCCTAACATGACTGTCTTGGTGGTGTAGTGGCTAGCGTGTACAGCTGCACATGCGGAGATCCTGGGTTCAAATCCTGGGTTGGACCAAGTTTAGTTATTGAGTCTACTTTCTGTTTAAAAAGTCTCAGTATCAACCCGGGGTTGAGAAGTTGGGGATGTTTCATCCCCCTGCCTCGGAAAGCACGTAAAGCCGTCGGTCCTGCGCCAAAATTTAGTTTTTTAGAAAAGTATTTTGAAAAAGCATTCGAAAAGTCGGGAAGCAAAAATCCAAATAAAACTTCGAAAAAAATCCGAAAAGATAGATATATATTAAGTCAAATATTGGCATAAATCTAAGAAAGTACTACTCTTATCACTTCAGCTTTTGTGTCAGAGTGATCAAAACGTAATATCTTTACCATAAATTTTTAGTTTTGCCCTGCATTTTATCATTTTTTATTTTCCCCTTACAGGAATCGAATCTACGTTCACCAATATAAATGTAGTCAGAATAAATATTTTAGCCCATCTGTTCGTTGTATATAATATAGAAAACAAATTGATTTAAACGCTAACGCACCTGTATTTTGATATTGTAAACTACATACGTTCAAAACTTGCTTGGTTTTAATTAAGATAACATTCATGATACCTAAGTAATTGAAATTTCAAATTTAACTAAACTATTTACTGTAGTTTGTTTAAGACTGATTGCTTGATGCTAGGTTATTATTTATATACATAATTTGATTTTAATCGAATCTCAATATTAATGAGTATGGGACAACCATATCTTAAGTTTCTGGGTTATTTTCCTGCTATAAACAAAGTAAAACAATTATAAGTATATTTTAATTATTTCATGTAATTTTAAACTATATTTGGGGTTATCATTTTCAAAAAAACTGGGTAACATATTATGTATTTGCTGAATGTTTGTGCCAAATATCAATGATTCATATAAATATGTACCAAACTGGCATCTTGGCCATAAGAGAAATGGCATTCAATTGTAAGTTTCTTTAATCAAATTTATATCCTTAGTAAAATTTTAAATGCTAAATTAATTTTGTCTATCTGCATAGTCGTTATAGACGTCTAAAATAACTATAATAATTAGAATAAAGATTACTGAAATAATGAGGTATAGACGTAATAAAAAAAAGTGCTAAATCTTATAAACTTACATCAAATAATCAGTTCTCTGTAAATTAATTCTCAAATACATTTATTTGATAAATAAAGAAAAAAATTGATGCATATAATAAAATAATATATGTATCTTTTATTAAATATATCGTTCAACGATAGATTAAATAATATCTTCTCACTTATACGTTTCAAAGACATTTTAATCTTCCTACGAATTTCAATATTCCTCGGTTCAGTAAATGTAAAATAATCGACATTAGTTTATAACATTATGTATATTGCCCCATGCCTGAAATCTAAAGCGCGTGTACAGAATTTAAGAAATAAATGTGTTGATTTTCACGTAGAGAATATTTTGTTGGAATAAAGAAAATATTATAATTGGGTCTTAAATCGGAGTAATATAAAGTAAAATAATAATATTTATTATCAATATATAAATAGGCACAAAACAGTTCAGTGCCTTTTTCACCTCTCCTTTTGTTTTTTTTTTTTGCTTTTGGTAGCTATTAGGGTAAGCTTAAGTGTTATCATTAAAAAAAAGCAGTCATGAGGACTAGCGACAGAAATGAAAACTTAAAACTATAAATAAACAATTGTTATTTTTGGATATTCAAAATAATTCTTTGATTTTAAATTAATTAATATTAGTAAATTAAAACTGTTTGAATTTATCTCGTTTTTATATCTATCGGCACTCTGACTGCTAGCGTTAACACGACACGTGACCATATCGATGAAGACTTACATGAATTTACACCCCATCCAAACTTGCCTATAGAAGTTTCCACTTCAAAAATTTAGAAACCGGTTTTTTATATAGATAAGTAAATTTTATTCATAATATAATGCGTTTTCTTAAATTTTCAATATTGATTACGGTCCAATATCGACCACGGGGCAAACAACAGTTATAACTAAGCCCTTTTAACGTTCCTCTGCTGGGCTAAGACTAAGTAAGAATGATTTTCTTTCATCATATTAGTAAGTGGTTATCATGTTAATATTTTTTTCCATGAAATGTATGTCTTAGTCACAGTGAAAATACCAGTTTTCTACCGTCACGTTCTATTCTAAGTGCATGAAGTTTTGTCGATAAGTCGAGGTACTTTTATTTCAGACTAGCGGAAAACAAAAACACATATCCCACGGAAGCCGTATATTTTTTCGGGATAAAAAGTAGCCTATTTAAAAGTAACCTATGTTATTCCAGACTACAAACTATATATGTGCCAAATTTCACCCAGATCCGGTCAGCCGTTCTGGCATGAGAGAGTAACAAACATTCATACTCACAAACTTTCACATTTATAATATTAGTATGGATATTAAGAAATATCAATATAATATCTCCAACAACGAACAAATTCAGAAAACAAACACTTCCGTCATACACAAGACGATTTAGGTAAACTGTAGAACTCTAAACAAATAAAAGCAAATATTTTGTGCACATCTGATACAGACGTCGAGTGACAGCTCGTGAAAGGATTGTTATTGAGCGCGATTGTGAATGGGTTAAATCAAAATTTCGAATAGATATCAACTGTGATTGATGGCATCTACAGTTTTAGAAGTCTAGTGGTTTTGTACGTTTGAAAATAAAAATAGTTTGATTAATTTTTGAAAAATTGAGTCTTGATTTTTTTTTATTACCCCCCACGCAAAAAAGGTGTTATAAGTTTGATCGATGTCTGTCTGTCTGTGTATGTGTATGTCTGTCTGTGGAACTGTAGCTGTCAAACGGATGGACCGATTTCGAAGCGATTTTTTCATTTGAAAGCCAGTTTCCGGTGGTTCTTAGCTATGTTTGATTAATATCGGTCCAGCAGTATAAGAGTGTCAGCTCTTTTCCAAAATGATGTAAGGAATTTTGGCGTATGATTAAGTGCTTTGCGATTAAGTGCTTCACGCGTGCGTAATTGTTAAATGGCAATTAATTTGCGTAGGTTTTTTTTTAATTTTTAAAATTATAATTATTTTAACCATGTGTTTCATACTGTGTTATTTACTTTCATAACCTTTTTTTTTCGGGATAAACAGAAGATATTCTCATAGTACATGAATATACTAAAAAATTATGTTACCTGGTTAAAACATAATATTATAGCATATTCTATCTGATGTCTGGAGCTAATATTATGAGTACACTAACGACTCACCCTTGCTTCATTCTTATTTTTTGCTTTCCTCTTGTACGTTTTTTGCGATAGATTAGTTTTTATAATTTCGGTAAGAAATAAAGAACGATTCGGCGTTTTCACTAATCAAGGTAAAATAAGTGATGATTTCAATTTTTTTTAGTACTCACCTACTTTTCTGTACATATAGTATGTATGTAAATATATTAATAATATGAGTACATAGTTAAAATGTACTTAAGGGCCCACCCGAGAGAAGCTAGGGTAAGTTGCTACCAATTTATTAAGTGAAAAAGGTTTTTTTCTTGAAACTATCGGTCGGATTTGTTTTTTTTTACAAAATTACAGTCTATCTAACATCTCGCTGTAACCCTTAAACAGGGCAGTTCTAAATAAATAAACTACGCGAGCAGAGCCGCGGTCTAAAGCTAATATTAATAGAGGCAGAGAGTAAAAGCTTATTACGCATCATAAAATAAGCTTCGCCATTATATTAGCTCCAACTGATTCAAAGCATTTAGTCTACAAGAAATCTCTAGTTTTAAGAACTCACCTATTACTTTACAGTTACAGTCTTCGTATTTTCTGTAAAATCAGTAGCTAAAATAAATTCTAAGCTCTTCAAGGTATTTTAAAATTGTATACGTAAATATTTCTCGTTCAGTCTGAACCATTTATTATTTCGGTGGTATTTTAGATTTTTAAGTACCTACATAATAGAAGGTAGAATTAATAGAAGGTAGAATTGATCAATTTATTGATTTTTATGCAATAAAGGAGCGAAGTGATTTTTTGATCGTGTAAGATTATGGGCAGTAGTGTGATCCACTTTTTAATTTAGCTTAATAATGATTTGCTTGTTTGTTTTTTTGTATTTTTTAATTTTGACAAATTCCTCCCCAAAGGAAATAATTATTTCTAAACTGATTTTGAAGTCGGTGAATCCCTTTAGTTTAAAAAAAAAAGCACTATACGTGAAATAAGTCCGTTGGAAATTTTTAATAGGTAGTTTCCAATATGGTTATTTCTCACAAGTTTAGTATATGGGACGTGGCCTCTGGAGGAGTGGGTAGTATTTTTGGAAAAGAGAGTTGATACATATTTAGACTCCCTAACTCTAAATATACAAAAAAAAAAAACATTTTTAGGAAATGAAGCCATCATAACTGCAGCCTTATTTCGAAACTGATTTAAAAATCAGTGACTTTTTAGATTAAAAAATTATTGCAATACTAGAAGTCCCGTGGGAATTTAAATAATTGCATTATAATACCTAGAAACAAGCCATTTTTTAAGGTTGGGAAAGGCATTTACGTATACCACCTGTATACATACTGGTGGTTGTGGGACTCACCAGCTGGTACTACCCACTAAAACCCAACGGAACCTTCCCTGTCTCGCTAGGTTGCTTACTTATTCAACCACGACACCCCGACATCTGGAAATGCGCCTAAGTGAAGCGAAAGCAATTCACTAGTAATTATAATGTAAACTTACCATTCAGTAAAGAGAACCCTATGTGTTTCATATTTACTGTTAACTTAGAGAAAGGCAGTAATTTATTTAGGGGCTCTTAATGTTTCCAGTTCTTATGTTTGTTCAAACTTGCTTATACGATGTTTAAGTTATTGTAGCATACATATAATAAAATTCTGACTCAGTTGAATCTGTACATTATTTTTTTTTTGAAAATCTTACTGAAATAGTCATTATTATCGATACAGAGGCCGAATCTAAAATTTTTAGAATTTTTGTTTGTCTGTCTGTCTGTCTGGCAATACATCACGAGAATACCACTGGACAGATTTGATGTGGTCTGATGATATCTGGTTACCTGGATCAACATATAGGATACTTTTTACTGCAGGAAAATATCTCATCTCTGAGTTCATACTAACCGTTAAAATGTTCCTAGGGATGAACCCAAGCGGAGCGCGGAAAAGTCGCTAGTCTAAAAATAATTTGAGACAGCAAATTGTTAAATAAAACTTAAAGTCATTATGAAAATTATGATTATGATATCACAATTATTGGTTATTATATTGTACCCAAAAAAATGCAATATAATAGTGTAAATTTCAGTTTAAAGTAGAAAATAACTGGAACATTGTACACGTTTTAAAGTAGTTTTAGCAATTTAAACAAATATTATAATAACATTATAATGACGTACAATGTAGAATGTTTAACAGCACTTTAGCCACTTGTACTTTATCGACAGTTTTGTTTAAGTTAATAGTTTTTCTGAACTATAAACTAAATTTTTAACTTTTAATACTGTTCATGTAACGTTTGTGTATAGACTTTAGAATAAATTCGCTTGTTGTTTTTTAAAATTATTATGGCCTTAAAAGCTAGGTACATGAACGAATAAACCACTGGACGAGACATAAAATACAAATGTATGAAAACTCGTTCAACCAAAAGACGCATAACGCACACAAAGATTTTATTACATTATTATACACACAGGTACACAATACAATATTTCTAGTGCTTGAACGTAATCGATAAAATACATATATCGATGAACGAATGAATGACATTTTAGACATTGGTTAGCATAGTCATCATAATTTTACATCTTTTAATTTAAAATATCTGTTTTATTATAATAAATTAATATAAATGAATTAAAGAGGCAGTAATAATGTGTTAAATAATAATTATTTATTAATTTGGTTTATATAAATACGATGGCATTGATGGCAACATTCTGTTGGCCTATAATAATGTTAATAAACAAATGAATATCGGGTGTATATTCCATTAATATATAATAAATATTATTTTGTGAAGATTAAAAAAATATATAAACTAATTTAATTAAATAAAGTAATTTTGTTGATTCTGTTATTGAACGATTTTAATTGGCACTTGATTGTCTCGGGTAGTTATAAAAATGTGACACTGTCCTAATATTGCTCAGTTCTAAATAAGCATTTGTGAAATTAGGAAAAAGAAAAAGTGATTGGAAATTGTGAAAAAGTGAGTGTTGGATCGTGAAAGTAAAATAATTAGTGCAAGTGGTAAAGTGTTTTATTACAAATCGCCAACCCAGAAGTTTAGTGCTAAAACATTATTGTTTGATTTTGTGTAACTTATGTGTTGAAATAAAATGATCTTTATTATTATTACAATGGAATAATATTCCAAAGTATATAAATGTGGTATAAAATAAAATAAAAAATTAAGTACATACTAATTATAATTTTTGCATTTATATTTATATTTGATTTAGAAAATATTTTTATAAATTTATTGTCATCAGATTGCACTGTACAAATAACACAATTCGTTCAGTTATTTCGTCAAATATCGATATATTTTTCGACATTGTCAAGCACTAGTCGATGTCAAATGGACTCACTCGACAGTTTAGTCATTTGTTCTGAATGGTATAATCCAGGGATTTTATGATGGTTGTCAGATGTCAACAATACATAGAAATATCGACTATATTTAACATAGTTGGATAATATGACATTTTATTTTACAATTTTATTAAATTGTGTGATAAATAACAATAAATGTAATAAAATAATGTATTTACAAGTGAAAAGAAACAGTGCTGCTTCCGCCGCTATAGTTTTTACACCATTTAACAGAACATTTAGTCATTTTTGGCAGATTGTTTGTTGACAAGTAAATGCTTGAGACTGACGCAAAAAACAAACGACAAAGGCTGAAATTTCCTAGCTACTAATAAGACAGATAAAGGTACGTCCGCTTATATGTCTGGTCCAGTGACTTATTCGTTCATGGCTAGGTATTTCTTAATTAAAGTAAATCAAGAAATAGTATTGCTCAAAGAACTGAAGACAGTTCTTTTATTATAAAATATATCGTATACAATCAAAAGAGGTTATACTTTCAAACTTAACGCAGTTTTTTGGATATTTTTGATGTTATATATCTTTTGGCATTTTTAGCAAAAATATGACAGAAAAATTTTTACGATGCGCACGCACACCGACAGCCATAAAGACAGATGATAAAGTTAACTGCATTCCTTTTACAAACAGAGACTTCTACTTTGTAAGTGTTTTTTTTTTGTATTTTATATAAAATTCAATAAAGGTGAATAATAAACATCTTACAAATCAGTAACTCGGCAGGCAAATATTTCACTTAATTAACACGAAACAACCTACGTGTTTAAAATCAGTCCAGAAATATTAAACGTTGACCTTATTACAATTTATTATATAAATAATAATTGCAGATATATGTATAAGTTAATATCTACATATAAATAGGCAGAAGTTAAACTTTTAGTACTTTTTTCTGACGAGCTTTAGAGCTTATTTTTTTTTTTGGAAATAACTATTTTTTTATGTTCTATTCAAAAATATTTTCCTTAAATTTTCAATCATGTTTATGGTTCATTTTCGGCCACTAAGCAAAACACTAGTATGAATAAATGTCCAATTCAATATCAGTACTGTAACGTTTTTACGTCAAGAAGTATGATTTCTTTTATTAACTAACTATTTCTCACACTACTTGGCCTAACTTTAACAAGAATGATTTTCTTTGGGATGAAATATTCGCCACATCTATCTTGGCCTCCATTATTGATGACTGTGACGTCACCTCAAATCGACTTAAATTCATTTCAGAAAAACCCATCTACTTAAAGTATTCTAAGTAATTATTGATAGTAAAATGCTTGTTTATTGTAATATATACTAATATTATAAAGAGATAAAGTTTGTGAATTGTGAGTTTGTGACATTGTAGGGGGTAATCTCTAGATCTACTGAACCGATTTAGATGAAATTTGGTAAGAAGATAATTTGAGACCCTGGGAAGGACATAGGAAACTTTTTATCCCGGTAATCGTAATAAATCGAATTACAGAATTATTCTTATATCTTAAGTATATTTTAAAAAGATCCTCCTATCAAACTGTAGCAACGCAATGTCCACGTACCTAGGGACGCATCCGAGCCGAACCGAGGGTCACTCGTGATTAATATAATATGTACATATGTAACTGAGATTATTTTGTTTTAAAAATTACTGCTTTCTTGAAACTAACAAAATTGCTAATGTTTTTATGTTTGACTAGCGACTCGCCCTCACTTCGCTCGGGTTCGTCCCTAGGTTGATTCCCCATACAAACGTTCAACCCCATTTTCATCCCCTTAAGGGATAATGATTTCCGGGACAAAAAGTATCCTATATCTTGCCCAGGGTCTCAAACTATCTTCTTACCAAATTTCATCTAAATCGGTTCAGTAGATCCAGAGATTACCCCCTACAACGTCACAAACTCACAATTCACAAACTTTACCTCTATATAATATTAGTATAGATAACTTGTGCACTTCAAACCCTAATAACAACTATATTGTACCGTTCTAACTGGGACGGTACAGCATCTGATATTTGAAATTATCACCACATACATCTCAGTCGCCACTAACAGTATTGATTACATTCGCTTTCCCTAGAATTGAGTCGTATTAACTTAATAAGGTTAAAGTCCAGACTAAATAAACTTAGATCGTTTTGAATTAACGCTTATCTTTCATGTCATCTTAAGCCACGTTGGTGAAGGGTGATTACAACTTGCTTATTTTATTAATCTTGCGTTTCAGAAGATAATTTGTAATGAATCCTTTTTTATGTTTATTTGCCTGTTTTGTAACTTTTATCATATCATTCATTTATTTAAAAATATATTTAAAATTTTATCATATCATTTATACGACTAGCAACTTACCCTCGCTACGCTCGGATTCGTCCCTACTTACGTTTGAACTTTTAGTATAGATTTCTCAGAGATGAGACATTTTCCCAGAGAAAAAAGTGTCCTATATGTTAACTCAGATAACCAGCTACCATCATACCAAATTTCATCAAAATCCCTCTAGTGGTTTTTCCGTGATGCGGTAACAGACAGACAAAAATTCTAAAAACTGTATCCGGCCTCTGCATCGGTAATAATATCTATGTTAATAAGATTTTCCAAAAAATATTCAATGTACAGATTCGGCTTTGTTACAATTTTATTATTTATGTATAATAAAAGTTAGTATTGAGTCTTTCACTAAGTAAGATTATGCTAATATAGGTTTATCAAAGATTTTGTTGTAAAAGGTTAAGTAAGATTAGATATTAAATGAAGTATTAGTCTGTTGCAGAAATAGAACATGCGACCATGTTCTAATAAGAGCGTCAGTCCGACCATTGTACCAAGTAAAATAGCAGATGTTAACATTAACATTACATGCTTACATGCAGACATTAACAGACTTATTAGCTTAGTGATATAATTAACTAGTATTTTCTCGTAGCTTTACCCGCATCGTTTAATTTTACAGAATATTTTGCTCTCGTAGATTACAGCGTGATTTAAGATAGCCCATAACCTTCCTCAATAAATCTATATATACAAAACAAAATCGGGCTTGTTACAACATTTATAACTCGAGAACTGCTGGACCGGTTTTCATGGTTTTTGATTTGTAGGATTTGTCTCCGGCATCGCATAGCAGAATAACTATTAAAAAATCTGAAAAAGATACAAAAAAAATATTAAAGAAAATCCCCATACTGAGTGTCAAAACGTAAGTATCTAGGGACGAACCTGAGCAAAGCGATGATGAGTCGCTAGTAGGGCATAAAATGCAAAAATAATCATTCCAATTGGACCAGTAGGTGCAGAGATTAGCTCGTTAAGATAAACAAATATTATATGTATGATGAGTATAGATAAATATTGTATGTATTTATATTGTTAGCTTAATTTTATATTTTAATGTTAGATTAAATTAAATTTCTATTTTAATAAGTATTTCAATTGGATTTTGTAAAAACTATGCTTGACACTTTAGTTGCTGTTTTGACATAAAACGAGTATTATAAAAACCCATGATGTCGCCAGTGGGGTTCACTCTTCGTTCTGATTTTGTCAAGCATAGTTGGCTCCTGATTATTGTAAATTGAGTGACTGTGAATAAATCAATAATGAACAGTACCTGCAGTGTTTTATTATAACGGAGTTTATCAGTTCAGAAGTGGTCTGTTCTCTACGTTCAAAAAAAATATATATAGCAGGTCAGTATAATTTTCATTTATTATATTTAAAATATTACTATAATATTTATTTAATTAATTTTGTGATTTATTAGTTAAAAACACATTTGTGTTTAAATGTTGACAGCATTATATGAATTTTTTTTCTTTTTTTTAAATAATATTTTAATATTATTTTGCATAATTTAATTACCTAAGTATCGACTTAAATAGGGTAATTGATTATTTAAAATAACATATGAACTAAGACAAATGTGTAAAAGTTTCAGATAATGAGTGACAGAAGCAGCAATTATCGTCGTCAATCGAGACGTAATCGAGAATCTACATCACGCCGCCGTGACTTGATTGAGCAAGATGTGGCTAGAAGAACACGTTCTCCTAGCAGACATCGTTCGAGATCACATCTGCGAACTTCGAGGACTCGTTTTGAAGCCAGCTCCACAAGTCGACGATCTTTGGGTGTTCTACATCACAGGAAACGAAGACGAGTCCTGGTAAGTGAGACTTCGGATACTAATAGTGAAGAGGAACTTGAGTTTAGACGCCCCAATTTTTCGAGAAATACTACACCACAACTTGACACTAGGACCGACAAAGTAGAACCGACATTTACTGCGCAAGAAATAATAAGTTTAATCAAGGCATTACCTTCAACGTCGTCACAAAATCATTTTTCGATGACGTCAAACGCAATTCCTGAATTTGATCCCGCGAACAAAGAACAAACAATAGACACATGGTTAATTAAAGTAGAAGAATGTTCTAAATTATATAATTGGTCGGAAACTCAATTACTTCATTATAGTCTACCTAAATTAACTGGGGTAGCTAAAGTTTGGTACCAGGGTCTACCTTCGGTAAATTATACTTGGAATGAATGGAAAGAAAAATTACATAAAGCCTTTCCAACCGTTCAAAACTATGCACATCTTTTACATGAAATGTTGAATAGGAAACCAAAGTATAATGAATCATTAGAAACGTATTTTTATCACAAAATTAATTTATTAAATAGATGTGAAATTTATGGAAAGAAAGCAATAGATTGTATAATTGCCGCAATAGATGACCGTAGCATACGATTAGGGGCCCAAGCCGCAAAATTCTCAGTACCAGAAGATTTGCTAGCTTACTTCAAATCAATTATTCACAAATTTGATGACAACAAAGATAAAAGAATAGTTGCAAGCAAAAACTTCACAAATAATGTTGTTAAAACGCGATCATTTGAAATAAAATGTTTTAACTGTGGTGAAGAAGGACATCCTAGTTTTAAATGTTTAAAGCCTTTGATATCTTGCACAATATGTAAACGTCTAGGTCATACGGCTAACAATTGTAAACGTTTACAAGGAAAATTTAATAATGAAAAAAATAAGGACATCTCTGAAGTAAAATTAACGGGTACTTTAGATGATAAATACATATTACCGGTCTTAATTAATAATAGAATTTCTAAATTAAGTTACGTAGATTTGGGCAGCCAATGTACGCTTATTAGACAAAGTGATTTTAATGAATTAAATATCGATTTTGAGCCAGTTCATACAATGTCATTAAAAGGTTTTGGTAACTTTTTGATAAAACCTATTGGAAAAGCCACACTTAATTTTAGAGTTCAGAACGTTAGTACTACAGTTGAAGTTCTTATAGTACAAGATAACCTTTTAAAATATCCAATATTATTAGGGCATACGCTTACAGAGCAAAACGGTATTACTATTATAAAAACAGACAAGGAACTAATTATACATAAAACACAGAAGTACGATGATATAGGTAAAAAGGTGAATTTATTTATTTGTGAAAATTTAGATATAGAAGCAATGGCATCAATACCTATACAAACAGAAAATAATGAAATGTCTTTTAACGTGTATATACAAGAATCGGTACGAATTTCGAAAAAATTTAAATATTTTATTTTACCTGGCTTATATACAATTAATAATGGAAAGGGTTGCATTATATTGATTAATTTAAGTGAAAGTAAATTAAGTTTATTAAAGGGACAGTTAATAACTAGGGCCCGAATTGTAAAAGATACAAATATTACCGATCAAAATACCTTAGTAATTAACAAAATTGAAAGTCAAGATTTCAAAGATCAATTAGTTACAAGCGACACGTTGAATTTAGGAGAAAAATATCAACTTGAACAGTTACTTTTTAAATATAATAAATGTTTTTCTTTTAGTTTAATGGACTTAGGCTTTACACACTTAACAGAAATGACTATAAATCTTAATGATTCAACACCAGTTGTATATAGACCATATCGTTTAGCATTTACTGAAAGACAAAAGGTGAAAGATATGATACAAGAATTATTAAACTGTGGAATAATTACCGAATCATCATCCGCATATGCCAGTCCAATACTATTAGTGAAAAAGAAAACAGGGGATCAACGTTTGTGCGTTGATTATCGTGCACTAAATTCAAAAACAATAAAAGAACATTATCCTTTACCTCGTATAGAAGATCAAATCGATTGTTTAGGTGGTAATAAATACTTTATAACGTTAGATTTGGCATCAGGATACTACCAAATACCAATCTCTCCATTGTCCCAAGATAAAACCGCTTTTGTGACTCCTGACGGGCAGTATCAATTTACGCGAATGCCATTTGGTCTGGCCAATGCTCCATCCGTATTCCAAAAAACTATTAACAAAATGTTATTAGGATCAAAGAATATAGCTTATGCTTTTATGGATGACATCATCATTCCATCAAATAGTTTTCAAGAAGGCATGGAGAGATTAGAATTGGTACTTAAATTAATATTAAAAGCGGGCCTAACATTGAAGCTATCAAAATGTAGATTTTTCTTTACTAAAATTGATTATTTAGGTTTTGAGATATCTGAAAAGGGAGTTTGCCCTGGAAAAAGTAAAATAGAAGCAGTAGAAAAATTCAAAGCCCCTAAAAATCAACACGAAGTACGACAATTTATAGGCCTTGCTAGTTTTTTTAGAAGATTTGTAAAAAATTTTGCAATAATAGCCAGTCCGTTAACGCGACTTTTGAAAAATAATATTAAATGGGAATGGGGTACAACCCAAATAGAATCTTTTAATAAATTAAAAAACGAATTGATTAATAGACCAATTTTAGCATTATACAACCCAAAAGCAAAAACTCAAATTCATACGGATGCTTGTAGTAAAGGGATAGCAGGTATTTTGTTACAAGAAGATAAAAATGGTTTTTATAGGGCAGTTTCTTACTATAGTCGCCAAACTACAGTAGAAGAACAAAAATATCACTCTTTTGAGTTGGAAACTCTTGCTGTTATTGCTTCACTAAATAGATTTAGAGTTTATGTATTAGGTATTCCATTTACTATAATTACTGATTGTAATGCACTACGAACAACTCTATCTAAACGAGATATAATTCCGCGAGTTAGTAGATGGTGGCTTCAGATCCAGGAATACAACTGCAACATTGAATACCGACCTGGAACTCGAATGCATCACGTGGATGCTTTAAGCAGAAACGCTATATCAAATACAGATGAGCCAGAATCGGTATTCGATGTTCTAGTTCTAGAGACGGAAGATTGGCTAACAACAATTCGAAGAACGGATGATGAAATTTTAAAAATAAAACGTGTATTAGAAGACCCGGAAACTACAACAATAATAGATATACATAAAAATTATAAACTTAAAAACGGGAAAGTGTATAGGTTAGTTAATAATGAATTAAAGTGGGTTGTACCTAAAGGAGTAAGGTGGCAATTACTAAAAAATAATCATGATGATTTAGGGCATTTTGGCATTGATAAGACGTTAGAAAAATTAAAATCGCTTTATTGGTTTGCTAAAATGAATAAATTTGTAAAAAAATATGTACAATCATGTCTTGAATGCAATTATCACAAAATACCCGCTGGTAAGAAACAAGGAATGCTTCATCCAATTCCCAAGGTAGATGAACCATTCCATACCATTCACTTAGATCATATTGGACCTTTTGTCAAAAGTAAGTCAAAAAACTCTTATATACTTGTTATAATAGACGCATATACCAAATACATTACAATTAATGCTGTAAAAAATACTAAGACTAAAACCACTCTGAAAATATTAAATCAATACTTAAGTTTATTTGGTGTCCCCTTTCGTATAATAAGTGATAGAGGGACATCCTTTACTAGTAAAAGTTTTAAAAATTTTGTCGCTAAACATGGTATACGTCATGTACTTAATGCAGTATCCACACCACGTGCAAACGGGCAAGTTGAGCGATACAATCGTACAATTTTACAATCATTGGCAGTAAAAAATCATAGTGAACCAGAAAATGAATGGGATAAACATTTGGAGGAAATTCAATTAGGGTTAAATACTACAATAAATAAGGGTACTGGGAAAAGTCCGTCAGAGGTTTTATTTGGGCTACGATCGCGTACTAAAGGTGATAGCATAGTGTCTTCATTATTAGATAAAGATGGTCATAATATTCGAGATATAGTGAAAGTAAGGGAGGAAGTTAATACAAAAATAATTGATGAACAAAGAAAACAAGAAAATAGATTTAATCAAAGGCGGAAGAAAGCTCATAAGTATAAAGTAGGTGATTTAGTTAAAATTGAACGTGATATTTCTAGTAATAAAGGCAAATCAAAAAAAACTTTTACCAAAACTTCAGGGACCGTACAGAGTATTAAAGGTATTAGACAACGATAGGTACGTGGTAGAGGATACTCCTCTTACAAGAAAAAACAATAGAAAATATGAAGGTGTAATATCTGTAGATAAAATGTTTCCTTGGTTGACTTATACTCAAAATTATCTTAACGATACTGACGATGACTTAACTGACCAATCTGAGCAAAATTCTAGTAACGAAGTACATGACAATATGATTGCTACCAGTGAAACAATTAATAATGAATTAGATAATGAAGTAATTGATAGTAACGACGATGGTAATGATAAATAAGATATTAATTAACAATGATATTGGAAATGGACTGGACTTGGGAACTGGATATGGATAATGATAGAGTTTGGTGCACATGAGACCGATAGGTCAACTATGAGTGTACCAAGCTCGCATGATATATAATCTGTTTGCACATGAGGCCGATAAGCCAACTAAGGAGTGCAACAGATTTGATGTATTCTGTGAAATAAAAAGAAAATTGATATTAATTTTTATAGTTATTTTAAGGCATCTCATTAAATAAATTATTTATTTTATATATTATATATAAATTATTTTTCATAAAAAAATATATATTTAAATTAAATAATGTAATGTATTGGTATTATTAATTGCAAGATGGCCGAGAAGATTCTATCTATAATAATTTATTATGCAAATTACTTTTGAATATAGTTAATTATTATCGTTGTCCTCTTATGTTATTAATATATTATACTGTATAATTTTATTAACGAAGGGACTCGTTGACCGAACTGTTAGCTTAATTTTATATTTTAATGTTAGATTAAATTAAATTTCTATTTTAATAAGTATTTCAATTGGATTTTGTAAAAACTATGCTTGACACTTTAGTTGCTGTTTTGACATAAAACGAGTATTATAAAAACCCATGATGTCGCCAGTGGGGTTCACTCTTCGTTCTGATTTTGTCAAGCATAGTTGGCTCCTGATTATTGTAAATTGAGTGACTGTGAATAAATCAATAATGAACAGTACCTGCAGTGTTTTATTATAACGGAGTTTATCAATATGCAATGTGAATGTTTAAATGAATAGACTCACTCACACACACACACAAAACTCGAATCCTATAGGCGGCATAGTGAAGTTCCTAAGAATTTCTTTATTTATGAACTAAAATGCTCACTACTTATTATAGTGTGGACTGATGGATAGCGCGGCGCTATGTCAATTGATTATTTTTTCTATTATAAGGGCTAACTAATAATAGAGGCCATTTTCTACTTACATTAAGGCAGCGATAGCCCAGTGGTAACACTCTCGTTTGGAAAACCGAGTGAAGCGGGTTCAAATCCCGGGTCTAGTGTCGCAACAGATATTTTCATATGCGAAACATTTTCCAACATGATCACCTGTCTTACGGTGAAGGAAAATATCTTGAGGGAACCTACATGTCTGAAAGGACCTAGCAAGTTTCCGAAAGACACGTGAAGTCCGCCAACCCGTACTTGACCAGAGTGGACTATGGCCTGATCCTCCTCGTATTGAAGGGAGACAAGTGCCCTGCATTGGAACCTTAAGTCAAGGGTAATATACTACTTTTTATTATATTTATTTCATTTACAAAAATTTTAACTATATAATAATCACATGTAAATTATAGTATAGAAACAGAGGTAAAAACAGACAGGCAGACAACATTTTTAAAATTGTGATTTTCTTATAAGTACCATAGATAATTTCATATATATTTAGTAAGAAGCTGTTATTTTAACATTACAAACAGACACAGCAATTTGATTTATCTGTATAGATATAACAATCACTGTAAAAACTATAAGGGTAAAAATTTATATTAACATAAATTAAAATTGCATGTATGATTAATATTTATTATGAATTTAGACTTAAATAGGTTTAAGCGCGCTATAGGTATGTTAGTGCGAACGTTAGCGAGCTTTCGAACTTCGAGCATCTCTTGTAACTACATAAACCAAACAAACGTCTATAACACGAAGAAGAATTCCTATTAACAAACTTTAAAAACACTAGATAGGATTTCTGAGGAGACCCTCTAAAGTATACCATGTCAAACAAAAAGTTTGCTTTAGCTAGACAAAGAGTACTACCAACTTTACTAGACTCTTCACAGGTGATTCATTGCAGTTTCTATGTTTTTCTAACTGAAGTTTACTTGTGCATTACTACGTACTTATTGTAGTCGTTACAATCCATCAAGATTTACTGAATTTGTTTCTTGTATAGAAACAGTGGAGCTAACTGGCCCATATAAGATTTTATTTCTGAACGACGATTTTGTACATAATATGTATATAATAAATTCGTAATAGATCAAAGTAATGTTTTATAAATCATTTAACATTCGAAATACTTGTAAATTAGATTTAATGAAAGTTAAATACAGATCACGATTACTCAAAAAGCTTCACAGATTTTGATGAAAACTTCTTATTATATAAGGAATATTATAACAAGAATCAAATCATTGTGAGATTAGTTTCATTTTCATTGGAAAATGAGGACATATAACTGCTTCGTCAATAAAACCAGATGTCCCGTGGCCTGGGTATCAAATCCGAAATATTACATATAGAATACGTAAATATACTGTATGTATAGTAGTAGCATAATATATTATACATAAACATTGTGAAGAAACCTGTATGTCTAAGAGAACCTAACTAGTTTTCGAAAGACATTTGAAGTCCGCCAACCCGCACTGGGCCAGAACGGTGGACTATGGCCTGACCCCTCTTATATTGAAGTGACATATTATCGAAAAGAAATAATTGTTATATAAATTAACTATCTACCTAAGGCTTGTATTCGTCTAATTAGTCCATTACCCTTACATGGCCTCACTTAGTATGGGAACTTGTAAAATAAGTCGCTCAAACTTTGGACTTACTTTAATTAACCGAAACATTTTTTCTTAAATGTATAGATTTAAATCTATCCCACGGGAACCATACATTTTCCGGGATAAAAAGTAGCCTATGTTTTATTCGGATGTATTAGTAATATTATTGTAAATTTTCATTAAAATCCAATCAGTAGTTTTTGCGTGAAAGAGTAAGTAGCATCCATACATCTATACATCCAGACATCCATTCATCCTTACAAACTTTCGCATTTATAATATTATTAAAAAATTTTACGCCTATATTACAAAACCGACAAAATTAAAAAAAAAAACTTCAATGCCATCCTAAATGACTAATCATCATTACCTGAAATTATCAAATTTAGTACACAAAATATATTCTGTTAGACACCTAAAGACGCACCCGAGCGAAATCAGAGTAAATAGCTAGAACATAATATTTGAAGCCTAATTTAGAGAGATAATAACATTTAACTGCCCTACAGTTTTAAATATAACAGCATCTAATTATTATGTATTTAATTAGGTCGAGCGGATATATCGAACGGAAACGGAAGCCTTTGCGACGTGTATCCGCTCCAAATAACTTAAACATCCGAACATTGTGTATTCTGTATATTTTTCCTTAAAAATTGTACGTGAAAAATTAATTAATTTTATTAAGCAATTTTATATTTATCTAGACTTAGCTCGGGGCTTAATTTTGTGTAGCAAAATACAAATATTCTAAAACTACACTTTCGCTTTAATTCTTTGACCGCGTATGAAAATCCTATTGAGTTTGGTAGATATATGTAGTTTCTGAAAGATTTGGAGATTTGATGTTTGGCATTTGTGCAATAAATGTGTGCGCAATTACATTTTCTATTCCTCTCTCTCTCTATCTCTCTATCTCTCTCTCTCTCTCTCTCTCTCTCAAAAGCCGGTGGGATAATAATTCCGACAAAAGTACGACCACAATGGTTTAACACCACCAACCTCCGGACTGTTAGAGTGGTTTTATTTTGACAGAAATACCTAATAGCTATTCTTAGCCTGACCCTCGATAGAAGCCTAAGACCTCCGGATCTGTAGCCGTACATACTGCTCTCTAGACTTTATAAGCTCAATATAATATTAATATTTGTATTTTGATATCAAAATCAGACACATATATTTTTTTAATTTTTATATTAAAATTGATAAAGTCATTTGTTCTAAGTTCGTTTGTACAGATACTACAATATATACATGTTACATATTATTATAGTATATACAGTATATGCTGTACATATATAGTACAGTATTATACAGTGATTCTACAGATATGATCTATACATATAATAAAATTCTAATTGAGTCGAATCTGCACATAAAATATTTTTTGGAAAATCTTATTGAAATAGTCATTATTATCGACACAGAGGCCGAATCTATAGTTTTTAGAATTTTTGTCTGTCTGTCTAAGAACACATCACGAGAAAACCACTGGACAGATTTTGATGAAATTTGGTATTATGATAGCTGGTTATCCGGTTCAACATAATATTATAGAATACTTTTTACTGCGGGTAAATATCTCATAACTGAAAAATCTACATATACTAAATGTAAATAAATTATATAAATTTAAAACAAAGATATAACTTGAAAATCGATAGGGACTTCTCTAAGTAGCCAAACTTAATGTTTGTATACGAGTTATGTGTCCATAGACTAATTAATTAAGATCGACTGAGTTTCTACGAAATTTCAACACCCTCGGGTGTCGTACGACAAACTTCTGAGACGTATGTCAATGAAATATGTTTGGGTACTTAAGAAAAGGTAACATTATTTTAGAATAAGTATATCCATATTTTAATAAAACGTACGATAGTTAGTGTCTGTCCTAATAGTCTATCTCATGCATGTCCTTTTAACCGATATAAGACCGTATATTATAATCACGTGCTCTCTGAGCTACAGGATTGAAATACCGCCAACTACTATCCCTTACTGAAAATTTCATGTCAGAAAAACTCAATAAAAACCCAGGACTCGAACCCAGGACCTCTGGATCTGCAGTGGTATATTTTAGCCACTAGACCGTAAGCACTTACTAAGCAGTTACCCTGTATATAGATCGTGTATGTGATACTATATCTTAATAAAATATAAAAAGTTTGTATTGATATTTTATTAATAAATAAAATATAACTTAAGTAATTCTATTTGTAAGGAAGAAACTTCTAAACATTTAACGTGGGTTAGATGTTCATGTTCTCGTACCTTTTAAATAAAAAAAAAATATTTATCGCTTTACGCTTTTAGAATTACCGCATATTTGACCCATGTTGATTACAGCATTACATTTGTTACTCCTAATTTTACAACGAATCGCTGCGTTCTTTCTACATGTAATGACATCTAGTGACTTTTTTTCTTTTTTTACCGGTTTTTCTGTATGCAAATATATATACATATAATATGACTTCTTCATTCTACGCGAATTTGGAATAGTAAATTATGCCCAAGCAGCACTCCTAGAAGCCACTGAATAACGGAATTGAAATTCAATTCAAAACATTTATTATTATTCACACAAGTTGTTATAAAAAGATACCTGTTATAGATTCTATTGATTATTTAAAGTATAGAATATTTTTACCTTGATTAGTTTTATTTTTATATACCTAGTGAATCAACATCGTTTCGTTTAATTAATACTGATTTAGTTAACGCTTGCATAATTAAAGAGGTGAGAGTTTCTGATCAAATGGCGTTTCTATTAGTAAGATAATTTATCATTACTATACATATATTATTATACTAGTATCTTCGTTTATGTTGTGTTAGTGTTGTTATAACATAATAACATTTTTTGGAAAATGTTATTGAAAGAGACATTGTTGATACAGAAGCCGTATCTATAGTTTTTAGATTTTTTGTCTGTATGTCTGTGAAAAAACCAATAGAGGGATTTTGATAAAATTTTGTATTATGATAGGTGGTTATCCAGGTCAACATATAGAATACTTTTTAATTATTATAATTCAGTCCTTTTAAAGAGGCAAAGGGATCCCGCCAATGCTAGGACCAAATCTAAATTACCAGACTTTACGTGTCAATTTGAAAAAACTAGTTAGGTTCTTTCAGACACGCAAGGCATTTTACATGATGTATTCCTACATCCTATAAGCAAATAGTATTCATGTTGAAAATGTTGATTTGCACATAAAATTGTATTAAAAAAATAGAACCCACTCCACAGTGTTTCCATCACGCTACCACTCATTTATTTCTTTATAAAGTTTATTTGAATTGTCTGAGGCATTTAAAAACAGTAGTACATCTACTAGAGATGATGTCCCAACATATTTATTTATATATTTTTAACCGTACATATTTACCAATTTTATTTTTAAATTTACCATTTTTATTTTTACTTTTTGACTTTACTATTATGTAGTAAGTCACATAAAACAATAACATACTAAATTACAGCTATCCAGTACCTACCAATTTCTTCTAGACTACTTAAACGCCTGTGGCATGACGAAATTATAAAATTCCATTTAAATATAAACTGATAAGCTGCGAAACTCCAAAAAGAAGTGGTACAATACAAAATAGCTTTCAACAGCTTTTCCAAATTTCTCATTAAATTTACAAAAAACATTGATTTCTAACGTTTCTTATTAAATATGTCTTTTACTTACGGTTCCCCGAAAACGTGAGCTTAAATGTGTTTAAAAATAAAAGGTTTAAGAATCAAATCTGGCAAAAAAGCTTTTCAGACGAGGTGAGCTTTTGATCATTTTTGTATAAATAATATATTACTTACACATGACTAACGATCTATTCTAATGTTTACTCAACGTTTTTCTTTGTAGTATTTTTGAAAATCCCGTTTGATTTATATATTATTTAAACATGCAAAGATTTAACCAATGTAGATTGTAGCTTTCATTACTTGTTTATTTTTTAATTAAAAGCATTTTCGATTCGTGTAAATGTTAAAACACATATGACCAGGGCTTGCTTTTCTCATAAGAACTATAATATAATTTATAAAATAAATAAAAAATGGCGTCTATAATTATTCTTTGAACCATAATTTTATGAATTAAAATGTATAAATAAATAAAACAATTACAAAGGCTTAAGATTATTATACATAAGCCATAGTTATATATAAGTTAAGTATATAAAATATATAAATGCATCAGCAAGCGAAATTTTGTAAAGTTTTTTTAAGGAAAACTAAAACTAATTTTAATATAATAAAGTTATTTTATCAGAATATTGTTATCGTACACTTTCTACGCATTGCTGATCTCACAAATAATTTAAGTACTGGTAACATTTTCGATGATTACATTAGACTAGGCAGCCCGAGGCGAGACCTCTAGCGATTTAGTTACTTTCACTGGAAAGCTGTTACATATTCCGTTTTAAGTAAACGATTTTAACCATTTTATAATATAAAGCAAAGTTTCTTTTAGAATTCTGTGTATTAGTTTAATTTTAAGTATTGTGAAAAAATATATAAAAACCTATTCAAAGTGATAAATTTTTATATATCGCGAACTAATGATGTCGAAAAATGAGAGTTACAGTGTATTTTATTTTCATGTTTATATATTTTTTTTAATTTTGAATGTGAAACTTCGATGTGTCTAAAGAAAGAGGGCTATGATTGCTGTAGAAAATATGTTACAGAAACTTTAGAATAAGTGAGGTGCTGCGATTGTTACGTTGTGTCAATGTTATTTAATTATTTTTTCTAATCGTTAACTTAACAGTTACTTATTTCTTATACCAGCGCGGCTGTTCTATACTATTAGAACAATTATAAAAATCGTTATTTGCCTTTTTTGTATTCAGCCCCATTTTTTCCCCACTGCTGGGCACGGACCTCCCTTCAGTGGCCAAAGTCCACTACGCTGGCCAAGTGCAGGCAGGTGCAGGCCGGTTTCCCCAAGGAGCACGTTAGCTGGGCTATATGGTATACTTTGCTACCACTACCTTTGCCTTTTTTATTTCATAATATTATTATGAAATAAAATAGGCAAAGGCATAATATTATTATGCTATATGTTAACTAAATAAATATTAAATAATATGTGAGCTGGGACCGAGAAATGTCTGTCAGGTTAACTAGTTATCAATTGTAGTGTTCGCCTAGTGTTTGAAATTTGAAAAACATATGTATATAGTAACTCTTTTAAAAAAAATGATAACACTAAAGCTTATCAATAGCTACTAAACAGAATGAAAATTAAATCGGTTGACAAACAAAGGAAGAAAAGGTACTGAAACTATATTGTCTTTACTTATTTATATATGGTTAGTATGGATTTCATAGAGATGAGATATTGTCCAGGTAAAAAGTATCCTATATGCTGACCAGGATAACCATCTACTATCTTACCGAATTTTATCAAAATCTGTCCAGTAGTTTTCTCGTGATGCGTTCCCAGACAAACAGATAGACAAAAATTCTTAAAAGTATAGATTCGACCTATGTATCGATAATAAAGGCTATAATGACAATTCCAATAAGATTTTCCAAAAAATATTTAATGTACAAATTCGACTCAGAATTTTATTATATTATGTAAAGATAAATGTGACAAAACATTTACTTCATTTAAGAATCGAACTCACTTCTTCGGACATATGCACTAAATGTAACCATTTACTATGTAACAAAGTCATCTTAAGTTTATAAGCAAAACGTGCTCAATTTTATATCTTAATTTGTAGCGACACAGGTGTTGCATTAATAAAATCTTTTGATCAAATCCATTACCCAAGCGGGAGCCGCTATAATCCTCTGAATAATTTCATTAAACGATTCAATTTTATTAATGAATATTCAAGAAGATATATTTAATTTCTAAGTGACATAATCAAATTTACTAAGCGACAGTATTGAATTGATTTGCAAAATTCAAAATTAATATACAGAAATTGTGTGCTTTTAATAATATTGTTGTTTTTGAAATCTTTACAAGATTGATCAAAATTCGTATGTCATTTGACACGTTGACGATTTATCTGTACTTTCCATTTCTGAGGTACGAGACCTATTGAGCCCCGTAAGGTTTTAAAAACTAAAATCCTTTTTTTGGCATAAGCCAAATTATAAATTTAAAATAATTCATGAATTTTTGTTTCGATCATTTTAAATAACGAATTAATTGATCTTGAACTCCAACACCAACAGCTTAGTCGTTAAGAGTCTATAGGTAAAATAAATAACAAGGCCTCATTCATCCCGTGCCGCACTTAATAACGGAAGTTTTGCACATATTTGTAGTTTATAATATTTCATTTTCCATACATTTAAGAAAACATAATAGTTACTTATTAAGAAAAAAAAATATCTTCACAATTACATGTCTCATTTTTTTGTATTGATATATAAAAATTATATTAAAAAAAACTGTTTTTTTGGAACGACTTACCTCTGCTAAATTTTTACATGAAGCATTCACAAACAATCCTAAGTAATGTAGCGTACTATTAATAATAATAATATCCTCTTGACCGATTTCGGTCACCGCGGCCAATCTCACTGAGACTAGTTACTAACTGTAGGAGTGCCATAATACAGTAACATAAGTGTACGTGTAGATACAATTGCACTCTTTATTCCATGGGACTATACTTCGACACGATCGATGAGAGTTAAGGCACAGTGCAACATCGCCAACTTCTCAACTCCGGGCTTAATTAAACTTGACCTTGATTCGGGACTTGAATCTAGGACCTCTAGATCTGCTGTCATACATGCTAACCACTAGACCACTGAGGCAGTTTTAGATAGCATATATAATCTATCTCAATAAATAAACTATGCAAATACAAATGAAACATTTCAAAATAATAACATCAATAAATTCCTCAGTGTTATAATATTAGTATAGATTTTTTCTAGTTTTAATTAAGCCGAATGTAAGATTTCGAAGCCAACCATTAATCACTGACCAAAGATCGGCAAGAATTTGCTAAGTAGACTGATTATCCCTGAAAAGGAAAGTCTCCCAAGAGATATAGGAAATTCAACATCTATATGTTATATGAAAAAGTATATTTTATTACTACTATGTGCAAGCTAACTTATTTACAATGCAAAGACGAATGAACTTCAAATAATTAATTCTTAAATATTTATTTAACTCCTTATAAATTACCAACAAATAATTTTTGTTCCAAAAGATTATTTGGCATTAGATTATAAAGATCATAATTTAATAACAATATTATCCTCAAATATCTTTTAAAATGGCTTATATTTTATATTATAGCGGTATAATATTCTTTTCTGTTCCCACGAAATGTGTTGAAGGGCAATTTAGGGTGATATCTGACATTTGTGGTGCTCTCATTTCATTTCGAAGTGCTCGAAACTGACAAGTCAGTTCGGTTTATATGTTAACGATTTTGCATACGATTATTCGACACGACTATCGTGTAGCAAAGAATTGTATAAAATTTCTGTATTCCTTCTACTCTCTGAATAATTTTAACCATGCGATATTGGGTATAGTTTTGAAGTTTATAATTTTGTTTGTTTAAATGCTATGAAATAAGCAATCTGTTCTGATAATTATTTTAACACTTTATAGTATTTTCTTTAAGTAAAGTTATAAGCTTTATGACAGCTACGAGCTTTAAAATCGGAACAATTATATATATTAATACGCTACGCGAGCAAGGCCGCGGGAAGGCTTTACTTTATTACATATTATATATGAGTCTGTATTGTAATATATTCTAAACGTGAAAGGTTGGGAAGTGGTTTGGATTTTTATTACTCCATCACGAAGTAACGGAACGACGTATCGACTTGATTTTTGCATTTTGCATTAAAACAGTATATCTCTAGATGGGCTGATTTATACGTCGATACCTAGCGATGTTTAGATAACCTAGCGTTTTCCGTAGAATATTAAACTGTTGTGAAAGTTTTATAGAAATATACTAAATCATCTAAATTCTGAAGACATGTCATGTCATAGGTAACTTTTGATAACATTTGATTTTACAAAAAATGAAAAATAATATTAACGTAATTTCTTTAACGCTAACGCGTAACCAATTTTGGGATGATAACCCATCATCTCAAAATTGGACTTTTTATAACTTAAAATGAAGTCAAGTAAAATCGTGAGACGTTACAGAGTCGTAGGTATACAAACACTGGAAATTCTTCGCGAAAGAAAAATGGCACCGTTGTCACGGTTTTTCTATAATTGAATAAGACCTGTTTTGTTTTAAGGAGAAAGAAATAAATACATTTGTATTGAATATTTGGGATCAAATTATTTTATTTGTCAAATATAATAAGCTAAAATTTGACCTCGAAATATTTTTTTTGTATTTGCCATAAAAGTTTGCTTCTCTATATTAGAATAATTCCGTCGATCATAGAGTTTGAAACCTCTAATTTTACATAATAAAGGTGGAAAACGGACGTACTGGTATTTCTAGCTAATAGTTTATCTTTGCTCAGAAAAAGCTTACAGTATTAATATTTATTTAGCGTGAAAAATATTTTAGTGGTATACTATACAGTAGATATCCAGCAACTATGGTTTAATAAAAGAAATATTTGATATAAAAATATTACATGTATTAAACAGTGACCAATTAGTTTTATTTATATTTTATTTTTAGTTAACCTTTTGGGAGTCGAAACTCATATTATAAGTAACTGGTTGAATTGAATTCAATGAAATTTAGCAAATATCTAATTTAAAGTATCATAAAATAGTTTTATTTAATGCCCTCTTTTATTTGAATGAGCAAAAAAAGACACTACACTAAATTTCTAAAATTATTTTTCCGTCAACACAATTATAATTATTATTTTATTAAAATTATTATTACTAGTATTCCCCCAGTGGTCGAAATCGACCATACACATTGTTGAAAATTTAAAACATATAATAAAATTGTAACTAAGCCTTATCTGTACATTAAATATTTTTTGGAAAATCTTATTGATATAAACATTATTATCTATACAGAGACCGAATCTATAGTTTTTAGAATTATTGTCTGGCTGTCTGTCTGTTACCACATCACAAAAAACCACTGGAGGGATTTTGATAAAATTTGGTATGGTGATAGGTGGTTATCCGGGTCAACATATAGGATACTTTTTACCGCGGGAAAATGTCTCATTTCTGAGAAAAAATACAAAAACTTCAATGTAAGAGTATACTAATATGTAAAACCTAAGAATTTTGTTTTTGGTCATCTGAAAGCGGGCGGAGCCGCGGGCAATGCTAGTATACATATATGTATCCAACCTATCTATATCAAAAACTAATTCTTCCCATTTTTTATTGATAAAACTAAAGCTCCTCAATAGCTACTGAATAAAAATAAAAGAAAAGCATTTGATAAGCAAATGAGAAAAAGGTACAGAACTTTTTTGTCTTTGCCTATTTATTTATATAGAAACATTCTAGTAGAAATTTAAGCATAATATTATAATATAAAATATCTTTTTTATTGGTACAATTTTTCAGTCTGTGTACATAAGTCTCAAGTTCTTTGTAAAGCTGACAGACACAATTAACTTGAAGGCCTTGTTTTGTTTAGTCTAGCTTTTATAAATAGTTTGTTTTTCTTTTTCACTTGATAGTGAAAGCTTTTGACTTTTTTAAAGCTTTGTTATTTCTCATAGCGAAACTTATAAATTATTTTGCTTAAGGGAACCAATAAATAGAACACGATTGTACTTATTGTGCCTTGTTTATTTTTACTCGGAAAACTCTGCTCACGTTGAATTAACAGCAAAGGGAGAATAATCATTTCATGTCATAATTGATAACTGAACATAAATATATTAGATAAATAATCATAGAAAGAAAAATGTTATATGAAGCCTCCTAGAACAATAATCTCAAAAGAATTTCTTAATATACTGGATAAAAAAACTTTTGAATACTGAACATAACTTTAAGTAATAAAAACAATTTAGCTGATAAAAATAGTTTTTAATAAAAAAATACTAAAATTAGTATTTCTTCTCCACAATTCAAAAAGTGTGATAATTTACCTATAAGCTATATAAATTATTATTTTTACTAAATAGCCGTCACAGCGTATTCTATTAAAATTTTACTGAAAATGGTAATTATAAATAGATATCATTTTAATATAAAAATCATTAAAGCCAAAAATGTTTAGCTTTATTACATTTTCGTCTGCAGCACACATAAATTCTAAGTTACTTATAATATATTCGGTAAAAAAATGAATATGAACCCTTCCTAATTCATATGTATGGGTGAAAATCTGAATAAAATGTGAGCACTCGATTCCTTTATTACGAATACCTGAGCTTTATTCTGCCCTCGCTTTACACGAAGGACTTTGGATAATTCAGCATATCCAATATTTCACAGAAACTTGATGTCGAGGTGTTATAAGTATGAATAATTCGATAGAATATATAATTCTTATAAGAAAAAATTTGGTCGGGGTCAAGCAACCACACTTCTCGACGAATTTCAAACATTTTAGTTTATTATATATTTATTCTAATATTATGATGAGGAAAAATTTATTTGTTTGTTTTTTGTTTGAATCGAATAGGCCCCGAAACTACTGAGCCGATTTCGATGAAATTTGGTAAAGAGTTTGTTTGAGACCCTGTGAATTACAAAAGACAGTTTATATCTCGGAGATCATCCACTAAGGAGGTGAAAATGGGGGTGAAGTTTGTATGGGGAAGCAACCTAGGGACAAACCCGAGTGAAGCGATATATAATATTCTTCTCGTAGATGATTTCAGCGAGATTCGCCTCTGTCACTAAAAAATATTCAGGTGAAGACCTTATAATTATTAAATTAAAGGGTTTGCCCTTATAATTACTTTTGTGGTATGTAGCATGTGAGTATACGCGGCGTTAATTAAGAGACACAAAATTCTTTCATAGTTTTTCTAACCTTCTACACCCGAAATAAATGATTTGCGATTATCTATATCTATGCTAATATTATAGAGTGAAAAAAAAAATTGTATGTTTTTTTTTGTAATAGACAAACTAAAAAACTGCTGAATCAATTTTAAAAATTCTTGTATCTATCAAAAGCTACAATTATCAGCAAGTAAATGGGCCATTTTTTATTTAAAAAAAAATAGTGATCCCCAAGACAATTGCAATAATGTAACCTAAGGTACTAAAAATTTGCCTATAATGCCTGCGAAAATAAGGGAACTAGAGCGAAGCGAGAATAAGGTGGTAGCGGTGGCGGAGGGTGAAATTTTAGCAGAGGTAAACCGTTCCAAAAATATACAATTTTTATATACGTATTAATGCAAAAAGAAATAACTAAGTCAAATCTGTACATTAAATATTTTTTGGGAAATCTAATTGAAATAGACATTATTATCGATACAGAGCCCGAATCTAAAGTTCTTAGAATTTTTGTCTGTCTGTCTGTCTGTCTGTCTGTCTGTCTGTCTGTCTGTCTGTCTGTCTGTCTGTCTGTCTGTCTGTCTGTCTGTCTGTCTGTCTGTCTGTCTATTACCGCATCACGTGAAAACCACTGGACAGAATTTGATGAAATTTGGTATGATGATAGCTGGTAATCCGTGTCAACATATAGGCTACTTTTTATCGCGGGAAAATATCTTATTTCTGAGAAAAAATACAAAAACACAAAAACTGCATTGTAAGAGTATTGATATATGTAAAAACCTAAGAATTAGGTTTTTTGTCATCTGAACGCGGACGGAGCCGCGGGCAATGCTAGTTTTATTATATGTATAGATAAAGCGACAGCCCTGAAATTATTATAAAAAGTTTCGTTTTAACCAGTCAAATGAAAATTTCATTCTCGACATACGCAAAGAACTTGACGTTACGTACACATACTTTTAAACGTTAAAGGTGTTAGAATACGTGTGAATACTTTGAAATTCCCCTAGAAAGTTTTCCGCATAACTGAGTGTTCATCTTTAGTGATGCGTGGTTGGACTAACGTAGTTTAGCTGGCTTTACGTTCGATTTCATACAATTTGCCTTTTCATTTGGTCTATAAAAAGGCAATTCTTGAATATATAGATAATTTTACTTCAACTTCATTTTATATAAACTTTTATAAACATATAAAAAATATCATTTTAATTTACAATATAGCTGTTGCTTGTCGACGTACGAATCATTTCTGAAGGAGTATAAATTATACAGTATGTATAATGTATATATTATGTATATAAAAATCAATTGGCGTTTCGTTAGTCTCGCTAAAACTCAAAAACGGCTCGTCCGATTTGAATAATTCTTTTGTGTTTTATTGGAGGTGTATCAGGGGTAGTTTAAGTGATAAAAAAAAAATAGGGAAAACTCCAAAAAACAGCTGGAAAATCGAAATGTTAAGAATTGTTTATTTTGTACCTACGTATATTAAATAATTGCATATAGTAGACTATATGCGACTAATCTATTTCATACTAACCATTTAAACGTATCTATAGATGAACCCGAGCAAAGGGAGGATGAGTCGCTAGTTAATTGTATAAACATTAGTAATTATAGTATAGGATAAGAAAAAGTACAACATTGGAAAACCCATTTAACACCCAATAATGACATGTTATTAACTGAAAATGACAATTTAATATTCCTTGCTTTTAGTATCTGAATAGGAAAACAACGTGTATTTAAGCTGTAAAACAGAAAAAAATACAGATAAATACTGATATTAAATGAATTGACAGTATCGTACTGAACGTGTAGCAAATAAATAAAATACTAACAAAGCCGTCTAAAAAGCAACCTTTGGCCTATTTCCGCTGTAATGAAGTATTCATCACTCGCCTCCAGCGTATACTGTTATGGAGTAATTTACAAGCTCATGGATGTAAATGGTTGATGAAATCTGAATCAGTATTATATGAGTATTAATTATTTTTTGCAGTTATACTTCTTTTGGCATATTTGGAAAAAAATATGAGAGTAAAATTTTTACGATGGCGCACACACTGACAGCCAAAAAGCGACATGATTATGATAAAGTTAGCTATATATATATATATATATATATATATATATATATATATATATATATATATATACGAAAATATCGGAGAACCTTTCTCGTGACCATGTTTGCTGTGAAGCACTCGAAATGTCTTCAACAAAAAAAAATTAAACTGCAACAGAATCCGAAAAGTTTCATTTAAAATGTCATATTATGGATGTTGGACTTATTTTTTAACTTCGATACTGTGCAACCTACCAGTTTACAGAAAATTATAATAATATGTCAATATTATATCAAAATGGTCATATTAGAGCATTTAAAATTTAAACGATTCATAGAGAAATCTTACATTCACACAAAAAATTACTTAATCTTTTAAAATAATACCTAAACTACTTAAATCTCAATAAGTTTTTAATGAATAATGATAAAATTATTAAATATACATAATATAATCTATGAATATGTAAGTAAATAAATTATTGCAATTCGCCACAAAATAGACTGTTTCTAAAACAACATTTTCAGATCCTTATTTCTTAAAGTAGTATATAAGAAACTTACGGCTACCAATTTTCAACTTCACCCTCCTTTGGGTCACACTTTCGCCTTACCAGCGGTGAGTTATCGGTCCTTACAAAGGCTTGGATTTATACCAAAATTCATTGTTTCCAACTACAATCGCATTATGTTTTTACCTCATATTACTAAAGTACGTTGTGTGGAAATTAATCCTTTGGCTCAGTTTGTAGTGACCCTACTTGCTGTGACTGCGGTCGCGGGTTCGAGTCCCGCTGGGGGCATTCATTTGCGTGGTGAGCACGAATGTTTTTACTCCAGTCATGGGTATTCATAACACAGGCCTCGTAGCTTACCATAGAACTAGATGGTGTTGGGTTTTGTCCCAACATATTAATGTTCCAACAACATATTAAATTACACTTGCTAACGATGGTTATCCGCTCTTCATAAATGTTAGTTAGTTGTAGTGTACTTCATAAATGTCATCTGAATGCGGGCAATGCTAGTTCATTTATAAAACTTTCATAACCTATACCGACCAATCTCCTACATGTCTTCTCCATTCTACGTGACATTGGCGAAGTAGTAATCTGTGCTCAACTGGCTCGCTTTGTAGCCATTGATTAGAGAATTGAATTGAATTTATAACATAAAATATAATTTAATATGCAATGTCTGTATATATATATATATATATATATATATATATATATATATATAATAAAATAATATATATATAATAGATATATATATATATATATATATTATATATATATATATATAAAAACGCTTATGATAATGTTCTCCTGACCGATTCCGGCCACGGCGGCCAATTTCATTGAGATTAGCCAACTGCGCAGGAGATATTATAGTGCACAAGTGTACGCGCAGACACAAGTGCACTCCCTATTCCTGTCACTCTCATACTCCGGTGGGACGACCACTCGACACGATCAGTGAGAGTTAAGGCGCAGGACCGACGGCTTTACGTGCTCTCCGAGGTACGGGGGTGAAACACCGCCAACTTCCCAACTCCGGGCTGTTACTGAGGCTTACTATACAGAAAGACACAATAACTAAACTTGGCCCAACCCGGGACTCGAACCCAGGACCTCCGGGTGTGCAGCCGTACATGCTAGCCACTACACCACCGAGGCAGTTGAAAAAAAATAACGCTTATAACAACTACCAAGCCCTACCGAATATATTTTAAGCTGTTAATGAAACACTATTCGATGCTTTTAATGGAGCCTAATTATTGCGCCGCACTCTAATCTACATGTAAATAACAACTATACATTAACTGAAAATAAATGTTGATCGCCGAATGCAAATGTATGTGAAATTTAAATTAAAAGGAAGTGTAGATTATGTAATTTTGTTAACTATGTATAAAACTAATTTTCTTTTGTGGAATAATACTACTCATAGTACAATGTATGCATGTATTCAGCCCTTTTTAACGTCCTACTGCTGGGCGTGGGCCTCCATTCAATACGAGGAGGATCAGGCCATAGTCCACCACGCTGGCCAAGTGCGGGTTGGTGGACATTACATGTCTTTCCAAAACTTGCTAAGTTCTCTAAGACATGCAGGTTTCCTCACGAAGTTTTCCTTCACCGTTAAGACAAATGGTAATCATGTTGGAAATGATGCGCACATGAAAATATCAGAAGTGCGAAACCCGGGATTTGAACTCGCTTTACTCGGTTTCCCAAGCGAGCGCGTTACAACTGGGCTACCACTGCCTATTTTATAGTATTTGAATAAAATGATAGATAGACTCAAAACAGATATATTATGTCATATCTTCGCCAATTTGGATTTCAATTTCATAATTTTTCTTTATATAAATTACTAGCGACTCACCCTTGCTTCGCTCGGGATCGTCCCTAGGTACGTTTTAACGGCTAGTATGGAATAGAGAGACTATTATATATTATACATAGGTATGATGAGTTGTTTTAGGGTATATTATAACAAGCTTTCTCTTGGGAATGACATAATCTCCCGCGATAAAAAGTAGCCTATGTCACTCCCCAGCCCTCCAACTATCTCCACACATCACCCCAATCCGTCTCCCCGTTTTGACGTGAAAGAAGGACAAATAAACAAACAAATAAACACAATTTTACATTTATAATATTAGTATGGAAGTATGGATATTATACTTCAAGGATTGCCTGATATAAGTTTTTTAAGTGTAATAGTTAATTTTAAAGTGATTTTGAAGTCGATATACTCTTTTATTTTAACAAGTAATAATAATACGATCAAACAAACAGTACTACCTCTTAATATATTATTTATCTTTTAATATATTTAAAATTAAGATAAGAATCAATGACCTCAAAAAAACATCCTTTCATAATATCAGTAAGGAATTGTTATCTCTTTAGTTAAAAAACAAAGTTAGATATTATTAGCTAGTAACTATCGAGAAGTGTTGTATGTTTGTCGGAAAACTTACAATGAAATGACGACTTTGACGTACTAGAATAACATAGATAGATAGAGAGACTTCATCCTGTATAAAAATAAATATTTTTATCCCTGTGCATTTAACAGTCATTGAAAAAAATATATATTGACTAAAAATGTGGTAAGTATAAGAAAAACAAGTCAGATTGTCTATGGTTGTAATTGACGGAAATTGGTCTGTGAATAAATTGAAAATACATAAATAAATTGAGACGATAGGGTTGAATTTGTACAAATAATATATTACGATAACAAGAACGTTATACTAGCGACTCACCTTCGGTCTGTTTGGATTCGTCCTTAGATTCGTTTTAACGGTTAGTATAGATTTCTTAGAGATAAGATATTTTCCCGCAGTAAAAAGTATCCTATGACCCGGATAACCAGCTATCCTCATACCTAATTTCATCAAAACCTATCTAGTGGTTTTCTCGGTATGCGTTCCCAGACAGACAGACAGACAGACAAAAGTTCTAAAAATATAGATACGACCTCTGTATCGATAATAATGGCTATTTCAAAAAAGATTTTTCAAAAAAATATTTAATTTATAGATTCTAATTAGTTACAATTTTATTATATGTATAGATTTATACTTCATACTATTTTTGGAAAACCCTAGTTCATTGGATATTATATCTTGAGATATTATTCCTCGTTATTTTCTTAGTCGACTGTAAATAGGTTAAATAAATACCTCGTATAATTAATACTTCATCAAAGCAATACGATACGATAATCAAAGTTACAGAAAAAATATACTGCGTAGGACCAAGGAGGAAATATGAAGATTTTTTTCTTTACCTTTTTCCTTACAACACTTTTTTCCTTACAAAAAAAATAAGTATTAGAACAGTGACTAAGCTAACAATCTAAGCTTTATTAAAACCCATCACTACATTAAGCATTGTGATAAGAAAATAAATTAGTGATTAGTAATAAATAATTAAAATATATATTAAACAGTTATAATTTTAAGGCAGTGGAAGCTGAATGATAACGCGTATAATAAAAACGAAATAAAACGAGCTTAAATACCAGATATTATATCTCTGATATTTCCATGTGCGAATCATTTTCAAAATGATTATCATTTATTTTACGGTGAAGGAAAATATCGTGAGGCAAACTGTATATCTGAGAGAATCATGCAAGTTCTCGAAAGACGTGTAAAGTCCGCCAACCCGCACTTGGTCGGCGTGGTGGACTATGGCTCGATCCGTCTCATATTTAAGGGAGGCCTATGGCTAGCGGTGGGATGTTAAAGGGTTGAATGCATACATTCTAAACGAATAATAAAAAAACGCTTATGACTCGTGTAATATATGAGACAAGCTAAAACGGGACGTATTCCACCATACTATGGTTCTAATATTATAATTTTATCTAAATGTTATCCAATTACTGTATTATAATGCACTGTCGAATATGTACATTAAATATTTTTCTAGAAAATCTTACTGAAATAGATACAGAGGCAGTATAGTTAGATACTACAGTTTTTAGAATTTTTGTCTGTCTCTTTGTGTGTCTGAGAATGCATCACGAGAAAACTACTGGACGGATTTTGATGAAATTTGGCATGGTGATAACTGGTTATCATTTGTGGTGATCATCTTAACGCGGACGGAGCCGCGGGCAATGCTAGTAGTAGAATAAAAGTCTGTTTTTATAGATACAAGTGAGTCCCGAGCTCAAAATACCAACTCTTATACACAAATCCTTAAACGCCAAGCACGTAACTATTTCAATTCAGCACAAAATGCTTTCTCTGGTGATTCCGAGATGTTGTAATATTCATAACTTATTATCCCACAGTACATTGAAAATATGCTTTACACCTTTAAAAATAAGATTGGTTAGAGGACGTGTGTCGGGCTATTCGCTAGTCCTTACCTCTTTCATCTGCGTCCTTTTAACCGGAGGCTGTAATTATAGCTAACGTACCCTAGGGATGTTTATATTTCAGAGATCTCTGCGTTAAAAAAATGAGAAACTTTTATAACAAAGGCGGTTTTCCTTTTGTTTATTAATTGCTACCATTAAATGCGGATTTCTTGTACAAATCTAGCTTTTTTTAACCGTGTGTTTATGTACAATTGTACCACTGCGTTGGTTTTAACTGTTTTTATTTGTTCGCTGGTCCTGAATTCCATTATCTGAACATGTTGCTCATACCTAGTTTTAGCAAACGTTAATCGATAGTTATAATTTTAGTGAGTATCGATATTTATTTGGTTAATATTATATTAAAAGTTTGTTTTATGGGGATGTTCGGATATTTATTACCAACTTAATTATGCTTCTATTTCAATAATCTAAAATAAATAAAAGGAACATATTTACACAAGCGAAGCCGCCGGCAGAGGCTGCTATAATAACCATGAAACTAAAAATTTGATTTCTTAACTCTATCTGTCAATGGAATAAATAGTATTAAACATATCACACTATCTCATTCGTTTAATAAATTCTTTTATGCATACTAATATTATAAAGAGGAAAGGTTTGGTTTTTTTTATTGTTTGTTTGTACTGAATAGGCTCAGAAACTACTGGACCGATTTAGATGAAATTTGGTAAGAAAATAGTTTGAGACTCTGGGAAGGACATTTAGTTTTTCTCCTGGAAATAATCTCTTAATAGGGTGAAAGTGGGGATGAAAGTTTGTATGGGGAATCGACATAGGGACGAACCCGAGCGAAGCGAGGGTGAGTCGCTAGTGTAGAAAATTTTAAAAACACTACCTACATTTCATAATATAACAAATTTAATAGTAGTGCTTGTTCGACATCATTAACATGGTAAAGTACCTACCTAAAATATATAAACACGTATTATAAATGAAAATGTTTGTTAAAGTTACTTTATTATACTTTTTATGGAATAAAGTAATAGGTACTTATAATAATAATTATTATTTGCTACTCCACGTCATAGTCTATCTGTATATCAGTACTAAATTTTATCCAAATTCGTTCAGCCGTTACACGTGAAGAAGTAACAAACATACATACCGACATAATATAAACTTTTGCATTTATATAGCAGTAATAATAAAAATTTATGTAATATATATTATAATTGAAAGACAAATATTTTAAAAGATTTATTTTTATTTTTAAAATGATATTTGACCGGAGCGAAGGCGGGATGCAATTAAGAATATAACGTTATATAATATAGAATATACATTGCCTACAACGTGCTCTACATTCTTAAAATCCTTACTTTACGGAACCCTTGATTGCCTTCAGAAGCTTCCTTTCCCGCGAAGATTTTTCACCTTTTATACTGCAAACTATAAGCCTCAGCTCTTATCATTTTGCTAAGGAAAATACAAAATTTTCGTCGTAGCGTTTTCTGTAAGAATTATCTATCTATACATATAATAAAATTCTGAGTCGAATCTGTACATTGAATATTTTTGTAACATCTTATTGAAATAGTTATTATTATCGATACAGGGGCCGGATCTATAGTTTTTATAATTTTTGTCTGTCTGTTTGTCTGTCTGGGAACGCATCACGAGAAAACCACACGACCGATTTTGATGTTTTTTATGATGATAGCTGGTTATTCGAGTCAACATAAAGGGTACTTTTTACTGCGGGAAAATATCTCATCTCTGAGAAAACTATACTAAACGTTAAAACGTAACAAGGGCAAACCCGAGCGAAGCCTGGGTGAGTCGCTAGCATAAGATATATACAAGTTATGACTTGTATGAGTATTCAATTGACATTATCTTAAATAAACAAGATAACGTTATCACTTAAGATACAAAACTTAGCTTAATCACAGAAAATAATTATGTTTTGATCCGGATGTTTATTTTTTGCGGCTTTATTGTTGTTTAAAATAACTTGAAAAAAACAACTTTCAGGCACTAAAATGTAAAAAAATGTTTAGTTAAACGGGGGTTTTCATTTAGAATATATACCTAATCAGATATTTTCGAATTCGGAGCCAGCCGATGCAAAGCAAATCTAATATATTTAAATTAAATATACGTAAAATACATATTTCCCTATTAGATATTCATTTCTTAAAATATTGTCGGCTGCTCCTTTTTGGAAGATGGTTAAAAAGGATTGTCATTAATATGTAATTTATGATTATTAGGTTAAATTCTCTTTAATTACCATCGTGGAGGAGTTACAATGTCAGTGTGACCGTTTACTGTTTAGAACGTATATGTACATATATTATATGTGTTACGTAAATAATCAAGTAATAGATGAATAAATATAAGAGGGTAATAGAAAGTGTATGTAAATAGCTGATAAGGACAATATTATAATACCACTTATTACATATAGCTTTGTGTCTATAATTTGAAATAAAATATGATCCTCTTGATTTATATGAGAGCTCGCAGGATAAGAAAACTAAAATACAAGTTCGATCGATTCAAAGTTCTTAGGGTAGTACTATATATATATATAATAATTTTTTTTATTAACTAGGTGTTGATTGAGCTTTTAAACAAGGAGATGATAAAATTATTAAAACTACTAGCGGCTCGTATGTTTAAAATAGATATAGGTATATAGTTATTAGCTAGCGTTGGCCATATAATTTTTTTTTCCTTAATTTTTCTGATGTTTTAATACTTATGTATTATCCTATTCCGGACTAAGAGAAATCCAACAAATCAAATATCATTAAAATTGGTCCGGCCGTTCTTGAGTTATAAATGGTGTAGCTAACAGTGTTTTTTTCGTCACAGATAGAAAAGTAATTCAATCGTATTTTAGTGATATGGAATTTTGTATAAAACAAAAGAAATATTATAAATTTCTAACGTGATATTGTTAAAAGTATAAGTCCTTTTATTACAAAATTTTTATATTTTTGTTTTAGACGAGCATTGCACTGTTTACATATATTATTATTATAATTACTGGAAATTAAATTAATATTATAATGCTAAATGCAAAAGTTTGTGTGTGTTTGTGTGTATATGTTTGCGACTTTTTCTCAGAAACGGCTGGACAGATTTGGATGTACGAGTATAACACACTATTTAAATATTATTTAGGTAATAGAAAGACTATATAAACTGACAAATAGGCTACTGTTAGTTCTAAAATTTTCTCTAAGGTAGAGCTGTATAAATACTATAAATGTGAAATTTGGTGAGTATGTATGGATGTATGTTACTCCTTCCCGCCGGAACGGCTGAATGGATCTGGATGAAATTTGGCACAGAGATAGATTATAGTCTGAAATAACACATAGGTTACTTTTTATCCCGGAAAAATATATGGATCCCGAGGGATAGATTTGTTTATGTTTTTCTAGAGGTGAATCCGAGCGAAGCGAGCGTTAGCCACTAGTTATTATAATTTACAAAATTAAAAAAACTGACTGAAAAGATGAGGACAAGTTTACGAAGTGACATAGTATTATGTACATAGAATATATGTATATACCCTAAGACATTCGGGTTATCAAGACGATTCGAATAATGTTTAAATTACCAAAATCGGTTAAGCCCTTTAGTAATTACGCGGGAACATAGAATAGGACAAACATACATACATACCCGTACAGGTCAACCACATAACCTTCCTTTGCTGTCGGGTAGATACAAAAAATACTACTATAGCACCCGAACGAAGCAAGGGTAAGGCGCTTTATAACATATAAGTTTTAGTTAACGATGTCCCCAGTTATACTTGAGTACTTTTCTATTTGTTTGTGAGAGATTTAGTGTGAGGCCCTCACGAAATTCTTCAGTTTCGTGTTTTATTATGCTTAGTGTATTTTTATAATATATAAGTTTTTTTTAATAAATAAGAAATATTAATGTTGTTTTTGTTAGAACTTTAAAGATATAAAGATATTAGTAATGTAAGAACACAAAATAATTTCTTCAAAAATTTGACTGTCAGATAATAATCTCTGTTGGGTAACGATTTTTTTGCTTAGTAGCTATTGACGTGTTATCAATTTAAAAAAAAATTAAACAGTTATTTTCATATATAATTAGATAAATTCTACTCATATTATAATATGTTTTCTTCAAATTTACAAAAATGGTTCCGGTTCATTATTGACCACTGGGCGAGCACTAGTCATTTATAAGCTACACTAGCGGCTCACCTTCGCTTCGCTCGGGTTCGCCTCTAGAAAAGCACAAACAGATCTATCCCACGGGAACTCTTTAATTTTCCGGCAGAAAAATATCTGAAATGTTGACCGGGGATATAAGGTATCATTATGCAATATTTCATTTAAATTGGTCCTACAGTTTCGGAGATTAGCCCATACAAACAGACAAACAGACAGAGTAACCAAAAAATTGAAAAAAAAATGGTTTTGTTCTATTTCTCTTCTGACATCCACCTGACTCGGTTGATAGCATTTTTTATGTACAGACATTCGACTTCTACAATTTTATTATATGTATATATAGTATTTAACATCCCTTTGAGAATGTATTAAGACCCTTTATGATGACACTTAAATGAAGTAGTCATTATAAATTGTTATCACTTTTCAACTAGTTTAACCATTAAATACGTGTATGTTGGATAAATTTTAATTTTTATACAACTTTATTTTATTTTCTTTCTTTATCTGTGTATCTGTTTGTAGAATACTGTGAATATAATATACGTCATGCCCATCCATAAACTATATATTAAGATTATTTTGACAGAAATCGTATTCTTTTTTGTACATAAACATAATTATAAATATTTACACATTGTTTCTGTGTGTAATACATATATATTTTTTAGATTAGATTAACAATGAAATTTATTATATATACATACTAGCATTGCCGCGGCTCCGCCCGCGTTCAAATTAGCAAAAACCAAATTCTTAGGTTTTACATATTTGTATACTTTTACACTGCAGTTTTTGTATTTTTTCTCAGAAATGAGACATTTTCCCGCGAATAAAAGTATCCTATATATTGACCCGGATAACCAGCTATCATCATACCAAATTTCATCAAAAACTGTCCGGTGGTTTTCTCGTGATGCGGTAACAGACAGACAGACAGAGAGACAAAAATTCTAAAAACTATAGATTCGGCTTCTGTATCGATAATAATGTTTATTTCAATGAGATTTTCCAAAAAAAATATTTAATGTACAGATTCGGCTTAGTTACAATTTTATTATATGTATAGATGTTATAAAATTAATTATTCATGGCCATCCAACTTGCATCTATGCTTCATAAATCATATATATATAAATATATTACTTAGAAAATTATTCTGTTGCATTTTATCTACTAAGTTCGAAAATGATAGTGCTATACACGGTTTTCGCACTTATTTGTGCTTCATTATGTTTGTTGTATTATTACACAACAAAAAATTACAATTATTGGAAAAAAAGAAATGTACCATATCTCAAGCCTGTACCATTTTTCGGAAATTATCGTGAATATATATTATTCAGAAAGTATGGACCCCAAGTTGCTCAGGAAATTTGTCAGAAGTTCCCAAACGAACCTTACGTCGGTGTATATTATGGAACGGACCCAGCTTTGATCGTAAAGGATCCTAATATTATCAAGCTAGTGATGACCAAAGATTTCTATTACTTTAATCATAGAGAAGTAGCAAATTATACCCATAAAGAAATAATAACCCAAAATATGTTCTTCTCAGGCGGCGACAGGTGGAAAGTATTACGACAAAATCTTACATCATTATTTTCGTCTTCAAAAATCAAAAACATGTTTTATTTAATAGAAAATTGTGCAAAAAATTTAGAAGAAGTATTAAACTACGAGGTTAAATTAAATAAAACACTCGAAACCAAGTCTATTTTAGCAAGGTTTACAATGGATTGCATAGGATCATGTGTTTTTGGTGTGAATACGGGTACATTAGAAAAAAATTCAAGAAACAACCCGTTTACAATTTTGGGTGAAAAGTTGTTTGACAACACAAATTATGGAGGATTTAGACTTATTTCACGTGCAATGTGGCCAGCAATTTTCTACAAATTAAGGTTTCAACTGTTTGAAAGCAGTGTTGATGACTTTTTCATTCAACTTCTTACTGATGTGTTTAAAAGTCGTAATTATAAGACATCATCGAGACAGGATTTTGTTGATCTATTTTTGACTTGGAAGAAAAAAGATTGTATAGTTGGAGATAAAATTTCTAACATGATAACAGACGAGAAAAAAACAATGGAAATAAAAGTCGATGATAAATTACTGGTAGGTCTAAGTGCGATGCTGTTTGCAGCTGGCTACGATACAACATCTACTACGACTAGTCATTTACTTTTTGAGCTCGCGAAACACAAAGAAGTCCAATCGAAAGTAATTAAGGAAGTAGACGATTATTTTCAAAAACACGACGGTAAATTAGATTTTGATTGCATTAACGAAATGCCATTCCTTCAAGCTTGTATAGACGAGGCCTTACGACTTTATCCAGTTTTGGGAACTCTTACACGAGAAGTAGAAGCAGAATATACTTTACCAACAGGTCTTCGTCTCAACAAAGGGATGCGTATTCATATACCAGTATATTATCTTCATCACAACGAAGAGTATTTCCCAGAACCCGAGAAATTCCGACCTGAACGTTTCTTTGGGGATGAAAAGAAAAACATCAAACAATTCACATATATGCCGTTTGGAGAAGGACCAAGGATATGCATGGGTATTATTTATTTTCTTAACTATTAAATTATTCAGTCAGTTGATCCTCTTTAGATAAGTTATGGATTAGATTTCCACTATAGGTTTATATTATTATGGGCAAATTAATTACCTTAAACTATTTGCGCGTATACATACTATGTATTTACCTTAACTATACATTCAACCCTCCTGTAAGTAATTTATATAATTTGAATCATCAGCAAAGTTTACAACTGACTTTATAACCAAAGAAAAATATATTTAAAGGCAACCCCTAATTTGATTTTTTTTTAATTTAAAGTTGCAGCTTTGTGTATGCGGTACAGTAAATATTATTCTGGCAAAGATAACATCTTCTACCTTAAAGAATACTTAAAATATTTAATCATCATCATGTAATTGCGTTGTTTTTATGAATATAACGCAATAACATAAAGCTAGAATTATAAATCTACGTATATCTATTAGAGCATGTAATTAAACTAATGCTGTCACGCAATAGATAACAAAGGTTATGTGTTTTACATAAGTGATACGCGTGGTTTTTATCTCAAGAGAGATTGATAATATTATTTCCTGTATTGCAATATTGTAAATATTGTCATTTTAGTATCAAAACCCTGAGAAAACTGTAACGTCAAATAAGTAAATTTAAAAAAAAAGCAAGTACTCATACATTTTGTTATTTTTTTCCACTATAAATACAATTATGTTTGGACATTGAACCCTGTATCTTTTATCAATTATATTATATACATACTAGCGACTCATCCTCGCCTAGCTTCGGGTTCGTCCCTAAACAAAAACAAATCTATCAAACGGGAACCGGACGTTTTCCCGGAATGATATACCTATAGCCTATAGCCTACCTCAATAAACCAGCTATCTAAAGAAAAATATTTTTTCAATTCGGATTAAAAGTTCCTGAGATTAGCGCGTTCAATCAAACAAACTCTGCCTCTTCATAATATTTGTAAAGATTATAGTCTATAGAAGCTGCCATAATACGAAGTATAAGCAAACTTTATTTTAAAACTTTAGATTATCCGGTTTGTTTTTAGTACGACATTAGTATGACACCTCAACAATACTATTGCCTATATACATTTTACCATCCCTTTTTACCTCTATAAGGATATATAATATAAAAAAATGCTCCATAAAGGTTACTTCTTTTGTTATAGAATATTAAAATTTCAACGGCTTATTCTGGGTTATGAATTACACAAGACAAGCCACTTTATTTAATATGTTAATAGATTCATCAGACGTATACCTAACACGATATTAGTCATTTTGGAGGAACAAAAGTTACAGTTTAATTAAAAACGAAATAACACGCTTTTGTTGCCATCACACTTTATACACCTCCTGTCTTCATCATCCGACTTTCATCCGCTAGTATATTGTATTAAACTCGTAAAAAAGTTTGTTGAGTAATGAAACATGTCGGATATCTTATTTAATATGTTTTAAAATTAAGACTTATAAGTAGATATAGACTTGTTTCTTTCTTTTATTTATTATATAAAATAAACTTTACACATTAACAAAAAACACTAAATATTAATATTTTCATTACCATGTTAATATTATTGTTATCTGTTTCTTATTTACAGGTCTTCGTTTCGCAAAGATGCCAATGACAGCCGCAATTATTACGGTTCTCAAGAAATATCGAGTTCAATTAGCAGATAAAATGCCTACAAGTTTGAAGTTTGAGCCAAGATGTATAGTTACTCAGCCAGTAGGTGGTGTTCATTTGGAGTTCATACCACGTGATACATAACTAAAATGATTGAAATTTGAACAAAGTAGTAGTAATATTATATGTAGGAAAGTTAATAAGTTGTATATTATTTTCACCCCCTTAATGGTTGATTTCCGGGCAAAACAGTAGTTATGTCCTTGCCAGGGTCACAAAATATCTACTTACTAAATTTCTTCTAAATCGGTTCAGTAGTTTCGGAACTTATTCGGTACAAACAAACAAATAAAATCTTTCCTCTTTATAAATAAATAAATATGTTGGGACATTAACACACAGCACAATCTAGTTCCATGGTAAGCTACGAGGCTTGTGTTATGGATACCAGATAGTTTATACACTACACATATATGAACTTTAAATACATACATAAATATTATAAATGATACAAGACAAAAAATGATGTGACAAATGATACAAGTCAAAAATCTACATTTTACAGGAGAGCAAGAACAAGATTTAAAAAATTCTGGTTCGCGTTCTAAGTGGGCTAGGTTAAACTTGAGTACCTTATTTTGTAGATAAAAACATTCACTTTCACTGTGCATTTAAATTTTTCCGGTAAATATTATACTTTTAAAGTAATTATTAAAAAACTTGTGAGTTGTACCTTTTTTTATTTCTAGTACATGCTAAAATTACGTGATAAATGGTACAAGTATAGTTAAATTATGTTGCACCTATAAGTTGTCGTTGTGTAAATTGATATACATGAAGTAAAAATATCTAATAACTCATTGGAATATGTTCCTTTTTTTTTATAGTTGGGAAATCCTATTACGGACACCACCCAACTTCCCCCGGGGTGGTTATGTGGAGACTCTCCGGCTAATGAGACCCACTAAAACCCAACTTCCCCCCCCCCCCCCCCTGCCGCCACGTAGGACGCCACGAGATCGCTCTCGCATACAACCGCGACGCCCCGACGGTTGGCCGAAGCCACCAACCATGAGGCCGCCCCAAGCGGGACAACCCCATTATGGGAAGACTTGCGACCCAAGAAGTGAGGCCGCTCCTAAGTCCACTCTGCTGATCAGAGAAGTACCCGGAGCAGCCCCACACCACACAAACACCGCCCACCGAAGTGGGCAACCTGCAAAAAAAAATAACCTCCCACCCTATTGGGCAAACCCCAAAGACGCCCGCGAACGAGCCCAACCACAAACGACTGCAGGAGAAGAGGATGTGACAACGCCGACACTCCCCTTCCCCTGCAGCCCCACCACGTCCACCATCAACGATGGTGGCCCCGCTATGCCGCGGGAGATAGGGACGAGCGGCGCATCGCCATACAGACACTCCTCTTCCCCCGCGGCCCCCCCACCGTCGGCCCACCTCTGGACCAGAATGGCTGCCGACATCCCTCGCCAGACGCAGGACCACTGAACTGGCCCCGCTCCAGCCGCCGCACCGACGGGCTAGCCCCGGCAGTGTGGCCCGCGCAGCGCCTCCTACCGCGAAACGGCGGAGACACCGCGCTACCTCTAAGAAGGAGACGGCGCCCTCCTAACGCCGCTCCCTCAACCCCTCCTCCTGGCTGTTGGTCCGCGCCGGATTGCTCCAGTACCACAAGCTCCTGTCGGGTCCAAACAGGTGCGAGTGGTGTTCCCCTATCCGCCACCCGGGGGACGCGTCCAGTAGCAATCAGCCTCTGCTCCGGATTTGGAATATGTTCTTAGCGCAATGTTGCACAAACAAATAATAAATATACTACCCCAAAGATGAGATTTTTTTTACTTATCAGTCCCCTATTTTCATATTTTAGCTGAATTGTATCACTTTGCTAAAATCTTGGCTTTTTGAAATATGTGTTAAATAAAACAACTCAAGTTATACCCCTCACTAAAATGCATATTTATTGTGTAAATAAATACAAGTTTTAGAAAAACAATCATCGTTTATTAAACTTCTTCAAAATCAATAATTCACTTACTCGTACAAATAAGGCACAGTTTTAACAAAATTCTTAAGAGCGGTAAATTGAGATCTTATCACTAACATTTTAGAATACGAATGTAACTAACTATTCTCAATGGGAACTAATATAGTTTCACAAAAGTTAGATAAAAAGACGGTGGTTCCGTGGTCAGAACTGTTCGTTCTTATTCAACGTAGTACTAGATGTTGTCTCGGCATGCATCCAGGACAAGCCTCCATGGCTGATGATGTATGCCGATGATATAGCTCGTTGATAAGAGCCGTGTAGAGCTGGAGCGTAGGGTGAACATGTGGAAGAGTACGCTTGAGAACGGTGGTGTCAAACTAAATGTCACGAAGACCGAGTATATGGCTTGCGGGAGTCCGGACTCCAGCACCATCCACATATGGCTTGAACCAGCCGTTAAATCGAAGAAATTCAGAAAGCATCGATCACGACGTTTAAGCATGTATAAGGGAAGCTGGAGGTCACATGTGTAATTTGCGATCGCAGAATACCGTCCAAGCTCAAGGAACAGATAAATAAGAGCATCATCCGACCAGTCCTTTTCTACGGAGGCGAGTGCTGGGCAGCGCTATCTCAACACATTCCGGAGCTTCACGTCACAGTCAAGTTCAGTTGAAGAGCATCTTCTGAGGTGGTGTGGCCATGTCGCGCATCACAAAATCACTGTAACTGGATGAATCCGTAAGGTTCAAATCATCATAGAGTTTTTGGAATCATTGTAATTTATTTCGTTTGTCTTATTATAATTGTTAATAACCATTTCTGTTAAATTCTCTGCAAATTTTTCTGAATTTTTGTGTTCGTAGATAGTATTGACTGGACTTTCTATAGGTTCACTACTACTGGCAGCAATCCTTCAATAAGTTCTCTTACATGATATCCATAGCCGTCTTCATTGGTATTATTATTTTGTTCTGTTCGTTCAATTTAAGCTTCAATATGGTCTTGTGAACTCATGTTCGCCAAGTGACTAGTGGCTAAATCCATAATTTTAGCAATTCAAGATTTCAGAAATGATAATAAAAATATCTGTAAGAAGGTACACCATCTGATTCAGTTCGGCCACTACTAATTTTTACTGTCCGTGTGGTGACGGATTGAGAATACTGAAAGTCACCAATCCTACATTCCGTGGGTGCCGTAAAAGACGACTAACCACTTGACAGTCCACGCGCTCATCATAATTGTTTTTGAAGGATCAAGTTCATGCAAAATCACTGCTCCAAAATCGCGAAAAAAATGCATACTATAATAAAGCCCAAAACCAAAACAAACCAAATCCCAAAACCACAAAAGTTAAAAGTTTATAGGTGTATCCCAGCACTTGTATCGTTTAGCACGTCTTGTTTTCATACATTTTTGATTTAGATTTGGTTTGAGTTTTAGATACAATTCAATTTATATTCGTTTACACATAAAACTTGATTTGTACAGAATTAGGATTAGTAGGTACATGTTGAATTGTACCCTAATCAGTATTGAGAAAAATCTGTTCAAAGTGATATAACTCTAATAATATCAATATTCACGATAAATTTACTAAAAAATAAAATGTGAAATTTAATACAATCGCACTTATACCACGAAGCACGAAAAATAGTGTGGGCAGCAATTACTTATAGGGGTTACAACTTGAAATATATCTATATTCACGATATTTTTGCAAAAACACTGCCACTTATATCACTTTGCACAAAATTATCTCCGAAACTATAGTAGATAGAAGAACGTGAGTTAGGCCAAAAAAATCCTAATTTTTTTCTGATTATTTCTATGTAAAAATCACAAAAAGGGTACAACTCGACTTATATCACTCATTAGAGGAGGCACAGAAATATAAGCACCCATGACTGGAGTACAAACATTCGTGCTCATCACACAATGAATGCCCCCAGCGGGACTCGAACTTGCGACCGCTGGCACAGCAAGTAGGGGCACTACACACTGAGCCAAACGTGTTGTCAAATATAAGTATAGATATAGTCTAAATCGCAATATCTATCTGTATACACCAAACTAATGTTTCTAAATTAGCGGAATACATATTATCTACAATGGATAAAGTATAGATTTAAAAACCTAGATATAGATTAATAAAAACTTAAGTATTTTAAAATATTTCTTTACTATTTAAAAGAAAAGACAATTAAGTTCAAATACTTTAATAAATTAAGGCTCATTTTGCAGTTTTCACGATTTTAAACCAAGAGAAATGGTCTTGTATTAAGGAGTAAGATTAAAAGAAACTCCTGAATATTTATAGCTTAACGCCTAATTTGCACAATATTAATTCTGGCTGTATAAACGAAACCGTTATAACTGTTGGTATAATGACATCTTAAGATAAATTACGGTGGCTAAAACTTATGATTAAAACTAGTCTACTGCTTGCTTGACTAGATAGACATATTTATTTTACTTAAAATGGCCGCCACGAACAAGTGAATAATTACGTTATTTACTGGAATTTGATTTTAACACTTGTCTTATCAATTGTCTGTGTATTATGTAGTCTTAAACTAATAATAAGGCAGAAAGAAAACCTATTAAAACAGCCCATCTAATTTTACGTAAAAAAACACAAAATTTATTAACTTTTATGGCATTCCAAATATTTGCTAATCATATTGTACCAAAAATATTTCTGTCATATATGTTCTACCTTAATAAAACTGAAATTAGCATTCCAAGTTTGTCTGTTTTTTTTTTTGTTTGAATATGCGAAACTCTGGAATAATTAATTGGACTTGATGATTTTTTTTTGCAATTGATAGCCCAATTTTTAGAGAAGGTGATAGACTATTTAATATAAGGCTGCGATTCTTAGGATCGAAAGAGTTATAGGTACATATCTACTAAACTACGCGTGTGAAGTCACCGTTAAAGCTAGTGAATAAAATTTTAGAATTTTCTTTTGTTTCTTCCTACGAATCTTTGGTTATACTAACCGTTACTAAATGAAGAACTTAAATAAAATGCTAATTTTATAGAGACTCGTGGCCCAGTGATATTATACGTAGTTCCGGTTCAAGCGTTGGTTTTATATATTTTTACTAGCTATGCTTGTATATAGTTTCTCCGCGCCTAAGGGTTGAAACGTGATGTTAGATAGCCTATGACCTTCTTCATTAATAGGCATTAAAATGCAAAATGTTTTTATCTTATCTGGCCAGAAGTTTAAAAAGAAAGAAGAATATTCGCCCAAAGATTCAGCATTGCCACTCAGCAGAGGAATGTAGGATTTTTTCACTGTAAGGCAATCATGTTGAAAATGATTTGCACATGAAAATATCAGAGATGCAAGACCCGAGACTTGAACCCTCTTCGTTGGTTTCCTAAGCGAGCGCGTTACCACTGGGCTACTACTACTTTTTGTAAATATAATTGAGTATATTTGTGCACTTCTTTTGTAAATAAAGAGTATATTTTGGTCATTAAAAATATAAGATGCATGAGTAAGTGCAGCAGTGAAAAATCCTAAGTATTAAACAAGAAACAAGACTAGTTTAAAACAGCTTAAACTTATAACTCCTGTATAACACGCACTCACCTGCATGATGCGATGATAATATATTGCCATACTAATAGATTATGACAAAGTTGAAGAAACTTTCTCAACGGAAACTCGTAAGTTCAAATATTTTGATATTTTATTGGATTACTGTACTCGTTTATATGTATGTACGTATGTTTATTACTTCTTTACTTTGAAATGGTTGGGTGGATTTGAATGTTTAGTACAAGACAGACATGCTTAGTACATAGTAACACATAATAATGTCCTCATGCGGCCAATCTCACTGAGACTAGCCAGATCCTCCACCTCCAGGTAAATTTCTAAGAAATCTATTGTTAACTATAACGCCGGCGTGTCCGCGGTTGTGGAGGGAATAAAGTTGTATACTATAGTTATACGGGCAGACACAAGTGTACTCTTTATTCTTCATACTAACACATGTTATGCTATTATTATTAGGCATTAGGAATGCACCCAAATGAATGAGGGTAAGTTGCTAGTACGTTATAAATCTATGGAATTAAAAATTGTATTGATTTTATTAAATTTATTTTATTATTCCCGGTTTTTTATTTGTATGTTTACCCCACAACCATTAAACCAACCAACATGCTATAACTCGCGTCATCTAAAAAGAACGCTGGCTGTTAAGCTGCGCAGAAGCAATTTCTCGGTCAAATTGGTGGTAAGAGGTGGGGCGCGGGGCGGAGGGGCACGCGCCGCATGCTTGCCGGCGGGCTATTGGTTCGTCAGTTCGAAATACCATCGCGCACACAAAAGTTTTTAATTACGAAATGGTTTTATAAATAGAAAAAGAGAAAAAATATTTTTGACGTATATTGTTTTATAAAGAGAGAGTCTGATAATAATGCAGTTAATAATTTAAAAAAATGTATTAAACATATTAATTTATTTTTTTGTAAGTAGAATAAACATTTTACACTGAATCAAACATATTTTAATAATGAATAGAATTCTATTTAATGATATTCTATCTAATATATTTTTCAATGTCCCTACCAATAACTAATATATGAAGCCGCGAGCGAAATGCTATGAAAAATAAAATAATAGGCTTAGTACTTTTGTGCGCGAGTATATCCATGCGCAAACATACCCCCTCCACTTTCTTCCCGCGTTCTTTGTACAAGACGCGAGTTATACAACTGAAATCTTAACTATATTTTTTTAAGTTCCTCTGATCTAAAAATATGTAGATTGTTTTTCCTCGTGTGCGAGGTAATTTCAAAAACTTGTAGATTAATATACATCTCAGCAGCTCTTAAGTATAGTATTTATATGTATATAAAGGTAAAAATAAGAATTCTAAATACGATATAAATATAAAATCATAAACACGTCCAGCTTTATAAAAATACATGCTGTTTTCAGTCCGTTTCAGTTCAAGTACTATGGAAAACTTCAAAAAAACTTCAAATCGTTTTTCTGGAACGCTTTGTTCTTGCTCCTTGCCAATGTCATGATTGATATGTGCATTGGATAGTTGTTAATAAAGCTACATTTCAAAAATAAAATTTTACAATTACATACACACTTTGACTCTGTGTGGAAATCGAACCCGTGGTTTCTTATATAGAAAGCAGAACTAGTCTCGAATAATACATTATGTTTCGCAGCTTCATTCTTTGCGATTTGGATTCACATATTGTAGATGTATTTCCAACTATCAGCCTAGCACGGAATTTTATAGTTTTTTTTTTTTTTTTAAGTAGCAACACTTTATTTCAAATATCCCACTTCCTAATCCCCACCTATCCATACTTCCTCTTTGCAATATTTCGTGTGGCTTGTCATTATGTTTTTCCGTGCTGAAGCCTACGCACGTCAAAACTCGACTCAATCAAAATGGGGAAGAAAAGAAAACGTGACAAAAGTGAAGAATCTATTCGAAAAAAGATAAGAAAATTGGAAAGTAAACTGCAGAAACGTCGAAGAATAATTTCATCAGACGAAGATATTCAGAGTAAGTACTTTTTTTCTCAAAAACTGACGGTAAATGTAAATAAAAATTTAGCTAAATTAATATATTCAAATTTTTATTGCATAATTTTATTTTTTGTTCACTTTGACTTTACACTATTTAATTTTTTACCGTTAAAATTTGATATACTACAAATTCAAATGTATAAACACAAGTGATGCGTTTTTACCGTCACGCTTAATTTGATGCGTTTTTACCATCATATAAGGCAGCTGATGCGTTTTTACCATCATGCTTGCCACATTCGACGATCCTGAGATCGTTTTCAGTAATATGTGATAAATATTCACAGGTCCATGCGAAGACCAGTTTCTACAAGCAGATAAGATGACAGGTGTGCTCACACCATGTGATGCACCCTGTTCGCCCCATACAGTGGAGACACACAATTCTGAGCATCAAGATGGTTCTCAGCTTTTCCCTGCAGACCCAGCTACAGAACCAATAGGAACTGTTGACGATAAGCTAGATGAGGGTATTTTAGAAATACTTGGGAATGCACCTGAACCAGACACCACGCTAGGAAAACCTATCCATAAGGACATAGCTGCCAGATGGATTGAGGTATTAAAGAAAGGATTAAATAAGGAACAAAAAGATCTATTGGCCAAGGAATATTTAGTTCCTAGTAACTGCGAGTTACTCGTGCCGCCTGTTTTAAATCCTGAAGTAAAAGTTGCTTTACTTGAACAATTTATAAAAAGAGACACTTCTTTAATGAACAGACAAAAACGATTCGCCAATGCTATTTCTGCGCTAGGTCAATCCATTGAAATTATTATTTCTACAAATTGTGAGCAAGGGTTAAAACAAAAAGTTTTAAAACCTGTCAGTGATGTTTGTAAAATTTTATGTGATATGCATCATGACGAAACAAAAACGAGACGAAAGTTTGTCATTGCTTCCATCAATACTAGCTTAAAAGATACATTGGCGAACTCTGAAGCTGACAAGTTTCTTTTCGGAGATAACATGTCAGAAAAGCTTAAGACAGCAAAAACTGTACAACGCTCTGCTGAAGCACTAAAGGTGACACAAGCACCATTTTCTAGGGCTAACTTTTCTAATAATAAATCTGTTAACAGCAAGAATAATTTAAACTACAAGCCCCTGCATCAAAAGACAACAGGCAGGCAACATGCAGGGAGGCCGTACGTAGTCCTGCCACCACGTCACCAGAACAGCAGTTCGCAACGGCAGACTCACTGGATGCAGCGGCCGCCTCCACCACCGCCGCCCTCTTCACACCAACCACCTCCGCCGATACGCAGGTCGGCTCGCAAATAAATGAGGTACCGTACGCAGGCCGATTAAAGTTATTTATATCTAATTGGTATAAGATCACTAGTGATCCCACAGTTTTATCTTGGATTGATGGATATAGAATTCCCTTTATTTCTTTACCAATGCAAGTAGATTGTCCTTTAATATGTTCCGATTCTATAATTGAATCATATGATGATGAAAAATCAATTGCAAAATTATTAAAAATTGGAGCTATATATAAATGTAGTCATGAAAATTTTGAATTTTTATCACGAATATTTCTAGTTCCTAAGCCTAATGGTGAAAAAAGGTTAATTTTAAACTTAAAAAGGTTAAATAAATATATTAAAAAAGATCATTTCAAGATGGAAGATTATCGCACTGCATCAAAGTTGATAACTAAAAACTGTTATATGGCATCCTTAGATTTGAAAGACGCTTATTTTTTAATTAATATAAATAAATATCACAGGAAGTTTTTACGTTTTATGTATAACGGCTGTCTTTACGAATTCACCTGTTTACCATTCGGTTTATGCACTGCACCATATGTATTCACAAAGCTTCTAAAACCTGTCATAGAATATATTCGTAGTAAATATAATATTTTGTCAGTAATTTATCTCGATGATCTTTTATGTTTTGGAGAAAGTTTTCAAGAGTGTCAGAATAATGTTCATAACAAAATTGTTAATATCATTAAGTTTCATCATTAACACTGTTAAAAGTTCCTTAATCCCTAAACAACAATGTAAATTTTTAGGTTTTGTTTACGATTCAAAAAATATGTTTCTACAACTACCCGATGATAAAAAATATAAAGTAAAAGAAATCTTATTGACATTTGTCAGATTAAAGAAATGTAAATTACGTGATTTTGCGAGATTTATAGGTTTGTTAATATCTGTTTGCCCTGCAGTAGAATATTCCTGGTTACATACAAAGCAGTTTGAGTACCATAAATATATGTGTCTACTTAAAAATTCTTCTTATGATCAAATAATTAATGTACCTGATAGTTTAAAACCAGATATAAATTGGTGGTTGGCTAATATAGATAATTCTTACTGTCTATTTAGATTTAACAATTATGACTTAGAGATTTTTTCTGATGCTTCTCTTACTGGATGGGGTGGTTATTGTGGTAGTAAAAAAGTTCATGGATATTGGAAATTCGAGGAAACTTGTCTACACATTAATGAGTTAGAATTAAAAGCAGCTTTTTTCACATTAAAAGTGTTCACAAAAAATCTATTTGGCAAAGAAATTCTTTTACGTATTGATAATACAACCGCCATTTCGTGTATAAACAGAATGGGAAGTGTGCAATATCCTCATCTCTGTCAAATAAGCAAAGATATTTGGGAATGGTGTGAGACGCATAAATTGTATATTTTTGCATCGTATATTAATACGAAGGATAATACAGAAGCAGATTCTTTGTCTCGTAAAAAGTTTCAGGACACAGAATGGGAATTGGCAGACTATGCATTTCAAAAAATTGCGATAAATTTTGGTGATTTTGATATTGATTTATTTGCAAGTCGGTGTAATGCAAAATGTAAAAAATATATTACTTGGAAAAGAGATCCCGATGCACTAGCTGTTGATGCCTTTTCTGTGTCCTGGAAAAACATGTTTTTTTATGCCTTTCCTCCATTTATTTTATTATTAAAAGTTTTGCGAAAAATAATATCAGATAAAGCAGAAGGTGTATTAGTTGTTCCATACTGGCCTACACAACCATGGTTCCCCTTATTTAATAAATTAATTTGTTCACCATGTATATATTTCGAGCCAAACGTTAATTTACTAACTTCTCCTTTCAGATCATCACAGTCTTCATCAGACCTTTTGCTTAGTAGCCGCGAAGTTGTCAGGAAAACATATTTAAAAATGGGTCTGACATCTAGAACCGTAGATATTCTAATGAATTCACTTTCAGATAATACTTACAAACAGTATGACAGTTGCATAAGGTCATGGTTAGGGTTTTGTAAGAATAAAAATCACGATTTTTCCTATATGTCTATTCCTGTTATATTAGATTATATGAGTGAATGTTTTCATAAAGGCGTTAAGTATGGAACAATAAATTCACACAAATCTGCCTTATCTCTATTATTTCCTAATATTCTTAAGGATGATTGTATTAAAAGATTTATGAAAGGGGTTTTCAGAACGAGACCTTCTCAACCTAAATATAGTATTACGTGGGACCCTAGTATTGTTCTTAAATATTTGTCTGCACAGTGGCCACATGAAGGTCTCGATCTTGAAATTCTCTCGAAAAAAGTTATAACTTTGTTGGCTCTGGTCACAGCACATCGCGTACAGACTCTAGCTTTGATAAAGATTCCTAATATTGAAGTACATGACTCACATATTATGATAAAAATTCCTGATCTTGTAAAAACATCTCGACCAAGTTCATTTCAACCTATTCTAAAATTGCCATTCTATAATGAAAAACAATGTATATGCCCAGCAAAGTGTTTGTTAGATTACATAAATAAAACTAGCTCCTTACGTGATTCTAAAAATATTTTCTTATTTATTAGTTATAAAAAACCATATAAAAAATTAACTTCACAGACCTTAAGCCACTGGATAAAGGATACACTTAATAAAAGTGGCATAAACACTTCTATTTTTACCGCACATAGTACGCAACACGCAGCTACGTCCATAGCCAACAAACTTGGTGTTAATATAGATGTAATTAGAAAGACTGCCGGTTGGAGTCAATCATCTGCAACTTTTGCCAGATTTTATAATAAAGAAATTATTGTTGATAATTTTGCTCATTCGGTACTTTCCTCTGAAAATGTTAAGAGTTAAAATATAATTAAATGTATAGAAAGAATTAAATACACAAAATGATAAATAAAACTTATGTTCATACTTACATGTCTTTTAATACTTACCTGTTTTCATATTACATTCACAGTTACATTTTATATTTGCTATATTTCTCTGAACATCCTACAATATGTGAATCCAAATCGCAAAGAATGAAGCTGCGAAACATAATTGAAGATCAAACGAACTTGCCAAGTGAAGATCGATCACAATTATGTGAGCAGCTTCATTCGACGCGATTTATATAAACCCACCCTACATAATAAAATATTAACATAATTACATTTCTACCTTCAAAACGACTTAATATAATTTCGTATATACCCAACCCTAGTTTTAACAAATTAAAAACAAATATAAAATGGTAATATTCTTTAAACTAAATGAAAAGCCACACGAAATATTGCAAAGAGGAAGTATGGATAGGTGGGGATTAGGAAGTGGGATATTTGAAATAAAGTGTTGCTACTTAAAAAAAAAAAAAAAACTATAAAATTCCGTGCTAGGCTGATAGTTGGAAATACATCTACAATATGTGAATCCAAATCGCGTCGAATGAAGCTGCTCACATAATTGTGATCGAACTTCACTTGGTAAGTTCGTTTGATCTTCAATTAATATTGTTGTCGAAAGAAAAATTAATTAAATTATAAATCTTAAGCAACAAAATCTCTTACTATACATAGTTACTTTAACTTTTATAAAGGAAGAAAGGTGAAAAATCACGTCATCTGTCGCAGTAAATCTTAGCAGCGAACGAGATAAAATGAAACAATGCGCCGTCCGTGTCCCTAATTGTATACTCTTGTTGAGGGTTTTCAGAAATAAAAATACTAGAAGTGAAATAAAAAAAGTGTTATCCTCACTAATCACGCTTATTTATATATAAATAGGTAAAGACAAAACAGTTCCTTTAGCTGCTCTGTTTATTAACGGACTTGTTTTATTTAATAGCTATTATTTTTCGTATATGCTTTTCCTCTGATTATGTTTGTTACTTTTTACGCTGTCATAGCTTATGGGATTTGAGTGGAATTTGGAATGCTTAGAAGCAACACATAGGCTTCTTTTAACGGTGTATCTGCTAGGCGCGCCAACACGGCTCGATCGAAAATGAGTAAACGGGCTACTATTATAAATACAAAAGTTAATATGTGTGCATACGTGTGTGCGTGCGTGTGTGGTGCGTGGGTGTAGGTGTGTGTGTATGTGTGTGTGTGTGTGTGTGTACGTGTGTTTGATTTTGATTGAACAAGATATTATATGCAAGATTTAGCATTCACAAAGCGAACTCAATTAGAACATGTTGCCTTGAACGTTATAGAAATTAGATCGATCAGTATCAAGTGGTCCAATTCTCTATTCAAAATTGATTCTACAGGGACTAACGTTTCGAAGACAAAGTTATAGCAAATATGTACATATTATGTATGGATTTGAATTTATCATTGATTGGTTTAATGTAACGGATCAAAGCGTTTTTATTTAATTCGGAAAAGTCGTTATAGATTATGTCAAAGCTATAATAAATTTTATGTAAAATTGCCACTATTAAGACTAAAAATGGTATTAAAATTTTAATAAAACAAAATTGTAACGAAGTTAGTCGTTCTAGTTGTTTGTTTAATCATACATCACTTAAATGCAACTTAGAGATTTTGTTTAACTTAATGAATACTAATGTTCGACGAGTGAAAATTGACATTTATAAAAATTTCAGGAAATTATTTATGAATAGAATTTAACTACAGACTATAAAGAATATTTAAAACCTTCAGGTAAATTTCTAAGAAATTAATTAAATTTGTAAGAAATCTTTTATTTGTTAACTCTAACGCCGCGCCGGCGGCGTGTCCGCGGTCGTGGAGGGTATATAAAAGGGTTTAAAAAAAATTATTGACCAAAGCTCCTCAATAGCCAAAACAATGGTAGACAAACAGAGGAGAAAAAGGCACTGAATTGTTTTATTTTTGTTTATTTTTGTACAGATTATGTCAAAGAAAGTAATAAAAGCCTTTTTAATACCCGAAAGTAATGGATGTTGAAAGTTTTTCACCTTTAACAAACTATTTTGTTTGCGTGTTTTCTCATGACAAAGTGGCTTGAAAATAGACGACCAATTTAAGTGTTTGACTGACTTCAAAAAAGGAAATAATTAAAAATATTCTTTAATAAGTTGTTTACACCAAAAAGTTAATATATAAAATAAAATAACAAATACCTATGGATTTATTTGAAGTGATATTTCACAGTCGGTGTGTTTTATTGGTTAACAAGTAGGTAATTAATTTTAAATCTATACATATAATAAAATTATATATATATATATATATATATATATATATATATATATATATATATATATATATATATATATATATATATATTTGGGGCTTTACTCTTAATAATCTATACATATAATAAAATGCTAACTAAGCCGGATCTGTACATTAAATATTTTTTGGAAATCTTATTGAAATAGACATTATTATCGTTACAAAAGCCGAATCTATACTTTTTAGAATTACTGTCTGTCTGTCTGCGTTCACATCACGAGAAAACTACTGGACAGATTTTGATGAAATTTTGAATGATGATAGCTGGTTATCCTTGTCAACATAAAGGATATTTTTAACGCAAAAAATATCTCATCTCTGAAAAATCTATACTAAACGTTAAAACGTAAGTAAAGTCGAATTCGAGCGAGGGTGAACTGCTAATTAAATATATGTATATAATTCGTCAAAGTTTCATAGCATCTCATAGCTCCTGTATCTTAAGTATATTTAAGTAACGCTTTCATCAAAACCCAACGATAGTCATATATATGTTAATTTATAATACACAACGACAATCAAGCCAGTAACTGGTTCATGCTACGCGTAATTGGAACTTATAACCGATGCTCTCTCGATTAACTCATGCAAATTGTTATTAGGATAGCATTGGACATTGAAGTTTAAAGATAGGAAGTAAACTATTATCAACTGACTTTATAAAATAGCGAGGTACATTCTCTCTTAGGTTAACGCGAATATAATGTAAATATTTGTGTTTGTATGTGTGTATGTTAGTTACTTCTTTGTGATAAAATAACTGGACGAATTTGAATAAAATTTAGTACATATGTATAGACTTCCTGATTGGAGTATTACTGACCTGGAGTAATAGGCTTCTGCTAAGGGCCGGGACGCAACCGAGTAAAGCGCGGGTAAGACAATATATCTAACGTTTTGTGGCATGAGACCGTTTGTAGTAACTATGACAAGTGTAATGAAGTCCACCGTAGACTTCTACGTGACAATATTTGCTATAAAGTATCCGAAAATTTGGCATTGAAAATCAAAATAAAACACGTATTACGGATGTATATTTTAGTGTATATGTGAGCTAGTATTATATTCCTTTCAATAACTAAGTTACTAAACTATAGACAATAGATATATAAGGACTATGAAGATATTATTTACGACGTCATACATAATATCTTTATTGTCTTATATAAGTTTCATGAAAAACTATATCTTAGGTGTATAATATAAAAGTGTATTATCACTACATATTCATAAAATGAATTTCCTCCACCGCGTCTGTTTGTCCGCGTGTCTGTCTGAACGCTTTGAACGTTTTTTGGATGTTTCGCGTAAACTAATAAAGTTATAAGAAAACATTGTATACGAAATTATTCCTTTTAAAAGTATGTAGTTAGAAATATATACATATATTTAAACATCCGAGCAAATCGAGGATAATTCTAATGATAATCAGAATATTAGTTAAAATAAACAAGTACATACATTAATAATTGATTGAGAGAATTTAATCTATTTCAATTGCGGTACAGTGGATTAGTTATAATGGATTAAATCATAACAAATATTATATTCATAGTGCGTTATTTAATTGTTGAAGTAAAATTTTATAATACGTGCTATTGGATCAAAATATTTTTAAGGCTAGATTATAATTATACACAAATAAAACTATAGATATTGCAGAGTAATAAATACTATGTGATATCCTCCGAACCGATTTCGGCCACGGCGTCTAATCTCACTGAAACTAGCCAACTGTGCAGAAAATATTATAGTACACAATGAAAATTATTTAACAGGAAAACTTAATAACTGACTTGCCCCGACTCGAGTCACGAACCCAGGACTTCCGTATCTACAGCCGTACATGCTAGCCACTGGACTACCGAGGCAGTTAGTAAGACCATGCACATAAATATCAAATACAGGTTAATGTCTTTCGTTTATACTGTATTTATATATACATATACAACTTCTAAGTGAAGATAAAACTGGAATAGAAAATAACTAAGTCAGGAGTAACAATATATCTCTCGATACTAAAAACGTGGCATCTTCCAAGATGTATCTAACATTGTAGTGTAACATATTCTATTCTAAACTGGTATTGGCAACTCAAATTGTCTACAATAGAACTATTTTTATTTAACTTGCATGCATGTTATTTCTCATGAATTCAAATGACATGTGTAGAAAGGAATATTGTGTTAAGAACGTTTGGTAGACATTTACGGGACTTTAGATGAATTGAAAGAAGAGAAACATATAGTATTAACACCTCCAGGTACATTTCTAAGAAATTAATTAAATTTCTAAGAAATTTCTATTGTTAACTGTAACGCCGGCGTGTCTGTGCTCGTGATGGGATTAAGCAGTAACTATAATTTTTTATTGAATTCCAAAAAAAGATATTTTTAGTCTACGCTCCATTTAGTCCAATTAGCTAGAATGCACTATAAGATAACGAAATTTTCATATTCTTGCATGCTGACGAGTGACGACAATATAAATATTAACAGCAAACCAGAATCGAATGTCGACCTCCATCCATAATATACATACACGATTACTTTTAAATTAGATTTGTATTTTTATTTTAAATCTTTAATCGATTAAATCATCTTTTGGAGACGATGACGAGTATTTTGTACCATTATTTATTGTTATTTTTAAGCTAGTGTTAGTCAAAGAAATATGTTTTATTAACGTATTTCGCGAAATTTTTTACTAAGGGAATATTACTTTCGATATTTTGATTTGAACAATTAAGTAATATAGAACGTATAAGTCATATAAATTATTATATCTTAAGCTATTTTATTTTACTTTAATTTTAACATCGTGAAAGTTGATAACGGCGGGATGCAGGTACGATATGAAATTTAAATGAACTCTACCTGAGTCTCTAATTTCAGATCCTTTTGTCATTCGGAATCGTCCACAGTTCTAGAATTAAAGTAAATGGTGAATTTCAAAGTTTCACTGTGTTATATGAAAAGATTTCTTTGTATTAAATATGTAGTTGTGAAATAAAAGAATTTTGAATAGCTTATTTAAAATCATGAATAGAATTGTAATTTGAAGTATTATTTAACTTGTTCAAACAAGAATTTTTTTGCATTAATAATAACAAAAGAGCGTTAAGCTTACCTTTCTACGTAACTTTTTAAAAACCTATAAAAACCACTTGGTTTCGGAAGAAAAAGCCTATTACTATTCTTTTGCATGGTCGCTACTAAGATGATAACTACATACTCGTATAGAAGAAGATAATGACATATTAACAAAAAGGTTACATTTAGTACTGTTTAACTTGCTTGTTGCCAAATTGAGAGTTTTGTATACTTTTGGAAAGCACTTCCCTTTGAATGGCTAAATGAATTTCGATTGGTTTTTTGTTCTTTATAATTTTTTTAATAAGAACATAAAAAGGCAGATTTAATCTTGATTTAATATATTATACATTTTTGAAAAAAGAAAAACACGAAAAAAGCGGTTATATAGAATTCAATTAGTTTTTTAAAAAGTATTATATCTGGTGTTTCTCCACTTCCTCGGGTAAATAGTGTTTTTCGCCATTTCAACGGGTTACACTATTAATGAAATATTTATTATATAGCTTTATTATTTTATAGCTGGAAAAGATTTTCTTTAAAGATAAATTCACATTTATCCCAATTGAAATGAATTAAATTAAACTTTAATCAAGTAGACTTATACAAGCACTTATGAGTCGTCAATTTAATTTAAATAGAGTCAGCAACTCGGAAAACAGTTCTGCTGAGAAAAGCCGGCGAGAAACTCAACATTTGCTCTTTTAAATATCATTGAGTTACATTTTCTTTATTTTTTTAAAGTAACACTGTGGATAGCCAGTATATGAGTCAATATATCATAATTCTAAACATTTTCATTTAGTTTTTTTTCCTGAGGTGAATCTTAAAGCGACTTTTAGTAAATTCCACTCTACATTATAAAACTATTTACAACAAAATAATTACGAATTCATAATTTTGTGCTGAGAACATAATAGCCCGTATATTCTAAACAACGTGACTGTCTCTCAGAGACTATCAGTAGTCTAATAGAGATTTGAACATCGCTGCACTTTGTTTGCTCCACACCTATTTGCGTCTAACCTGAGACCATTGGAAGCAAATGCATTTTAGTGTTGGCCATCTTATATCGATAAATTTTACATTTTATTTCTTTACGGTTGATATACTTACATAATACTTTTCATGGTTTAGTAAAAACACTCAAACTCACAAATACAGAGGTAAACTCGCTAGCTTAAAGAAAAAAAACATTTTATTGCTTTAAATTGAGCTAAGTAAATTTCTATAACTTCCAAATGAAATATGAGATAGATTGTTACTTTCTCAGCGATGAAAAGGGTCGAAACCATATTAATAAAGGTTAGAATGTCCGTAAGTACGTCTTTCTTGTCTACCTACAGTTATATCTTTTGAATTTAATTAGAAATCAGTGAAATAAGGATCAAATTTACTACGAGTATGATGGTAGAATAAATACTAAAGTAAAACAACAGAAATAAAAACTGATTAAGTACGTGCCGGATAAATGTTAGGTGTAGCAACCACGAATAATATAAGATAGAAGATCCTGTTTATTGTCATTTGACAGAATTAAAGACATACATTAATTATTTTTCTAAATAACCAAAGAAAAAGATTCTCAATAAAATAAAGTTATTAATTAATATCATTAAGTACCTGCAGCTTCGTTCGCATTCAAACTTCCAATCGCTACTTAACTTCACAGGATCACCCGCTGGGCTAATCTGAAGATTTCCTGAAAATTTCATTAAAATCGCTCGAGCGCTTTTGGAGTTCATAGAGAATAAACATACACACATCGATTTTATATGTATAAATGTGTCCTTGATTTTCGGGACATTAACGTTACAACGGATGGATCTACTCTTGCTGTTGTACAAAAACACAGTTTATAGGCTTCTTATCTTAGCTTCTTAATCTTAGAAGAAATAGCGGTATACATTGGTAAATTCTTTACATTTTTTGCGTTACAGGCCAGTTTTTATAAAAGGCAGACGCATACCTTGCGTTATATTCTATAATAATATCTATTTCAATGAAATTCCAATAAAATATTTACGTATACTAAGAATAATTTTCTTAATTTGGGTAATTTTCGAAAAACAATCGATACACTAAGCCCATCTCTACCGTACAAGACACCTTAATAGTCCAGCACTTTGCTCATTTTACATAGCGACCGCTATTTTATGTGTTAACCACCCTCTGGTGTGTGCTTGTGTTTTCTTTGAATTCCTAACGTTATTTGCTCTAAGTATTGTAAAAATAAAGTTTTATGGTTACCAGAGCATTGCGTGAAGCAAAGTTTCTTTAGTAATTTGCATTTAGATGCATTAATAATTTTGTACGACAACCGAAAAAAATATTTATGTATATTATGAGATTTTAATTGCTTCTTATAATCTATATATATACTAAAATCGTAACGAAGCCGAATCTGTACATTGAATATTTTTTGGAAAATCTTATTGAAATAGACTTTATTATCGATACAGAGGCCGAATCTATATTTGTCTGCCTGTCTGTTTGTCTGTTACCGCATCACAGAAAAGCCACTAGAGGGATTTTGATGAAATTTGGTGTAGTGATAGCTGGCTATCCGGGTCAACATATAGGATACTTTTTACCGCAAGAAAATATCCCATTTCTGAGAAAAAATACATAAACTGCAATAATATGTAAAACCTAAGAATTTGGTTTTTCTCATCTGAACGCGGGCGGAGCCGCGGGCAATGCTAGTGTATAAATAAATGACTTATCCGATTTTGATGTACTTTAAAATTTTATAAATTTCAATATTAACTAAAAGGATTAAAAGCCTATATTATTTATTACAAGTTAAATATTATCCTCGATATTCTTACTGGTATTGATTCGAGTGACTCTTGTTCACTCTAGATACTGAGGTCGTGGATTTAAATTCCACATTAGGTTAATTATACATATTGAGATTTAACGTCTCACTAACTTTAATAGTGAAAGAATAGAGAGTGCACCCAGACGTCTTGTCTAATAAATACCCTTTTTTTAGCGTTCGGAAATGCATTCAGGCACGAGGTATAGGAGTTACTGATAAAGCCAGTACTATATCACTAAAACCCAACGGAACCTCCTCCGTCTTAATGGGTCGTCGCAGAATCGCTTACGCACTCAACTACGGCGCTCCACGGTCCAGCTGCTATCAGAGAAGTACCAGGAGCAACCCGTCTAATAGATATCCTACGGGAACATTATCATTCAAGAGGATTATCAGACTTTAGTTTAGAATGTTGTCAAAAATATTTAAAAAAAATATCCAACAAGAAAAATAATTGTTGAATCTTGTAACAAATATCCTTTTATAAATATAAAGTATAAAATACAGTGAATGAAATCTTAAAAAGTTTTTATAACATCGTGATAAGTTTTTGCGTATAAGCGATACCCAGTAATTAATTTAAACTTTTTACACGCCTGTATTAATAATGCTGATTGTAATGAGCTATTTTCTTTAACTTAATATTGAGTTTTTATTTTTAAAGCACTACTTGTTCCTCGTTTTTCTGTTAAAATGCAAAGTTATTAAGGGATTCAAAACTTTCTGCTTATTCATAGCCCTATAATGAAATAAATTATAATAAATTTCAACTAGTGAATCTATTAAATTGTCTTACTTAGACGCAAAGTAAATCGCCGCCTTAGAATAAGAAATTACAATAATTAAGGATTAATTTTGCAAATGAGACCTCTAATGAATATTCTATTTGCCTTCTACCTTCACTGGTCGTAATTGCGATAGGTCGTTGCTAGATTTTTACTCATTAACGTTTTGTAATACACTAATAACCATAGTTTTTTTTTAATTGACTCAAATATTTGACATTATAAATCTATACATATAATAAAATTCTAACTGAGTTTTTGTGCAAAAATCCCGTCGATCCGTTGTCACCTTGATGTTGATATAAATTTTTTTAGAGTTTTATTTTTTCATTGAATAAATCCAAAAATAATAAAACATACTTTATTAATTGTATCGAACAACAATAGTAATAAGCTTTAATCACAAATGTTTTCAATAAAACTGCCATCACTCTTTTCATTCAAAGTAATCTAAAAAAAAATAATTTTTATATGACCTTTCTTAGCGGATATGGAAATATGCTGATTTAATAATTTTTACTGTCTTAATTCAGCGATTGGCTCGAAGTTGATGAATCTTTCCACCACTTTTACCAAGTTGTCAGTTCACCTAATGAGTGGTCTACCTACGTTTCGATTTCCAGTACACGACCGCCACTTAAGAACTTTTCGTCCCCAGCGGCCATACCTACACTAAGCTTGGACATCAAGCGGACTAAGGTCACCTTGGTCCACATATCTCCGCACTTCTGATCTCGCAGTGAATCTCCTGTATAGATAATAACATGAAACAATTTTCTATATTCTATTTATGGCTAAATAAAGAAAACTTGACGTGAAATAGAAAAAACATTGTTTATTGCACAGAATTTCTTACTCAACACCGTCGTTAAATGTTGATACGTAGTTCGTAAAGCACTTGAGTAAACGTGCAGAGATCCTACAACTTTGTTATAATCTATTAGTAAGACTATTATATCCTCGTGTCATACAGGTGTATGTAGGTTACAACGTAGTTAAAGTTTAAGTTGTTTTAAACTAACTTAATGTACGGCGCGGTGCAGAATTTATTATGCTGTGTTTAATCTATACTTACTAAAACGCAATAAGTGATAAACTATATCATAATATTTTATGAGTCTTTTGTATATTTTTAGTTTTACGAATAGACAAATAGTTTAATTTCATTATTGACTTTTTAACGTTGAAGGAAAATCATCGTGAGGAAACCTGCATGTCTGAGAGAGCCTAGCAAGTTTTCGAAAGACATGTGAAGTCCGCCAAGCCGCACTTGGCCAGCGTGGTGGACTATGGCCTGATCCCCCTCGTATTGAAGGGAGGCCCGTGCCCAGCAGTGGGACGTTAAAAAGGGCTGAATATATACATATATTGACCTTTTTGGTCTTTACTTTAGGGCTTCAGATAATTGCCTTGCTGCTAAAGAGTATCCACTAAAATAAAAAATCTCAAATCGGAATTTTGATCTTCCGCATGATACAGAAAGCCATAAAGTAACTACTAAAAAGGTCTCCTTAAATACACTGTCACCATGTAATACACCGTCCTTAATATCCTACTGCTGGAAGGGGGATGATATCCCTCTCATGTGAGGGAGATTGGACTACGCTGGCCAAATGATTGTGATTGAGAAAATTGTTTTAGTAAGACTTATTTATTGTTTTAGTAAGAGATAGTTTTATAACGTACTAGAATTGCCCGCGGCTCCGCCCGCGTTCAGATTACCAAAAACCAAATTCTTAGGGCTTACATATTAGTATTCTCTTACAATGCAGTTTTTGAATTTTTTCTCAGAAATGAGATATTTCCCGCGGTAAAAAGTATCCTATATGTTGACCTGGATAACCAGCTATCATCATACCAAATTTCATCAAAATCTGTCCAGTGATTTTCTCGTGATGCGGTAACAGACAGACAGACAAAAATTCTAAAAACTATAGATTCAGACTCTGTATCGATAATAATGTCTATGTCAATTAGATTTTTCAAAAAATATTTGATGTTCAGATTCGGCTTGATTACAATTTTATTATATGTATAGATTAGTATTACTATTAACTGTGAGTCACTTTTATACTACTCAGAAGTGTAAAATAAGAGTTTGAACCCGCCTGCCTTCTCACGAGCACGTTAGAAAAGGGTTACTACTAATCTACATCAGAATTTACATAAATAAATCATCATACATTTTTGAGTTTGGCTTTCTTCAAAATAAGCTTTGAAGTCTAAAATAAAATGTATATTTTTATAAAACAACCACGTTGATTACAATCTCTCTTAATTTTCGTTATTACAAAGCACAGACATTTACTTGGTTTCTTCATTAAAAATACGCAAATTAATCATATTTTACTTAATCAAGTAAACGCTTGATTGTGTTTGTTATGATAAATTCTATATATAATTTTAGTTTTATTTAAACCGCGTTACTTATTAAAAAACATTTAGTTAGTCTAGGGGCTAACATCTCCAACTGCATATCCTATGGTCTTGGGTTCGAGTCCGGGTCGGGCCAAGTTTAGTAATTTAAAAAAAATCTATGATATATGAGTATCTTTAATATGGTCCGGAGATGGGAATTGGCGATATATAATTAAAACCGTTAATCCTGCGCCTGATCTTTCACCGGTGGCCAAAGTCGGTCAGAAGAACATCATCATCATCATTATCGTATTATTATTTTTTATCTAATATTATATATCTAATTAGTAATTATATAATAATAAATCTGAAGAGTTTTAGTTTTTATTTTTGTTTGTTTGAACGCTTTAATTTTTACTACCAGTACACTATCAGTCCAATTTAAGAATGTTTCAGTAACAGCCTGGACTTGGGAAGTTGCCGGTGTTACACCTCCGTGTGTCGGATAGTAAGTTAAGCCAATGGTCCTGCGGTTGATCTTTCACTGACCATGTTCAATTTTATCGTCCCATCAGAATGATGAATGAAAGGAATAGAGAGTGCACTTGTCTATACTTATGGTCTATAATATCTCCTGGGCTGTTGGCTAGTCTGAGTAAAATGGTTACCGTAGCTAATAAGAGTCATATATTTTTGCACTCATTACTTGTACGGTGCTTATTTTATATTAATTGCAAAGATTTATGATAACAAAAACTAAGTTGCCTTCTAAATCAATAAAGCCTTAATTTGTCTAGCAATAAGTATTTTCATATATCCAAAAAGAAATGGATAAGGGAGAATGTATTATGTAACCTATTTCTATATTCCTTAATATCAATAGATGTACACTTTAAATTAAAAAAAACTTATTTGTCCTAGAATAATCCATAAAGTACACCATATAACTACCTAATTAATAAGTAAATTAATAGTTAAAGTTTTAACTTTTATCTTCAACACTTTACACCGTATTTAGTGCACTTCGACAAACTTAAAAGACCGTATAAATTTTATGCGTCTGTTTACATAGGCTTGATAGTTTCCGTCCTTTTTATATACTTACGATCGGAAAGAGAGGTACGTTTTGGTTTAAAGGACAAAGTCTTGGCCCAGAATGTTTGTATCTCAGCAGTTTATGAAGGCAGATAATGGGAGTGTAGCAACAGCAGATGGGTCTTATTTGTGGCAAGTAAATAAGCGATTACAAATCAAAAAAATATATATATTTGAACTAAATTTATGTCTAAATACATATAAATTATGTCATTAAGACATTATCAAATTTGAGTTTTTATTGTATTGCTATATTATTATATTTCTTTGTGAGTTATTTATAAAAAATAACTTATTTACTATATTTATTATTTTTATTATTATGTAAAAAAGTAATTATATACGTAATTTTAAATATAAATCAGTTTTTTGGATAAAAAAATCGCAATTTTTTTAATTCCAATGAATATTACTGTCTAATAGTATTTGTTTTTTGAGCTATAAACTTTATATATTTTAATTTATTTTTTGCTAAAGGTTTAATGGCCACAAACGGTTTCTTAGATGACTCAGCCGTAGAAATTATTCCGTCGGTCTTTGTTTGAAACTTTCTTGTTTTACTCACAATAGATGTAGGATTCGAAATATTCAAAACTCTCATATATCTCGCTTTTGAGTCCTTTTGTTTTGTAATATATGATATATTTTCAACATTTCCTATAGATATTTGATAAAAGCGTTTCACAAGTAGGTAGTTGTAAGATAGAATAATTATATCACTTATTTTCACCAAATTCTACAATAAGCAAAATGTAATATATACGACCAATCACGAGAATATAACATCAAAATGAAAACGTACATCTTTGACGATACGCTTGGCTGAGTTTGTAGTGACCCTACTTGTTGTGCCAACGGTCGCAGGTTCGAGTCCCGCTGGGGACATCCATTTGTGTGATGAACACGAATGTTTGTATTCCAGTCAATGGGTGTTTATATTTATAATTTATGTATGTATTTAAAGTTATATGTGTGTAGTGTATCAACTATCTGGTATGTAGATAGCAGGCCTCGTAACTTATCATGGAACTAGATGGTGCTAGTGTTAATGTCCCAACATATTTTGTTTATATTTATTTATTCTGTAATATTATAATAAATCTAGTATATTTAACTGTTTATTAGGATTTGAATTATTTTTTTCTAAAATTTGATTGATCAATAATTGTTGAAGAGGTCATCTCACATCACGTATGACTCTGAGGATCTAAACAGCAATATATAAATAGACTTAGCAAGCGAAGCTGCGGGAAAAGCTAGTCTAAGAAATGTTCATAAGCATTTTTAGCTTTAATGAAAGCAATATGGTTAGATGTACTAGTTATTGCCAATGGATTTTGAGCAGTATGTTATCGATATTTACGAATTATATTTAGCATTTTATTTTTAAGCCACTGACTCAAGTTATATTTGAATTTGTAAGATAAATTAAATTATAAGTTCATTTATGGTTACATGGTTTTGTAAGTTTTGATGAACTTTGAAATCTGTCAAAATACACATATTCAAAGTTTTGAAGCAGTGTCTAGGAACTTTACATTTAATATTAAAAGTTTTGGCAAATTAAGGTAACCGTTGCCAATAATTAATACCTGTTTTCTTGCAAATATTCTGTAAAATCTCTGCAAATATTATGCAAAATCTTGAATGTTGAATTTTTTTTATACACCACACCACAAGTTTTTGTTTTTGAATTCACCAAAATTGTCATAACAATTAATCCACCAGTGATAATTTAAAAAAGTTTCGAATAATATCAATATTTGTGTCATAGACTAATTCATTGTATGAACCACTTGCCTTAATTGTTAAAATAGACTAATTTGAATAAAATAACATAATTATGTAAAGTAAACGTCAAATTCTGCTTTTAGATGTTCACTCAACATATCCGTGTGATATCCAATTTACGTGACATTAACGAACTAATCTTTGTTCAACTAGTACGCTTTATTTTGAAAATATTAAAAATATTGTAATTAAATTAAGAATTTTCATATAAATGACTTATCTAAAAATTATCTATGCTAAAAGCATCTTAGCGCATCCATGCAAAATGTCGTCTAAAAAGTTTCATTCATATTATCATAAAATTAGGAAGGAGCGCGGATTAAAACAAGATGGCACTCTACAATCGCTGTAGAAATTATGAAAATTGTATTGAAATCAGTGGCGTAGCTATGCCAATGCTAACAATGCGGTTACATTGGGCCCCTGATTCAAGGGGGCTCCAGCTTACCACAAGCGAATCTTTTATTTAAAAAAAATTTTTGAGGATGGTCCTCATATAAGTTAAAAAAAACTCGCAAGAAAAAAGTGTCCTATATTTCTGCATATTTTTTTATATTTTTTTTTTTGCATTAGGGTCCAAAAAGGATAATTACGTCACTGATTGAAACACTTAATTTAAGAGTTTGCGTTGAGATTGCCAACGCTAAAAAAATTCCGTCCATATATGAAGAAATATAAGAAAATTTTATCAAAACCAATTTCGTTTCTTTTATTGATGAAATAAAAATTCAAGAGGCATCTAGAGTTTATAAAAACTTCTTTAACAAGTTTCTTGTATTCCAATCAGGACAAGTTTCTGCTGTATCTCGGAAAGTTCCGATATCCATTGAGAAACTATAGTAAAGCTAAACAGACCAATATCGAAAATAACTGAACTCAAACTCGCAGTTTTCAAACTAAAATTAAAACTTACGAAGGAAACGATAATTTCATAACTAAGTAATATTTTTTACTGAGTAATAGCAATAGCTTTTAGTCTTTTACAAATGTATTTGTTTATTTCAGGCAAAAAATAGGTCAGTAACAATCATTTGTATTAGTGTTGGCGTAGTGGTCGAAATTTGATTATCGTCATTATTGAAAATTGGATAATGAGAAAAAAGGAATAAAAAAACTGTTTCAATTTTTTTTATTAATAAGACTAAAGCTCGGCAACAGATACTAAATAAAAATATAAGAAAATCGGTCGGCAAATAGAGAAGAAATAAGTTTTGAACTGTTTTGTCTTTGCCTATTCATACATAGATTTTATGACGTGTGTACATAAAATAAATGCAAATTATTAATTTTTACCTTTTCACCAATTATGTTTTACGCAGTAAGAATTGATCAAAGAATGAGTACTACTATTACATCTGACTTTATTATAAATATGAAAAAAATGTTAGGCAGTTACTATGTATAATGTATACTTGTATTCTGTATCGGATGATCTTATATATATATATATATATATATATATATATATATATATATATATATATAATATATATATATATATATATATATAATGAACTGGTAAATGTTCTTCACTTCAGTTTTTCATTAATTTTAATTGTGAAGATGGTTAATATAATCTTGATATTTTACGATTGTAACAAATTATTGTTTTTAATTATTATTCGTATTATTTTTTTGGATATTTTATAGTATCAGAAACCTCACTTAATAAATTTATGATTATTGCTAAATACATTAATCCCGTAGATGAGCATTGTGATATCCAAGCGAGTTTCTCTGAACATATGGCACTAATATTCAACGGCGTCCAACTCATATTGGCACTGCAAACTAAAGAAATTTATTTCAATTTATATAGTTCAACATTGATTAATTTAACAAATATATAGTACAAATGTAACAGCAGTTCAAATGATTCTCATTCTTTAGTAATGTTTCTCGAAAAATAGAATGGTAACTCCTTTTAAAATTTGCAAATATTAACAGTTTTTTTATCGAATCTCCGCAAGATCACAAAAAATTGGAAAAGTACGGACTCGCGTTAGGGCTTCTGTAGCACCGCACAATACCGATATGTATTGGCGTTAAATATTCACCAATATAATAAAATTTTATATTTATTATACTAAGAATAGATTATTATCTTTCGATAAAGCAAATCCAAAAAAAAAAAATACTTTTTTTTCAATTAATATAGCTTAATAGGCATCTGAGAGACCCTTCGGTTATGAAACTCTATAAATCAGATGACCGTCGTAGCGCAGTGGAGATGTCTGACTGGCGGACTGGCCTATAGTGCTGAAGGTTGCTCAGTTCGAATTACCTCTTGTTTTATCTTATTTTTTGTTATTTTACTACATATCAAAAAAAATACCTTTTGAAATATCGCTTTATAAATAATTTTATTATATTCACATTAGTAGCAGTGAGAAATGGTGTATTGATGGACGGAAGTGCTTCTTACTAAAAATGGTACTTTGTTATAAAAATAACGATAATCAGTACAAAATGAAAAAAATAACAGTATAATGTCATACATCTTATACAATATAAATATTTTTTTATTTTATTTCAAAATTACCCTTACATATGATGGGCGTAGTCGTAACATCATAATAAGGAGGACTTTCAATAAAATACTGTTTATATTATTTAATATTTTTATTATTATACCCTCCAAAATCTGTTTTATATAAATAATAAGTTTGTTCACCTTTTTCCAAACTTAACAAGATCAAAATCTTATTTATATTATATTTAAGAATAAATTTTATAGTATAAAATTATTGTATTGTTAATTTGTTAAAATATGCTTGAATTGCTTTGATCTATAAAAAAATTAAAAACGATGTATATTAATTAACATTATACTTTTCAATGGATTCAAATGCTCAGTAATTTTAACAAATAACATAAAAATGTTTTGCTCTAAAATATGTATGTATGTAGTTAGAAAATAATCTAAATAATTTACAAAGGAAAATAACAGTGTAAGTTTGTCAAAAAAATATAGTTCTTGAACAAAATATCTATTTCAGAGCAGAGAAATTATTACACTAATAACTAAATGCAAGCTAACCTTGAGCAAGAATTAACTTAATAAAGCACAAAATGGTAACATTTTTGAATAAAATTAACATAAACATTTTGCTATTCAATTTAAGTTTTTGTATTTACAAATTTTATTTTTAAAATATTAAATACTAAATAGATGTATTCAGCCCTTTTTAGTGTCCTACTGTTGGGCATGGGCGCGAGAGATTAGACCATAGTCAACCACGCTGGCCAAGTGTTTCCTCAGGATGCTTTCATTCACCATAAAGCAAAATGGTAATCATGTTGAAAAAAAACATAACTTATTTAATACTAAATAATTGTATAAATTAATATTTATAGATAATCTTCTTTAATCATATCTGACGCTTTTTCTGCAATCATTATGGTAGGGGCATTGGTGTTACCCCTAACTATCTTAGGCATAATTGAGGCATCAATTACCCTTAATTTCTTGATACCATAGACTTTTAATCTTGGATCAACAACCGCTTCTTTATCCCATACTGGACCCATTTTGCATGTTCCTACAGGATGGTATATCGTGGATGTATACTCTATAAGAATACAGGCAAAGTAATCGTATGTACCCCAAATATATTCGGTACACCCTGGTACAGGTGTTTTAACAAAGCTAGCACCACTATGTTTAAAGGCATCCGTTTCTTCTAAGCTAACTGCAAATCGCATTCCTTCTATTAACACATCTAAATCTTCTTTGATCGTGAAAAATGACGGATAAATCAATGGTGGACCAAATACCGGGTCAGTGTGATTCAAAAAAATGACACCTCGGCTCTTAGGTGTTAACAAAAGTGGTCTTGCAGCCAGGCCATTGTAAAAGGATAATGGAAAAATATTTGTTTCTATATACGTCGTTGGATCTGAAAAGAAATCTTCTACATTTCTAGCATCGAAATGAAATTGTATATCCGGTACATGTTCACGCTCATACTTGGTTTTAATGAAACCGATTCCGCTTAATGTACTTGTCGTTGCTAATGGACCATTCTTTTTAGGATGTTGTTCTTTATAATTACGAAGTTCTTGTAATAATTCTTGGCCGGTTACTTGAGTTGATGTTTTGTTCGATAAACTAATGATAAGCGCATTAGTGGTAACGTGATCTTGCAAATTATACCCTACTTTTAAATCAGCTAATACTGGAATGTTTAAACTCTCTAGATGTTCTTTAGGACCGATGCCAGAAAGCATAAGAATTTTTGGAGAGTTTATTGTTCCACTACTAATTATTACTTCTTTTTTAGCATATACGTTATATTGTATACCATTTTTGATATAGGTAACTCCATGAGCAGTTTTACTTTGCGGGTCGATAATTAATTTTGTAACAAAAGAATCCACTTCGATTCGGAGATTTAATCTTTTATCTCGGATAGGTTTTATAAAAGCAACATTTACTGAGTCCCTTCGTCCATCTCTAGACGTTGATTGTGCAATATCAGTTCCAATGTTATCTTCTCTATTTAAATCCTTTACTGGTAGCCCTCGTTCTTTAAAAGCTTCTACTAACATTAATGTATTGGAATCAATATATGAGAATCTTTCTACATTTAATGGTCCACCGACTGAGTGATAATATTTATCATGAGATTCGATGTCCTTGTTATTTTCAGATTTTTTAAAATAAGGCAAGACCTGCAAATAAAGATAAATGCTTATAATATTGTAGTATACTATAATGTTTTGCAATATTTAACTTTGTTGAAGGGACAATGTATCACAACTTTATGCACCTTTCCGCTCACTTATTTTCTCATATCCTTTACATTTTAACCCCCGACGCAAAAACGATGGGGTGTTATAAGTTTGGCGTGTCTGTGTGTGTGTGTGTGTGTGTGTGTGTGCGTGCGTGCGTGCGTGCGTGCGTGCGTGCGTGCGTGCGTGCGTGCGTGCGTGCGTGCGTGCGTGCGTGCGTGCGTGCGTGCGTGCGTGCGTGCGTGCGTGCGTGCGTGTGTGTGTGTGTGTCTCTCTCTCTGTGTGTGTGTGTGTGTGTGTGTGTGTGTGTGTGTGTCTCTGTGTGTGTGTGTGTGTGTGTGTGTGTGTGTGTGTGTGTGTGTCTGTGTGTGTGTGTCTGTGTGTGTGTGTGTGTGTGTGTGTGTATGTGTGTGTGTGTGGTGTGTGTGTGTGTGTGTGTGTATGTGAGAGTGTGTGTGTGTGTGTGTGAGTGTGTGTGTGTGTGTGAGTGTGTGTGTGTGTGTGTGTGTGTGTGTGTGTGTGTGTGTGTGTGAGTGTGTGTCTATGGCATCATAGTTCCCGGTCGGATGTAACGATTTTGATTCTTCTTTTTTTTGTTTGAAAGGTGAATTAATCGGGAGTGTTCTTAGCTATGTTTGATGAATATTGGTTCAAGATATATATTGGTTAATTTTTAAAATATTCAGTTTTTAGTCTTAAACATTAATTATGAACATTAGGAAGCCTTTATTACACGAAAGTCAAAATGTTATAAATTATATAGCATAATTGTTAGTTTGACCAATGAATACCTCTTTATAACTCCACCCATGATTTCCCAGCTCGGCCCAGAAATCATAATCCCGTTTATTTCCTCTCATGTAAACCATATAATTGAGAGCACTTGAGCCTCCCATTGTCTTGCCCCTTTGAAAAGATAAATATTATTATATATCAAGTTTGGTTAGGAAAATTATTAAACGAAAAAACTAAAGCACTTAAAAATAAGATTTTAAAACATGTCTCAAAATATATCTGTAGAACCTGTAAGCACATTAAGCGATGTCTTACATTTCATTATTTGTATTTCATTATTTTTTCAAGTCATACTCAAGTAACCTTAAAACAGCATTTAAAATATTTTGCCCAATTTGAATGATATTCTTGCGTTATAGAGAAGAAAAACACAAAATTTCTCATAATAGATGATGACGGCCATATTTAACACAAAATATGAGTGTTAATAATAACTAAAACGTGATAATTAAAATTAATTAACATCTATATACCTATACCATTTTATTTAAATCAGTAACGTGTAAACAATTATATAAAGTATTTATTTTAAACAAACATAAAAAATATTCTCACCGTAAGTTTGCAATTACTACAGTTAGAACTATTTAACTAGTTTGAAATCCCATTTATCTATGTCAATATTACAGGACATAATAAGAGCTAGCTATTATTTAGTACATATATACATTTTAAATTTATTCAATAAAATTTAACGCTGGTTCCTTATATATACATATATTTTGTTTTATAAATCTGCTTTGTTACGGTTATGTTGCTTTCACGTATACGATAGTTTACGACCTCAGAAGAGCCATTACTCGACCTAACTGTTGAGATGTAGCAATCGTGGCATCGTGATTTATATCCCAACCTACTCTTAATGGGACCAACATGCTATGGAGACTTAGCAAAGGGTTCTCCTATGAAAAATTTATGTTAGCTTAAATCTTCCGTAGGTCTATCTCGTTTACATTAAATAGTACATAATATTATATATTATGTTTATTATTAAATTTCATAATATTAAATAATATTTAATTCATAATTTTAAAAGGTAGTAGAGTGTCAAAATGTGTTAATCTTTGTTTATTCAAGATAATGAAATGTTCGTACAGCTTCTGTCTTGTATCAAATGGGAACCATCTCAAGAAGTAAATAATTTATGTATGTACATTGTACAGCCTTTGCATTGAACAATTGATGAACTTGACATTTTTTAACGATTTTATTTGTTTAAACAGATATGTATGTATAAGAGATTAAATAAGGCGTCATTCTCCAAGAGCTTACAAATAGAAATTTGTTGGTTTGTTAGATAGCCTTCCTCTATAATTGGGCTATCAAATGCAAAAAAGATTTTTCGTATCCGACTGGTAATTCGACAGATTAGCCCGTCCAAACAAACAAACTTTTTGGTTTTTTTATTAGTATCGATGACATGATAATAGAATCATAATATATCATCCTCACATATTTTTATTAGTAAGCTATTGTAGAATATTATCTTGTCTGCTACTGTTAGCCCAGAGGTCGAAATTTCACCCTAATCATTTTTAATAATTTTAGTCTAACATAATAATATGTATATGAATAAAATTAACCTTTTTATCTATATAAAAACTGTTTCCAAATTTTTAGTAATAACAAAACAACTAAAGCTTGTCAACAATTATTAAAAAAAAGAAAATCGGTTGACGAACACTGGAGAAACGGTACTGAATTGTATTGTCTTTGCCTATTTATATATTAGAAGGGGAATCAACAGCGCCCATAACGTTTATGGATTTTTTTCTCTCGCCTGTGCAAATCGGCAGATTATTGAATCCCACACTTTTCAGCATATAACTAGCCCACCACACCAAATTTTTTAAATATTTTGATCGGTTGCCCTAGACGCGCGACCTTATACAAAGGAGTTATATATGGAGGTGGTTCTCAACAGAGTGCAAGGTATACCCTCCCCCTGCTCCCTTATGATAATCTGCCTCGCATTAGTAAATCTCAAAATCCCCTCTTGGGCTCCCCTAATATATAGATTATAGATGTTTCTGACATTACCTGACCCAAGCACATGTTTGACCTCTATTAGATCTGCATGTCAGTTTTTCAGGTTGTGTTCTATAATTCCAATCGATGCTCGATCCTGCAAGTACTGGTGGTAATCCTGGTACCATCGTCACATCAGGCTCCTCTGGTCCAGCTTCTAATAGTAATATCTGTAAAATTAATATTTTCTTAAATAATAAATGTAGTAAGATTGTATGGGCATATTATGTATATATTTGTTACTCTTTTATGCTAAAGCGGCTGGATGCATTTGGATGTTTAGTACATAGATAGAATATGACTTGGAATTACACCTAAACTACAGTAAACATTAAAACTATTCGATAGGTGGCGTTGATCGATTTAGATAAGATGTAGGTATACATAATCTTCTATACTTATTATAAAAATAAGTCCCCCGGCCGCGTCTTTCTGTCCTCCTGTCTGTCCTCCTGTCTGTCCTCCTGTCTGTCTGAACGCGATAAACTCGAAAACTACTGAACGGATTTTTATACGGTTTTCAACAATAGAAAGAGTAATTCTTGAGGAAGGTTTAGGTATATAATTTATTATGCTTTTATGTAAATTAGCTGAAATACGGCGACAAATGTTGAAGAGGTCGCAAAAAATCTCGCCAAATGGGAACTTTCCACGCGAACGCCGCGTAAACTAGCAAAGATACAGTTAAGTAATGTACTAGAGAATTCAAAATCTATAAAAATGCTACAAAAAAGTCCGCGATAGCATATCTCTATCTCTTACGGTTGACTTACAATAACCACTTTTATGTTAACATTTTTAATTAAAAACATTACGTTATTTTCAAAGTTATTTTCTTTAGTTCGGTATTAATCCTTATCCAAATGAATATTTTAGTTAGCTTAGTCATTTAATGCAGATTAAAATTGCTCTTTACACTAAATCAATCAGATGAATAGTTTTTGAGATATCGTTGTTAGAAGTAATTAGTAGCGAAACATTTTTAATGCTTGGCGAGCATTGAGATGCCTACGGCGAGTCCATCCCCTCTGCCCCGCATCGCTCGACCGCCTGCTCAAGCTATATAAACCGGGCGATGTAGCGCGCGATCCTAGGATACTTTTTACCGCGGGAAAATATCTTATTTCTGAGGAAAAATACAAAAACTGCAATGTAAGAGTATACTAATATGTAACACCTAAGAATTTAGTTTTTGGTCATCTGAACGCGGGCGGAGCCGCGGGCAATGCTAGTGGTATATAAAAAGAAATGTTGATATTTTTGTATCAAGTCGCAAAAGGCACATAGGGATCGCGACCGAGCGAACTAATAAAGTAGGTATATGCTTTATATGGAAAATGCAATTACGTGTTAGCAGGTTAGATTTAGATTTCTTAGATACGTATATTTCAACATGCAGCTCAACCCTTTGATCTAGGAAATTTTATGTGTAAAAACAATCCAGGAAGTCGAAAACCTTGCTTCATTGTTTTCGTCTAGAAAAGTGAAAGGGAATCGAACATGTTTTGTTAAGTTTAAAAGATATAATATAGAATGGCTGTCATAATTTTTCTCCATTTTTTTTTTTATTTTGAATAATGCACGCACCAAATTTTCAATATAACGCAGAATAAACTATTAAGATTTATCACGAAGTCTGATAGCTTATAGTAGCATTATTTGAATTTATACTGTCTTATAGTTTCGTGCATGTTATTTCTTTTCTGTGTTTTTGGTGTTATGGTTTTTTTTTACTTCTTTACTATTAAAATTCTAATGATGCAATTTTTGTTACTATGAAAATTTACCTAATGACTCCAATGAGTATTTTTTCGGTACTCTCCATAGTTTTGAACTTCGTAGTGGACTACATCCACTTGAAATGTTCGTTATGTAAACCACTATATGATATATAATTGTAAAACATTTTTATCAAAAGTTCTGATGGAAATATCGAAACAAGCAATAACAGTGAGAATAAAAAATTATGTACCAATATGTTACCAAAAAAATTATTCAATTTCGTCTATTGGAATTAAATTAATTGATGTAAAGCGGTCGACTACCAAATTAACTTGATTACTCTTGAATTTTCCGTATATTTTTTATAGAATTTCAACTTTGATATCGCTACATATTGTTAAACTGTTTTTAATAATCAAATAAATGTTTTTTTTTTTTGAATATTTTTCAGTTGGAATTATATGGAAAATACAAAAATTAGCGTTTATAATGTTATTAAGTTTATATCACATAAATAGTTAAGTATATTTTATAAATAATTGCTTTGTCAGCAAGTTTTGGAACAGTTTTTCTTCACCTTGCGATAGAGAACTTATATCAACTATGAAGAAAATGAAGAACAAACACAGTTAAGCTCACGTAATTGATCGTTCTGTAGGAGATAAAGCAATATATATATATATATATATATATATATATATATATATATATATATATATATATATATATATATATATATATATCAATATATCCATACTAATATTATAAATGTAAAAGTGTTTTCGTTTGGTTTTCCTTCTTTCACGTTGAAACATAGCGACGGATTTGCTTGATTTTTTGTGTGGAGATAATTAGATGGCAGGAGAGTGACATAGGCTACTTGTTACCGCGGAAGATTATCTCATTCCCACGGGAAAACACGTTACAATACAAACCAAAAAATATTTATGATCAGATTATAAAATAGTTTTAATATATAGTAGTATATTATTTACTTTTGTTTGCGATAATTTATAATGTAACCATCTACTTAGTGTAAGTGGCACCACCCGATCTGACTACATAAAACATAAATAAATATAAATATGTACATATAACATATTATTCTACAATGGCCATTGCGTTGTTATCATGATACCCTAATTTTAAATTTTAATACAACTAAAATATAATACAACAGAAATGTTACATGTAAAATTTTACTCTTATAACAAATTGTCGTTTGAAATGGTTATGAGAATACTTGGTTGTTAAATTTGAAATCACGTTTTTACAATGAAGCAATTTTGTTGATGTATTTTCGCATGTATGTATACATAATATTATAATAATAAATAAATATAATATGTTTATTAATAAAAATATACCCAAAACCGACTTCAAGTTATAAATCAGTAAACGAATTTTTCTATATAAGCTTAATTATAAAAGTTTTCTCTTAATTTTGGAAATATTTAAAAATAATACAAAAATGAATCGTTCACCTCCGAAAGTTTTAAGCTTAGAAATTTGAAAAAAATATAAAGCTTCTTTAATTCACATAAGAATGATTTTTGAACTATTGAATCTTTAATTTTAGAATTTGTAGCAAAAAATATTCACATTAACTTTGGAATTAACCGAAACAAGCAAGTAAATAAATTTCGAGTAACAAGTATTCAAGCACTATTGTACTTTTTTAGAAATGGCACAAATATTTTGATAATAAAATTATTTTTTACTCTTTAGTGGGTTTTTTTGAAGTCGGATTTTTATAGTTTTTATTTTTCCCTTTTTAGTGTAGACATACTAGTAGCAAAGAAAGAAGAAAGTATTATAATAAAATGATCGCTTAAGCCATTTAGTCAGTTTGATGCCTATTTCTATATGGAGAGTGATAAACTAAAATTCGCTTTTATTAGTAACACTAAAAAATCTGGCTCTAAAATCCAATTTTAACGTAATGGGCTTGTTAAATCAAACAGAATAAGCCCAAACCCAAAGTACCTACAATAAGCCGTTCAAGAGTTCCACCTATCCACCTTCTAGCCTTTCCATCAGATCAGATCGACAATACCGAACCACTGCACTGTCAACGGAAATAGAAACACTTGCAAAGTTTCAAAGTAATATGACAATTAGAAGTAGGTTAAATTTTCACACGCTATTTTTCCACAATTAGGGGTGATATTATGGGGCTCGTATTTCTAACAAAACAAAAATTGTTCAAATCTGTTAATAAATGACGAAGTTCTGAGGTAACAAACATTAAAACAAACGTGTGTGTACTATGCACGTAAGAAGTTATACTTCTTTGGCGTAACAGAACAAAAATAGCTAAAGTTTTCATCTCTGTTTGTAAAAGGAATGCAGCTAACTTCATCATGTCGCTTTCAGCTAACTTCCTCATGTCGTCTTTTGACTGTCGGTGTGCGCGCGCATCGTAAAAAATTTACTCTCATATTTTTTTCAAAAGGTCCTAAAAGAAGTATAACTTAAATAAAAAACAGCAAAATTGAGAACCGCCTTCTTTTTGAAAAAAAATCGGTTGAAAATATAAAATATCCAACGACCTACGTATTACTCTCATTTGTTCTTTCTCACTCGTTTAAAGTATAAAACCCCTTGACTATTCATGGGTTCTCTTAGAAGTTTAGGGGAAATATGTAAAACACCAATTATAGGGCATCATATAATAATGACGCATTGAACTGGTAGGTTTCTGATCAGAACAAGTTTCAGTTTGATGCAAAGTTCCAATATTAATATTGAACGTCTATTGCGGAACTACTAGTTTAGCAAATAACAGAACTTAGTAAACTTCAACGGACAGAAAGTCGTCAAATACGTGTATATATTACTAGCGTTTCCTCTGGGCTTTTCTTGTTTACTTCATTTATTTGTAGTAGGGGATGATTTGAAACTTAAGAGTGGAACTCTTAAGTTTCAAATGTTGTGATCTCGTATTTAACATCCTGAGGATATTCTGTCTTTAACATTGAATTAGAATAATCGTCATTTTTAACAATTTATGATAAACCATCATAATAAGAGCGCATATAAATAAGTTTAAATTGATATTCGGGTATTAATTAATCTGATACTTCAACATTTAACTAAATAATTCATCGATTGAGTTACAGTTATATTCAATTTTAATCTTTTAGCTAGTACTTGGATATTTATATTTTATAGATTGAAAATATGGAAAAATTTGGGTATTCTAGAGGTGACCTATGAAAATATTTATGTACAACCCCTAAAGGATTTAGTTAAAGATGGAATAGTTTGAATATGATTTCCATGGTGCCACCATTCAGGGACAGATTTTATTAATTTAAATTTTTACTTCTGAATAACATACTAACGACCTTCGCTTCTCTCAGATGTGTCCCTTAATGCCTATCCAGGTATACATATGTGTTTGTCCAGATCATAGTCTGTCTGTCTTTGTCCGTCTAATAAATTATCTATTTAATTTATTACTAACGGCCCACCCTCGCTTCGCTCGGGTTCGTCGCTAGGTACGTTTTACATAGATATAAATAGTTATAAGCCAGCGTTAGCCATATAATTTTTTTTTCGTTAAATTTTCTGTTTTAATACTTATTATCCTAAGAGAAATCCGAAAAAAACTTTTTAACAAAAAAATAAAAACCGACTTCAAACAAAAGCACTAAAAATTAAAAAATAACTGATTGGTAGTTTTCATTTACTATACATACCTAATCAAATATTTTCGAAGTCGGTGTGCTTTGCTTTATATGAGCTGGCACCGATTTCGAAAATATTTGATTAGGTATGTATTTAATAGGTAGGCTTTAATTACTTAGCCAAAGCACACCGACTTCGAAAATATTTGATTAGGTATGTATAGTAAATGAAAACTACCAATCAGTTATTTTTTAATTTTTAGTGCTTTTGTTTGAAGTCGGTTTTTATTTTTTTGTTAAAAAGTTTTTATTTTTCCCTTTTTAGTGTAGACAGTAGTAGCAAAGTAAGGATTCTAACGTGTTAGGCTTGTCAAATCAAACAAAATAAGCCCAAACTCAAAGTATCTACTATTAGCCGTTGAAGAGTTCCACCTATCCACCTTCTGGCCTTGCCGGGCCTTGCCGTCAGATCAGGTCAACAACACCAAACCACTGTACTATCAACAGAAATAGAAATACTTGCAAAGTTTCAAGTCAATATGACAATTAGAAGTAGGTTAAATTCATCATTAGTTGTTTTTCCACCCTTAGGGGTGGTATTTTTTTTGAAATTTAAATGGGACCAATCTGGAAGTATACCCTTTCAAACAAAACAAAAAATGTCCAAATCGGTTAATAAATGACGGAGTTCTGAGGTAACAAACATAAAAAAAAAAAAAAAACATACAGTCGAATTGAGAACCTCCTCCTTTTTGAAGTCGGTTGAAAATCAAATATCATAAAGAAATAGTCCAGCCGTTCTTGAGTTATAAATGGTGTAACTAACACGACTTTGTTTTATATAATATATTTACCTTTAATAATAATATTTTTTTTTTTAATAAATAAATTGGTCGAGCCGTTCTCGAGTTTTGCACTTAGCAACATTCGTTTTTATTTTGTATAGATTAATCTACTCTTCTGCGTAATTTTCATCCAAATCCGTCCAGCCGTTTCAACATGAGCTACTAAAAATGTTAGTGCATAATACAATCAATCATCAATCAATAACTATATATTATGAAGATTATCACTCCCTGAAATTCAAGTGGATGGGTATTAAAATTAATAGATTCAGAACAACTTAGTCGCTTTCAACTCTACACACATAGTCACAAGGTCGATGCTACAAACTCCGTACTTCGACTACCGCACTGTGTCGCACTAGGACTTTCAAATTCATTATTAAGTCTTTATCGACGTTACACAAATACAATACATATATTCTATACATATATTTATTGCACATCATTATTTTACATTACATAATAGAACAAAAGTTAAGTAGAAATAATACATAGGCGGCCTTATCAGAGACAAAGAGGGAGTAATCAATCTAAACTATATTTAGAAATGAGTACATTGTTACAGAGTCGTTTAAAATTATTGACTTTTAAAAAGGATACACTAAATTGACATATTTTTTGGCGTTGTGTATCTTCGCCAATCATAAATGTTTAAGCGAATATTTGAGATCTTAAACCAAGCAATGTTTTCGGTTTTTTTTTTCGTGATATTATTTTAACGTTTAATTCCCTTCGTTCCGAATGCTTATCTACAGATAAATACGGTCATCGAATGGTGAGAAAAAATAGTTTTATTTAAAATATTCATAATTCTTTTAAATAAATTTTATCTCAGAAGAATCCATTCTTCTTAGTCGAATAATCACTTTTAGGGTGATTTCGAAGTCGATGTACTTTTTTGGTAAATTAATTATTTTACATTCGGTTTATAATAATATGCGGACGAATCGAATATAGGACGAATAAAACATAAATATTTGTCCTTATAAAATATATAAATTGCTAGCAAAACCCGCGGCTTCACCCGCGTTTAATCTACAAAAAAAACTTTTGCTTTATGTTATATAGCGACTCACCCTCACTTCGCCGGAGTTCGTCCCTATGTATTTATATAATATTTAATTATTTGGTTAATGTTCATACAAAAATACTAATATCGCAATTTGAAAATGGTGGTTGGGGGTAGGAGGCTGACAAAAACTTTACGATCTATTCTAATAGCTACAAATGTTCAAAAAAAACATTCAAATCGGTCGAACCGTTACGGAGGAGTGACATACACGAGATATTTATATATTAGATAAGGAAGGACGAATAGACTAATAAATAAGTATGTAGAATAAGTCACTCGGCTCAGCTTGGTTGGCTAAGGTTATTTTCCTTTTTCAACCGACTTCAAAAAGGAGGAGGTTCTCAATTCGACTGTATGTTTTTTTTTTTTATGTTTGTTACATCAGAACTCCGTCATTTATTAACCGATTTGGACAACTTTTGTTTTGTTTGAAAGGGTATACTTCCAGATTGGTCCCATTTCAATTTCAAAAAAAAATACCACCCCTAAGGGTGGAAAAACAACTAATGATGAATTTAACCTACTTCTAATTGTCATATTGACTTGAAACTTTGCAAGTATTTCTATTTCCGTTGATAGTACAGTGGTTCGGTGTTGTTGACCTGATCTGATGGCAAGGCCAGAAGGTGGATAGGTGGAACTCTTCAACGGCTAATAGTAGATACTTTGAGTTTGGGCTTATTTTGTTTGATTTGACAAGCCTAACAGGTTAGAATCCTTACTTTGCTACTACTGTCTACACTAAAAAGGGAAAAATAAAAACTTTTTAACAAAAAAATAAAAACCGACTTCAAACAAAAGCACTAAAAAGTAAAAAATAACTGATTGGTAGTTTTCATTTACTATACATACCTAATCAAATATTTTCGAAGTCGGTGTGCTTTGCTTTGTATGGGCTGGCACCGATTTCAAAAATATTTGATTAGTTATGTATTTAATAGGTAGGCTTTAATTACTTAGCCAAAGCACACCGACTTCGAAAATATTTGATTAGGTATGTATAGTAAATGAAAACTACCAATCAGTTATTTTTTACTTTTTAGTGCTTTTGTTTGAAGTCGGTTTTTATTTTTTTGTTAAAAAGTTTTTATTTACATACAGAAACTCCTGCACCAAATATAATTTTTTAACCTTAAAAACTTTTGAACTCAAAATTAAGGGATTGAAAAGAATAATTTTCTAGCCCGGTAGGTTAAGGTATTTTTTTTTTTGTATATAGAAACTCCTGCATTAAAAATCACTTATTTTACATTAGAAAACAAAAAAGTGATATATATTCGTACAAACCGACAATATTCAGACGAATAATATATTTTTTATTCATCCGATTATCGGACGAATAGCAATGACCTCATTTATTTATTATTCGTCCTTATTTTAAGTACGATAGCAATAGTAGTATTAATGCGAAATTGATATAACTATCTTGAGATTGAATATATTTGAATTAAACTACAGCTATTCAATTCCATTCATATCTATTGAACAATTTACCTAAAATTTAGTCAAGGTTGTATAAAATGAAGTACTAGTACATTATTTAATGTAACTTCGATGTCAAATTTTTCGATTTCTTATATAGTTTTAAAATAATAGATGGCGTTAAAATGTTAAGCTTGACAAAAATAACAATAAACTGTGCCGATTTTGATTTGATATTTCGTACTCGAACTGGTCTTTGATCACTTTTTATTTAATTAATTTATACATCTTTTATTGCGCAAGTTGTTTTCCTAAAATTTTTTACATATTTTTAATTATAAAGATTGAAATATTTTTAATTATATACTTTATTCACAATATTTATGAATAAATTTGTTACATAATAAGCCGAATGTCTTAAGTCGACCAAAAAAGGACACAGGCGTGACATCCTTTCCTCGAAGCCATTCTGGACACTTTCGACCCTCCTGTAATTCGTTGTGGTAAAGCTAGAAGCCTAAATTTTCAGTGACTAAGAGGATATAATATAACTAAGTATATTCCCAAATTATATTCAATTTAAACCAGCTGTTTAAAAACTTTAAAAACTAAAAACTGATTCTAGAAAGGACAAAGGATATTTTTTATCCCGTAAATTATCCCTTAAGGGGGTAAAAATGGGGATGAAAGTTTGTATTGGCAAGCAAGCTAAGGACGAACCCGACCGAAGCGAGGGTGAGTCGCTAGTTATTAAAGCCAATTTAACTTATCACCATACCCTACAATACTCCACCATATAAAAATTTACAATATACAATTTTAATTTAAAAATTTGAACGTCATTAATTAACCTCGTTACTACATACATGTACTATTTACGTAAAATTTAAATATCGTTAGGCATATACTTTATTATACATTCTAGTCAGGCGATGCAATACTCACAGAAAAAAATGTTTTTTCGTAACTCAAGTTCGTGTCTATAATTAGACCAATCTAGTTTAAGCAAGCAATTTAGCTATATTCCATTAGAATAACTATTTTGTATAAGTGTGGCAACATTTTGTTTAATAGTTACTATTATTATTGGGTGCTAAATGCTTCACTGATCACAATCGACTTATAGGAATGCGGTAAATTGACATTGAGGATGATTGAGCAACACTGTTAAGTTTCTACTGTCGATAAAACTTGTAGAAAAGGAAAAATTCTACTTATATTATAAACGCAAAACTTTGTCAGGATGTATGGATGTTTCTTACCCAATCACGCCAGAATAGCTGAATGGATCTGGATGAAATGTGGCACAGATATAGATCGTAGTTTGGAACAGCACATAGGTTCCTTTTTATCCCCGAAAAATGTACGGTTCCCGTGGGAAAGATTTGTTGTTGTTCTTCGCTAATGACAAACCCGAGTTATTTTATATGTAATTAGTATTTTCTACATATTAAGTTACATATCTATACTAATATTATAAATGTGAAAGTTTACTCTTTCACGCCAGAACGGCTGAACGGATCTGGATGAAATTTGGCACGAAGATAGATTATAGCCTGGAATAACACAAAAGCTACTTTTTATCCCGGAAAAATGAATGGTTCCCATGGGGTAGGTTTATTTTTCTTTTCCTAGAGGCTAACCCGAGCAAAACGAGAGTGAGCCGCTAGTTAAGTATATGTGACAGTTTATAATAAGGATAGATAATGATTGCATTGCTAATCACTGATCTTGTAAGAAGTTTAGAGTATCAGTTAAATAATACATAAAACACAAGATGTCCCAGTTGGAACCAAGATTATTTAAATATAGTCTGAGAGTTTTCAGTTATTGCAATAGAAGAATGTTATTATTATACCATTTACCTATTATTTTAATTAATCTTTTACGGCCGATTGTTAACAAGCTTATTATAATGCTATTAATTTGAATCTCATGTGGACAAATAGAGCTTTGAGTATTTCTTTCTTTAGACGATACCTTTGGCTTAGTTTGTAGTGACCCTTGCTGTGCTAGCGGTCGCGGGTTCGAGTCCCGCTGGAGGTATTAATTTGTGTGAAGAACACGTATTTTTTTACTCAGTCATGGGTGTTTATATTTACATATAATATATGTGTAGTATATCACCTATCTGGTATCCTTAACACCAACCTCGTAGCTTACCATGGAACTAGATAGTGATGTGTGTTAATGTCCCAATATTGCTAACTAAATTCACATCTTGACATAGTTATTATATCAATTTCATTTATTATTCATATAAATAAAACATGAATGCAAAATTAACTCGTCATCAATAAAATATTTTAAAGTACGTAATTTTTTTTATGAACTTATTTAGTGCCAAAGAAAGTATTGTTTTATAGATATAAAAATTATTCCTAGTAAAATTACTGAGAAAGTCTAATACATGGCAAAACAGAATTTTTTACTTTATCCGAACAGTCTGTCTGTATGTATGTCACATTAATATCTATAGCACGCTACAAAATCTGTACTATTTATTCATACTAATATTATAAACTAGTGGCTAACTACAAACAAACAGAAACAAATCTATCCCAAGGAAACCGTATATTTTTCTGGGATAAAAAGTAGCCTATTTGTTATTCTGATGTATGAACTATATTATTGTAAAGTTTCATTAAAATCCAATTAGTAGTTTTTGTGTACTAAGCTGTATAAGTTACTATAGTTTTTTAACTATCCCACGAGAACTCTTTTTCGTTAATATTTATTTCGTTAATAATTTTCCGGGATAAAAGGTATCTAAAAAGTTGACCGGGGATATAAGGTATCACTATGCAAAATTTCATTTAAATCGGTCTAATCGTTACGGATATTAGCCTGTATTTGTACAGGTTAACAGATAAACAGGCAGAAAGACATAGAGAAACAAAAAATCGACAAAATCTGGATATGTTCTATTTCTCTTCTTATATCCCCCTGACTCAGTTTATAGCATTTTTTTCTATGTACAGACATTCGACCTCTACAGTTTTATTATATGTATAGATGTGAAAGTAGCTCTGCCTGCTCATTTCACGCTTAAACCGCTGAACAAATTTTGATAAAATACACGCTACTTCAAATTACTAAAAATATCAGTGGAAGTACTTAAACACGTAGTTAATCAAGAGGTTTTAACTAGAGTTTTAGGATTTTAGTGCATAGAATAGTAGGGAAGAATCTCATATAAACCTTAAATATTGATAAAATTGTTTCAATGTAGCTTCAATTTACAAATAGGTTACAGATATTAAAACTGGGAAGGGTCAAGTGTTAAACTATCTTTTAAAATTATATAGCACTAGCAGAACACGCAGCTTTGTTCACGCTAAATCTACAAAAAAACTCTAAAATGGTAGGTTTCAAACAAACTTTCCTCCCGTATTTTACCCCCTTGTGGGAAGAACTTCACAGACAATTTAATTAATGATATTGAAGAGCATTAATACCAAGTTTCAAGTAGTTCTGATCATAAATATTTATTTGGTTCGTCTTATATCGTGTTTTCCCGTGGGAATTAGATAATCTTCGGCAGTATAAAGTAGTCTATGTCACTCCCCGGCCGTTCCACTATCTCCGCATAAAATATCACGCCAATCTGCCAAGCCGTTTCGACGTGAAAGAAAAACAAACAAACACACTTTCACACTTATAATATTAAGTATGGATTTTTGAATAACTATAGTCTATAGACGACTACTTATATCTGTAGTAAGTATATCTTTCTTTGGCTATCAAGTGGAACAATAGTCTCTCATAAATTATTTATGTAATCTTATTCTTACCTAACAATGTTATGCATGCTGTTTGAGTTTTCTTTTGGCTTGCATCTTTTATATTTCACTAGCAACTGTCCCTCGCTTTGTTCGGGTGCCTTGGTACGTTTAAAGTTTTGTGAGCAAAGCCCTAATTGCTTTTCCAAAATAAAAGTAGCCTAAGTTACTGTTATAACATCCACTATCTGTCAGTGAAAGTCCCGTCAAAATCAGTCCAGCCGTTTTGGAGATTACATATTATATTATTAAACAAACAGACGGTCAGACAGACAAAAATTTTAAAAATTGTGTTTTTCTTATAAACACCATATATAATTTCATATGCATTTAGTAAAAGAATAAGCATTTAGTGAAAAAGTAAGAAACATAATCACAAGCAACCTTCACAATTATATTAGTAGAATGATACCAAATTATTAAGATCAAAAGCTAACCCTTAAAACCTAACTTAGTTCGTATTTATGAATAAATAATTATTATTGTTAAGCGATAAGTAAACTGATGATTATAGGTTAAAGCTCTATATATTATATACACTTACAAGTATATTATTATATACATACTATACTCTATACGTACAATGTACATATTTAATATATTTAAAAGAGCAATTCTTGTATATATATATATATATATATATATATATATATATATATATATATATATATATAATCTGAATCTCAAAACGGCTCCAAAGATTTTCATGAAATTTAGTATACTAGGGGGTTCGGGGCGATAAATCGATCTAGATTAGTTTTATGTCTGGGAAAACGCGTATTTTCGAGTTTTCATCCGGTTTTATTATATGTATAGATTACGACAAGTGAAATATTACACATTGTCCGGAAAATTCTATTTGTTATAAGCGTTTTAAAACTGTTCTCTATTAAGTAAGTATTACAGAACCAGTTCCGAGAAGTACCAACAAAGCGATTGTAAAAGTTTTTCGCTTTGGGACTCGCTGTCATTGTTTTAGTTTTATCATAAAAAATCTTTTCTAGATGTGGCATTTGGTTCTTATTTAAACATTTTTGTTACTATAATAAAAAATACAACGAATAATTCTTTATTTAACTAAATATATATTATGAATCAAATATGCATTATTCTATAAAAAAAATGAATCTATACATATAATAAAAGTGTCGCTTAGCCGAATCTGTACATTAAAAAATTTGGCAAAATCTTATTGAAATAAATATTATTATCGATACAGAGGCCGAATCTATCTTAGGACTTACATATAGCCCATTTCTCACGTATAAAAACAAAGTCGCACTATTTAATTTTTTATTATAAAAAGTAAAGTGACATGGAACTGATTTAAAGAAAAGTTAGGTTTTAAATTCACAATAATTGCTTTTTCATCTACTACTCGTACTTGGCCAATGAATTTATAAAATAATTATGTTAAAATTAAAATGTCTTTATACAATATTATGTTCTGGTTTTGTTATAACTATTTATAAATAACATTAAAAAAATCGAAGGCATATGCAGAGACTATCTAGACATCTACATATAATAAAATTGTAACTGAGTCGAATCTGTTCATTAAATATTTTTTGGAAAATCTTATCGAAATAGTCATTATAATCATTTTACATTACAGAGGCCAAATCTATAGTTTTTAGAATTCTTGTCTGTCTGTCTGTCTGTGACCGCATCACGGAAAAACCACTAGAGGAATTTTGATGAAATTTAGTATGATGATGGCTGGTTATCTGAGTCAACATATAGGATAATTTCTACTGCGGGAAAATATCTCATCTCTGAGAAATCTATACTAAACATTAAAACGTAAGTAGGGACGAACCCGAGTGGAGCGAGGGTGAGTCGCTAGTAGTAAAATAAAATGAAAAATAAAAGACTCTTCTAGTTGAAAATATATTCGAGATATTATCACGCGGAAGTTTTTGCTAAGGCAATACTAATTTAAACAGTTCCTACAACGGTTGCTGAATACGAATAGTTATTCTTTCATAGTCACTTTTTAAATTGTTATGCTTTTAACAAAATTTTGAACCAACAAGAAAATTATGGGATGATGGATGGACGTTATTATTTCTTATGATTATATTACTATCAAAAGGCGTATCTAGCAGAGAGTAATGATATATCTATACAAATAAATAATATTGAAGTGTGTAATGTTAAAATAACAGCTTTTCACTAAATGTCTATATAAAAGTATAAAAAAATTAAAAAAAAAATAATTTTAATTTTTTTTTCTGTCTATCTGTCTGACTGTTCGTCTGTTTCCGCATCACGGAAAAACCACTGATGGAATTTTGATAAAATTTGGTTTGATGATAGCTGATTTTACGGGCATATATGATACTTTTTACTGCGGGAAAATATCTCATCTCTGAGAAATCTATACTAAACGATAAAACATAAGTAGGGACGAACCCGAGCGGAGCGAGGGCGAGTCGCTAATCTAATCTAAGCCCCCTGGATCGATACATAACCTAGTGCTATCGTATGAAATTGTCGAAAACTATTTGAATTATAATAAGTGTCCCAGATTATAATAATCCTTGACGTATTTTGTAACCTTGACACGTCAGATTGGTTACACTTATGCAACGCCTTGATAGTTCAAAAAGAAAAAAAGAAATTTTGCATATTAAGACTTTATCTCAAGGAGTCCTAACAAAGTAGTCACCAGAGTATTATTTATTATTATTATTTAATTTAATATTTTATTTTATGATCTATGTAGGTTATACTGTGTTTAGTTCTAGCAACTCACCCTCGCTCCGTTCGGGTTTGTCCCTGGGTACGTTTTGACGCTTACTATAGATTTCTCAGAGATGAGATATTATCCCCCAGTAAAAAGTATCCTATATGTTGACCCGGATAACCAACTATCATTACACTTAATTTCATCAAAATCTGTCCAACGGTTTTCTTGTGATGCGGTGACAGACAGACCGGCAAAAATTCTAACATTTCTTCGGCCTCTGTATCGATAATAATGACTATTTCAATATGATTTTTCAAAAAATATTAAATGTACAGATTGGACTCATAATTTTATTATATTTATATTGTATATAATAATAATTTTCTCCTGACCGATTCCGGCCTCGGCGGCCAATTTCTATTAAGGTTTTAATGCAAATTATACTTTCTAGGCCTTGTTACCCTTGAAATATAGTTTGGTTCTTTTTGTGTTCATGACTTAATAACTATGAATATTCAACCATCAAAAGTTTATGAAATTATAGTAGTAATAAAAAAAAATATTATAAATATTGAAACCAGGATTGCGTAGAAAGCGAACTAAAAATATGAAAATTTGTTATATAATACGCAGTTGGAGACCTTCATGTTTTATACTGGCTACAAATCTGGCTATAAATACATAATATATCTATAGTACATCTCTTATGTGAATAAAATAATTCCGATTGTTTAATTTTTATGTTAAGTTAGAAAAAGGTTGGAGTACTTTTGTATGTGTTATAAATGCAATAGTTTGTAATCTTGTAGTTTTTAGTCCTTCACACCAAAATAGCTATACACATTTAGATGAAATTTAGTACTTATTTATTGTATTTATTTAGGTACAGGAATAGAAAACAAATTAAAAAAATTACAACTACGTATTAAAAGTAAAAATTTCATTTTAAATTTGTTGTCCGATCTGTACACGAAATTCAAATAAATACATATAATTATGATGTTCTCCTGGCCGATTCCGGCTACGGCGGCCAATCTCATTGAGACTAGCCAACTGCGCAGGAGATATTATAGTGCACCAGTGTACGCGCAGACACAAGTGCACTCTCTATTCCTGTCACTCTCATACTCCGGTGGGACGACTGCTCGACACGACCAGTGAGAGTTAGGCGCAGAATCGACGGCTTTACGTGCTCTCCGAGGCACGGGGGTGAAACACCGCCAACTTCCCAACTCTGGGCTATTACTGAGGCTTACTATACAGAAAGACTCAGTAACTAAACTTGGTCCGACCCGGGACTCGAACCCAGGACCTCTGGGTGTGCAGCCGTACATGCTAGCCACTACACCACCGAGGCAGTTATAAATAAATAAACTTAACCAAAAAGTGAAAAAAGTGAATATACAAATGCAAATAGCATTTAAAGTTAGATAAAAATATAAAAAACAAAATATATCTACATTTCTAATTAATTTAAAAAAAAACACAACGAAAGAAATAAAAGGATAAGGAACAGAAAGAAAGTATATCCTTACTATTGAAAATGTAAAAGATAAAACTAAAAATAATTTAGACAAATCGACAAATAGACTAAAACCTACAGTAACACAGACTGTCCTGGGACGTACCCTAACAAAGCAAGAGGAAAGTCGCTAGTATGCTGTATTTAAAGGTGTATAATAATTTTATTTTCTTAAAAACTATTAAATCTGCATATACCTATTTAACTATTCGCTTCAAAGTAAGAAACTTACCGTCCATCTTTTTACTTCTGACAACCGATTCGCGAGTACACAACCAGCAGATCCCCCACCAACAATTATAAAATCATATTCTTCTATTTGCCTTCTTTTTCTTGACCCTGTTTCCCTTTTTATTATTTTTATTTCCTTCATCACTGAAACTTTCTTGGAATCTGCAAAATCTGCATCTTCAAAGGATTTCTTCAAGAAATCGAAATCAAAAATTGGTTGGCGTGCTTCAAATTTGGCAAAATCACTTTTATATTCAAAATCGTGATAGAACGGATTTTGTAATGGACTAGATTCAAATGAGTGGAAATTATTTTTATGCTTATAAGGTGAAGGATGTGAAGTTTCTATACTGTAACCAGACTTAAATGCTTCTAAAGGATAGTCGTATGCCCTCGTAGGATTCTCCCATGGCGATACGTAGCTCGTGCTTAAAAAGCCATTATTATATGGGTTCTTCTTTAAATTAGGCACGCTGTATGACACACCGCCAAAGAGTTGAGTCACAAGCGACAAGAACATGTATCCTGTGGGAGAACATTGAGTTATAGGAGCGTGTTGCTCCGGACAAATAGAACTTATATCCAATGGCGTCCAAGTTGACATTTTACTTTCACTCTCACAGCATATATTTTATACGTTTTTATTAGTTTATATGTGAATGATATAACTTTTTAATTAAAAAATGCACTTAATGTTAATTATTTAGTGTACTTCGCGTGAGCGCTACAGATCGAATGATCGATTGCTGTTAGAGCGAGTGAAAGAAACTATGGCACGAAATTTATTTCTGAGTAAATACTTCTATTGTTTAATAAGGTTAAAAAATTAAATTAATACATAAATAAATAACTGTAATTTATTGAATTTTATAGTAATAGTTTTATTTTAATTATATTATTTTAATATTATCTCCGCACAAATTCTAACCTTATTTTTTTTAGTATGCAAACAATACTGTTTCTATGAGATTTTCTTTTTATTAATAACTAATAACTAAATTTATTATAAAATGTTAAACTACAACTTGTTATTTTATTGGTATTAAATTAAATATTCCTAAATAAAACATACAATATACCAATACAGACATGATAACAGCGGTGATCTTGAATCGTTAAAAGAAAAAGAGGAAAAAATTTATGCATCGATATACGAGTATAAATAGATTTTTATATTTAGTATGGACTCGTTTTCATGAATCTTTTTTAATTCAAGACAAAATTTCACATGTATAGGTGGAATATTTTATTTTTAGGTGATTTTCAAGTTGGTTTACCTTTTTATATATTTAAACCACTTATATTTAATTTATACATACACTTTTATCTTATTATAGATTTCTTTTCTATTTGTTGTTTCAAATATATATTTATTTAAGGTTTAATATAGATTTCTCAGAGATGAGATATTTTCCCGCAGTAAAAAGTATCGTATATGTTGACCTGGATAACAAGCTATCGTCATATAAAATTTATTCAAAGTCTATTCATTGGGTTTGTCGTGATGCGTTCCCAAATAGACAGACAGACAGACAAAAATCCTAAAAACTATAAATCTGCTTCTGTATCGATAATAATGATTATTAAAATAAGCTTTTCCAAAAAAATTTAATATACAGATTCGATTCAGTTGGAATTTTATTATTATGTATAGATAGATAAATAAATAAGCGTAAATTGTAACGTAATGAATAACATCACTCAACACATAAAGTTTTTATTTCAAACTAGCGGCTCACCCTCGCTTCGCTCGGGTTCACCTCTAGAAAAGCACAAACAGATCTATCCCACGGGAACCGTTCATTTTTCCGGAATGATGAATTTTCCGGATGAAAAGTAACTTGTTGTTTGATCGGCAATATAAGGTATCAGCATGCGAAATTTTATTAAATTAGGAGGATAAGTTGTTGTGTACTAAGCTGTATAAGTTACTATAGTTTTTTTAACTATCCCACGGAAACTCTTTAATTTTCTGGAATGAAAAGTATCTTAGATGTTGACCGGGGATATAAGGTACTATCACGCAAAATTTCATTTAAATCGTTTCAATAGTTTCGGAGATTAGTCCATACAAACAGACAAACAGACAGAGAAACAAAAAAATTGAAAAAAAACTGGATTTGTTCTATTTCTCTTCTTTCGGGATGTAAGAAGAGAACTGACTCGGGTTTTAGCATTTTTTTTCTAACCTCTACAGTTTTATTATATGTATAGATAGAATAAATAACTTATAATAAAACAGTAATATATAATAATGAAAATAGTTATAGCGAGTGTACCTTAGGAGATAGACATATATTATGTAGAACTTTTCTATAGACCTTTTTAAGACTTACAATTTTCTTGCACAATGTTTTGATCTATCTCTTAAGGTTGAGCCAACGTTAACCATATAAATTTCTAAGGACGATTCGATAGAACCATTTATTGTGTTTTCCCGTGGGAATGAATAATTTGCCTGTCGTAAAAGGTATCCTAAATGTTGACCCGAGTACTAAGTTTTATCACTATACAAAATTTAGTTTTATTATACGTATAAATAAGAATAAATATTGCGAGTGTAACTTAGGAGATAGACATATACAATTCGGAACTTTTCTGTAGGTCTTTTCAAGACCAACAATTTTTTAGTATATTGTTTCAATGTATGTATGTCTTAAGGCTTAGCCAGCGGAAGGATTCTAGGGAGGACTCGATAAAACCAGTTATTGTATTTTCCCGTGGGAAAGAAAGATTTTCTTGAAGTAAAAGGTATCTAGGCAGTGATATCCCAGTGGTAACGCGCTCGCTTGGGAAACCGAGTGAAGCAAGTTCAAATCCCGGGTCTCGCACCTCTGATATTTTCATGTGCGAATCATTTCTAACACAATTACCACTTGTCTTAACGATGAAGTAAAACATTGTGAGGAAACCTGCATGTCTGAGAGAACCTAGCAAGTTTTCAAAAGACATGTGAAGTCCGCCAACCCGCACTTGGCCAGCGTGGTGGACTATGGCCTGATCCCCCTCGTATTGAAGGGAGCCCGTACCCAGCAGTGGGACGTTAAAAAGGGCTGAATGCATACATATATAAATACATACATACAAAAGGTACCCTTAATGTTGACTCGAGTAATAAGTTATCACTTCACCAAATTTCGTTGAAATCGGTACATTACTTTTCGCGTGAAACGCTCACGCAAAAACAGACAAACAGACAATTTTTTTAATAACTATTGATTTGGGGTCTATGTTGTGAACATAATACGTTACAAATAAACAAAAACATCTATCCCACGGGAACAGTACATTTTTCCGGGATAAAAAGTAACCTATTTGTTATTCTGATGTATGAACTAATAATAATATTTAATTATATATAATTATTGTAAAGTTTTATCAAAATCCAATCAGTATTTTTTGTGTACTAAGCTGTATAAGTTACTATAGTTTTTTGACTATCCCACGGAAACTCTTTAATTTTCCGGGATGAAAAGTAGCAGATTTGTTTTTGTTATGTATGAGCTATATTATTGTAAAGTTTCATTAAAATCCAATTAGTAGTTTTTATGTACTAAGCTGTATAATTTGCAATAGTTTTTTAACTATCCCACGGGAACCCTTTAATTTTTCGTAATGAAGAGTATCTAAGATGTTGCCCGGAGATATAAGGTACTACCATGTAAAATTTCATTTAAATCGGTCCAATAGATTCGGAGATTAGCCCGTACAAACAGAAAAACAGACAAACAGCTCGCTCGGGTTCGTCCATACCTACGAATATGTTGTATTATCTCTTTAACCATTTGTCCAAAAAAACTTTTTAACAAAAAAATAAAAACCGACTTCAAACAAAAGCACTAAAAAGTGAAAAATAACTGATTGGTAGTTTTCATTTACTATACATACCTAATCAAATATTTTCGAAGTCGGTGTGCTTTGGCTAAGTAATTAAAGCCTACCTATTAAATACATACCTAATCAAATATTTTTGAAATCGGTCCCAGCCCATACAAAGCAAAGCACACCGACTTCGAAAATATTTGATTAGGTATGTATAGTAAATGAAAACTACCAATCAGTTATTTTTCACTTTTTAGTGCTTTTGTTTGAAGTCGGTTTTTATTTTTTTGTTAAAAAGTTTTTATTTTACCCTTTTTAGTGTAGACAGTAGTAGCAAAGTAAGGATTCTAACGTGTTAGGCTTGTCAAATCAAACAAAATAAGCCCAAACTCAAAGTATCTACTATTAGCCGTTGAAGAGTTCCACCTATTCACCTTCTGGCCTTGCCATCAGATCAGGTCAACAACACCAAACCACTGTACTATCGACGGAAATAGAAATACTTGCAAAGTTTCAAGTCAATATGACAATTAGAAGTAGGTTAAATTCATCATTAGTTGTTTTTCCACCCTTAGGGGTGGTATTTTTTTTTGAAATTTAAATGGGACCAATCTGGGAGTATACCCTTTCAAACAAAACAAAAATTGTCCAAATCGGTTAATAAATGACGGAGTTCTGAGGTAACAAACATAAAAAAAAAACATACAATCGAATTGAGAACCTCCTCCTTTTTGAAGTCGGTTGATTATATGCAGTAAAAGGGAAAAGTCTGTTGTTTTAAACATTTTAGACGATAAATTTACTTATTTTGATAAGAATTCATAATTGTTGATAATATGACCAATAAACGTGACCGACCGATTTAAATTATTTTTTTAATATAAAAAACTACCTTTTGTGACTTAAATATAAAAGTTAGATATATGCTGTCGCTAACTTTTTTTGTAGGCATTATTAAGCTCTACAACTTTTCTCTAGAACATAATCATATATCTCTCATCGTTAAGGCAGCGTTCGTAAGAAACTTTTTCGTTCGACCGTTTTTTCTCCGACTTACTTTGCAAATCCGACTACCACGAAAAAGCCTTTTCATTTTTCAGGTTAATATATAGCCCATGACACTCAGAAAGAACGTGGCTTTCTATTGGTAAAAGAATTTTGAAAATCGGTTCAGTAGATCCAGAGATTACCCCCTACAACGTCACAAACTCACAAACTCACAAACTCACAAGATCACAAACTTTACCTCTTTATAATATTAGTATAGATGTAATATTTAAATTAATTTTATAAAACCGAAATAAAACTTTCTCATGAACAAAATTTCTAAGTTTATTGTTAATTATGTAATACATAGTACAAATATAGTAGTAGTAGTTTTATTTTATTTTATTATACGTATTTTGAAGACGTACGTAGATTACGTATTGTATTATACATTTTTTAAAATAAAACATTCAAGCTAGACCATTTTTTATAATGTTTACGATATAAGTGTTATATTTTTTAATATGTATGAAGACAAACGTACTTAATTATATTTTATTATTATTATTTAAACGCCGACCAGTCTTCTTTGATTAAATCAGCTGCTTTTTCACCAATCATTATTATAGGTGCATTTGTATTACCCCGAACTGTAGTTGGCATAATAGAGCCATCAATAACACGTAAAGATTTAATTCCATGCACTCTTAACCTTGGATCTACTACGGCCGTTTTATCCCATGTCGGCCCCATTTTACAAGTCCCTACTGGATGGAAGATGATAGAAGTATATTCATATAGTATACAGGCGAAGTAGTCGTATGATCCCCATTCATATGACTCACAACCTGGCAGTGGTTTCCGTATATAAGATGCCCCGATACTTTTAAATGCATTTGTATTTTCTAAAGTAATTGCAGTCCTAAATCCTTCTACCAAAACGCGTACATCTTCTTGAGATGTAAAAAAATCTGGATATATTAGCGGTTGGGCAAAAACTGGATCAGTTAAATTTAAAAGTATACGCCCCCTACTTTTCGGTGTGAGTAAAAAAGGTTTTACAGAAACGCCATTGTAAAAAGATTGGGGTAATATAGTGCTTTGTAAATATGTTTGTGGGTCACCATAAAAATCTTCCACATTTCTTGAGTCAAAATGATATTCTATATCAGGTGCATTTACTGTAGCATATTTAGTTTTAATAAATCCAACGGCATTTAAATTCCCTGTAGCTGAAAGAGGTCCATTATTATGATCTTGAGACCTATATAGCAATACCTCGTTAAGTAATTGGGTGGTATTAAGTTGAGTTGAAGTATTTTGAAGAGAAAATATTAGTCCTTCAGTTGTTACATGTTCCTGTAAATTTTCACCAACATTTAAGTCAGCGATTACTGGTATGTTTAAACTTTCTAAATGTTGTCTTGGTCCTATACCAGATAACATAAGGATTTTCGGAGAACTTATTGTACCTCCACTTACAATCACTTCTTTACTCGAATATACATTATAAAATTGACCATTTTTATAAAATGTTACTCCTTGTGCATTTTTGGTTTCTGGGTTTATTATTATTTTAGTAACAAATGCATCTAATATTATGTTAAGATTTGGTCTTACGTTACGTATTGGTCTTATGTAGGCCAAATTTGCTGAAAATCGCCTTCCATTCTTTGAAGTACTTTGCACAAGATTTACTCCGAGATTGTCTGGTAAAGTTAAATCTCTTTGTTTTAGTCCAATTTCTTTAAAAGCTTCTATCAATGCTAGCGTATTATCGTTTACGTATGGTGGTCTTTCAACATTGAGTGGTCCGCCAACTCCGTGATATTTTGTATCAAATGCTTCCTCATTTCGATTGTTTTCAGATTTTTTGAAATAAGGTAGGACCTTAAAATATTAAGCCTCTTTAAATATAACTCTTTTTTTTTCAATAAATTAAAACATATAATTTTATAATTCTAATATTTACTATACCTCATCATAACTCCAGCCAGAGTTTCCCATATCTGCCCAGCCATCATAGTCAAGCCTATTTCCTCTCATATATACTAAATAATTTATAGCACTGGAACCTCCCAAAGTCTTTCCTCTAAAAATATATTTTTTCTTTAAAGTAGCAAATAGCGAATACATGTTTTATTGACACTATAAGCAATATTAAGTGAGAAATAAAATATATTAATGAAGGAATATTTCTATTATGTATTTTATTAAAGTATCAAGTGATATTGTACTAACTTGATCATGTGTGTATATATATATATATATATATATATATATATTATATATATATATATATATATATATATATATATATATAGTACCTGGGCCACCGAGTTTCGCTCGGAGTTTTTGGTTGAAAAGTACAATTTTCTTTTAAAAAAAAACTAATGACTTGAATAAATATTAAAAAATAAATAAAAGTAAAAACTTTGTATGCGACCGAGATTCGAACCTGGACACCTGTGATTGTTGATCTTGCACCTTAGCCGCTTAAACACGATTCTTATACCCGAGCGTGCAAAATACTGACCATATTTTGCGTGAAATAATGCAAAAGAAAACTGCACGAAGAAAAAAAAGAACGTCGTTTTCCCAGACATAAGACTAATCTAGATTAAATTACCGCCCCCGAAACACCATGTGCACTAAATTTCATGAAAATCGTTGGAGCCGTTTCCAAAATGCAGATTATATAAAAATATATTTTTTTTATTAAATATTTTATTTAACGACACGTTTGGCTCAGTTTGTAGTAACCCTACTTACTGTGCCAGCTGTCGCGGGTTCGAGTCCTGCTGGGGGCATTCACTTATGTGATTAGCATGAATGTTTGTACTCCAGTCATGGGTGTTTATATTTATAATATGTATGTATTTAAAATGATATATGTGTAGTGTATCAACTATCTGGTATCCATAACACAGGCCTCGTAGCTTACCATGGAATTAGATGGTGATGTGTGTTAATGTTCCAAAATATTTATTTATAATTTTATAAATTCAATTAGATTTTAGACCATTTAGATTTTACCTTGGCCACGTACACTGTCCACTAAATATTCTACATGTAAGTTTTTCGGGTTGTGTCCTGAAATTCCAGTCTATATTGGATCTACTTAGGATTGGTGGAAATGCTGGTACCATTGTAATATCTGGTTCTTCAGAACCTGCTTCTAGTAAGAGTACCTGGTCATTTTAATAATATAATAATTTAACATAAACATCTAGTACGTATAAGAAAATAAGTGAAATTAAATTGAAGTAAATAATCCATGTACCATAGATTAAGAGAAAAGATTTCATTTTGACTATTGTTTAACGTGATTACATTAAAGTATGTATTAAAAATACTTACTATCAATGTTTTGTCACATTTTAAAATGATTTTGCCATAATATTTCAACGATTCAAAAATTCTATGCACTTTACTGATGAAGATAAAAAATATAAAGGGAAAGTCATTGTACAGCGTTTATGAATTGATATTAATTGTTTTTCTTCATGACAATACTAGACGTGCATTGTAGTTTTGTATTGTCTTTGTGCTAACATTGTATTACTCAACAATTGGTTCCCAAGTTCTTACGAGTTAGTATTGTTTGTAAGCCAGAAAATCTGTGTTGTAATGTAACAAATACTTAGATAATTACAGTATATTTAATAGTGTTGCATTATTTATAATATTTTCAAAGATTATTTTATACATTAAAATACAAAAGCTACATTAAGAAAAGGGGATAAAAGTTTTTATATTTTTTTTTTGTGTGTGAAAATTACTGCATTGATTTTTATGTAACTGATGATTGTTTAATGGAAATAGTATTTTTTTACTTAAAATTATAATAAAAAAGAAGTATATATTAATCTACACATTACCTTGTTATACTAATATACTAAAACCAAAGATACACATACTGTCAGCGTCTCAAAAGTATCCTCAAAAAGCAGGATAGAATATCGTACTTTGGATAGTTAAAATTTATGAGGATTATTTTTAATGTTCTTTTAATTTGTTTTAACATATCGGTCGAGGTACTATACGATAAATTTTAATGGCCGCTAATATGATATAAAAACAGTAAATAACAATCTCCTTTTATATCTAGTCGACTAATACAAATAACTCTGCGTTTAATTAAATGAAGTCGTTATCGTTATGTATCTTTTTAATTATTTGTATGTAGTACTAATTTAATGACATATTTTATAAGTTAAAAGTAATCCGTTTTCATTTATAACGAATAATGTGTTTTATTTGAAAAGAACAAATTCACCAGTGATTTTCATTTTTCCCTTAAAAGAATTTATTGGTCAAAGCCATTACATAAGTCTAATGATCATAGGAATAATACGGATTTATTATCAAATTGTAATTTTTTTCAGAAAATATAATAAATATAACAACGATTCTACTAATAGAAATTCTACCATCTAGCTTTTACTCAGCCTGACTCCCAAAGGCCATTACTTTTCCGAAGACAAGTTTTAAAACATGACATAACGGAAATTAATTTGTTTAAAAAAACTTTATTTGGTTTAAGTTCAAATTTATGTTTACATAATCAGAACTTACGATTTATGGGTATACGAATTCTTTGGTTTACTAAGAGTTACAATTTAACGCCACTTGTTGAAGAGATATTTTTTAGGATTTTTTACTAAAAAACCTTTAATACACTAAATTTCCGTCTAGATCAGATTCACTACTCGTTATTTAATTTCAAAACTTTGAATATTTAGAATATAAAAAAAGTACTTACTCTCCAATTTCTTACTTCAGATAAGCGATTTGCTAGCACGCAGCCAGCAGACCCACCACCAACAATAATGAAATCATATTCCGTAAAAGGTTGTTGTTGCCACGTCCTTGACGTACCACCTTTTTCATTAGCATCCTTAATTGGAGAAGCCGTTGTTTCGGGTATTGTTGCAGAAATTTCTTCATATTCTGATATTTCTGATAATGATGATATTCCATACATTGGCAGTCTTCCTGATGTTGTTGGGTTTTCTGCTATTGATTGCCATGTTGATGACGTTTTTGACGTTGATGTGGGTGACATGGCTGGCAATGATTGTTGGATAGACAGTAAAGAAGGTATAAGTGGTGAAGGTGGTGGTGGTGGATTAGGTACCTGATCTGGGTATGCGATTGTACCTGTATAAGATATACTATACGAAACACCACCAAACAGTTGAGTAATAAGATATAAAAACATATATCCCGTTGACGAACACTGTGTTAATGGGGCAGTTTCCTGTGCGCATATAGCGCTTAGATCTAAAGGCCTCCATACTGTCGTCATTGTTAGCAGGTAAAAATAAAATAGATATAAAGTTGTCTTCAACAGACCATTTGTGTAACAACAGATATTATTTACTTGACTTTCGCAAATGAACACATCAAATTAAAGAGAAGGCTATAAATAGCATTTATTTTTTTTGTATTTAAAACCCAATTATTTTTTTATAAAATTAATGAATATATTAGCAAAATTGGTTTATGTAGGTTGTGAATTAATCATGAGAATAATAGATATCTTTTTTTTAAATTTTGATAATTTATAATTTACCACTAAATATTCATCGATAACTTTCTTATCTGTATTTTATGTAAATGTTATTTTCAATGTATAATTAACTTTTAATTAACATGTGTGCACACTTAAGTAAACATCCATGTAATACTAAGATAAACATTCTGTTTCATACTATTTTTATGTATCGATATTGTTGTTAAATAATGTTTGAAGTCGAGTCCTTCTTTCTTGCACTTGCGAGTTTAAAAACCGGCTAAAATTACAACGAAAATATTTTTTACTGTTGTGATTAAAACGGATCATGAAATATCATCATGTTGGCAAAAAATTAAAAAAAAAAATGATTTTTATATATAATGCGAAGAACTCATCCTCTAACTTTTGAGCTGATACTCTAAATTCAACTTAATTAGAATTTTACTGTGATAGATGTCAAAACAAAATTACAGTTACTTGTGAGAAAATGCAACTAAAAATAAATAAAACCATGATGGAAATAAAAATAAATATGTTGGTACATTAACGCACAGCACCATCTAGTTCCATGGTAAGCTACGAGGCTTCTGTTATGGATACCAGATAGTTGATACACTACATACATATAACTTCTAAATACATACATATTATAAATATAAATATAAACACCCATGACTGGAGTACAAACATTCGTCCTCATCACACAAATGAATGCCCCCAGCGGGACTCAATCCCGCGACCGCTGGCAAAGCAAGTAGGGTCACTACAAACTGAGCTAACCGTGTCACGTTTGGCTCAGTTTGTAGTGACCCTAAATTAACAGTGACAAGAATCTTTTCCATTTTAGCCTTTTAGCTACGGAACCTTAAAACACAGCCTCTTATGCAATCTCTAATATTTTGCGTCTTTAAGAATAATATATCTTCCTAATTGCGAGTTCTTTTCCCCATCGATGGACTGTTTGTTCATTACTGGTAAGGCAATTTCCAATTTAACAACATGTAGTATAACTAGCATTGCCCCCGGCTCCACTCGCTTTCAGATGACCAAAAACCAAATTCTTAGGTTTTACATATTAGTATAATATTACATTGCAGTTTTTGTATACTTTCTCAGAAATGAGATATTTTCCCACGGTAAAAAGTATTCTATATGTTGATCCGGATAACCAGCTACCATCATACCAAATTTTATCAAAATCCCTCTAGTGGTTTTTCTGTAATGCGGTAACAGACAGACAGACGGACAGACGGACGGACGGACGGACGGACGGACGGACAGACAGACAGACAGACAGACAGACAGACAGACAGACAGACAAAAATTGTAAAAACTATAGATTCAGCCTCTGTATCGATAATAATGTCTATTTTAATAAGTTTTTCCAAAAAATATTTAATGTACAGATTCGACTCAGTTAGAATTTTATATGTATAGATTATTGAAACTGCAAAATATTCACCCATAATCTATTAGGGGAGTGTTAAGTTGCGAGCGGTGTAAACACGACGCATTCATATCGCTTGGAGTAATTAACTATTCTTTAATTCTGAGAAACGATTAGTGCGAGTGCGTCTTATCGCTGTCCGTATTTTAGCTAGCAAAAATGATCTTTATTGATCATGGCGGAGGACTTAATTCTAAATGAAGATGTTAGCACAGTGAATTCTTATTGCAATATTGGAATAAACACATTTGAGGAACAAACAAATTTATATGAGGAGACGATGGATGATTTGGGAAGAAAACAAATAAGAGATGAGGAAAATGGTGGTGAATGGCAACAAGTTGTAAGTCACACGAAGAAAAAAACAAAAATAATGGATAGTTCAGACAGTGATTTTATACAAGTTTGCATTACAGGTAAAAATATGTTACCGAAGGCGTTTACTTTAGCAAAATTATTCCGCGAACAAAAACTTTTGGATGTTATAAAAGTAAAATATATTAACCCATATAAAATTAACGTAAGTTTCAGTAATGAATCTAGTGCGGAAAAGTTAATAGCATGTGAGGAATTTATAAAATTGGAATGGAGATTTCAAAAAAGCTGGGAAGTTGGATTATCATTTGGTATAATTAGAAATATTGATACAGAGTTGTCTGAAGAAGAAATAATAAAAAATATTTCTTGTGACTTTGAAATAGTTGTAGTTAAAAGACTAAATCGTCGATTCGAAAAAGAATGGATTCCTAGTGATACTGTTAAGATTGGATTTAAGGGTTCTAATCTTCCTGGATATATTTATATACTAGATCTTAGAGTGAAAGTAGAACAGTATGTTTTCCCCGTTACACAATGCTCTAAATGTTGGAGGTTTGGCCATGTACAAAAGATGTGTCCATCAAATAAACCTGTTTGTCCAAAATGTACTCAGAACCACCCTAATTGTGATACATTAGTATATAAATGTGTAAACTGTTCCGGAAATCACATGGCATTGGAAAAAATTTGTAGTGTATATAAAAAAGAAAAGAGAATACGAGAAATTATGTCGGAATTTAATTGCCCGTACAAAAAAGCGGTTAGTATGTATGTACACCCATCCCCAGATACACAGATAGTGAATTCAACTCCCTCTGCAAAGGATTACGTATACATGCCGCAATGTACGATAGATGCGTCCCCATCATATTCAGAAGTTCTAAGAATGCCACAAGAAAATTATAAAGCAGTCTCTCCATCTCAGAATGTTAAAAAACCTAGTGCTAAGAAAAAGAAGAAACGGGTACATATTTCCGAAAATGTCTACGCAGATTTTTCTACAGATTCTGATATAGACTTAGAGAATGAAAATAAAACTCCCTTTACAACAAGTGAAGAAGAAAATAAGCAACGGGAAGAATATCAAAAAGTCATACAAGACCTACTTAATAAATTAAAAAATATAATTTTTAATAATAATTTAAAAATAACATCTAAGTTGAAACAGATAGCTAAAACAATAATTGAATGTCTAACTTTAGTAGTTATAAATTTTTGTTCTGGCTTACCTATAGTTAAACAATTTTTTAAATATTTTAGTGATGGATAGAAAAATTAGTAAAATTATTAAATTAAATATCTTGCAATGGAATTGTAGAAGCTTAAAGCCTAAATTAAAATCATTCGAACAGGTCTTGTTACAGGAAAAAGTTCACATAGCAATCTTATGTGAGACATGGTTTGAACCAGATGCTTTTATTAAAATTAAGGATTATAATATTTTTAGACTCGATAGGGATGACGGTTATGGTGGTGTAGCAGTTTTAACACACAAATCGATAATTGCTCACAGACAAGCCGTTCAAGGAATAACTAGAGGAATCGAAGCAGTTTGTGTTAAGATTTTAAATTGTCCTCAAATTAATAATATATACTCAATATACTGCCCTAATGGTATTAACACGGTACAAAGAGACTGGGAATATCTTTTTTCTCTAGCTGAAAGTAAATCATTATTATTGGGAGATTTTAATAGTCACCACAGTTCTTGGTCTAATAAAACTGACAATAGAGGGAATCAAGTTTTCAATGCTTTAGTTCAATCGAATTTAATTCTGCTTAATAACGATAGCTCTACACGTTTTCAACTTATGAATTCTAGTTTAAGGGAATCTACGCCAGATCTATCATTTGCATCCTCTGATATTTCGTTAAATTTTAATTGGGTAATTACTAATGAGTCACTTGGAAGTGACCACCTTATGATAAAAATTACTTCTGCATTACATTACGATATTGATCTCGAAAAGAAAAGAAATTTCAAGTTAGCAGATTGGAAGGGATATTCGAGTTATTTAGAACTATTGTTTAGTGACTTTTCAGTAACAAATAATATTCAATACGATTACAATATTTTTATGTCTTATATAAATGAGGCTGCGAACAAATTCATCCCTTTCATTAAATTATGCAATATTCCACATTCTAGATTTGTTCCTCGACCCTATTGGTCTGTTGAACTCTCTAGAACTGTAGCTATCCGCCGAATTGCTCTTAGAAATTTTCGACGCAATCCCACACCTCGAAATTTAGAAATTCTTTATGAAAAAATTAAGCACGCCAAAAGACTTTTAAGGATAGCTCAGAATAGGTCGTGGCATCAATTCTGTACTTCGCTTGACAATAGCTGTTCTTCTCACGAGGTATGGTTTAAAATGAAGTGGTTTAAAGATTACAAGACTACAAAGGCACATATTAACATTGAACTCATTAATGAGCTCCTAAAAAAATTATGCCCCGATTTTGTTTGCCGTAATCGTCCTATATTTACTCCTGGAAATGAATTGTTGGAATCGATGATCACATTACACGAATTAGAAGCTTGTATAAAAAATAAAGATACTGCTCCAGGTAATGATTCAATTTCTTTTTCAATGATTAAACATTTACCCTATTCAGCTAAAATGATTTTACTTCATATATTTAATAATATTTTAACATTTGGTGTGATTCCTTCACAATGGCGTAATATTTCGATAATTCCTTTACCTAAATCTGGTCGTAACATTCAAGATATTTCATCAATAAGGCCAATATCATTAATCTCTTGCATTTGTAAAATTTTTCATTCAGTTATAAATAAAAGAATAGAGTGGTTTTTAGAAAAATATAATTTTTTTCCTTCAGATATGGTAGGATTTAGGAAATCTCGTTCCTGCTTAGATAGTTTAAGTATTCTTGTATCTAGAATACAAATGGGATTTTGCAATAATAATAATAACTTTAGGATGCTTTCTTGATTTAGAAAATGCTTACAACAACATTGATACTTTTAATTTATTACAAAATTTGAATAGATTAGGTGTAGGTCCCCTAATTTGTAGTTATATTTGGAACTTTTTAACAGAAAGATATTTAGAAATTAAAATTAATAATTTGAGTGTTACTCGAAAAACTAGTCAAGGAATTGCCCAAGGAGATCCTTTATCTCCCCTTCTTTTTAATATTGCGACAATAGACATCTGTAAACTTTTTCATAATGTCAATGTTTCACAATTCGCTGATGATTTCCTGCTTTATACTACAAATAAAAATATAGAAGATGCCACAAATACAATGCAAATCGCTATCAATGTTTTCTCAAAAGCAATTGATCAGCTTGGGTTAAATATCTCTCCTTCAAAAAGTAAAATTTGCCTTTTTAAGAAGGGTAAAAATAGGAAGTCGATTAAAGTTTTTGTGAATGAAAGAGCATTAGAAGTTGTAGAACATGTAAAATATTTAGGATTATGGTTAGACAGATCTCTAAGGTGGGGTAAACATGTTAATGAAGTCTATGCAAAAACTTCAAAATTTTTAAATATTTTTAAAGTTTTAGCCGGATCTGGTTGGGGGATTCATCCCAAACACTTAAGACGAATTTATTTATCAATTATCCGCAGTCGCATGGATTACGCTAGTTTCCTTTTTGATGATTGCAGTGGAAGTCATTCAAAGAAATTGGATAAAATTCAAAATCAGGCTTTACGAGTAATAGGTGGGTTTATTAGGAGCACACCAACTCATGTAATGGAAGTCGAGTTGAGTATTCAGCCACTTCGTTGCCGTAGATATTACTTGGCTGGTAAATTTTGGCATAAATCATTTTCCATTCAAGATAATATATTAATTAAAATTCTTCAAGAGTGTAGTTCGTCTAATATTTTTGCTTTGTGGAAAAGAAATCGTATCCCATTGTTAACTGTAATTCATGATGCTTTTAAAGACACTATCATGCATCGTAGCAAAGAACTTGAATTATTTTCACTAAACACTTGGGTTAGTAACATAAAATTATCGAATTTAATTAAATTACATATTGGTAATGAATTTAATCCTAAAAGGTTGTATAATGTAAATGAAATGAAAAATAAATGTGAAAAATATATTGAAGACCAATTTAACGGTTTTTATAGAATTTTTATAGACGGATCAAAACAAAAAGACTTAAGGGGTGCAGCATTTTTAGACTTTCAAACTTTAGATTTTATTAAAATTATGATTGATGGACATATCTCAATTATGCATGTTGAACTATTGGCTATTTTGGAAGCATTATGCTACGTTCAGACAATAAATACCGATAAAATTGTAATTTTCTCTGATTCTAGGAGTTCACTTCAACATATAGCTCGATGTACATCTAATATTAGAAGCACACCAGTAGCTTACGCGATTTTGAAATTGATGCATAACTTTAGTAAAGAGGGTAAAAAAATAATTTTACAATGGGTTCCGTCTCATGTTCATATATTGGGAAATGAGATGGTAGATAGATTGGCTAAAGAAGCGACATATGAAGGAAACTTATTGGTAGTTGCGCCGTATTATACAGAATGTCTTTATTTGGTTAAAAATAAGGTTTTTAATATCTGGAAAGAGTTTTTTGATAAAAGGTCAAAAGAAAAAGGCATCTGGTATAGGACTATTCAGGCTGAACCAATAATTCGTCCTTGGATTGACATGACCTGTTTGAGTAGACAAGACACTGTTCTTGCTATGCGCCTCCGCTCCGGACACATTCCATTAAATAAATTTTCATTTTTAATGGGTAAAATTGCTACACCAAATTGCTTGCAATGTGGAATTGTAGAAGATGTTTTCCATATATTAATGGAATGTGTGCGGAATGAGGCGCAACGTCAAAATTATTTTACAAATAATCCAATTTTTTTAACGACTGGAGGTATAAATATTGTATTATCAAATCCTTCTTCTAATGTAGCAAGATTAATTTATAAGTTAGCAAAAATTGTAACAAATGCAAGTAATACATAATAATTGTACGGGTGTACCTCAATACAATTTGTTGTTAAATATTTATAAAATGTAATTAAAATACCATTGTAAACGTAACAGAGCGTCATAGTCGCATATTAAGCGACAAAGCTCTTTAAATGGAGATTAAAAAAAAAAAATCTATTAGGGCTTTCATGCACATACATACATACACCTATATATATATATATATATATATATATATATATATATATCCACGCATTTCTCCGAAACTAATAGTCGGATCGTGATCATTCTTTTTTATACATATTTTTATTTATTTCAATTTACGGAATAGTAAAGATTTCATATTAAGCATATTGGTATTTTTATAAATTATATAAATCTGAACATTTCTGAGGTTGTTAATTTATACAAAATACCAATAACTATATCCACATAAAACTTAATTTTTATAGCATTAAACTAGCTAAAATATTCTACAGCGTCCAAGCGCGTACGTTACCACATATTTGTCTGCGAGCGATTATTCTATGCACGCACACAAACAAAAATACTCGTATATTACGGAACACGAATCGTCGCATCAGCTTTGCTCTACAAACATCGCGCGGCGACGACAAGACAAGGTCAGGCGCAAGTGCAGCAGCCACCTAAATTTCATCAATGCCAATGTCTCAACTTCCTACAATATTGTCGTATAAAAGGCATTACTGGGCTGCATCTTCACTGATTTAATCTAACATCGATCGATAGTCATTTTAGTAGTAAGAAATTTTAGTTAATAAAATAATTTTAAGTTAATTTGCATTTCTTTGCATCCCCTGGCTGCCTTTTTGCATTTAGAAACAATAGGAAAGGCAAGTCAAAAAAATACCATTTCTTTGTAAAAAAAAGTAATAGATATTTTAGTCCCACGAAATTTTTTAATGAAAATATATTTAAGAGTTGACGATTCACATATTTTTAACGCCATCAACGAGAAGTACGCTTTAGAAAGTAGCTCTTTGAGGGTACTAATCGCCTTAATTTAGATTTCTCAGAGATGAGATATTTTCCCGCAGTAAAAATTATCCTCTATGTTGAATTTCATCAAAATCTACCCAATGGGTTTGTCGTGATGCGTTCCCAGACAGACTGACAGACAAAAATCCTAAAATCTATAGATCGGCTTCTGTATCGATAGTAATATTTCAATAAAAATTTTCAAAAAAAATATGTTTAATATACAGATTCGATTCAGTTGGAATTTTATTATATGTATAGATAGATAGATGAATGAGCGTAAATTGTAAAGTAATGAATAACATCACTAAACACATAATGTTGTTATTTCAAATGTAATCATTAAATTAATTTTATAAAACCGCAATAAAACTTCCTCATGAACAAAATTTCTATATTTATTATTATGTAATATATAGTACAAATTATAGTAGTAGTTTTATTTTATTCTAGTATAGGTATTTTGAAGACGTACGTAGAGTACGTATTGTATCAAATATTTATATAAAAAGGCAAGCCAGATCATTTTTTTATATTGTTTACGATATAAGTGTTATGTTATATTTTATTATTATTATTTAAACGCCGACCAGTCTTCTTTGATTAAATCAGCTGCTTTTTCACCAATCATTATTATAGGTGCATTTGTATTACCCCGAACTGTAGTTGGCATAATAGAGCCATCAATAACACGTAAAGATTTAATTCCATGCACTCTTAACCTTGGATCTACTACGGCCGTTTTATCCCATGTCGGCCCCATTTTACAAGTCCCTACTGGATGGAAGATGATAGAAGTATATTCATATAGTATACAGGCGAAGTAGTCGTATGATCCCCATTCATATGACTCACAACCTGGCAGTGGTTTCCGTATATAAGATGCCCCGATACTTTTCAGTGCATTTGTATTTTCTAAAGTAATTGCAGTCCTAAATCCTTTTACCAAAACGCGTACATCTTCTTGAGATGTAAAAAATTCTGGATATATTAGCGGTTGGGCAAAAACTGGATCAGTTAAATTTAAAAGTATACGCCCCCTACTTTTCGGTGTGAGTAAAAAAGGTTTTACAGAAACGCCATTGTAAAAAGATTGGGGTAATATAGTGCTTTGTAAATATGTTTGTGGGTCACCATAAAAATCTTCCACATTTCTTGAGTCAAAATGATATTCTATATCAGGTGCATTTACTGTAGCATATTTAGTTTTAATAAATCCAACGGCATTTAAGTTCCCTGAAGCTGAAAGAGGTCCATTATTATGATCTTGTGACCTATATAGCAATACCTCGTTTAGTAATTGGGTGGTATTAAGTTGAGTTGAAGTATTTTGAAGAGAAAGTATTAGTCCTTCAGTTGTTACATGTTCCTGTAAATTTTCACCAACATTTAAGTCAGCGATTACTGGTATGTTTAAACTTTCTAAATGTTGTCTTGGTCCTATACCAGATAACATAAGGATTTTCGGAGAACTTATTGTACCTCCACTTACAATCACTTCTTTACTCGAATATATATTATAAAATTGACCATTTTTATAAAATGTTACTCCTTGTGCATTTTTTGTTACTGGGTTTATTATTATTTTAGTAACAAATGCATCTAATATTATGTTAAGATTTGGTCTTACGTTACGTATTGGTCTTATGTAGGCCAAATTTGCTGAAAATCGCCTTCCATTCTTTGAAGTACTTTGCACAAGATTTACTCCGAGATTGTCTGGTAAAGTTAAATCTCTTTGTTTTAGTCCAATTTCTTTAAAAGCTTCTATCAATGCTAGCGTATTATCGTTTACGTATGGTGGCCTTTCGACATTGAGTGGTCCGCCAACTCCGTGATATTTTGTATCAAATGCTTCCTCATTTCGATTGTTTTCAGATTTTTTGAAATAAGGTAGAACCTTAAAATATTAGGCCTATTTAAATATAACTCTTTTTTCAATAAATTAAAACATATAATTTTATAATTCTAATATTTATTATACCTCATCATAACTCCAGCCAGAGTTTCCCATATCTGCCCAGCCATCATAGTCAAGCCTCTCATATATACTAAATAATTTATAGCACTGGAACCTCCCAAAGTCTTTCCTCTAAAAATAATAATTTATAGTGATTTTTAATATATTTTTTCTTTAAAGTAGCAAATAGCGAACACATATTTTAATGACAATGTGAGCAATATTAAGTGAGAAATAAAATATATTAATTAAGGAATATTTCTATTATGTATTTTATTAAAGTATGAAGTGATATTGTACTTACTAACTTGATCATGTGTATATATTGTATATATATATATAGCGAGCGAAGCTCGGTGGCCCAGGTACTGTATATATATATGAGTGTGTATATAGTACCTGGGTCACCGACCTCCGAATGGAGTTTTTGGTAAAAAACTACAATTTTCTTTTAAAAAAAAAACTAAAAATTTGAATAAATAAATACAAAAAGAAAACAAAAATAAATTATACCTTTGTATCCGACTGGGATTCGAACCCGGACCTATGATTGTCAATCTTGCGTCAATCATGCATTAAAATAAAAGTAAAAACTTCCGTCAATCGTGCATCAAAATAAAAGTAAAATCTTTGTATGCTACCGAGATTTAAACCTGGACACCTGTGATTCTTGATCTTGCACCTTGGCCGTTTGAACACGATGCTTATACCCGAGCGTGCAAATTACCGACCATATTTTGCGTGGAATAATGCAAAAGAAAACTGCATGAAAACTCGAAAACATGCGTTTTCTTAGACATAAGACTAATCTAGATCGATTTACCGCCCCCAAAACACCCTGGATATTTAGATTTAGACCGTTTAGATTTTACCTTGGCCACATACACTGTCCACTAAATACTCTACATGTAAGTTTTTCGGGTTGTGTCCTGAAATTCCAGTCTATATTGGATCTACTTAGGATTGGTGGAAATGCTGGTACCATTGTTATATCTGGTTCTTCAGAACCTGCTTCTAGTAAGAGTACCTGTTCATTTTAATAATATAATAATTTAACATAAACATCTAGTACGTATAAGAAAATAAATGAAATTAAATTGAAGTAAATAATACATGTACCATAGATTAAGAGAAAAGATTTCATTTTGACTATTGTCTAACGTGATTACATTAAAGTATGTATTAAATATACTTAGTACCAACGTTTTGTCACATTTTAATATGATTTTGCTATAATATTTCAACGATTCAAAATGTTATTTACTAATATACTAAAACTAAAGATACACACTGTCAGCGTCAAAAATATCCTGTCAAATGTATCCTCAAAAAGCAGGATAGAATATCGTACTTTGGATAGTTAAAAATTATGAGGATTATTTTTTAATGTTCTTTTAATTTGTTTTAACATATCGGTCGAGATATTATACGACAAATTTTAATGGTCGCTAATATGTTAAATAAGAACAGTAAATAACAATCTCCTTTTATATCTAGTCGACTAATACAAATACTCGTAACTCTGCGTTTAATTAAATGGAGTCGTTATCGTTATGTACCTTTTTAATTATTTTTATATAGGACTAATTTAATGACATATTTTATAAGTTAAAAATAATCTGATTTAATTTATAAAGAATAATGTGTTTAATTTGAAAATAACAAATGCACCAGTGATTTTCATTTTTTCTTTAAAAGTATTCATTGGTCAAAGCCATTACATAAGTTTAATGATCATAGGAATTTTACGGATTTATTATCAAATTGTAATTTTTCTCAGAAACTATAATAAATATAACAACGATTCTACTAATAGAAATTCTACCATGTAGATTTTATTCTGCCTGACTCCCAAAGGCCATTACTTTTCCGAAGACAAATTTTAAAACGTGACATAACGGAAATTGTTTTGTTTAAAAAAACTTTATTTGGTGTAAGTTCAAATTTATGTTTACATAATCAGAAATTACGATTTACGGGTACGTCACACTTTAACGCCACTTGTTGAAGAGGTATTTTTTAGGATTTTATACTAAAAATCAGATTCACTACTCATTGTTTAATTTCAAAACTTTGAATATTTAGAATATAAAAAAAGTACTTACTCTCCAATTTCTTACTTCAGATAAGTGATTTGCTAGCACGCAGCCAGCAGACCCACCACCAACAATAATGAAATCATATTCCGTAAAAGATTGTTGTTGCCACGTCCTTGACGTACCATCTTTTTCATTAGCATCCTTAATTAGTGAAGCCGTTGTTTCGGGTATTGTTACAGAAATTTCTTCATATTCTGATATTTCTGATAATGATGATATTCCATACATTGGCAGTCCTCCTGATATTGTTGGGTTTTCTGCTATTGATTGCCATGTTGATGACGTTTTTGACGTTGGTGTGGGTGACATGGCTGGCAATGATGGTTGGTAAGACAGTAAAGAAGGTATAAGTGGTGAAGGTGGTGGTGGTGGATTAGGTACCTGATCTGGGTATGCGATTGTACCTATATAAGATATACTATACGAAACACCACCAAACAGTTGAGTAATAAGGTATAAAAACATATATCCCGTTGACGAACACTGTGTTAATGGGGCAGTTTCCTGTGCGCATATAGCGCTTAGATCTAAAGGCCTCCATACTGTCGTCATTGTTAGCAGGTAAAAATAAAATAGATATAAAGTTGTCTTTAACAGACCATTTCTGTAACAACAGATTACTTACTTGACTTTCGCAAATGAACACATCAAATTAAAGAGAAGGGTATAAATAACATTTATTTTATTTGTATTTAAAACCCAATTATTTTTTATAAAATTAATGAATATATTAGTAAAATTGGTTAATGTAGGTTGTAAATTAATCATTAGAATAATATGTATTTTTTTTTAATTTTGATAATATAATTTACCACTAAATATTCATCGATAACTCTCTTATCTGTGTTTTATGTGAATGTTATTTTCAATGTGTAATTAATTTTTAATTAACATGTGTGCATTTAAGTAAACATCGATTTTATATTAAGATAAACATTCTGTTTCATACTATTTTTATGTATCGATATTGTCGTTAAATAATGTTTGAAGTCGAGTCTTTCTTTCTTGCACTCGCGAGTTTAAAAACCGGCTAAAAACTGGCTAAACCGGTTGTGATTAAGACGGATCATGAAATATCATCATGTTGGCAAAAAATTACAAAAAAAAATTGATTTTTATATAAACATAACGGCATATTTAGCGGAACATAAAATACAGGTTTGATATCAGTACCATATAAGGTTGCTGGCTGGTTTATACGTCATTTAATTTAAAAAGAAATATTTTCAAATTAAGAAAACAACTGAACATCACATTTTATGCAATTGTTTTAATTTTATTCAAATATACCTTATCTGGAGCGAATTTCGAGTATTTCTTCCTTCTGAGTTTGATTTAAAATTTCATTGAAATACTGTTTTTTGTTAGTTTTTTTTTTTAATCGCGTATCTTTTTGGAGTTGAGGACTAAATTATGCCTGACTTAGCCCCAACGGAGATTGCCAGGGCACTCGAAACGCGAAGAAATGGTCAAACCTACAGAGTGATATCCAAAGATCTTTGTCGACCAGTTTCAACGATCCATCGCAGTATCCAACGGTTCAGGGAGACCGGTACTTATGTGAGAAGAGCAGGACAAGGCAGAAAAAGACGCATTTCGAGTAGGGATGATCGTTTCATTCGGCTTCGTGTACGTAGAAACCCCCGTTTGACAGCCGTCCAAGCCCGGCATGAGTTAGAAGCAGTGCGGGGTGTAACCGTAAGTGAGCGTACGGTATGAAGAAGGTTCGAAGAAGCTGGTTTGGGTTCATTTGTGCCCGCCGAGGCTCCAAGGCTCGAGGTAAATCATCGTAGAAACAGGTTAACTTTTGCTTAGGAACATCGACTTTGGAACGCGGATCAATGGAGTAAGGTATTGTTTAGTAATGAGTGCAGAATTCTCTTAAATCAAATTGACGGCAGGCAAAGAATATACAGACGCAAAGGACAACGATACATTCAGACAAACTTTGAAACTACAGTTGCATACGGTGGTGGATCAATAATGGTTTGGGCGGGCATTTGTTTGGGAGCTCGCACAGACTTGGTAGTGATTGACAGAGAGAGTCAGACTGCAGACCGCTATATCAGAGAAGTTTTAGAAGAAAATGTCGTACCGTTTGCCCCATATATCGGTAACGGTTTTGTTTTTATGCAGGATAATGCTCGGCCGCATACCGCTCGGGTAACTCAAGCTTATCTTAATGATATGAATATCACTGTTATGGAGTGGCCGGCGAGATCACCAGATATAAACCCAATAGAGCACGTTTGGGAATTGCTGAAAAGAAAAGTTAAGTCCAGAATTCCAGCTCCTGCCAACGTGGGTGAACTGCGAATCACCGTAGTTGAGGAATGGCGGAGACTATCCCAGGAGACCATCGATAACATCATTCTCAGTATGCCTAGACGGGTAGAAACTTTAATAAGAGCGCGTGGAGGAAATACGCGATATTATTCACCATTTTTCTAATTTAATTAATTGTTATTTTAATATTAATTTTCACTTTTCCCGGTTATATGAAAAGTTCAAAAATGTACCATTTTTCACAAATAGCCTTTACTCGCAAAATCTGTTTTTAATGTGATCTCATATTAAGTAAAACAAATGAAACTTTAAATAACAAAAGAAGTGTAGTAAGTAGATTTTAAAATAAAACCATATTTTTTTAATAATGGACCTTTTTTTGTGTTCCGCTAAATATGCCGGCGAGTGTATAATGCGAAGAACTCATCCTCTAACTTTTGAGCTAGGTACTCTAAATTCAACTTAATTAGAATTTTACTTTGACAGATGTCAAAACGAAATTACAGTTACTTGAGAGAAAATGCAACTAAAAATAAATAAAACCATGATGGAAATAAAAATAAATATGTTGGTACATTAACGCACAGCACCATCTAGTTCCATGGTAAGCTACGAGGCTTGTGTTATGGATACCAGATAATTGATACACTACATACATATAACTTCTAAATACATACATATTATAAATATAAACACCCATGACTGGAGTACAATCATTCGTCCTCATCACACAAATGAATGCCCCCAGCGGGACTCAATCCCGCGACCGCTGGCAAAGCAAGTAGGGTCACTACAAACTGAGCCAACCGTGTCACGTTTGGCTCAGTTTGTAGTGACCCTAAATTAACAGTGACAAGAATCTTTTCCATTTTAGCCTTTTAGCTACGGAACCTTAAAACACAGCCTCTTATGCAATCTCTAATATTTTGCGTCTTTAAGAATAATATATCTTCCTAATTGCGAGTTCTTTTCCCCATCGATGGACTGTCTGTTCATTACTGGTAAGGCAATTTCCAATTTAACAATATATAGTATAACTAGCATTGCCCCCGGGTCTACCCGCTTTCAGATGACCAAAACCAAATTCTTAGGTTTTTCATAATTAGTATACTATTACATTGCAGTTTTTGTATATTTTCTCAGAAATGTGATATTTTCCCACGGTAAAAAGTATTCTATATGTTGACCCGGATAACCAGCTACCACCATACCAAATTTCATCAAAATCCCTCCAGTGGTTTTTCTGTGATGTGGTAACAGACAGACAGACTATAAAAATTATAAAAACCATATATATATTCGGCCTCTGTATCGATAATAATGTTTATTTCAAGATTTAAAAAAAAAATCTAATGTACAGATTCGGTTTAGTTACAATTTTATTATATGTATAGATATTAGTATTCAACATTTTATCTGTTCTCGATGATCGTAACAAGCTCATAACAGAATTACGTTAAACCTCCAGCGTGATTTTATTACGGTTGTAATCGCTTCCGGAACATTTTAATTACATACACAATGTTTCAAATTAGCGGAAAACATAATTACGTATTGTATCTCGCTTTGCAAAATCATCTACTCTGCGAGCTTTGTTTTACCTTTGATTTTGTATTTTACCTTTCTTTAATACTTTTTTGAGTGCTATTTGCGCATTGATGTAAGTGTTTATTTGTTCGTCTATCCTTTTCGCCTGATAACAAAAAAGAATAGCTAAGTATAAATCGATTTGGTTCTACCAACTTCTTATATTAGCATTTGTTTTGTGTGGCAATATAACGTGTAATTTTAATCATATTTATAGTCTCAAAAATACTCAGCGTTAAAATGGTGGCCAGGAAAAAAATTTAATTAAAGCTTTATTTCAAACAAAATAATATATAAGTTCCTTAATTAATTAACTTTTATTTATAGATATCTCTTTGATCGTATTGAATGTGAATGTCAAAAGGAGAGTAATGGTAATTTTTTTAAGCTTCCAATACTGATCATAAGGATTAACTATAATATTGAAAAATCAATAGGCTAATTTATATAATACTAACGGCTCACCCTCGCTTGTGTGGTGTGTTGTGTACACCATGCAAAATTTCATTTAAATCGATACTAAAGTTTCGGAGATTAACCAGTACAAACAGACAAACAGAGAGAAACAAAAAAATTGAAAAAAATCTGGATTTGTTCTATTTCTCTTCTTACATCCCCCTGACTCGGTTTTTAGCATTTTTTTCTATGTACAGACATTCGACCTCTACAGTTTAATTATATGTATATATGTACTTCCTTAGATTTACGCGAATATTTGATAATTTAAATAAAACTATCTTATCGGATTATTTCGCGGATTTATTTTATTTTTGGTTCCCATCGTTTCGAATGCTTTACAGGCACTGTCTGTAACAAATATATAATGCCTTTGAAACGTCTAAACCCTCAGTCTCTCCCGTGACCATGGTGGCTGTAAAGCATTCTAAACGTCGGGAACCAAAATTCTAAATAAATCCGCAAAAAAATCCGAATAGACAGTTTTGTTTAAAAGATTAATTTATAATTTTTAATTTAAATACCATTCGTGATACATTCCGTAACGGCTTAAGACGGACTTGCGTATATTATTAGAATTACCTTACTCACTAAGTATTTACAAGTACTATGAGAAAAGATCTATTAAAATGGATTTATGGTGGGCAAAAATATAATCATACACACAGATTATTTGATTTCGTCCTTTGAAACTCTTACAAATGGATTATGATAAAAATTAAATTACAATGTTGAAACAAATCACTCTAACTACTAAAACAACCTGTATGTACTGTTGCTGTGTAGTGTCGAGTCTTATGTACCGTACGTAGCAACAGTAAGTAACATTTGGCCAAATCTGAAAGAAATTTATAAGCTGAGAAAATAAAATTCCTTTTTCTTTTATATTATATACCATACCTTCAAGCGTACGTTATCTACTATTAAATATACTCATTATTTTCAGGGTCTTATGTTTGCTCGTAGTCTGAGAATTTAACAGAGCTAATATTCTACAATGATATTACTAATGGAATCGAAAATTATATGTTTATGAGATCTTATTGATTTAGGCTCGTTAAAAAGAAACAAATTAAGCTACCTTACAAATAGATTTTAGGACCTGTTGTCTATATTTTAGGTATAATTTTAATTGTAACCATTTTGTGAAATATTAGTCATCAAGTTTCCACGTGTAAAATTTCCGTACATATCTTTTCATCTCAAATGAAAGTATCTCAAAGGAATGTAAAAGTTATTTTTTATAGAATAAACTAAGCTTACTCAGTGTCGAGCTAACACAAACATCACTAAATCGGTTTAACCATTTAGACGTAAATGAAGAAGACAGATGTACTTTGTACAGCCTTATTTTTACACTATACATATATTATTAAGAAGCGAGGGTAAGTCACTGAGACAACCTCCCTGGGTGCCTTTTTTTATGTTCTTCTATTTAACATACAAGCTACGATCAAGTCAAAATCTATTTGTATTCATCTTAATCTAGCCAACGATTTTTTCATCTTTATATATATAATTCTTCTGTGAGTGTGTATGTCACTGAACTTCTCTCAAACGACTGGACCGATTTTGATGAAATTTTTTGTGTGTGTTCAAGGGGATCTGGGAATGGTTTAGATTCACAATTTTGTCCAAAAAGTTTGAAATTTTCAAATTAAAGACGTGTAGACAGGACAACGTCTGTCGGGTCCGCTAGTATTTTATGAATTTTTATTTTGATATTTGATTCTTGACCTATTACAATGTACAATGCAAATAAACTTAAATGCAAATATATGTATGTAATGCTTTACACCACTCAAGCTTTCGCATTTATATACACGTCTTTTAAAAATTTTTACATCTATGTATTATAAACTAGCGGCTCACCCTTGCTTCGCTCTAGGTACGTTTTAAATAGATATACATAGTTAGTAGGCAGAGTTACCTACTAGCCATGTAAATCATATTATTATTTTTTTTGTGAATTTTATCGATGTTTTAATAATCATTGTGCTATTCGGGGCGGAGACAAACCCAACAAATCAAGAACCACAAAAATCGGTCCAGCACTTCTCGAGTTATAACTGTTGTAACAAATCTGACTTTATTTTATATATATATATATATATATATATATATATATATATATATATATATATATATATATAATATAGATAGTGTGAACATAGTATACCATTTTCCACGCCGTAATTTAAATAAATCGGAACCAAATGAAAAATCTACTCAAAATATTAAATAACAAAGTGATTTTCGACCTATAATTGAAATTGTGGGGCAATTAATATGACGTGAGTGCATTATTCAATAAAAGCTAATTAATGCTGCAATACTTGACAAAACAGTTCGTTTATGAATTATTATAAGTTCAAAAAATTTTGCATATACACATTTTTTTCATATTCGGGTATTATTTATGGGATCGAGCCAAAGTCAACCACGCAGGTCAAATGTGGATTGGCAGACTTAACATGTCTTTTAAAAACTAGTTAGATTAACGCCCATAGAGTTTCGTCATCATGTTTTCTCTATCGTACTAGCAAGTAGTAACTGCTTTCAAAACGAGATTTTCGCACTTGAAATTATTAGAGGTCTGATTCGGAGTTTGAACTCACTTCATTTGGTGCAAGCAGATGCGTTACTAATATGTGCTATATAATATTTTAATTTATTACGTCCATTAACTAATATAAAAGAATATATTTTGTACACCCGCTTAAAAGAAATTATGAATTAAAATCTAGAACAGGTATAATGTAAAACATTTTACTAGCATTTATAAAATGGAACTCAGGAGCTCAACGAATGTACAACGGTCTTCCTGGCTTAATGGATTTACAAGTGCAAAAGAATTACCCCATAGCGTACGGTAAAGTGTACTTATATGGTGCCTTTTTGTTTTAGGTGTGCTATAATCTATGATAGCTATTAGTCTAGATAGCCTTATTTTGTGTTTTTGTCTGAAGAGATACTCCATTTTATACTTTTGGTCGATATTGAGATTGCATTTCGAGTGGGTTTCAACCCCACAATTATAATATTTATGCCAGTAATGCTTGCTCGCACAAAAATATGTGCTTCCTGCCAGATACGGGTGTATTTGCCATCTTGCACAACTGTAGCTGGCATGCAAGTAAATTTCACGTGATCTGATTATTGGTTTACAATATGCAAGGCTAATGGGAGAAGGCAAACCTTATGCCAAAAGCATTTAAACAATTGATACAAATATATGTCTCATCTACTGGCAAGAATTTGTCTTTTTCTCTTTCTGAATAATTTAGCTACTCAATTTTTAACCGACTTCCAAAAAGGAGGAGGTTCACAATTCATCGGAATCTTTTTTTTAGTTTTACTAATGAGTGTAAGTAGCTTCTTGTAAGTTACAGGCATTGACTAAGGAAATTGTGTGCAATTCCAAATCTATTGTATGAAGACCCGTAATTTAATGACAATATAAATAGCCTGTATTTTTTTTTTTGTTTTTTTTTTTGGCATGACAGTTGAAAGAAGGATAATCTTTTTATGAATAATAATATTTTTCGACATATTTTAACAATTCGTGAAAAAAACAGCCATGGAGCGAATTGAGACAAACTGCTTGAAGTATGGTAAGTACAATATTATTTCTTTTAACTTCAACAAAACGATGTACAAGATAGAAGAAGTTACACAAACTCAGTGTAGAAAACTTATATTATACTTTTAAATCATCTCGATATAATAAAGTAAGTTAGCACAAACCGCTTCACAAGTTTAGATGAAACGATGCGCTAAATGACGAAGGTTGTTATCATAATGCTTTGGCAGTATTTCTACTGGAATATAGTTAAATAAAGCGCTCGTCTTACATTTTATTATTTAGATCTCATAAGTTGTATTTTAAAAGCTTACGTTCTTATTCTACATCACATTCTTCGGATGATCTGCAAGTAGCATGTATTTTATTTTTAATAGCAATTATAACTACAGTCATAGCTAAATTAATTGTCTATACATATAATAAAATTCCAAAGAGTCGAATCTGTACACTATGAAATATTTTTTGAAAAATCTTTTTGAAATAATTTTATCGATACAGAGGCTGAATCTATAGTTTTTAGGATTTTTGTCTGTCTGTCTGTTTGTCTGTGACCGCATCACGAGAAAACCACTGGACAAATTTTGATAAAATTTGGTATTGTGATAGCTGGTTATCCGGGTCAACATATAGGATACTTTTTAATGCGCAAAAATTTCTATTAAACGTGAAGACGCAACTAGGGATGAACCCGAGCGGAGCGAGGATGACTCCCTAGTAATAAATATATTAGTAATAATAATACGTTTTAACTCTTAATTCTTACTTTATAATTGTCAGTCAGACATATTCAATATTCATTCCTTGCTCGTGTGCAAAAATACTCGTTATACGAATATCAATCGGTGTGAATTGTGTTGCAAAATTTACATACATAATAAGCAACATGTGTTCAAAATAATAATTTAAATTAAGATAAAAATGAGTTATAACATGTGATTAAATGTAACATTTAACTTTTATGTTAAACTTTAAATTATTATTCCGATAAGTTCAGCGTCAAACTACAACGGTAAAACGCTTGTAAGCCCATGGGTATAGTACATTAAATGATATTTTTAATAAAATCAACAAAATACGATTCGAATATGTCATCATTTGATATAAAAAAATACAGTGTGTGTTTATAATTTATTTCAAAAACGGAAAATTGCATTAAAACTTTGAGTAATACTATAAAAAATGATTTAAAAGAAAACAATATGGAATATGCATATTACAGGACGTAAATTTAAGGGCTCTCCAATATTAGGGCACGCCTAACCTTAAGCAATTGATTGTGCCAATGGTGAAAAAAATTACTGGCATTAGATAATTTTATATACCTAAATCTCAAAATAATGTGCTTGTCATCGCACCTTTAAACCTTTCCGCGATAAACAATAGCATTCCCATGGAGGGTTGATTTCAGGCAGGCGGCCGGTCGTAAAACTTTTGCCAAATCCTATCAGCAGTACAGAAGATGTACTGCGCCGACCCCAAGTGATTGGGAAATGAGCAGGGAATTGATGATGATGATGATGATGATGAGGTACCCAAAAACACCGGATCCTCTGAGATACTTATAGATTTTCCATTCCTATTTACCTGAAACATAATATTATGTACCATACATAATGTAGGTTCACTCAGATGTTTTATATGGTAGAATAAAATTTGTATGTTATGTAAGGCATTAATAGTACGAAATGGATAAGCATTTGCTCTGTACGAATATTTAACTCTCACATAGGACATACATACAGGCATACTAATACATGAACTTTATTATCATTCAAAAGAAATTACAAGTTTTCAGATTTGATGTACCCACTCGATTTGTATATATATTTTAACTTCTTAAATAAAAGATTTTATTATAATTAGAATTACATATAAGCATCTGTTTTACTTCACAATACAAATTCTATGATCGAAACTGCAAGAAAAGCCATAATATTTTTTGGCTAAACTAAGAAAATATTAGATTTTAGAATACTTTCGAAGCCACGTACCATTTTATTTTCAATAAAGCTTTCCAATAGTCTATTTGTGTTCAAAATATACTCCAGAGTTTCTTGGGCAGAAAATTCAGTTGTATACAAAAGTGACAGAAAATAAGCTACTTCACAAAAGCTATATTTGGTCTTTTTGATTTAACGTAGAGTTCATTGTGATTTTTGAGAGAAGTTTTCTTGGAAACTGAAATAGTTTAAAAGAACATACTATTGTGACCAGATGTTATATATATTTTAAAAAATCATTTTTTATTGAAACCTAAGTTCGTCCATACATACATATATACATACACGGATATATATTATTTTTAAATAAAACTATCTTTTCGGATTATTTCGCGGATTTATTTTGATTTTGGTTTCCCAAGTACTACTTAAACTTACAACTAAGCAACGGCAACTTCGATCATAACGTTTCTATCAGATTTAAGAATGCTTCTTTTCATAATATTCTTTTAACGATTAACAGAGACTTTGTGTTACCCTTGAGTCTAGATCATAGTTCTGTCCCCCCCCCCCCCCCCGCACGCACGTACGGCGCGCACACACACACACACACACACACACACACAAACACGCACGCGCGCATATACACAAACACGCAACACAAATACTCACGCACACACACAAACACGCACGCACACCCACCCACAAACGCACACACACGCCCAATTTTGCATAATATAATAATCGGATAATCTCCCTATTTTTTTCAATAAAAAATTTAAAGTTGAATACATAGATCCAAATTTTAATAGAATGATATTTTACATCTATAAGGAGGTAAGAACGATTTTGGCTCAACGCTGTTCACAGTCCATAAAAGTAGTCCATATAGTTGTAGGTCAGTTATTACAGTTCAGATGTTAGGAAAAATGAAACTACAGCTAATTTCACAACTGTTCTAAGGTTTGCTTTGGAATTGAGTTCGTTTATAGTATTTCTTATTTATGAAATCTCTCTTTGTTTTACGACTGTATGCTCAAGTTTTATGTTGAATTTTACCGTTTATGACTTTACACTTTTGTTTTAAATGTTGGCAAAGGAAATAGTATAGTGCTAGTAAAACCGCCAAAATTATATTAGATCATTATGGCGTGTGTCTTCTTTGCATTGCTCAATTTGTATTTATAGCATGTACATTAAATAAATAAATAAATTATAATTAAAAAGTGATACCTTCATATCAAAAAACCCAAATAAAATCAAGCTATTCAACGAAACAAAGTACATATAACAAATTCTGAGATAATAAAGAAATAAATCCAATATTATAATAATAGGTATAACGAAAATAACTATATGCAATCTAAAAACAAAACTAAAACTACATAAAAAAACTAAAACATACATATTTTTTATTCAAATTTTAAATTAATAATATAATCACTTCTTCCATGTGTACTGTGAAACTAGCCTTATCTTAATTATTTTCGAAACACTTAATAGTACCCTCTTAATTTTTAATTTTTAATATATTATATAGCAAAATATGTTTCTTGTGCTATAAGTTTCTGTATAATGTGTATTCTGTTTCTGTATAATAACTCAATAGTGAATAAGTTATGAAGTGATTTGTCCGACAACACGATGTTTGTCATATAAGTGTGTAATTTCTCTGTAAGTGAATTTTGTAATTCTTTTTAGAAATAAACTAGCGGACCCGACAGACGTTGTCCTGTCTACACGTCTTTAATTTGAAAATTTCAAACTTTTTGGACAAAATTGTGAATCTAAACCATTCCCAGATCCCCTTGAACACACACAAAAAATTTCATCAAAATCGGTCCAGTCGTTTGAGAGAAGGTCAGTGACATACACACTCACAGAAGAATTATATATATAAAGATATCTTAAACCATAAACCATACATTGTACAAGTAATGCCGTTTTTTGTAGCCTATGTGATGATTCAGGCCATTTATCTTATCTGTTTAGTATATTTCATCCAAATTTGTCAGCAATTAATCAGCGTGTGGTGCAACAAACATACACATATAGTTGATTAACATACAGTATTTAGCATGTTTAACTTCTGCACAATATTTCTACTGGGAATCGTACATTATAACGCGACCGATTTGTTACCGGCACAGATATTTTGGTTTTAGCTGTTTTTATTTAGGGTACATATTTTATACATATAAACATACGTGCTAGTTTTCATAACACATTAATAACTAGCGGCATATCCCTAGGTTCGTTTTTTAATGGAGCCCTTATTCTTTTTCTAAAATTAAAGTAGCCTAAGTTACTATTTTATAATATCAGCTATTTGCCAGTGAAAGTTCCGTTAAAATCAGTGTAGCCGTTTCGGAGATTATCCGAGATAAACAGACAAAAAATAAAAAAATGTGTGTTTTTCTTATAAGTACCGTGTATAATTTCATATGAATTTAGTTAAGAGGTGTTATTTTGACATGACAAACAGACATTTTAATTTTATTAACCTGTATTGATGTATAGATTTGCAATTTAACTGTTCTTAATTGCAATTATACTTTTTATGTAAAAGTTCTCGGAAAATAACTATAAATATAAAAATCTCTTCTCGTTATATACGAGTATATCTATAAATATAAAGATCTTTCGTTCTCGGAAAATAACTATAAGTATAAAGATCTGTTTAAATTGTTTTTATGAGAACGATTACGAAATAGACGTTTAAAATTAAATAGTACACTATTTTATAGCAGAATAGAAGTTAGTTAATAATTTCAAAAGTGCCTAACCAATTGTAAACCTCACTAATAAACATGGATTGGACAGGTTTTACGTTTTAACAAAAGCTACACTTTATGAAGTTTTATACAATAGAGTGGCCTCATATTCTGGCAAATAAAAATTAGAAATACCGGAAAAATACCAGAAATATGATAAGCTTACAAAAATATAAGGCTCTTCTCATTTTATTTTCTTTAAAAATTAAGTTCTTAGAATAATGATTCTACCTATTTTGGGAGATGAAGACAGCTAGATGACTTAGCCATTCATAAGTAATGCGTATGAAGACAAATAAGTATTTCACAAATTATTATTGATCTTAGTCTAAAATCTGAAGTTACCCCGTCCTCCACCTACAAAATATTTTTCTTTATTTTGTAGGTGGAGGACTTAAGGTTTTTTTATTAATGCAAAACGTTCATAATCATCATCATCATCATCGTGATCATCATATTTGGCCTGCTTTCATCTGCTGCTAGATGTAAGCTTGTCATGTGGTACATCACTGAATTGATTTCTAGATCTACACATCCAATTGCTATCAAGTGTACATATTATATCGTAATCTATACATATAATAAAAGTGTAACTGATCGCTATCTGTACATGGAAGATATTTAAGAAAAAATAGTATTGGGGGTCTTTATTAACGCAATAGAAACCCAAAACAATGATTTTTAGATTTTTGTCTGTTTGTCTGTGCGCGCTAATCTTGGAAATAGCTTAACCGATTTGGGTGCGGTTTTCACTAATGTATTGTGGTAAGTTTCACTTAATATTAATTTGTTTGTATTCTTTTAATAATCGGTTCATAAATAAAAAAGCTATGTCCATTTAAATAATCACCTAGGTACGAACCCGAGTGAAGCGAGGGTGTGTCAATAGTAACTAATAATAATGATAACCAAAACTCTATAACATTGTCACGTCATGTAAAAATACAAAAGGCAACCTCTTTCAATGTTTAAAAGAAAATATCGTTTTATTTTGCAGCATCGGATATACTAACTTAGTGTTAAAGTCCGGATGCACTTAAAAGTTACCGTTCTCTGTTGTTTTTATTCTATCATCAGTCTCTTTCGACGTTAAGCATATAAACAACTTATAAGTATGTGAGTAAGTTTGTTTAACATCGTTAAAGTTTGCGTGTGATTCGATATAGTGGAAAGTTTGTTGTATAGTTTCAATACACAGAAAGGTTATAGGGACATCGATAACTAACACAAATGCACGCATGTGTATGTATGTATTCAGCCCTTTTTAACGTCCCACTGCTGGGCACGGGCCTCCCTTCAATACGAGGGGTATCAGGCCATAGTCCACCACGCTGGCCAAGTGCGGGTTGGCGGACTTCACATGTCTTTCGAAAACTTGCTAAGTTCTCTCAGACATGCAGGTTTCCTCACAATGTTTTCCTTCACCGTATGGCAAGTGGTAATCATGTTAGAAATGATTCGCACATGAAAATATCAGAGGTGCAAGACTCGGGATTTGAACCCGCTTCACTCGGTTTCCCAAGCGAGCGCGTTACCACTGAGCTAACACTGCCTTCTCCACGCCACGCATGCGTTCTCTTAAATAAGAGTTCAAGCAACATTGTTGCATGAAACCTAGGATTGGAATATTATGAAGGTATTTTTCCGAACATACATATTATGTGTCTGAATAGTGTCCGATAATTCACCAGGTTGTGAAGCTAAGAGCGGCATTTCTGAACTTACAGCCGCCACTCCCAAGTTGTTGTGTATTTTTATTTTATCTATTTATATAACATGAAATGTTTAATCTACACTAATATTATAAAGAGGTAGAGTTGTTTGTTTGAACGCGCTAATCTTAGGAACTACTAAACCGATTTGATAAATATTTTTTGCATCAGATAGCTCGTTTATTAGGAAGGCTATAGGCTATAGGCTATGTATCATATAATATATAGTCTTCCATACTAACTGATAAAACGTACGCTAGTTTTTAATAAGTATAAAACAAAATATCCGCATCTCTTTCTGTGTGGGTAATCTATACTAATATAATAAAGAGGTAAGGTTTGTGAGTTTGTAACGTTGTAATCTCTGGATGTACTGAACCGATTTAGATGAAATTTGATAAAATAGTTTGAGACCCTGGGAAGGACTTAAAAATACTTGTTATCCTGTAAATCATCCCTTAAGGGGGGAGGGGGGAAGGGGATGAAAGTTTGTATGGGAAATCAACCTAGGGACGAACCCGAGCGAAGCGAGGGTGAGTTGCTAGTAATAATTAAAGATAATTATTAATCCTACGCAAACGCAAAAACTACTGAATGGATTTCAATGAAACTTTACAATAATATAGCTCATACATCAGAATAACAGACCACTTTTTATCCCGGAAAAATGTACGATTCCCGTGGGATAGATTTATTTTGTTTTTCTAGAGGGAATCCCGCACGAACCGAGAATGAGCCGCTAGTATCGACTAATGAATGATATAATAGAACCTTATGTACTTTAGAAATTTTTATATATAAACATGTAAGTGCAATGAAATCAGTCAGTGCAAAATAAGTCGCAGGCCAGAATTAAACTTGCTTTCATGGGAAAATATATAATTCAACATTTAAAACTTTAAATCTATGTCAGAACTTCTACAAATCTCAACGGTTATCCCCCAAGCTTAATGGATTTACAAGTGTAGGAGTACGAGTATAATCCTTACAACCTACATAGCATTTACGGAAGCAGTGACAACTATAGAAAATGCTTTATGCAAACGCTTTTATTTTAAAATCTTTTATGTAATTGCAATGTCCTGATTTTAATTGTTTTTTTTTTAATTATAACTTTCTGCAATAATCTATCTATATTTAATGAAAATCTGTCTAATAATATTGGGCTATTTTTAAATTAAATTTGACAATTTCATATATTTTTTATTTTTATCAGGTTTTTTTTTCTTTTTCACCCATAAATCAAATTATAAAAATTTTCATTAAATAGTATCTTCTTCAAATGTTCGTTGAAAGCGTTTGGAAATTATTATTTCTTGGAATTTTTTAAGACATAGAATATTAACGACGTTAGGAGCTAACTCAACAACTATTGTCTATAATAAAAAAAACTATTTTCATGAGGTAAATTTTTACAAACCTTTCCAAAGACAAATTCAGTGTTTAAGTTTTTAAAGTTTTATTTTAGTCCAAATATTAAAAATTACAAAATTCTATTTTAAATATAAATTTAATAAAAAAAAATTAATAATTACTTCGTAAGAGTGAATGCAATCGTGATGACTCGTATTGGGGGACCGAAAATTGAAACAAATCCGTGAATAAATCCGAAAATTTAGTTTATATATACAATATACATACGTAAAGTATATTAACGTAAATCTAAGAAAACGAAAGAAATTATATTATGAATTGTAAAACTCGACTTGGTACGTATCTAATTAATTGTTTTCTCAAACGTATAATAGAATTAAAATTATAATAATATTCTGTTTTTCATAACGATTTCCTCGTTCCGCAATCTTTTATATAAAAAAAATTAATAAAAAAAAAAATGTATTCTATGCGTTCTTAAACTATTCATCTGACTGTGGTGAAACTTTGGTTAGTCGATTCTTGATTCAAAAAGAAAAGATTTTTTCTTAATATATTAATATTATATATAAACAGTTCATCCCGAAGATCCACGAATGAAACGAGGGTAAGCCGATAGTATGTTATAAATTAATAGACCATCCCTATGAGGTTAAAATACTATAAATGCTCCATAAATTGTAACTATGATCGTTAGGGCCACTGTTATAATTCTTAAATGATAAGATACCCCATGATAACTTTATTATATAATGATAATATTTTCTTGAGCGAGTTTCTTGTTTAACTCTTCTCAAACTTGCACATCATATTAAGAGCTCTTGAAACTACAGCAAAACTAAACATGTGGGCATGACATATGAAATGATTCAGTTATTAGATTTTTACGATCTTTTATTTAACTTGCAATTTTTGTTAGCTGATATGTTTGTATGGGTCAAGTCTTGCAGGCTGAGTTCTCCTCTTCTTTATACTACAGAGTTCAAATTTTACATGTTGGTTCATTTCTTTTGGCAATGACTTTTATGATAATTATGACCTGATACTTCATCTAGTATTTCCTCCAGATGAAGCAACTACTCAACGGTAAACAGTACAGACACGAAATTTCATACATTATGCATTCATTTATAATAAATAGCCCATTTTAAAAACTACCATAATCTGGCTGCTGTGTCCAGGGTTGGCTCCAAATGAGAAATCTCCTCAGTGGTCAACAGCACAAATATGAAATTTTGATTTTAAGATTTATTTGATTAAAGCACCCACACGCCACGATTTTAAACACCAAGCCTTTTAAACTAAAAAAATAGATTAATAAATCAATAGTAAAAAAAAAAAAAAACATTTTTGTAGCTTATTGTTTATTACTTTTCTAAAAAAGCTTGTTTTAAAAAATATTTTTTTGTATTATTAATTTATTTATTTTATCATGATGCTTCAGTTATGTAATAAAAGAATATAATATGTAAATTAGAAGAAGACCTATTTCGCATTGAATCTTACTGAACTAGATTTAGTAGAAGATGTTACTACAAAAGCAAGTGAACTGATTCTTGTGCACTCTCAATTTCCTTACTCTTATAGTTTAAGTTATTTAATAACTTCAGGGGCATCAGGTGTAGGACCAAAGGCTTTACGTGTTACTTTATTAACACGTACCATAAACTTTCTAATTTCTAATTACTGTTAAAAAGTTTGATAGTAAAAACCAAGAACTTTAAAGACTGTCTGAGTAAGTTTATGAAACATAATATTATTTATAGACTTATACTGCTACTCAGTCCGTCTCACTTTTGGCTTTCTAACTCAAGAACGGTTGATCGCATAAAATATTATTTCAGACTAAATTTATAGAAAATTTTACACTCTACAACTTTTATTACGATTTGATATCACATTTTGAGCAAAGGAAACAGTATATTTACTTGAAACCGATTTTCATCACCTTTGTCCTCTTATCACTTGTAACGTGGACACGAGTTTAAAGGAGACTTTTGAGCCAATATACAACATGTAAACCTTACTTACCTTTAATTCCAAGATTTGCCACTTCTTTGTCTTAGAAAATTCGAAAATGTAATTAGTACCTAATATCAATTTCTCTGTAAAAAATGTTATTTCTTTTCACAAAATCCTTGTCATGCATCAATATTTATATCGATAACTAGCGATTCACCCTCACTTCGCTCGGGTTCATCCCCAGGTGGTTCTTTAAATTGACAGAACTTTCTTATTTACGAACCGACTGAAATAAAACATATAAAAAATGTTAACGGATGAGCTCAAGCATACATACATATAGACAAAAATTCTAAAAACCATTGTCTTTCATTCTATAACTTTAATAAAGACCACCCAATAATAGTTTTTTCTCAATTATCTTCCATGTACAGACAGCGATCAGTTACACTTTTGTTATCATCATCATCTCCCCCATTTCCCAATCACTTAGGGTCGGCGCAGTACATCTTCCGTACTACTGATAGGTTTTGGCAAAAGTTTTACGACCGGCCGCCTGCCCGATATCAACCCTCCTTGGAAAGTTACACTTTTGTTATATGTATAGATTATTATTAAGAACAGTTCAGACGTGCTATTTTAATGTAAGTGCGTTCTAAATTATGCAAATATGTCATCAAATTGTAAATTTTTAGTATTTTTTCCCGAAATAAAAATTATCAAGCGTTGAGAGCTACAAAAGCAGATATAAATTTTATCATACGCAGTAGTAATAAATCGTTTTATTTGAACGAAGCAACAAAGGGAAGATGAGTTCCAACAAGTCTCAGATGCGAGTTTATGACTTGGAATTCAATATTTCCAATATCAGCTGTTTGCGACGTATCGTGGCTTTAAATGGAACTTTGTATTTTATTGTTCTTTCTATGTTCAGACTTTGTACAACATTAATGTATGGAATAGTGCAATAAATTTGTATAATTTTATGTTAGTTAGTACAGTAATAATCTTATTCAGCAATAAAAACTTCTATGCCAGTTAGGCGAATTAGCAAGCGTGATTCATATCTATGTAAATAAAAATGAAATGCTGTGTGTTGGTAAGCGCCTCTCTTGAGAATAGCTGGAGTGATTTAGGTCATTTTGGTAAAAATGTTTTTATATTACCAAATAACGTTTTAGAGGGAATATTTTGCGAAACTTTGTAAATAGCTTTGGATACATTTTAAAAATTGGTAGTGGACCAAAATTACATGATATTGTTACGTTTTGGAAGTATGATATCTTTAGTTATTTTACAAAATTCGATTTAAAATGTTAAAATATCTTATCAAAAATTTCTGCTTTTTCTAATTTATAAGTAATGTAATGGTACAAAAACTTAATATTATAACTGTGTTACGATTTTGAGTCTTAAATATTTGATTTTACATTACCTTGTACGAGAAAATCTGGGTTAAAGGTAATTCTATCCTTACATAATGTGCAATCGGGACTCCATTCAGACGGATTGTACATGACGTGCTTAAGATGCATATTCTCGCGCTGTATACTTATTATACTACCTAGTTCCTATGTATCTTCAAGTTTCACATATTATACATTAAGTTCCATTATGACTAAAGATCACGAAGTCCTGGATTCGATGTAGAGTTTATTCGATGTTCGAGTTACTTAAGTTTTAATGGAACTTATATTAGCAAGGAATTTAGGTGTGTGTGTGTGTGTTCGTGTGTTTGCTTATGTGTTTGTGTGTTGATTTGTGGGCACAAGCTTAGTATATGGGACGCGGCCTCTGGAGAAGTAAATGGTATTTTTGGATAGAAGAGGTGACAGGGATTCCAAGTATATAAATTTTGTTTTGAGGAAACGAAAGAGTCAAAAGTTATTGGGAGTTAAAGTTATAAATTTCCATACATTATTATGAAATTACTGCCATTTTGACACTTGAAAATGTCAAAATATATCTATCCAAAAATACCACCCACTCTTCAGTGTTCAGTTCATATATTAAACTGCAGCTGGTTTGTGTGTGTGTGTTAAATGTAAACGAATCCAGAATAAGTTGCTCGTTTTTTTAAATAGTTTCGTTAAGCGTCAATATATTTAAAGCCATATCATTCTTAATTCACAAAGTATAACTTTCGTACAAGTAGGTACTGGTAAGTTACTTTATAGTTTCTCCAATATTTCTTGAAACATTTTCTTTTAGTAACAGCTTTAAGTTCTGCTGGAAGCTGATTTCGATATTACTAAAATACAAGTGTTAGTAGTTCTTGACCAGTTAACTTAAGTATAGTACAAATTAAGTAATATAATAAACGTGAATTATATGTATGTATTTAGCCCTTTTTAACGTCCCACTGCTGGGCACGGGCCTCTCTTCAATGCGAGGGGGATCAGGCCGATCCGACCGATCAGGGGGACAGTTGATCACGCTGGCCAATTCTTTTGTTTAGTGGCTTTCAAGAGTGACAATTGGGCACAAATTACTTCGCCAATGTCGCGTAGAATGGTGAAAACACACTATATTAAGAATGACCGGTAAAAGAGAGAAAGAACATCACTACACTAGGTAACTAGATCTGATTATATGTTGAAACGGAGCAATTCGTTGTAAAATCAGTATGTTAAAAATAAAAATAGCATATATATATATATATATATATATATATATATATATATATATATATATATATATATTAATGACAGTGTTATTTTTAATGTAATTTTTCTTAAATTACATTACATTAAAAATAACACAAAGATTATTTACTATGACATAAAAACTGTTTTCACGTCTAAATAATGCATGATATACATATAATTAATCCAAATAAAGTCATGTAAAGTATTTCATTCTCATTTCACGAAATTAGTATTATATATAGTTCTAGAATGTATAAACATGATTAGTATAAATAGTTTTATTAGTATGAAACATTTAAATTAACTTTGCATATTATATGCCTGCATTTAAATACAAGTACTTACTTACTCGCTTTGTATTAGAATCTATTACATAATTAATATATTTTTTGTATTGTTTAAAAATCCATATACATATATCCATATATTTAATAAAATATTAATATTTTGAAATCATGGACTTTCTAATGTTTATACAGATACTGTACATAAGTGGTAGCTATAAGTTAATGCGCTTGCTAGGGAAAGCGAGTGAAGCGGGTTCAAATCCCGGGTATCGCACCTCTGATATTTCCATGTGCGATTCATTTGCAACATGATTACCACTGTCTCACGGTAAAGGAAAACATCGTGAGGAAACCAGATATTCATATCTTAGAGAACCTAGCAATGTTTCGAAAGGTCTGTGAAGTCCGCCAACCCGCACTTGGCCAGCGTGGTTGACTATGGCCCGATCCCCCTCGTATTGAAGGGAAGCCCACCCCCAGCAGTGGGATATAAGAAAAGGTTGAATATATATTGTACGTAAAGAAAAAACACAAGCCTAGTCACAGTCGAAAGCTAGTATAGCAAAAAATGAAATGACACGACACATCCAGCACGAGTGTGAAACATGCATATTGTGCATTCCGTTCCGGAACTTTTGTTTAAATTTTAATGCGTAATACAGTGGGCGAGAATGGTGACATTTATTTTACTTATTTCGTATAAGAAATTAAAGTTTTCATTTTCGCTGCAAGATTGTGGAATTCTCAATGGGATGGAAAATTGTACTTGGTTTTTTATGACATATTTTTATGAAAGCTTATTATGAACAAGTCTCTTCCTATACTGTTTTCGTTATAGCATGGTGACACTTGTCAGCACCATATGTATTGCGAAGTTTATTATTTAATCAATTTTATCATAACTAGCGGCTCACCCTAGTTCCGCTCGGGTTCGTCCCTACTTACGTTTTAACGTTTAGTATAGATTTCTCAGAAAACCCCTCTAATTATTTTTCCGTGATGTGGTCACAGACAGACAGACAAAATTTCTAAGAACTATAGATTCGGCCTCTGTATTGATAATAATACCTATTTCAATAAGATTTTGCAAAAAATATTTAAAGTACTGATTCGGCTTAGACACAATTTTATTATATGTATAGAAGACTATCGTTAATACTAAACTCATTTTTTTACCGGTGGTAGGACTCTGTCAAGCCTGAGGAGGCCGACTGTATGGGTACCACCCCCTTATCTATTTCTTCCGCGAAGCAACAATGATTACATTGTTGTGTTCCGGTTTGAAGGATAAGGTAGCCAGCGCAATTACAGGCAAGAGGCATATCATCTTTGTCCTCACAGTGATAGCGTACCGGCGGCTCTGCAGTTTTGTAACATAAAACCTAAGTGCATAAACCGTAGGTGCTATGGGAGTACCGCTTTCCGTCAGGTGGGCTGTCTGCATTGCCTGCATTGGCTCACTCACTACTGTAACCAATTTTAGACTATGTTGATTGCAATTACCTCTATGTTTCAGAGAAACAGCTAAACAAACTTGAACTTATGTATTATCCTTGTGTGTGCAATAAAGTATTTGCTTCTTAATACACACTTTCATCCCCATTTTCACCCCATTAAGGGACGATTTCCTGGATAAAATGTATCCTATGTCCTTCCCAGGGTCCCAAACTATCTTCTTACTAAATTTTATCTAAATCGGTTCAGTAGATCCAGAGATTATCCCCTACAACTTCACAAACTCATAAACTTTACCTCTTTATAATATTAGTATAGATTATTAGTATAGATAAATAAATAAATGATGATGATGATGTTCTCCTAGCCGATTCCGGCCACGGCGGCCAATCTTATTGAGACTAGCCAACTGCGCAGGAGATATTATAGTGCACCTCTCATACTCCGGTGGGACGACCACTCGACACGACCGGTGAGAGTTAAGGCGCAGGACCGACGGCTTTACGTGCTCTCCGAGGCACGGGGGTGAAACACCGCCTACTTCCCAACTCCGGGCTGTTACTGAGACTTACTATACAGAAAGACTCAATAACTAAACTTGGCCCGACCCGGGACTCGAACCCAGGACCTCCGGGTGTGCAGCCGTACATGCTAGCCACTACACCACCGAGGCAGTTAATACATAAATAGACCCTATCTCGATACCTGTATAAAGCTATATCAAACAAATACAAAAACAAACCACTGCAACAGATGTGGCTCAGTCGCGTAATACACGACGATGTATCATTTTTACGACTGTTACTTGTCCATATTAGCGTAACTGCAGAATTAACAGGCGACGTCGTTAAGTTAGGTGCGGTCAACATTTTATGCCATATAATCTATACATATAATAAAATTCTAACTAAGTCGAATCTGTAGATTAAATATTTTTTGGAAAATCTTATTGCAATGGACATTATTATCAAAACAGAGGCCGAATCAATAGTTTTTAGAATTTTTGTCTGTCTGTCTGTATATCTGTCTGTCTGTTACCGCGTCACGAAAAAACTACTGGAGGGATTTTGATGAAATTTGGTATGGTGATAGCTGGTTATCCGGGTCAACATATAGGATACTTTACACTACGGAAGAATATCTCATCTCTGAGATACTTAAATTACGTTAAAAGGTAACTAGGGACGAACCCGAGCGGAGCGAGGGTGAGTCGCTAGTACATCTATAAAACCATATTTTTGGATATTTCCCCTTATGATTTTAACATTTACATATGTCATTTCAGTAATTAATACAATATACCAATTTTTCTCAAACTACCCTCGTATATAGTTGTCGTTTTCAAATATCATTAGAAGTAGGTACATAAATATTAAGTAGAAACATTCACTCTGAATAGAAATTGAATGTAACAAACCAGACATAAACCAAAAATGTATATGATTTTAATTATTAGTAACTGGATTATTGTAGTACAATACGTTCTAAGTATTATAGTATGGCAGTAATTGAGATCGCGCTATGAATATACATTGATCTGCTACGAATTTAGCATAGCAATTCTAGTTGCAGCCTTATACAATATCTATGTAATAGAATGTTAGACATGGCCTATAATATTGGATAGAAATTATGAAAAATGATTTAAATTAATTAAAACGTTGATTGTTTATATATGTAAAGTTATAGTTCCAAAAAGATTTCTTTAGAAATTATTTTTATTTTGATTGCATTTAATTTTAACCGACTTCAAAAAGGAGGAGGTTTTCAGTTCGATTGGATTTTTTTTAAGTTTGTTACCTCAAAACTCCGTCGTATATTAACCAATTTGGACAATGTTTAGAGCCTGATTTTTCAGTGTAACTAATAAAAGCTTATTTTAGTTTGTCAGTCTTCATATAAAAATTGGCATCAAATTAACGTAAACGGCTTAAGCGAACATTTTATTAAAATACTTTGCTACTACTATATCTACACTCAAAATGAAAAAAAAAACTAAAAAAAAACGACTTAAAAAAACACCAAAAAGTAAAAAAATAACTAATTGGTAATTTTCATTTACTATACATACCTAATCAAATATTTTCGCAGTCAAGTCCAGCCGATACAAAGCAAAGCACACTGACTTGGAAAATATCTGATTCGGTATCTATAGTACACGAGAACTAAATTGTCATACATAAGCCGCAGAATACCTAAGCCATTTACCATTTAAAATGTTAAATTAAACTTAGAAAAACCTGTAAATTTATTATAAAAAATGAAAATACTAAATGCATTTAATAATATATGCAGATTTCATTGGCATTAAAATTGACCTACGATTTTTACAGAATATAGTTCAAACCTCTTTCATTTCATAGGAAGCCATTCAAACGTGTAATTCCGAGTAGCTACCATAATCTCTTCGTAATGCTACGCGAGGGAGTTTATAGGTCACGTGCAATTTTCCTAGGAGCATATCGAACTGGATATAATTTTTAATACTTACTGTAATTGATACATATATTTTTACAAAAATACTTGTATTATTCTTTTTTACCCATCTGCTGCGAGGCCCTAAGGACGGTTATGTGTTTGACCTGTATGTATGTAAGTCCGATCCTATACTTTCTCGTATTTATCAAACTTCTTTGGAGTACTTTTTTGTCATCTCTGTCAATCACCAAAATATGTTTTATATAATAATAAACGTTTTTTGACTAAGCAGATTGAAAACTGTTTATCAGTTTTCAATCTTATACTGTTCAGTGTTGCTTAACAGTGTCTTAATGTCTGTAAATCACAAGTCGTGCAAGGTTTACCTTTTAAAAAGTTTATGTTACAAATAAATGGAAGCGTTTTCATTCACGATATCTGAAAAGGAGATATTATGATGCACACTGCACAGTTAGTGTTTGCGGCAAGATGCAATCTCTATTGATCTCTTTAATGCCGTCCTGTACATTTCACTTACATTCGTTAATCTTTAAGATCAACCATCTGTGCGGGTGATATAATGGCACAAGTATGCATGCACTCTAAAGGTCAAATGGGACGATAATTTAAAGTTATCGGTGAAGGACCAGGCGAAGGATTGCCAACTTTATCTGTATTCATAGACACTGAAGTATAATACTGTCAACTTCCCAACTCCGGGCAGTTACTAAGAATTTTTGGACGGAAAAACCTAATGACTATATTTAGTATGACCCAGAATAGAACCCAGGACTTCTGGACTTGCAGCTTTATGCCACTAGATCAACGATTAGGTACTAGATATATATCAGTCGCGGAGTCGCTTATCCTCCTATTATATATTTTCAATAGGCATATTTTAAGAAGCAACAGTTTATATCGGAGTGTATTCGTCCTTTAATAGGACGAATAAAAAATAATTATTCGTCCTTTATAAAATATATAAATTGTAAGGAAGGACGAATAGACTAATAAATATGTAAGTAGAATATGTAGCTTGGTCCAGCTCGGTAAGTTAAGGTTATTTTTTATTGATACAGAAACAACTCCTACACAAAAAAAAATTTTTGACCTCAAAAACTCTTGAACTTAAAAATCGTTGGAATTTAAAAGCATAAATTTTTAGCTCGGTAGGCTAAGGTGTTTTTTTAAAAATCCTTTATTTTACATTAGAAAATACTGTACTATACTGTACCTACACCGCACTATATTAACTTATTTTCTCACTTCTGAAGGGTTTCTGGAAGAAATCTCTTAAAGAGATAAGTTATCCTTTGTCAACATTTTGTTATTTTGTTTTGTATAACGTATATTTTATGGTACATAAATAAATAAATAAAAATAAATAAATAAATAAAAAAGTGGTAAATATTCGTAAACGGACAATAGTCGGACAAATAATATATTTTTTATTCATCCGTTTATCGAACGGATAGCAACAGCCTCCTTTATTTAATATTCGTCCTATTAAAGTACGTACAATAATTTTTTATTTGTCCTTATTTTAAGTACAAATAGCAACAGCCTAATTATATATTATATGTACATATTTACTATCTTTTCTTTCCTATTTGCTGAAAAAAACACCAAAATATTACTTAAAATTAATGTTCATACGAAATTAAAATTACATCATAATTATTTATTATTAGGCAAACTGTAAATGTGCCACTCAAGTGTTACATGTTTATGTTGATTTCAGACAGAAAATTTATTCTAATCCAACCTATCCTAGTAACAAATAACCCTCTGACGTTATATCCGAACGGGTGGATGAATATTCAACTGGAATTATGGATACAAGCTGTTTGCTGTGGACATGTTTAGATGGTTTATATTACATGTATTAGTACATTATTACTTTGCTGTCCTAGTAGTAATATTAACGTGAAAGACTGTGAACAGGTTTGCGACTCGTATGTCAAACGTTAAAGAGATAGAGAGAGAAACTTGTCACTTAGGAAGAACATGTCCTGGACTCATACCCCACTTTTACTTCAATGATTTGATTTCGTGGAATACTAAAAAGTTCAATAATATTTTAATAACAGCTTAGTTCTGAACATATAAAGTACTAGCAGACCTGACAAGCATGGTCCTGTCCGAACATATAAATAATTATTCTGTGAATGTGTATATCACTGAAATTTCGCCAAAAAATCCTTTTTAGGAGGAGTTCAGTGAAAATGTTTAGTTGCACAATTGAACCCGGTATGTAGTGCTGCAGTCGAGTTCTAGGTTTTTGTTGCGATATTTTTTTTCTTACAGCGGCAATTTACCATCAAATAATACTTTTCTATGACTAGTGACTAACTTAATAAAATCTAAGAATTGGGTATATTCGTTTACTTAACTGTGTCGATAACAATTATCATAAAGTTTAGTGTACAAACAAACATATACGTCAAACCGGCTTTTGTGCATAATTATACCGTATATCCTTGCGCAGTATCCCTCGCATTTTCAGAGCTATATCTTGTAAGAAATTAAGCTATTTTATTTGAGAGGATGAATTGTATACCTGTAGTATAGTATATATGTAACATTGAGACTACCGTACAAAGTCTCTACCTCATGATGAGAAATGGACGAGGAAATGAATTTTCGTTTGATAAAATTGAGGTAATAAATCCATTCTAAAACGATTATTGAAGTGTCAGTAAGCTAAAACAAGGATGTTTAATGATATGAAAATTTTCGTTCATAATTTATACTCTATTCATATAAAGTCAAACATTTCATTTCTACGGCAGTGAGAATGAAAGAAACCAAATGAAAGAATAAGCATATAAAGCACAATTTTTAGTTTTACTTAATAATAAAATATAAATAGACTAAACAATTTTGATCTATTTAGTGACACAAATATTCATAAAACACAAAAACACCATACAAAACCCATGTAACGTAGAATATATGGTGACAATATCTTTAAAAACAGCAAAATAGGTCGGTGTAAGCACTGAAAATTTGAATAGAAGACTATTGTAAAATTTTATCACTCACTCGCTCGGAACGAATGGGCCATTTTCCCGTACAGCACATTTCCCAACGATGATTAATTGTCATTTTTTCATACAGCTTACTACAATGAGAGATGCAAGCTTGTTATTTCAAAACAGTGCATTCAGATAATGGATGTGACTGGACTATACGAGATACGCTATGGTTTGTCTTGGTATTTGTTCAATTAATTACGGAAGTATTTGTTCATCATATGATATTATTGGCATACAAAAGATATTGTAAAATTAGAAGATGAAGAGGCACAAAAGATACATATATAGATAGCATGAGTTATCCTGAAAAGATTCCGTTTATCCTTTATCTCTTCAGGATTCTAAAAAATGTACCGAATTCTATACTATGCTAGTTTGTTTTCATGTAAAGTGTTTTTGAATATTGTCTAGATCAGGTTTCGCAACCTTTCTTCTGTTAAGCATCCCCGGATTATAAAATATATTTTATGCCCCCCATTTTAATTACAATAAAACACACATTATTTTAACGATTTTTATTTATTTTTATTTTAAGTTATACAAAATTAACCCCTCTACGCCCTCCTAGGGGGGCATGCCCCCCTGGTTGGGAACTCCTGGTTTAGATACTTGTGCAAATAAGAGCATGTACCTAATGAATCCAAATTTGCGTTTTTTTAATTAGTCTTAATTGAAAAGCATACTATTTTTTATATATTTAATACTAGCGAGTCACCGTCGCTTCTTTCGGGTTCGTCCCTAGGTGATTCTTTAAATTGAGATAACTTTTTTATTTATAAACCGATTGAAATAAAACAAATAAGTGAAGTGTTAAGTGAAGCTTACCACAATATATTAATGAAAACCGCACATAAATCGATTAAGTCGTTTCTGAGATTAGAGCGCACAAACACACAGACAGAGAGACAAACAGACAAAAATTCTAAAATATTTGTTTTGGGTTCTATTGCGTTAATAAAGACCCGTATTTTTCTTAAATATCTTCCATATACAGACAGCGATCAGTTACACTTTTATTTTATATATGGATATTACAGGCATTATTGTGTATAAATATAAATCCTCATTAAAATATTATTAGTAATCTAAATTTAACAAAAATTAAATCATTTTTTTTTAATTAGTCGAGATAATAAAGCTCCCCATTCATATTTAATATTAGTTATGGCTTCAGTAGAAATATAATTATCGAAATTTGGATCAATCAAATCAATCAAATCTCAATTTAAGTAGATATTGGAATAGAAAATGGTATTGAAATAGTAAATGGAGCAAGGAATATTGACACTATTTGAATCAGAGAACAAGTGAATTCACTAACTAAAGTTACTGTTGGAGTTTATAACTTGGGCGGAACAGTTCGTGTATTGCGTCCGATAGTGTGCTAAAAAGGTGTTTAAGGGAAATCAAACAAAATTAAACGTTAGGTGTAAGTAATAAAGTACATATTATAATAATGAACATCAGGATAGTTATTGACCTTTTTGGTCTATTACCACTTTAGATATGAGTTTAAATTTGATTGAGGTATTGCTATTGGTCTAATTGGTAGTTTGAAAGGAGAATTGCACTAAATAAATAAATTTGAAGTTTTATTTCATTGTGTGTAAGCTTTTGTATTACTAAATAAAATATGATATTTGAAGATTGGTACTAAAACTAATGGAAGCACAAAACAATAAAAATATATTTAATTAAAAATTTCAGCATCATTCAAAATAATAACAGTTTCTTCAAAAGAAACTATAGAAAATTGTTATTTTTACTACTATAACTATAGAAACTCTAGAAAATTGTTGTTTTTGCTTCCTGTCTATACTAATATATACTAATACTAGCGACTCACCCTCGCTCCGCTCAGGTTCGTCCCTAGATGATTCTTTAAATTGACGTAACTTTTTTATTTATGAAGCGATTGAAATAAAATAAATACTTATGTTAAGTGAAGCTTACCACAATATATTATTGAAAATCGCATCCAAATCGGGTAAGCCGTTTCTGGGATTAGCGCGCACAAAAGCACAGACAAATAGACAAAAATTCAAAAAATCATTGTTTTGAGTTCTGTTGCATAAATAAAGACCCCCAATGATAGCTTTTTTCAAATATCTTCCATGTACAGACAGCGATCAGTTACACTCGTAATATAATAAAGGGGTACAGTTTGTGAATTGTGAGTTTGTGACGTTGTAGGGTGTAATCTCTGGATCCACTGAACCGAATTAGATGAAATTTCGTATGACGATGGTTTGAGGCCCTGGGAAAAACATAGGATACTTTCATCCCGGGAATAATTCCTTAAAGGGGTGAAAATGGGGATGAAAATTTGTATCGGGAAGCAAGCTAGGGACGAACCCGAGCGAAGCGAGGGTGAGTCGCTACTATATATATTTCTGAAACATAATTGTCACTTTAATTATGTTATATCAAAAATAAAATATTTGTTCAATTATATATTTTTTGGAACTTCTCCCATAAACAGGAACGGTTAATCTTATTTTATTTGAGGGCGTAAAAATCCAGTGTAACATCCAAGTTAATCCAAAGAATTAGGCGTGTAATGCTAACCAGGCGTGAATCCTGAACGATGAACGAGCTATCTTCATTTATCCAAGTTCTATATTGAAATAAAACGGTTTTCTTCTTTAAATAAGTAAAATATTTATTATTGTTAAAAATCGTACTTAATTCGACATAATTTTTAATAAATTAATAAGTTAAGCTGTTCAAGCTTAACCAGATTACGATATTTGGCTCAGGCTCATTTGACGACACGTTTGGCTCAGTTTTAGTGATCCTACTTGCTGTGCCAGCGGTCGCGGGTTCGAGCCCCGCTGGGGGCATTAATTTGTGTGATGAGCACGAATTTTTGTACTCCAATCATGGGTGTTTATATTTAAAACATATATGTATTTAAAGTTATATATGTGTAGTGTACCAACTATCTGGTATCCATAACACAAGCGTCGTAGCTTACCATGGAACTAGATGGTGCTATGTGTTAATGTCCCAACATATTTGTTTATTTTATTACTACGTAGCGTGCGTGCGTATGTGCGCTTATTATTCCCCCACAATGAAATAGCGGAATCTACTTATTGTAATATAAAAAAAAAAACACCTAAGGTTGCACACGACTGAATTTAAATTATATCACTAGTTGAGAATATTTCTTATAGAAATAATTATACGATAATAATAATTAAAATGTATATTTGGGCGAACATAAACATCTTTTGGGTTTATTGTGTATTATCTGTGCATAAAGTTTCTAAATTGTTATTTAGAAATTGCAGTTCATGAGCTTGGACCGTCACACACACACAGTTAAAACGATATTGACTTATTTCGGTTATAACATTATAATTTACAAGCTTTCCTAAGTAGTCGCTAAGCAGTCATAGCTAAGTATTGGACAGTCTATAATCATCCTTAAGGATTGGGCCATAAAATATTACAAAAGATTTTCCGAGCCCAACTGATAGTTTCAAAGATCAGCATTCAAGCAAAAAAAAAAACACTTCAGCTTTAGTATATTAAGTACTCGTATATTATAGATTTCTTTTGGTAATAATCTTGCAACGTTATATTGAAATACTAGCGACTCACCCTTGCTTCGCTCGGGTTCGTCTCTAGTTTTAACGTTTAGTATGGAATAGACATACTACTTCTGCGACATATGTATAATTATACAAAACAAAAGCATCTAAGGTTATCATCCTAACTTAGAATTAAAACGGACTTCGTAATAATATATTATATTCGCGGAACTCCTTGATACTAAAACATACAATGTCAACAACGCGAGTATATGTGAATGTATGAATAATGCAAAACCTGAATTAATTTATAGAGACTGGTTGGCGAATAAACGAAATAATACAATATGCTTTGCGACATATACAAAGGGGATGTAAATATAAACTAATTCATTACTTCTCTTTGTTTTTAGAGTGTATCTTATAATAAAGTTTTACATTAGATCTATATAAAAGAGATTCAAGAGGACTGGAGTCCTTATAGCTGACATTTGGGCCATCTAACTCAAGTGCTTGCCATTCAAAACAAAAAAAAACTAAAAACATGAATAAATACAAAAAAAAAGAATAAAAGTAAAAACTTTGTATCCGACCGCGGGATCGAACGCGTACACCTGTGATTGTCAATCTTGTGCGTTGGCCGCTTAACCACAATATTTATACACGAGCGTGCAAAATTAGCGACCATATTTTGCGTGCGAAAGGAAACCGCATGAAAACTCAAAAACGCGCGTTTTCCCAGACAAAAGACTAATCTAGATCGATTCTTCACCCCCGAGAACCCCCACACACCAAATTTCGGTAAAATCGGAATGGCCGTTTCCGAGATCGCCGGTATAAATATACAAGAATTGCTCGTTTAAAGGTATTAGATATATGGCCACTTTCAACAAACATGACTTTGTAACTAGTCTGCTTGAACAAACTTACTTACGAGTAGCTTTCCAGAATTATTGGCTATTGTACAAATTACTTTTAATAACATTAAAATATTTCATTTTCAGACATCTTTTAGTCTCCTTATTGATAACGTTGACAAAAAAATTATAACAATAAAATATTACTTGATTTGGATGTGTAGTACACAAATAAAGTATAATATTAACATAGGCATGTGGCTAGCTTTTTGGCATCGATCGAAACGATGATAAGTCTTTAGTAGCCTATAAAATGCAAAAAAAAGATTTTAACAAAGATTATTTAATTCAGAAATCATCGACAACAAATTTTCATAGATAAAACTAAAAAAAAAAAACTAATTATTTATTTCTTTGAAAATGTTTCTTTTGTTACTTTAAATTTATTTGTCTCAACAAATATACATATTCAGTGTGACATTCTGGCTGAGCCCTGCTAGTTTATTTAGCTGATACAAAGCAATAAGCGTCGGAACTAAGCAGCGCAAATCCGTTCTACAATTCCGATTTGTTGTATAAATAGTTGAATGTTGTAGGATAAACCATGGGGTGGAATAAATTTGGCCAAGTTTTGTTTAAGGCTTGTCCTTTTTACAATGAAATATTTAACTATATTTTAATAAAAAAACTAAATAAAAAATTTCATTTATATACCAACAGTACCAGAATTATTAAAATAGTACAAAATCAAAAAAAGTATGGTACCTTATTCCTAGTTCATATTAAAATACACGTGTTATATTTAACTCGTGTATGATAATTATTAATACTAATATTATGAATGTAAAAGTAACTCTATTTACAGACTGTTTCACGCTTAAACCGTTGAACAGATTTCGATAAAATTTAACAAGAACATAGATTGCAACCTTGGATCGGACATTGGCTACCCTGTAACACACCCCTGCTTATCAATATTTTTTTTAATATAGCAATATATATTACATCTATATATGTATATAAAAATCGATGTTGCTTATAAGCAAATTCAACTCGGCAAATATTTTTTAATTTACAATTTTTGAGAAGAAAATATGAATAAAAATAATGAAATTATTATTTTTTTAAGCATTAATTCTCTTGCCCTTGAAGGAGAGATAGCATATATTATCATATTTTCTTTTCTTTATTATAGTAAAATACGTTAGCTATTTTTATTTATTTACATTTATTTATTACAGTAATATTTTATTAATATTTATATACTGTTTTAAAACATTATATACTCTATTATTTTAGAACATTATTATTTGGCTTCGTTTTTAGTTTTCTGACACTGTACATATTATTATTTATCCTGAGATCCATACATACATATATATACATACTCTCATTTATTTACAAGAATCTATGAATAATTTTAACACATATTTAAACGTTTTCATAGTGACCATCAATATGACGTCATTCCGTAACAGGAAGTCTACCATCAGCTGTCGCCGGATGCCACTTTGTACATTTGTAACAGAATACGACCTTACTTTAATATATTCATTATTCTTTTCTGATTAAGATGATCGTTTTGACCATGATATGAATGGCATCGTAAAAAAAAAAAGAAAACAGTTTTCCTCAATAGCTGTATTTCTATTCTTATTAATATTATAAATGCGAAAAAGTCTGTCTGTTACGTTTTCACGCTTAGTCCGCTGAACCGATTTAGATGAAATTTCGTAATGAGATAGTTTGAGACCCTGGGAAGGTATTTATTCCGTAAATCATCCCTAAAGGGGCTGAAAAGGGGGTTGGAAATTTGTATGGGGAGTCAATCATTTTTCATATAAGAGATATAAAACTCATCATACCTATGTATGTTTCTTTGTCCTTCTTTCACGTCGAAACGGAGTGACAGATTGGCGTAATTTTTTTGTGTGGAGAGTGACATAGGCTACTTTCTACCGCGGGAGATTATCTAATTCCCACGGGAAAACACGTTATAATACAATCCAAAAAAATATTTATGATCAGAACTACTTGAAACTTGGTATTAATGCTCTTTAGTAAAATTAAATAAATACGTGTTTTAGAATTTTTCTATATTTATCCTATAAGAGGGTAAAACAGGGGATGAAAGTTTGTATGAAACTACCTTTTTATGAAACTATCTTTTACCTAACCATATTTTTTAGATCCATATAAAATCTCAAAATCGAGTGGTGCGACTTAGTTAAAGAATTTTCAATTAAAACATTTAGGCGTTATACCGCCAGGAGGTATCTATACATATTATAATAAAATTGTAACTGAGCCGAATCTGTACATTAAATATTTTTTGGAAAATGTTATTGAAATAAACATTATTATCGATACAGAGGCCGAATCTATAGTTTTTAGAATTTTTGTCTGTCTGTCTGTCTGTCTGTTACCGCATCACGAGAAAAAGACTGGACAGATTTTGATAAAATTTAGTATGATGATAGCTGGTTATCTGCGTCAACATATAAGATACTTTTTACCGCGGGAAAATATCTCATTTCTTAGAAAAAATACAAAAACTGCAATGTAAGAGTATACTAATATGTAAAACCTAAGAATTTGGTTTTTGGTCACCTGAACGCGGGCGGAGCCGCGGGCAATGTTAGTAAATAAATAAACGGTATAATAATAAATTACGTATCATTTTTAATTATTTCCGTTAGATTATGTTTATTTAGGTTATGACTTAGAGACATACTCATAGGCCGTGGCCCGTTCGAGTATTTGTTTTACATACTTTGGATTTTTTACAAGTCCTTTAAATTAACAGAAAAAAAACGGATTTTAGATACTTGTCTTATTTTTAACCGACTTCCAAAAAGGAGGAGGTGCTATGTTCGTCTGTATATATGATATTTTAAAATGTATTAACCGACTTCTCGGAAACGCCTTGATCGATTTTGCTACTTTAAACGGTATAGTATATATATATATATATATATATATATATATATATATATATATATATATATATACAAGATAGGTCCCAAGGTGCTCCTATACTTATTATATATATTTTTTTTTGCATAGAGTATACCGTTTTCGAGAAAATAAGTAAAAATCATGAAATTTGAATTATGTTCATAGATCTAAATATTCTTTTATACCTACTACTAATTGACATGTCGACTTGAAACTTCGCAAGTTTTGTATTTCTGATGATAATGTACTTAATTATTTGGTATTTATCTGATATGAAATATCTAGGTATCTATAGTAAATGAAAACCCCCGTTTAGCTATTTTTTTTACTTTTTATTGCCTGTAAGTCGGATTTTTTTAGTTTTTATTCTAAAACATAATATTACCCGAAATACATCCATAACATCAAATACAGTTAAAAATGCATAACTTATACTCTAACAATTTCGTTTTGATATACAGACGTACCTAGTGACCGAATAATAAGGTTTAAAATTACAATTTATACACATATTTTTCTTAACAATAGCGTAACGACTGTTAATGTTATACTGCAATATTTCAACCTAACATTGCAACGAGAACGATCAATCGAAACTTAAGTAAGATTTGCGAAAGATGTACAATGTACATTGTAAGTGGTATATTAGTATATTACTATTTTCTAATATTAACAAATCCAAGACAAGTTACCTTGTTTAAAATTTAAAACCTAAAATAATTATGTCCTCCTGATGGTTTCAAGCACCGTGACTGTAGACTAGTATAGTGTTTAGGATTCATCCACATCTTGCACATTAGTAAATAATGTGAGCGGAGCTGCGGGGAAAAGCTATTTTAAGCACAAAATATTTAAAACTACTTTGCAATACTTTTCTCGTTAATTACTAAGCTCTGTGGGAGCATTGTTGTACATTATTCTAAGACATCAAGACAAATATATATTTTTAGCTAAAAATGTAACACCGACTTCAAAGTTGCTTTAAAAGTAATTAATTTGTCTCTAGGAGTGCAATTTGTTCTTTACAGTAGAGATTCTAGAGACTCTAAGATTTAAAGAGAGAGAGAGAATAGTGATATAAACTATTCTATGAAAAGAATTTTAAAAATCGGATCACATTATTGAAAATATCACGTAACCATTAAAACCTGAATTCAAAATAAATAGTAAATTCTAGTTATTTTGCAGAAAATGTTAGTTTATATTATTCCTTTATAATTTATTTATAAGACTAAGCACAAGCATTGTAGTGTCTAGGACAGCTAAAAGGAATATGAGGTCTTTATCAAAAACAAATTCAAAAAATATCCATTTCAGAATAAATCCCAGTATTTAAACAATAAAATAAATAAATATGTTGGGACATTCATACACAGCACCATCTAGTTCCATGGTAAGCTACAAGGCTTTTGTTATGGATACCAGATAGTTGATACACTACATATATATAACTTTAAATACATTATAAATATAAGCACCCATGACTGGAGTACAAATATATATATATATATATATATATATATATATATATATATATATATATATATATATAATATGACTGGAGTACAAACATTCATGCTCATCACACAAATGAATGCCCCCTTTTTTTTAACGTTGGGCAATGCAGCTACGCACGAGGTGTGGGACTCACCGGCAAAGCCAGTACTACCCACTAAAACCCAACAAAACCTTCCCCCGTCTTAATGGGGCGTCGCAGGATCGCTTACGCATTCAACTACGACGCCCCGACGGCAGGTCAACAAACATGGGGTTGCTCCAAAGTCCACTCTGCTATCAGAGAAGTACCAGGAGCAACCCACATGGTACACCACCCACCGAAGAGGGCCACCTTCCACCGCCCACCGAAGAGGGCCACCTTCCACCGCCCACCGAAGTGGGCCACCTCCCTGTGCGTTTCTTGGCTTCGCGCCTGGTGGATTGTCGGACACTACTGCCCCCCCCCCCCCCCCCCTACCACGACAAGGTGAACGCACGTTGCGGGGGGGGGGGGGGGATAAATGAATGCCCCTAACGGAACTCAAACCTGCGACCGCTTTAACAGTAAGTAGGGTCACTACAAACTGAACCAAATATGTCGTCAAAACAAACGACACGTTATCTATTTACTTGTTTCGAAATACTATAATACAATAAATTTCGATGGTAAGTTAAAATTATTAGTTTTTGGAAATACTACAAATTATTAGAAAAATCAAATCAAAATGCTTATTAATAATATGAAACGTAGTGCTAAAACATTTTGAAACATTGTACGTTTTCAAATTTCATATATAAAAACAGGCAATTATGTGTATCCGTGCGTGAAATTAGAGAAAATATTGTGGCTATAATAAAAGGTCGGTGTGATGAAAGTGACATTTGTTATATGAATTTATTTAACTAGATAATATGTACAATGTACGGTATATCGATTATCGTCACTAGTGATGTTATTTTATAATTAAACTAGCGACTCACCCTCACTCCGCTCGGGTTCGTCCCTAGTTACATTTTAACGTTTAGCTCAGAAATGAGACATTTTCCCGCAGTAAAAAGTATCTTATATGTTGACCGGGATAATCAGCTACCATCATATCAAATTTTATCAAAATCTGTCTAGTGTTTTTTCGTGATGTAGTCAGAGACAGACAGGCAGACAAAATTTTTATAAACTATAAACTCGACCTTTGTATCGATAATAATGTCTATTTCAATAAGATTTCCAAAATATTTAATGTACAGATTCGGCTTAGTTACAATTTCATTATACGTATAGATGTATAAAAATTTGTCAGTCAAACGTCTCCCAAACCACGTTCAAACAGCCGATCAAAATTAAAAAATATCAGAATCTTTTGTATAGGTTTGTTGTATCCCAATAGCTATACGATTTAATTAAAACCCCCACCAAATGGAAATACATGAATTTGAAATGACGCAATAAAGATTAAAGCAACCGCAATCGGCGGGCTAATTGCGTTGACAACTAACCGTTGCTTTCAATGGCGTGGATTAAAAGGGGTTTACCCATAGTTTCTAAAACACAGATATTCAAAACGATATTGTATATGCATTAAAATATTTATAAACAACAAAAAAAAATGACTTCAAAATCAATTAAAAATTAATAATTTCGCCCAAGATGTGGTTTTTTTTTTATTTTAAAAAAATAATTTTGAAAACCTATTCTCTATTGGCGAAGATATCGCGTACACTCAAAATAAACAGCTGAATTCAGGACTTATCTTTTTGAAGTCGGTTATATACTTTACTTCTGTCATATTTTACTTTTTTGATTTGATGAATTAAAAAGTGATATACGTACATATCTCCTTATTATTTCAAGTTAAAACATAAGAAGATACATGAAAATACTTAATGTCTATCGTTTGGTCGAAATATATACGTTTAAGTAGTTTTTGCATTAAACACTAATAAATTAATGTACAGACAAACAAACATTTTTTACCAAAGCTGTTTTGTGATTTAAGCTAACTTTTATAATTTTTTTATAAATATTACATGTTTTGTAATGTTTAATGTTTTAAAATCAAAAAACTAAGAATAAATTCAGTAGAGCAAATCAAAAATGCATGTTTTAGTAAAATAATATATCCTCAAACATGAACGTGTAAAATAATATAAGTTCTAAATTACCATCATACAAACTTGAAGAGAAGTCAAATAATATACGCTGGCTATATCCTACAGAGTTTGAGTGTGTAGGTAGAGTTACAGATTCGATAGACCTTATTTACTTTAATATTAACAGATTATATATACATTTATAATATAAATTTAGTTTCTTTTATTTGTAAACACAGATTAAACTGCTTTATTGTATTAGCTCTAAATGACTGAGCTTCACTCAGTATATATAAAAATCGAATATTGTCAGAAAATATACAAAATTTGATTCAAGTCGTGGGTGCTGTTTCCGGGATACACGAAATAAGTTTATATTATATACAAGTATTACTCGTTTCATATAATAAGATAGAATTTTTATTTGTGAATGTAGTTTTAAGCTAATCTCCAAGCTGAGTACTTAGAATATAACAAGTTTTTCTCCTTATTTACTGCTAATATCGAGTACTACTTGTTAGGTATGACTTCATAATGATATCCTAATCTATATATAAAATATGACATCTGGATTCTGGACTCAAAATTGATTGTAAGCTCTTTAGTTTTAAACTTTAACTAGCATCGCAGCTGATTGATTTTTTTTTTTAATATTATATTATAAGTATTATATTATTTCTTCACTTATATTTTTTTCATTTGGTAGCTCTAAAAATATTAAAATTCTTAACTCTATAGTCAAAGTGAGCTGATCGGAAAGCAAGTACTTCCCTCGCTAAATATGTCAAAACTTGCCTGATCTCATTCACACCCCGATTTATGGTATTTTACCACCGCGCGAAAACTTCTTAACTTCCAAACGCATACATTTCATTTTAATATCCAAAGCGAAGATATTTCAAGAATTTTGCTTATAACAGATAATAATATATGAGGTATTATGTACTGTTAATAATGTTTGTTTGAGTAAGAAAATCCTTTAAAAACACAAAGTAGACTTCAAAGCTTAACTTAAAAAGCGTAGAAAAATTCCTTGAAGGAGTGATAGGGTCTGCTTTTAAAAAGAAGTTTGGAAATTCACTATAAGTTATGACTTTAATGTTAAGAAAACTAGGGGAGAATTTAGTTTTGGATATAAATATATATTTTTGGTATAACTGTAGAGAAAATCCATATTTAATATTATAAATGTGAAAGTTTGTGAGTATGGATGTTAGTTACTCTTTCACGTCAGAACGGCTGAACGGATCTGGATTAAATTTGACACAGATATAGATTATAGTCTGGAATACTACATAATCTATTTTTTATCCCGGAAAAATGTACGGTTCCCGTTGGACAGGTTTGTTTTTGTTTTCCTAGAGGCGAACCCGAGCAAAGCAAGGGGGAATCACTAGTTAGAAATAAACCGTATATTACCCGTCTATCAGTTATTTATCTATTAAATACATTATTCAAACGTAAACTAATTCCGTTTCAAACGTATTCTACTTTGATCCCTAAATAATCATTGGATGTCAGTTCTCATTGATTTCGCTAATCATATCAATTTTCCAACAAGGCAAATGCAGATTGTACTAATCACATTGTACTCGTACTGTAACGTTTGAAGCTTTCTCATAATTTCAGGTGTTTGGACTACATATTATAATAGGGTTATGTAAATTGTGGTATTAATAAGTAAATAAAATATCTTAATTTTAAAGAAAAGATAGAAATAATTTTAAAGAAGGTTCCGTAGCATGTAAAACTTTTATGCTATATTTTAACATACTGATTAAAGATAAAATAAAATGTTTACCCATCTACAATATTTATTTAAATACGTAATAAATAAATTTGTATCTCATATTATTACTATGAAACACAAAGTTAGTTTTACTTGAAACAAAGAATATGCCATATATCAAAAACTACTCAGTTTTTAAAATAATAATTTTAATTGATAATATGATGATAATAATTTTAATTGAAAGTATTATGAGAGCTCTGTTATCTTACATTTTTCATAACAAGTTATAAAGGTGTCATTTTAGACTTTTGCTTACAGTACCCTAGAAATATGCAAATGTGTTTTTATATATAAGTTTCTGTAGTATATTATTTAATGACTATTTTAAAAACATAATGTCCTTCCGATTTGAATTTTTGAATAACAGATGCCAAAAATAGATTAAAATAGATTCATTTTCTTCTTTAAGTTACTTTTGTACAAGTGGCAAATAAGTTGACTATATAAATACATAACATAGCTCACTTAAAGTATTGTTTAAAACAGCCAAAACAAAGTACAATCTTTATAATACGTATGTTTTTGGTAGATCGAAGAAATTTTAATAACATTTTACTGTTTATGACCAGCCGCAATGCGGTACTTAAAGGTTAAACCGTTTATGCTTCTGTGGAGATTGTTAAATATTTTATTATCTCTTGAGGTTTAAGTGTAAACAAGTGCTCGCAATCGCTTTCTTTTTCACTATACACAACTATTTACTTATTAGGTCGTATTTAGCCCTTTATAATGTCCCACTGCTGGGAACAGGCCTCCCAATATGATGGATCAGGCCATAATCCACCACGTTGGCCAAGTGCGGTTGACGGACTTCACATGTCTTTCTAAAACTTGCTAGCTTCTCCAAGACATACAGGTTTCCTCACGATATTTTCCTTCAGCATAAGACAAGTGGTAATCATGTCGGAAAGGATTCATACATAAAAATATCAGGGGTACGAAACCGGGATTTGAACCCGCTTCACTCCGTTTCCCAAGAGCACGCGTTACCACTGAATTACCACTGCCTTACTAATGTGGTCAGTCAAGTAAATCTGAACTGTTTGGTCTTTGCCTATTTATGTACTCGTATATGGTCATGATTATGATGATGTTGCCCCGATTTCGGCACGGCGGCCAATCTCACTGAGACTGTTAGTCTGCGCAGAAAATACATTACAAGTCCACTCTCTATTCTTTTTACTCTCTAATACCGATGGTACGATAATTTGACATATCAGGAGCAGGACCGACGCGACACGCTGCTCTCCGAAGCGTACCTCGGAGAGCACCGTATCGGGAAGTTGGTGGTATTTCCAACTCCCCAACTCCGGGCTGTTTATTCCTTAACAGACTCAATAGCTTAACTTGGCCCGACCCGGAACTCGAATTCAGGATCTCCAGACGTGCAGCCGAACATTCTAGCTAGTAGCTAATATCCCTAATACTAATATATATATATATATATTTGTATTTACACAAAACAAAAGTACACTAAATAATTATTATTACATATATATGCATACATGCATGATTATCTACTATAACACTTTCTTCTTAGAAGCATGTGATTATTTTACACTACTATTATAAAGAGGAAAGATTTGTATTTTTATATATTTGTAACGAATATACTAAAAAACTACTGGAGCGATTTAGATGAAATTTGGTATATTTTTACCAAATTTCATCAGTTTGAGACCCTAGGAAGGAAAGACATAGGATATTTTTTATTATGGAAGTCATCCCTAAACGGTGTGAAAATGGGGATGAAAGTTTGTATTTGGAATCAAGGGTGAGTCGCTAGTAGGTAAATAAAAACAAGGGAAATATTATTAAATAAAACTATCTTTTCGGATTATTTCGCGGATATAATCCGAAAAATAATCCGAAAAGATATCCGCGAAATAATCCGAAAAGATAGTTTTATTTAATAATGTCAAACATTCGCGTAAATCTAAGAAAGTATTAACAAGGGAAATAATTGAGGGGCTAGAAAGTAATTTGAACTATTAAAGCAAGTTTGGCAGGTAGGTCGTTTATAGAGAAGTATGTCTTTGTTTTAGGATCAAATTAAAGGGGTAATTAAGGAGGGCTAGATACACATAAATAAGCCGAAAATTAAACGTCGTAAATGTATTTACACAAAACAAAAGTACACTAAATAATTATTATATTGTCTTGGTAAATAATTACTATTTGTCTCTCCATTGTATATACGATATTGTCTGTCTATCGATCAAATCAATGTTGTCAATCAAATGCATTGCTTATATTTTTTGTATGTAATGAGTTTAAATACTGTAAAAGGATATTTTTTTTTTTGGAAAGAATGTAATGTATATGAAGAAACATTTAACGAGTTGAGATATTCTCTATACAAATGAAAATCGACATTGTAAAATTCTTTTACAGGTTTTATATACGAAAATGAGTACTGTGGCTGTCGAATTAATGAATTAAACTTATATTTGTCATTCGGTAAGGTTTCCATGAATTGTTTTTTGGCAAGTAAATGGTAAATCAGGTTTATAAACTTGTGTTTACAGCAAATAAATCTTATATTATAGGGTGCTTAAATATATTCTTTGTATATTTTAATTTTATATTATTATATAAAGTAATATATATATATATATATATATATATATACAGGGTGGGACAAATGGACGAATTCACTTAAAGGAAGCAGCACTATTATATTTTAAATAATAAGAATAACTGCATTTTTTTTTAATTTTACCTGAACCGGTAATGGAACAAACTAAAAATGCAAAAAAGTTTTAAAAAATTTAAATGTAGGTATTAAATTTTCTTTAACTATAGCAATGTTGCCTTTGAGTAAAATTTGATAACTATAACATTTAGGGTACTTTTCTTCCATATCCCCATCCATCCATTTGATCCATCCTGTAAATTATATTTACATAATAAATTAGAATTAAAATAATATTGTTCACCATCAGTTAATCCCTAAGAAATAATCAGTTTATAAAAGACATGAAATACAAAATGCAAGGATTTCACTTTAAAAAATTAAACTAAATCTTTATGTAAAAATAAAAAAAAAAGTGTCAAAATCATTTATTCAAATGTGTTAAAAGTATTTGGCTATTACGTAGCGTGATTAGAAGTTGACGGCGAACGTTAAGTGTTCGCACTCGGGATAAGCAGTTAAGCTATTACAAGCAACATACAAGAATTTCCCTACGTCAGTTCGTGTATTAAAACGTATTAAAATATTCTACGTATATAGTATATAGTATATATATATATATATATATATATATATATATATATATATATAGTAGATCATGTCTAATGATTTATGATGATGATATTGATTATACAATATTATGAATAACAAATAAAAAAGAACTATTGCTTTCGTTTCTATTTTGCCCTTAATATTTAAAAATATATGTGCACAAATCTACCGGTCACATACTTAAAAATTATACAACATAGTTATTATTTATATTTTTTATACCTTTCAATACTTAGTTTATTCATGATCCTCGCGATATTTTCCTTCACAGTAAGGTAAGTGGTAATCATGCTCAAAACGGTTTACACATCGATACTCGTATATGAGAGGTGTGAGACTCAGGCTTGAACCCGTTCACAGGCTTTCCGAGTAAAAGCATTACCATTGAGCTACACTGCCATGCCTGCATTTCTGAAAACCCAGTTAGTTTTCGAAAGACATGTGAAATCTGCCAACCCGCCCTTGGCCAGTGTGGTGGACTATGGCCTGATCCCTCTCGCATTACGATGAGGCCTGTGCCTAACAGCGACACATTAAAAACGGTTACGGATAGACAAAATGAGTTATATCATTATACAACAAATATAAAGTAATAGTTGTAATAGCGATTAAATATTAAGTGGTGAAATTGCTGAAGAAACAAACTAACTCAGAAACTTTAGATCTTTATTCTATTAGAATTTTGAAGTAATCGACCACACATTATACAATTACACGCATTTACATATTTGATTAACAACATTCTGTTCATAAATCAAGCTTAGTAAGATGACTTAGAGGAATTATGGGATAACGACCCATTTTGAATTCGGTTATTTCGAAAGTTTAGGAGTTAAATGTCCAAAATTAAACATTCACATCTTTATACCTCATACTAGTGACTAATCGTCTCGCTGTTTATTTCACATAGAAACATGCTATTACCTAGACAGACTAGTAAGAGATGTTTAATTCGTGTCTTCCTCATAATACGTGACTCTGGAAGAATCTAGTGCGTCTGTTACCGCAACTCTAAGCCACTAAAGAAAAAAAAGATGATTAGCAGGCATGCACCGTTTAGGAAGACAAGATCATTAAAAACATTATCATTGATCGGGAATAGAACCCTGGACTTCCACTGTAATCAATAAGCAACACTGTAATGTACCTAACAACACTTGCAACATATTATATAAAAATTCTTAATAAATAAAACCTATAATATTTAAGCTTATACTTAACTTGTATTAGAGTCAAGACGCTCATATAATTACCCTTTTAAACGAAAAGCGTACTCATGTTTTCATATCCAAAGGTCTCGTAAAACTTAGTTCTTTAAGTAATAAAGGATAACATTTTCAGTAATGTGCTTCTCATGTATAGGGAACTAGGTGAAATAATTTTTAGGTCAAACTTGTTATTATAATTTTTTTGGGTTCCGCACCTCAAAATAAATGGCTATAACAGCTGATTTTCTTAGAAATACAAAAACAAACATTAAAATTAGCTTAAGTAATTTTGATTTTTTTTAATGAATCCTACTAATATTATAGATGCGAAAGTTTGCGAGGATGTATGGGTGGGTGTCTGGATGTATAGATGTATGGATGTTTGTTACTCTTTCACGCAAAAGCTAATGAATAAATTTTAATGAAACTTTAAAATAATATAGCTCATACATCAAAATAACACATAGGCTACATTTTATCCCGGAAAAATGTACGATTCCCGTGGGATAGATTTGTTTTTTTTTCTCTGTAGGTAAATAAGCCTTAAGGATAAAACATTCCTAAGTGTAGAATTATAAATTAATGAAGTGATTTTCAAGTCCCCGTAACTTTTTGGATAAGAACCGTTACCGTAAAGTTGGGGTTTCATGTTGCAAACATAGAATACATGGTCCCACTCAACTACGATAAATAGTTAGTATATATATCCAGTATAGATATTTATCGCTCTCGGAATTCGAATCTGCAGCCTCCGGAGATTTATTTTTATTTAGCATTATTATAATATTTATCTTGATAATTACTAATATTTCAGAATATTAAATAATATATACCCTTATTCTTACTAAAATTACAAACTATGTCTTCTTTATACTTTTTCTTAATCTATAGGTACATATAATAAAATTGCATCTAAGCCGAATCTGTACATAAAATATTTTTTGGAAAATCTTATTGAAATAAACATTATTATCGATACAGAGGCCGAATCTATAGTTTTTAGAATTTTTGTCTGTCTGTCTGTTTCGCATCACAGAAAAACAACTAGAAGGATTTTGATGAAATTTGGCATGATGATAGCTGGTTATCCGGGTCAACATATAGGATACTTTTTACCGCGGGAAAATATCTCATTTCTGAGAAAAAATACAAAAACTGCATTATAAGAGGATACTAATATGTAAAACCTAAGAATTTGGTTTTTGGTCATTTGAACGCGGGCGGAGCCACGGGCAATGCTAGTTCTATTATAAATGCTAAAGTGCGCTTATTTGCTCTACAGCTTCTAGCTGAAATAAAAGTTTTTAATTTTAATTAATGTTGAGAAAAAATATATTTAAAGCAGAAATCATAATGTAATGTAACAATATTTCACTGCATTCATTCTCATCCAAATTCTTTATATGCTGTATAATGATATGCACAGAGTGATTATACTTTCTGATATTTATCTATTTATTTTAGTTTTTATTTAAATTATATGTTTTATCTAAGCCATTAAAATAAAATCTCTAATCGCGAGAGAGAAAGTGTTTTTATCTATAGGTATTTAAATAAAATAATTATTAATTACAATAATTCTTTAACATTGATTTAGTCTGGAGGTGACCACATCACAGTCAATGTCACTTAAACAATAAACAAACACACAGACACACAGATACTGAAATAAATTATTGAATAAGCACAATGGTAAATTACCGTCCAAATAACTATATATAAAGGGTATAGCGTTCAAATCGTAAGCAGTTCCATTAAATTATTGGTACTTAGATAAAAATGTGCAGTTCTGTGCTGATTTCCATCAAGAAGAAGATTGTTATTATACTGCGATGTTTACATTGAAATTCTAGCCACGTATACGAAAACTTGCATCGCTGTGATATTAAGTGAATTAAAGAGATCTTCTAGAGAAGACGTCGGCTTTCTGCAGTAAACTAATAAAACGTTATAAAGTTTTAACTACTGTTTGTTATTGAAAATTTGTAAGTAAATGTGCACGCCCTTTCACAAATCAAAATTAAGTTAATTTTATTTTAGAGAACTTTTAATTCGCTTTTGTATTTCATGAATTATCCAGTTAATAAAAACCTATACATATAATAAAATTGTAACCAAGCCGAATCTGTACATTAAATATTTTTTGGAAAATTTTATTGAAATTGACATTATTATCTATACAGATACCGAATCTATAGTTTTTAGAATTTTTGTCTGTCTGTCTGTCTGCCTGTTACCGCATCACAGCAAAACCACTGGAAGGGTTCTGATAAAATTTGGTAAGGCGGTTATCCGGGTCAACATACAGGATAATTTTTTATAGCGGGAAAATATCTGATTTCTGAGAAAAAAAATACAAAAACTGCAATATTAAAGTATACTTATATGTAAAACCTAAGGATTTGGTTTTTGGTCATCTGAACGCGGGCAGAGCCGCGGGCAATGCTAGTAATTAATATTTTTTTCCTAACAGAATAATATATCATAGCCTGATTAATATAAAATTACACATAATTACTTTAAAGTTATTTTAAAGTTGTGCATATCTTTATCATTAAAACTATTAATTTATTATTATATTTTAAACCTCGTAGCTATTTTAAAAACAAGGTAAATTACAAAAGAGATACAAATATTATTCAACCATTAATCTTATTAACATTATAAATATGAAATTTAGTGAAAATGGAATGGAAATCTGTTAATTTTTCTTACTCAATCATGCATAAGTCGTATTTGAACATCGATCAAGAATGTACTAGATACGCAATCCCATGAAAAAGTTCTCTTAAAACTGTCACCAATTGTGTTTAAGTAATAATTATTCTAATTGCAATAAATATACAACAATGTAAATTGAACTTTAAATGCAATGCTTAAAGTTGTTTACTACTAAATTAAAAGGGCACCTAAATGTTCAAGTGGGCGCTCATTCGGTGAGGACGACACGTTTGGCTCAGTTTGTAGTGACCCTACTTGCTGTGCCAGCGGTCGCGGGTTCGAGTCCCGCTGGGGGCATTCATTTGTGTAATGAGCACGAATGTTTGTATTCCAGTCATGGGTGTTTATATTTATAGTGTGTATGTATTTAAAGTTATATATATGTAGTGTATCAACTATCTGGTATCCATAACACAAGCTTTGTGCTTACCATGGAATTAGATGGTGCTGTGTGTTAATGTCCCAACTATTTTTTGACGCTGATTGTGTATCTAGTACTTTTTGATCGATGTATTTGGATGACAAAGACAGACCGCATCATAAAGTAGTAAGTACATACTGTAACAAAAGTTGTAAGAATCTATTAAATACAAACCCAAACTAAATATTTTTAAATAGTATAACTACGTATGTTACATGAAAATTAGTTGTTTTTTTTTAAATGTTTTAAATTTATTACGTATTGTAAGGTACTTTGATACTATTTCTCTTTTTCTCTTCCGAATTATTGTATAATTTTGTAGGTAGACGTTTAAGAACTATGACTTTAAAACGACAAATACCTTAGTAAAAATATGTAGTAAAATTAGAAAAGATATCTGTTTAAAAAGCACAGTGTACTTCGAACAGTTTTCTTAGGACAAAAATAAAACTTGTAAATGCGCTGATAAAGAACTTTTTAAAGCATATATTGAATATTTTTTACAAAAAATCGTAAAGCATCTTACGATGTATTTCTTGTGAATTAAATTAAATAAAAAAGTTTGAATAGCTTTGAAATCATTGCATCAAGTAATTATTAACTAAATATAATATAAATGTACACTGGACTATGAAGGCAATCTAAAATAATAATTAATAATATGGCAATTATAAATTTAGTCAATGTATATATATATATATATATATATATATATATATATATATATATATATATATGTATGTATGTATGTATATACAAACATATATAAACGTTCAAAATCATCTAGCGATTTTGAGTGGCGAATATCGTAAAAATATAATACTTAATTTTACGATGGAGCTGAAACGTGTCATATAAATGTGCCTACTCTGCATTAAAGCAAACTAGTGAAGAAAACGCATGCAGTATGATTTTCTCACTTAAAAAAGGTTTATCTCCGGGTAATAGATGAATGCAGATCACCCAGAACCGGAATGATTGGCATTTGGCACTCTATGGGAAAGGACTTGAAGAGCAGTGGACAGCGGTAGACTGAAAAAAATCTTAATTAATAGTTTTAAGGTTCAAAATTACTTATTGCTTTTTAATAGTTAAATGCCTAGCGTTAATTACCTAAGTATAATTTTTATGTTAACTATCCAAATAACGTTCTCACCACAAAATCTTAAGTAATTCTGTAATGAATTTAACGGATTACTAAGAAGGTAAATTGCTGAGTTCCGAACTCAAAACAAGGTGAAGTTTAAATTATTTAAATTGGGACATTCAAACTTCAAAGTGCCGCCTCGGGGTACGTTGTATTGTTAAGATGACAACAGTTTCATGATATTTCATATTGAAATCGTAAGCGATTTCAGTATTCGCCTAATATACTTTTACATTCTAAAGCGTATTTTCTGGAATTATAAAAGTTTTACGTCATGCTAGGCAACTTTACGTAACAGAAACCTATGTATACTAATATAATGAAGAATTATTTTCATATAAAAAGTATACTTACTTACATATTTGTGCCTATAAAATCATTAAGTATAACCGAATCCTCGACCTCCAATGCAAATGGTAGTGCCAGATCACTGCCACTGCACTGTCATCGAGACTGGAATGTACAATTAAGTTAACACGCATGAAGGCACCAACACTTGTTAGGAATTCCCAAGACAGTTTCATCGCCCATCTAGCGTTATGAGCGCATTACGAACGAGACCTTGATTACATGTAATGCTATAATTGTGAAACCTATATTATTATTTTTATTTTATGACTTATAGTTTTAATAAAAACTTTTTAACAAAAAATAAAAACCGACTTCCAGGCACTAAAATGTAAAAATTAACTAAACGGAGGTTTTCATTTAGTATAGATACCTAATCAGATATTTTCGATGTCGGTGCCAACCAATGCAAAGCAAATCTAATATATTTCGATACGTAAAATACATATTTACATATTAGATATTCATATCTTAAAATATTGTAGGATGGCACATACAAACTTTCCCACATACAAATATATTAGTCCGATTCTGTATATGTCATCTAATAAATTTCCTATGTAGTTTTAATTGATTTTTCGCACGTTTTGATAGTGAAAATAAAAACTTTTTAACAAAAATAAAAACCGACTTCAAACAAAAGCACTAAAAATCAAAAAATAACTGATTGGTAGTTTTCATTTACTATACATACCTAATCAAATATTTTCAAAGACGGTGTGCTTTGGCTAAGTAATTAAAGCCTACCTATTAAATATATACATAATCAAATATTTTCGAAATCGGTGCCAGCCCATATAAAGCAAAGCACACCGACTTCGAAAATATTTGATTAGGTATGTATAGTAAATGAAAACTACCAATCAGTTATTTTTTGATTTTTAGTGCTTTTGTTTGAAGTCGGTTTTTATTTTTGTTAAAAAGTTTTTTTTAAAACACAATTTATTGCACTTGAAGATAAGAACGATAATTGAATGACACTATAAGTGAAAGGAAGTGAGTCACATACCAAAGCTTTCAGGGAATAACCGAGCTAATAAATATAACCTAGAAGGAAGACTTTGATGATCTAACCATTAAATAATATCTATTAGACTAAAAATTTGATTTATACCAAAAACTAAACCTAAAAATGGTATATTTTTAAATACACCCTTTTTTGCGGGTTTCTTTCGCGATTTTATTTTACTTTTTGGTCAAAATATCATGTAAACCTAAAAATGTGCTATATTTTTCTTTCAACACATTTATCATAATGATTGTAGTATATACTACACTATAACTTTTTCAATTATACTTTGAACTTTTTTGAAAACATGATTTTTTTACATATGTATGTATGTAATAAAAACTTTTTAACAAAAAAATAAAAACCGACTTCCAACAAAAGCACTAAAAAGTAAAAAATAACTGATTGGTAGTTTTCATTTACTATACATACCTAATCAAATATTTTCGAAGTCGGTGTGCTTTGCTTTGTATGGGCTGGCACCGATTTCGAAAATATTTGATTATGTATATATTTAATAGGTAGGCTTTAATTACTTAGCCAAAGCACACCGTCTTTGAAAATATTTTATTAGGTATGTATAGTAAATGAAAACTACCAATCAGTTATTTTTTACTTTTTAGTGCTTTTGTTTGAAGTCGGTTTTTATTTTTTTGTTAAAAAGTTTTTATTTTTCCCTTTTTAGTGTAGACAGTAGTAGCAAAGTAAGGATTCTAACGTGTTAGGCTTGTCAAATCAAACAAAATAAGCCCAAACTCAAAGTATCTACTATTAGCCGTTGAAGAGTTCCACCTATCCACCTTCTGGCCTTGCCATCAGATCAGGTCAACAACACCGAACCACTACTATCAACGGAAATAGAAATACTTGCAAAGTTTCAAGTCAATATGACAATTAGAAGTAGGTTAAATTCAACATTAGTTGTTTTTCCACCCTTAGGGGTGGTATTTTTTTTTTTGAAATTTAAATGGGACCAATCTGGAAGTATACCCTTTCAAACAAAACAAAAATTGTCCAAATCGGTTAATAAATGACGGTGTTCTGAGGTAACAAACATAAAAAAAAAACATACAGTCGAATTGAGAACCTCCTCCTTTTTGAAGTCGGTTGACTAGCAATAAATTACATCTATGAATGCAATCGAGTGCTGTTTGGAACAGTGTCCCGAGCCTTTCAAGCCTAACTTTTTTACCAACTACGATAGAACATATATACAAAACTTATAAGGTATATATATATATATATTATGGGCCTTTGTTTAAATATTTAAGATCTTTTTGTTAATATTGCTTGAAACAAATGATTAAATTAATTAAATTAAAAGTAACGCTATCTATACAGATTTGTAATGTCAAAATAACCGCTTTTTACTACAGGCGTATGAAACTATATACGTTACTTATAAGAAAAACACTATTTTTAAAATTTTTGTCTGTCTGTATGTTTGTCCCAGCTAATCTCCGATAGAGCTGAACTGATTTTCACGGGACTTTAACTAGCAGATTGCTGACATTATAAGGAGTATCTAAGGCTACTTTTATTTAAGAAAAATAATTAGGGTTCCGCGCAAAAAAATTAAAGCGTATTCACGAACGCACCCGAGAGAAGCGAGGGCAAGTCGCTAGCACAATACAAAACTAACACTACAAATATTCATTATAAGTATATGATTACTAATGAGCTACTGACATCAATTTTACAATCGAGAACTATGGTCAGTTTGAAATTGCTAGATCAAAATATTTTTCTAAGGGAATTCTTTTTTTTTTTTTTGTTTTACTATTGTCATTGACACATGCATAAAGCATCGACAAAAATATGATGAAATTATATCTTTTTTTTTGTTATTTGAATGAAAAGTTTAGATATAGCAATTTTCTTTCACAGCAACAGGACAAAAGAACACAGTGATTATTTTCAGTATAGTGACAATATTTTACTCATTGTTTATGAGACGATACCCATAAAGCATTAGCATATCGCAAGTTAGCAAGTTGTTTTAGGACGTAGAGAGTGTAGTTAAGGTCTAACTAAAGGGAAAGCATATATCTATTCTGTTAATAGATAAAATAATAAGTGACATTTAATTTCAAGCTTGATACGTCTCTTACTAAATGTACTACTACACTTATGTACTTAGATATCATAATACAGCTTATAGCCCAGCCATTTGGTAGTTTTACCTGGAACGTTTTACGCGAGTTTTGAAATTGCTGATCTTATGGAATTCGATGTGCTCTTTCCGAATTTTAATTTTGCCTCACTCTCATTTCACGATGTCATTTTTCAATCATTATACAAAATTAAACTAGAAAAATGTTTCTAAAACTTATGTAATAACAATTTTTTTTGTAAAATCAACGATTTGGCTAAAAAAACCATTTCTACATAACTTTGAGGTATGGTAAGCGGCGTTTTTTCTCTCATGGTATCCCATCCCAAAGGCTTAATCCACATGCAATACACTAATACAATATTTAGCGCGTTCTCCCCTTTCTGATAATTAGGTGTAAAAGACTGTTCCTATATAAATTATAAGAAAAATTCTTTCTGTAAGAGGTTGAATGATAACAATAATAAATAACCCATAAACTCACCTTGCATAGGAATCGAACCTACCCTTTACCAAGAGAACCTGTTCTGTCATTTCTAATTAAGGAGAGACTAGGTCAAGGCTAGGTCTCAAGTTGAGCATAACTTTAAGTAATTATTTTAGTTCTAAGCTATTCACAAAGTTACTTAAGTCCAAACTACGATATTAGCATGTCTGAAGATTAAATTTACTCCGCATCAAATATACATCTATGTACTTCAGTGCCTCTTTCTCCTCTGTTTGGGAACCGATTTTCTTTTTTTTTTTGTTTAGTAGCTACTTTCGAGCTTTAGCGTTAATGATAAATTTATTTAAATGATAAAAAAAATTGGTTACATTTAGTTATTTTTATAGATAGGTAAAATCGATTCATATTGCATTTTCGTCACATTTTCAAAAATGATTATGCTCGAATTTTGATTTTTGGATGAACACTGTTAAGTAAATGCAAAATAAATTCAAACAATAATCTTCAGACTTTGGTTGATTCGTGGAGATGAAATTAGAAATAAGTTAATATTAAAATTCGGTTTTATGTGTATGTACTTTATTTATACTTCTTCTTCTTCTCCCTGCCTATTTCCCAATCACTTGGGGTCGGCGCAGTACACCTTCTGTACTGCTGATAGAATTTGGCAAAGGTTTTGCGACCGGCCGCCTGCCTGACGTCAACCCTCCTTGGGAATGCTTGTCTTTATTTATACTGATGCTCAAAAAAAAATAACAAAGTGAAGTAGTCTTATAAAACGACTCTTTTTATTTACTTGAGATTTTTAATTTTAGGTAATATGCAAACACTAGCGAATTACACTTGATTCATTCGGTGCGTCCAAAGAGCATTTTGTGACTTGATACAAGCACATCAGCTTTTCTCTACGAATTACATAATGTATTATGGACAATTGTGGATTTCTCTTACTCCCATACTACAGAGATTTTTTGCCGTTATTATAGATAATGGCGTACCAAGGGTTCCGTAGAACTCTTCGTGCGCGAGTCAGACTCGCATTTGGCCGGTTTTATTGTACTCTTTGAATCGCATCTCAAATAATTTTAAGTAGTATATATTATGAAAGGATGTTAGTTCTAGACTCGTATTTTCCTTGTTTCATTTAACAGTTGTTGTTCTATGTACTTTCATTTAACTGCCGAAATAGCGTGGCACCTAACGAGCTTTTCTTTACAGAGCACTTATGTGTCTTATCAAACTCGAAATTACCGTTTTGGATATAATTTATAAGGATGGATGTGATGTTTTAAGATGAAAATTAAATATTTGAAATTAAGAAGTCCAAGTTTAGTAAATTTTTACGATCTATAAAGCAAATTGGATTTCTGACATTTACTAAGCTTTAGTAAAAGTATATGAAATCTCTTTAACTCATTTTTAAAGAATGTAGGTTACTAATATAATGATTTTATAAATCTATTCTAATATTATTAGTTTGAGATCCTGAAAAGGACATATAATGTTTTTTATTCGGGAAATCATCCCTTAAGGGGATGTAAATTAAGGTGAAAGCTTGTATGGGGGAAGCAACTTAGGGACGAACCCGAGAGAAGCGAGGGTGAATCGCTAGTTATTAATTAAAATAATTTATTCATTTTTATTCCAATTTTCATTTTTTAATTTTCATGGCGAACAGTAAACCGTTGTAGAAGTTGATTTATGCTGCAGCTCTAGCAAATGACATCAAAATGATGAACATAAAAACTTTCTCCACATAAAAACTATTTTATGTATCGAATTTTCAAATCAATTAATAAAAAATTTAGGATACGACTATCTGTGGTTCTTTGAAGACATTGACAAGAAAATTGAATTGAATTAAGTTAAATATCTGAGGTCTTCTCTAACGAACATTTATATTATTATATAAACTCACCAACGACTTACCTTTGCTTCGCTTGAGGGCGTCCCTAGTAGGTACGATTCATTTTTTTGGAGCAGAATCCAATTTTTTTTATGAAATAAAAGTAACCCAAGTTACTCCTTAAAACATCAGCTATCTGCAAGTGAAAGTCACGTCAAATGCAGTTCAGCCGTTTCGGAGACTAGCTGGAACAAGCAGACAGACAGACAAACGTTTTAAAAATTGGGTTTCTCTTATATAATTTCATATGCATTTAGTAAAAAGCTGTTATTTTAACATTACAAACAGAAACTTCAATTTTATATATCTGTATAGATGGTAATAATATAAATAATATAAGCTTACTTAACAGTTAATGTAACCTTTAAAAATTGGGTTAATTTACATGATTCTAAAAAGTAAACGAATTAAATATTTATTAATTTGAACAATCGTGCACTATTTGCTTAAGAGCTTATGTAAATATTTCATTTAATGTAATTGGTCCATTTCAACAAAGTTTTACATTTGCTTTATCTTGTATTATTAAACTTTCAAGCGATAATCGACTTTCGACTTAATGTTTACTAATATAAACTGTAATGTGATATAACTAAATGTAACTGAATGTGTACAAAGAATATATATATATATATATATATATATATATATATATATATATATATATATATATATGTCTCTGTTGCTTCGCAACAGAAATAAACCAGTAAGATAAACAAAATATATAGATACTTCAATATCATTGCTATTACGTACATATTTATTATAAAAATACATAAATATTTTTTAAATATACTAATTTGATGCAAAAAGCACGGTCTATTTAGTTATTAGCAAGCACAATTTGTAATACTAAAGAGCTAACACTATCTAATAAAAGCATCTTCCTACATTATTTCAAAATAATTCTCTTATAAAACTAGACTTTCAACCAGCCGTAACTTTTGTTTTAAAACGGTATAACTTAAACAAAATATAAAGCAGGATTCAACCGTATACATTAAATAATATGGTGGATTTTTGATTTATATGTATTTGTAGAGTTATGTGATACTTTCTAAGCAAGTAGAGCTCAGTAGGTAATGAAAGACGGACCGCATGCGGCGAGGCAAATTACTTTCAGACGACACATTGCATTAGGATATACGCTTTGTTACATTATCCAACACAATTACATCATGGGATGAATAATAGTTGTGACACTCTGAAAAATTATATTTTAGAAAATAGTGACAAGTCGCCACGAAAATATTATAAATATAGGGATTTTAAAGCAAAAGGAAATCAATATCTATAGATATAATAAAATTCTAACTGAGTCGAATCTGTACATTAAATATTTTTTAGGAAATCTTATTGAAATAGACATTATTATCGATACAGAGGCCGAATCCATAGTTTTTAGAATTTTTGGCTGTCTGTCTGTTACCGCATCACTGAAAAACCACTCTAGGGATTTTGATAAAATTTAATATGATGATAGTTGGTTATCCGGGTCAACATATATGATACTTTTTACCGTGGGAAAATATCTCATTTCTGAGAAAAAATACAAGAACTGCATTGTAAGAGTATACTAATATGTAAAACATAAGAATTTGGTTTTTGGTCATCTGAACACGGGCGGAGCCGCGGACAATGCTGGTCTAATATATACATATCTCGTGTCACGATTTTTGTGGTCGCCCTCCTCCGAAACGGCTCGACCGATTTTTTCTTGTATATTTGGTAGGTATGATAATAGGTCGTAAAGTATTTTACATCCTCCTACCCCCACTCTCCATTTTTAAATCGCGATTTTAGTATTTTTGTACGCACAATCTATACAGATAAATAAAATTGAAATGTCTGTTAGTAATGTCAAAATAACAGCTTTATACTTAATGCATATGGATGTATACACGGTACATATACCAAACAACATATTTTACAATTTTTGTCCGTCTGTCTGTTTGTTTGTTCCAGCTAATCTCTGAAATGGCTGGATCTATTTTGATGGGACTTTCACTGGCAGATAGCCAATGTAATAAGGAGTAACTTAGGCTACTTTTATTTCAGAAAAAAAAATAGGGTCCCACGAAAAAAACCAAATACATCATTTATAAAGAAGTATGTGTTTTCATTTTTATTTGTACAGGGTTCGCTTTTTCAGTAAATAGAAATACAACCTAGAAAGAAAGAAAAAGTTATGTATAATTCCGACTCGAGGAATCTAACAAAATATCCTGCTATATATTTTTAAATATTATAATTAACCAAAAATAAACTATACTAATCTCACCTAATTCGCTCAATTCATCGATAAAATTCTTGTTACAATTAATTAAGCTACGTCACTTTTATGTCATGTTTGCAAAATTTTAGAGATTATTATCGATAAATAATTTTCATTCTGAAAATTTATGTTTACATATAGACAGATTTTTTAAACTTTTTCTTAGACGTTAATATAATGTTAATATAAAATTAAAATCACAGATGTTTAAATTAGTGTAAATTATAGTCACTCGACGACACGTTTGGCTCAGTTTGTGGTGACTCTACTTGCTGTGCCAGCGGTCGTGGGTTCGAGTCCCGCTGAGGGCATTCATTTATGTGATGAGCACGAATGTTTGTACTCCAGTCATGGGTGTTTTATGTTGTTTATATTTATAATATGTATGTATTTTAAATTATATATGTGTAGTGTATTAACTACTTATCTGGTAACCATAACACAAGCCTCGTAGCTTACCATGGAACTAGAGGGTGATGTGTGTTAATGTCCTAACATATTTATTTACTCATTCCAATTTCATTTTTTACAGCAGTCTAATCATTTTCGTGTTACAAAATCTCTTTGAAAACCATATATTCACTGGCATTCATACTATTGGCGCTAATTAGTGATCAAATAAGCGCTGAACGAAGTTTGGAGTAAATTCTTTATTTAAAAGTTCGAAAATAAGGTAATAAACAAACTTGCTTTTTTTAATTCTACTAATGTTCGTCCTTCGTCCATAATCATTTTTAAAAATTAAATAAATAAATAATATATATATATATATATATATATATATATATATATATATATATATGGAATTTACCTATATATCTATATGATAAAACTAACTATTTCCAAAATATTTTATTGATAACTACATATATGTATTTACTAAATAGGTCGTCAATAGATACAAAACTTTTTTTTTATGAAAAGCGATTGAGAAAATATACCGAACTATTTTCTCTTTACTTATGTCTTCTATATATATAATAAAATTCTGAGTCCAATCTGTACATTTAACATTTTTTTGGAAAATCTTATTGAAAAAATCATTATTATCGATACAGAGGCCGAATCTATGGTTTTTAGAATTTTTGTCTATCTGTCTGTCTGGGAACGCATCACGAGAAAACCACTGACCAGATTTTGATAAAATTTGGTATGATGATAGCTGGTTGTCCGGATCAACATTAAGGATACTTTTTACTGCGGGAAAATATCTCATCTCTGAGAAATCGATACTAAGCGTTAAAGGTTTTTAAATTAAATAAAACATTAGTTTTGGTATTGTAGTTTTTAGTTTCTGTACTAGATTATTATTTATTAAGTAATAAGATTAAATACTAAAATTAAGATAATAGTATAATTTAAACATGGAATGTATGGAACACCCGTATATACTCTCATTCTGTAAAAATCTGCATTTTGTAAAAATCTGTTATTTTTACGTCACAAATTTTATGTTTTTATTACAGTTTATAGTACTTTTATATATATATATATATATATATATATATATATATATATATATATATATATATATATATATATATATATATATATATATATATATATATATATATATATATATATATATATATATATATATATATATATATGCAGTATATACTTACATGTATGTAAAAGGTTAAAAATATTTCTAGCAATAATCCACTTAACAATGGTAAAATTGAGTTTTTAAAGTTAATAAAGAATAACGTCAGGCAAAGTCCATTAAAATATTTTCTATGAGAAAAAAAAAGAAATAAACATCGTCACAACAGCGATTTAAACAACGGATTCAAACGATTGAAATTCAGATTTTTATTTAAATAGTAAAAAATAAAACGCTAGAGAAGGCAAACAAAATACGATATTGCAGTATGAAATAATGTTATCTTAGACAAATCAACTTCAAAATTATACAATTAATGCTATTATTTAATTCAAAATTCAAAATATTCAATAATTTTTACGCTGAAACTGGATGAATTTTAATGAAATTTAGTACACAAATAGGCCTAAGTACCTAAAGTAACACATAGTCACCTAAAGTAACTAAGTAACATATAGGCTACGGTCAGGCACTAAGTAAATCGCTCATTATGTAAAACAGTTTTATCCTAAACTATCTCGCTTGTTTATAAAGCTTACTAATATTATAAGCTTGAAAGTTTATGAGAATAGATAGATGGATTTTTGTTACTCATTCACAAAAACGACTAAACGGATTTCGATGAAACTTTGCAGTAATACAACTTATACATTAAAGTAACAAATAGCTATAATTTTTAAAAACATAGTTGGAAATACGCGTCCTGAACCGTGGGAAACAGCTAGTGTTAAATAGGTATAATCCAGTCGAACCGGGTGTAAAGCGCCTAAATCATGTATTGTAATTATCGCTAAACCCCTATTCACGTGTCAACGCTTCAACCGAATATGGTGTGAGTGACTTTGATTGCAACGAGCGGTGTTTCTAATTAGGCTTTTTCAATCAGTGTTGTAAGTAAAAACATACACTGGGGTTACCATTTCAGTTACAAACGTGTACAATTTTACTATGTTTTTCAAAAAAATATAGATTCCTTTTTTTGTTTTTGCCATTCAGAATTTTACTCTGCCTGTATGTTTTCAAGACAAAACTGCTTCGTTGGTATAGTGGCTAGTATGTTCGGCCGCAAAATCGATCAAGAGGTTTCGGGTTCGAATTACTAGTCGGGTTGTATAAAATTATTGGTTTCGCTTAAGAAATTCAAAACAACAGCCTGGAGTTGGGAAATTGGCGGTGATACGGCAATTATGTACGGTGATAGTGCTATGGAGAGCTTCAAAAACATCTGTCCTACGTCGGATCCCTTACCGGTCGTGTGAATTTGTCGCCATCGGTCTTTGAGTGTAAAAAAATTGTAAAGAATTCAATTTTATTTATACACACACTTGAGAAGTTACTTATTTTATACGTGTATACCTATGCATTATTTTTAATTTAATTGTGCATTAATTTAATTTCATAAGTTACTCGATATTTCAGAACGGTATATTGATATAACGTTTTCTTATTTAATATACATAGATTATAATCGTAAGGGATACCTATTTTTCAAATAATAAATTAACACACTGAAATTATATATATATATATATATATATATATATATATATATATATATATATATATATATATATATATATATATATATGTATGTATTGAAAAACATTAATAAGAAGGAAGTGTTAAATTGAATTCCAGATATCTTTATTCTCTTGTAGTAGCATACGTTTATTGAATAGACTGCCAAAATTGGCACAACTAACCTACAAACCGACGTAAGCCCTCGCTGCAATCTAATCTTGTTTAGTAAACAGTGTCTTGATTTCAGTCATGTTGAACTTTCCTATCGGGCTTAACGTCCGTCCCGTTTTCCCTTACTGTAATAATGTTATAAGGTTATAATATATATCATCTCATCCTCCATCCTTATCAGTTACATGAAGATGATGAAAGACAAAACAAAAACCTATATAGTTATCTAATACTATATACTACAGCCATCCATACTAATATTCCAAAGTGAAAGAAACTCTGCCTGTTACCATTTCACACTTAAATCGCTGAACAGATTTCGATAAAATTTTGCAAGAATATAGATAGTATCTTGTGGACGAACATAGACTACCTTTGATCTCACCCTACGCCTGATCTCTTACTGGTAATGTTGAATTGTCGTCCCATCAGAGTAAGAGAATGAAAGGAATAGACACTAGACAGTGCACGATTTGTGCGCGTACGCTTTCACTATAATATCTCCTGCAATTGGCTAATCTCAGTAAGTAAAATCAGTAAAGAGTATTTATTTTTATTATTATCGAATTTTCCTTTTTACATAAGATACATATCTTTCGTTAAAGGGGATGTAAAAAGTTGAACCCTTAAGAATATACTTTTTATAAAAAAAAAGAATAATTATGTAATTTAATTTATATGTAACAGATAATAAAATATAATAATAATAACAGCATAACAGATATTAATATAATGACAAACATCAAAAAAAAGTCTAGATGTAATGTTTTGCAAGAATATACAAAAAGGCCGTTGAGTAAAAAGAATTCAAAAGGGTCACGTAAATAGGTTATTATAAAAGTAAAATAATTTTCGATATACATGTTTCTATGCGTATTACATAGTTTTCTAAGTTTGTATTTCGAGAAAACCTATATTTCTGCGAAGAAAGATCTGTTATAAGACCCAACTTTATTATTTTGGGTTGTTCATGTAGAGACAGTGCGATAACGATTCCTAATCAGCTTCTTTATATAGGTAAATTGTTCTTCGATGGATATTGATAATAGAATTCTAAAAATGTATGAAAATTACACATCCTTAACCCGTGTCATAGTACTTAAATATATCAATCCCATATGTTTTATAGTGTTTTTTATTTATTACTAGCGACTCATCCTCGCTTCGGTAGAGTTCGTCCCTACTTGCGTTTTAACGGTTAGTATCGATTTCTCAAAGATGAGATATTTTCTCGCAGTAAAAATATATGTTGACCCAAATAACTAGCTATCATCATACCAAATTTCATCAAAATCCCTCCAGTGGTTTTTCCGTGATGCGGTAACAGACACACAGACAGACTATAGATTCGGCCTCTGTATCTATAATAATGTCTATTACAATAAGATATTCCAAAAAATATTTAACGCACAGATTCGGCCTAGTTACAATTTTGTTATATGTATAGAAGAACACCAACAACAAAGAATACATTTTCCACTTAATTCTAATCACAAGTTCTGGTATGTTACTCTCAAGTATACCATAGCACTAACTAAGAAATTACATGTACGCACTACAGATATAAAAGAGTTAAAATTAATAAAAACAGGTAAAATTGTTAAAAAAACAAAATCGACTAAGTTTAAACGTAACGATAAAACAAAATAAAATAAATACAAGATGACAAAACAGTTATTTAATTTTATTAAAAAAAAAATTACGCTAACACTTCAAGTACTAGTACATGACATAACAAAAAGTTAACTAAAACAAAGTTGTCTATGATGTCTCCTGACCGATTCCGGCCACGGCCGCCAATCTCATTGAGACTGGCCAACTGCGCAGGAGATATTATAGTGCACAAGTGTACGCGCAGACACAACGTGCACTCTCTATTCCTGTCACTCTCATACTCCGGTGGGATGACTACTCGACACGATCAGTGAGAGTTAAAGTGCAGGACCGACGGCTTTACGTGCTCTCCGAGGTAGGAGGTGAAACACCGCCAACTTCCCAACTCCGGACTGTTCCTGATGCTTACTATACAGAAAGACTCAATAACTAAACTTGGCCCGACCCGGGACTCGAACCCAGGACCTCCGAGTGTGCAGCCGGACATGCTAGCCACTACACCACCGAGGCGAGGCCAAGTTTGGTTGTTTGTTTTAACGCGCTAAACTCAGAAACTACTAATCTTTATTTATCATCATTCTATTTAAGACAAAAACTAAAATGTCTCTCAAAAACAAAATATATAGGCACAGTACAAAAACGTACGAATATAATTTAATTCAGGCGTCAACATAAAATGTCGCACCTATTAGCAGCGTAAGATATTAAGTTTGTCAAGTTTTTGATAGACATGAATCAATTAATACGTTATTGCTTTAGTTGTTGACATTTGATGTACGAGGTCGTGGATAAAATATACCAGGTTATTGGCAATTAATTTAAACGATGCGTAAAATAAAGTAGAAGCTTATTTTTGCAATATCTATCTATATACATAATATTATCTATACTTTATATTATTATATAAAACTGAAGAATTTATTTGTTTTTTTGTTTGTGGGCTAATTTTTGGATCTACTGGTCCTATTTGAAAAGTTCTTTTTCCGATTTATAGTATATTTATTGAGGAAGGTTTATATCTTACATTACACTATGACCTACAAGAGCGAAGTAATTCTACAAAGTATATATAAAAAATCTAAAGTCTGTTATGATGAACTATGAAGCTAAAATTTGGCAGGTAAAAGTAAAATAAAAATGATATTGAAATGCTTACTTAATATTGTACGTACGTACGTATTTGTGTAATTTTGTTATATCTTAATGCTTAAATGCCTAAACCAATACTGAAAATTCTTTCCATGCATGTGAGCTACACAGTGAAAACAGTATAAAAGGATAAACTACCTTATCTTCTATACATATAATAAAATTCTGAGTCGAATATGTACATTAAATATATTTTTGGAAAATCTTATTGAAATAGTCATTATTATCGATACAGAGGCTGAATCTATAGTTTTTAGATTGTTTTTATTTGTCTGTCTGTCTGACCAAGAAAACTATTGGACAGATTTTGATGTTTGGTTTGATGATAGCTGGTTATCCGGGCCAACATACTCGTATATCGAGACTTCAAACGAACCCGAGCGGAGCGAGAGTGACTCGTAAGTACCTTATAAATCTAGGTTGTGTGAAATCTAGGTTTGTAAGGAATATAAAAAAAATAAAAGTAGAAGCTATAAGAATATGTTTACTGAAATTTGGTTTCAATGCTGAAGTACTCATAAACTAAATAAGGATAATTCTTAGAATTACGAGTAGCTCCTCTAAGTCATCCTTAATCTCGCTTTATAAAACTAAACAAAAGAAAATTATTAAAAAACAAAACTTGTTAGCCATAATCATAATTCTATTTTTAGCTCATAAATATAAAGGTTTTGTCCTAATAACCTCAATAAAGATATAATTGAAAGATTATGTCATTTAAAGCTAAAAGATGTGTTTTTGCGCTTAATTTATGTATTTTCAAAATATTTATTTATATTCTTTACTAACTTTATATATATTTCTGCTAATATTAGTTATAGAAATGAAATATAATATTACTGTACACACAGATAAAAAAAATTGAAGTGACTGTTTGTAACGTCAAAATAACAGCTCTTTATTAAATTAAATATAAAAAAATGTTTCTGGAATTTATATGAAAAGCACATTTTTTTGTCTCCGAGTTTGTCCCAGATAATCTCCGAAACGGCTGAACTGATTCTGACGGAACTTTCACTGGCAAAAAGCTGATGTTATTAGAAGTAATTTAGACTACTTTCGGGTTGCCCTCGAAATAAAACCTACCCAGGAACTCACCCGAGCAATGCGAGGGTATATCGCTAGTAAAATACAATATACTAAATAGAAGCTGTGACAAAAGTTTTTAACAATACATTTTAATATAGCTCAGACATTTGGAGTAATGAGACCAGAATATTGCAGTAATCCCCATGTCGCGTGCCCAACTTGTAATGGAAAAACTAAGGGTAGTCTGATTCCGTTTCGATACGTTCGCGGAATCATTCCATTTCTTTCGATACCGCTCGTTTATTTTGTTTACGACTGTACTGTTCAATCGATAGATAACATCAACTGATTTAACGTACGTATACACTTTTCTTCGACTTTTAGTTTACCTTTTGTATGTATCCTATATCCTATATGTAAGTCTACATTATCTATACTAATATTATAAAGAGGTAAAGTTTGTGAGTTTGTGAGGTTGTAGAGGGGTAATCTCTGGATCTACTAAGCCAATTTAGATGAAATTTCGTAAGAAGATTGTTTGATACCCCGGGAAGGACTTAGGATACTTTTTATCCCGGAAATCATTCTTTAAGGGGGTGAAAATGGGGATGAAACTTTTCATTAGGAAGCAAGGTAGAGACGAACCCGAGCGAAGCGAGGTCGAGTCACAAGTGTTTTATAATTGCAATAAAGGATATATGTATTACTAGCAGAATCCGCGGCTATGGCCGCGTTCAATCTATTCTACTCAAAAACAACTGTAATTTTCTGTTCCAAAATAATACTTAAATACGTTTTACTTACACATAAGAACTTGTGGATAAAAGCGATTTATTAGTTTTTATATTTTCACATTATATATCACTTTTTTATAATATCCCTGCTGCCAAGGGATAAACCCACATTAATATAATAAATTTCAAAATAACTCTGTCTGTTAAAGTTCTTTTCGTGCTTGAACTTGAAAGCTTTGAAAGATAAGTAGAAGTAAACAAACAAAACACAAACAAACTTCTCAGCTTTATAATACTAATGTAGATGTTGTAAGTAATTAATCGTTGATGACGTTTGGCTCAGTTTGTAGTGACACCCTACATGGTGTGCCAGCAGTCGCGGGTTCGAGTCTCGCTGGGAGCATTCATTTGTGTGTTAAGCACGAATGTTTGTACTCCAGCCATGGGTGTTTATATTTATAATATTAAAGTTATATATGTGTAGTGTATCAACTAACTGGTATCTATAGCACAAGGTTCGTAGCTTACCATGGAACTAGACGGTGCTGTGTGTTAATATCCCAACATATTTATTATTAATATTAAATAATAAATTGTATTCATGGAAATATACTAATTTAAGTTTATATAAAAGAAAGAATTATATGCTAAAAAAAACGCAAATCTCTAATTGTAATTAAAACTACCGCCATTTTAATACTTCACGGTAGTTTTTCTACAGTATTTTTTCAGTGCGTAAAAAATTGAAGTCAGGACGTATAAATGTGTGGGAATTACTATATTTTAGGTGACCTGCTTGTGGGAAATATGATTGTATATTTGAAGTACAAATTTTAAAACGTGAAAGTGTTGACATATTTACAACGCTTAAAATTAATTAAGTTGACTTTTTTAATTGCTAACAAATTAAAAAAAAATAAAAAATATATATTTATAATATTTAAAATTCTTTCAAAGTAATATTTTTCAGTTCAAAAATTTATAAGGATTATTGTTAATTTGTAACCTGGAAATCATAGGTTATATTATTACAAAGCTTTTTACTGGTCATTGTATATATTGTGTATGTATTTGGTTATATTCAGTCCTTTTTAATGTCCCACTGCTGGGCAAGGACGTCCCTTCAATAATAGGGGGATCATGTCATAGTCATCATGTCTCCATGGTTTCATTCACCGTAAGGCAGATGGTGATCATGTTGTAAATGATTCACACATGAAAATATCAGAGATACGAAACCGGGTTTTGAACCCGCTTCACTCGGTTTCCCAAGCGAGCACATTACCATTGGGCTACCACCGCCTTTATTTATTGTATTGAAAGAAAATGATTATGGGCTTTATTATATTACGTACTTTAAAAAGACTCTTTAAGCTTTAAACGACAAATAGGTAAATCTTCATAATGCTAATTTTCACAAATTACTTTGGTCATATCATTTTACTACTATTTGTTGACCGACTTCAAAAAAGGAGAAAAACTTTGAATATATTCTACAGCGATGAAAAGATATCAAGATTCTTCTATCCTAATATTATAAAGAGATAAAGTTTGTGAGTTTGTGACGTTGTAGGGGGTATTCTCTGGATCCTCTGGACCGATTTAGATGAAATTTGCTAAGAAGATAGTTGGAGACCCTGGAAAGGACATGAGATGATTTTTATCCCGGAAATCATTCCTTAAGTGAGTGAAAATGGGGATGAAATTTTGTATGGGTAATCAAGCTAGGGACAAACCCGAGCGAAGCGAGGGTGATTTACTAGTTTTTAATAAATATGATATACCTTAATGATTGAATATTTACGTTTAAAGTTATTTTGAAGTCGGATTATTATCCTTTTTTAATCGATTTTGAACTGGGAATATCGCAGGGGAGCATGTTTTAAGCTTTAACGGTGAAAGAGTTTCTATAGTAATTTGTGGTGCGAGGTGGTAATTTCAGACGGTTGTCATTCACCTAAAATCGGGTCCTAGATAATTGAAACGTTCCTAAAAGCAATATTAAAGAGTAGATTGGTTATGAAGGATGGAGAAAAGTAGGGAAGAACCTGATAAGCTATGTTATCGAAAATCTATCTACTAAATCTAAAACCAATTCAACTTACAAAGACGGATGTACCATATATTTTTCCATATTGATCGTCTAATTTTCCTATTTTCATCTCACCGTCGTTATATTTTGTGCTACCTCTCAGTAATATGCGGTATACAAAAAAATCTATCCTCGTATGGAAAACAATATATCTATAACAATTTATATGAGAAATACTAACATTCATACTGCGCTCTTAGCCAAAATGTCTTATCAATGCTTATCAAAAATTAAAATATATGTCTTTGTAATTCATTTGGCTCTAAACGTTTAGATATATCGCATTCACATACGTTTTATCTTTATTACATGCACTATGCGTATTTATTTGCATCAAAAACCGTCCAGAAATCGAACCTATTACCTACCACTCAATATACAGTGTTAATCAAAATGTACGACACCACCGTCGTCGAATGATTTATACTGACTATGCCTCACTTTCCGAATATACTCAATCATCGCGATCGGTCTCAATCTCAGATCGTGGAAATCGGGGCCTCGGGAATCTGTAGGCTCGTAAATATAGGAAATAGCCAGCTGTTTGTACAGAGATGAGTGAATTGATTACTTTTTTCACTCCCTCCGTTCCTCTATTTTATTGGACGCCTCGTTAAGCGTAGGGGTGTGCTTTTTTACTAAAAATTCTATATATATATATATATATATATATATATATATATATATATATATATATATATATATATATAAAATAGAACGTTTGTAAGGTACTAGAGTATTGTACTAACAATTTGTTAAAACAGCGCTTTGTCTTTAAATGGAGCTAAATTGACAACGATATCACATATAAGAATAGAACAACAAACAAACATATTGTTCTCATTATATTAATACATGAATATCAAAATATTTTTATAGCCTTTATAAAATACTAGCGACTTACCCTCGCTTCGCTCGTGTTCGTCCCTAACTTTCTTCCCCATACAAACTTTCATCCCCATTCTCACCCCCTTAAGGGATGATTTCCGGGATAAGAACTATTTCACTCACTCACTTTTCATATTATGAGATTTATTTATTTTTTATTTTAGTAAACATTTTTCTAGAGGAATAGTCCTCTTGCCTTGCTCCCGTTCAACACCTTAGGGTGCTGGGTGTAACTGAAAATCATCGCTGCTTGAGATTTCGGTCTTAGCAGCATTCGCTGAGTTATTACCCTTTGCCATAAGTTACTTTAAGCTTTACTGATTCTGTTAACTTTTCTCACTCTTTTTTATGGAAATAAATACTTTTTTATTTATTTATTTAGTTATTTATTCTATACAAAACTTCCTGACTATAACAAACACAAAAAAAAAGAGTTATCCAATTTGGTGCAGTTGATCCGAAGTTATGCGCGTACATATATTTCGGTGATTCATTTTTAATTATATAGATACATACAAAAAATAAAATAATGTAAATACAAACTAAAATTAACGAAAGACTCAGCAACCCTATATAGCCAAGCAAAATGAAGAAAGGACGGCCTCTAAGTTAATTCAGCTAAGTACATCGATAAGGTCAAATATACCCGTGTTAATATATAAGTTTATGTATGAAAGATATCGCCCTATTTTGGTGGAGATGTGAAAATTTCGGTTTCCAAGTGAAATAATATTGAGGTAAATATGTTTTTGGGAACATCACAGTTGGGTGTACTATTACTCAGTAAAAATATAAAATAATGTAATTTTTTGGCAAAAAGAAATAAATGGTTATGTGATCACTCGTGTATCCATATCTTTGTTTATTTGTACGTCTGTCATAATCATTTTCTTCAAATCTGCTGGATGGCATAACCTGAAATATCCCCCCCCCCCCAACGTGCGCTCACCTTGTCGTGGGGGGGGTCTCAGTAGTGCCCGGCAATACAGCCGAGCGAGAAGCCAAGAAACGCACAGGGAGGTGGCCCGCTTCGGTGGGCGGTGGGAGGTAGCCCTCTTCGGAGGGCGGTGTACCATGTGGGTTGCTCCTGGTACTTCTCTGATAGCAGAGTGGACTTTGGAGCAACCCTATGGTCATTGTGGTCTGCCTCGGCAGACCTGCCATCGGGGCGTCGTAGTTGAATGCGTAAGCGATCCTGCGACGCCTCATTAAGACGGGGGAAGGTTTTGTTGGGTTTTAGTGGGTAGTACTGGCTTTATTACGCCGGTGAGTCCCACGCCTCGTGCGTAAATACATTTCCCAACGTTAAAAAAAAATAACCTGAAATATGGTACATGGAAAATTTGCTAAGTCCGCCAGCCCAAACGTGGCCAGCGTGGTGGACTATGGCCTGATCCCCCTCGTATTGAAGGAAGGCCTACCCCCAGCAGTGGGACATTAAAAGGGTTAAATATGTATGAATTCTGATGTTTTCGATCAAACCAAGATTTTGAAAAGTGATAAAACTTTTTTAACTCAAGTGTTCCGTATATTAACGGTCTTTTCAAGAATTTACATTCAGAGATGGAATAGAGCAACAATTTTTATTTTTTTGTATGTAGGATAATATTTATAAAGTAGTAAATTAATTTTATTACTGTTACTTATAGAGATATACACTATCCATATATCATATAGGCTAATTTGTTTCAAGACATAATTTCCACAACACAAAACCTAAGGAAATTCGTTAAAAATTATTTTTACAACGCTGCATTGTACATGCATACAAATAGGTAGATTTTCATGTTAAATCGCTGGATGGATTTCGCAGAAGTGTCATATGAATATTGATATATTGTTTCGTTTTGGCGTTACTCCAAAATTGTTCAAAACAGTGTTAGATTTGGGAAGTGTTGAAAAATTTAAAAATTAGAAAAAGTAATGAACTGTTTTATCTTTGCCTATCTTTTATATATATATATATATATATATATAATAAAATTCTAACTAAGTCAAATCTGTACATTAAATATTTTTTCGAAAATCTCATTGAAATAGACATTATTATCGATACAGAGCCCGAATCTATAGTTTTAGAATTTTTGTCTGTCTGTCTGTCCATTTATATATGGGATAACCAGCTATTACCATACCAAATTTCTTCAAAATCCCTCCAGTAGTTTTTCTGTGATGCGGTAACAGACAGACAGACAGACAAAAATTCTAATAACTATAGTTCGGCCTCTGTATCGATAATAATGTCTATTTCAATAAGATTTTCGAAAAAATATTTAATGTACAGATTTGACTTAGAATTTGATTATATGTATAGATAACTCTCGTTATATTGCAAAGAATGTTGAGCGTATAGAAATTTAATAATAATAATAATAAACTCTTTATTGTACACCAAGAATAAAAGAAAAATAAATAAATACAGAGTAGAAATGTACAAGAGGCGGCCTTATCGCTAAAACAGCGATCTCTTCCAGGCAACCTTTAGGTGTAGGAGATAGCAAACTGCAAGAGGGAAGGGGTGTAAATAATAGAGTAAATATGTATATCACAATATATATATATATATATATATATATATATATATATATATATAAAAAAAAAAAAAAAAAAAAGTTTACTAGAACAATGCATAAGTATATATGTTTATACTAATAGATACATATACATATTTTATTACACAGATTACACAGATACACATACTTATATATACATATATATTATATATAATAAAATATAATAAAATAAAATAAAAAAAAAACAAAACAAAAGGCAAGACAAGACAGCTTACAAAGAAAGATAAGTTAAAAAATAACAATAATAATACTCGTATGTAAAGTGTATGTAAAGTCAAAAACTAAGAAAGTATTCTTTTAGCAGTTTTTTAAATATCGTTAGTGACTTCGCACGTCTGATATTAAGGGGAAGAGAGTTCCAAAGACGTGGGGCTGTTACAGTGAATGAATTGCTATAGAAGGAAGAGGAGTTAGAAGGGATTTTAAGGATAGGGTTAATATCAGAGCGAAGACAGCGAGAATGTGAATTGCCAAGAAATTGGAAACGCTCCTTTAGGTAGGGTGGGGTACAGGGATCGAACAGAATACAGTACAGAAGATGAAGAATGTGAGTATTCCTGCGAAGGCGGATAGGGAGCCACTTGAGCTTCTTGCGAAAAAGAGAAACATGGTCATATTTACGTAAGCCAAATATAAACCGGATACAGAGATTTTGAAGCCGCTCAAGTTTATTTAATTGCTCCTCTTTAATGTCAAGGTAACTGACATCAGCATAATCAAGAATTGGTAAGAGGAGTGATTGTGCTAACGAAATTTTGGTGGAAATTGGAAGAAAGTTACGCAGTCTCTGAAGAGATGATATCGACGCAAACATCTTTCTACTTACCTCACTTAACTGTGCAATTTACATAAAAACTTACATTTATTTAGAGACAAAATTGTTTATTTCCCGCAAAACATTTCCATAATATAAAAATAGAAGCTTCTATAACAACTAAGCTTGTTCATATGTGAAAAATATTGCATGAATTTAAACACACTATAATATTTTTCATTTACTCAAACTAATAGAGCTAGGTAAAAAAATTTCTGAGCCTCTCGTCTAAACTCTAAGCATTACCTAAATTAAAAAGATACGAAGACAATATTCAAGGAAAAATTTGTTTATTTTTATATTATTTAGACATTTAATTCCTCTACGAACACGGACACGCCGGCATTACAATTAACAATAGATTTCTTAGAAATTTTATTAATTTCTTAGAAATTTACCTGGAGGTGTTAATATATGAAATACGAAACTAAATTACATAGTTGACCCTCAGAATTAAGAGCTAATCTTTTAAAAATTAACTATACATATTAATTAACAATTCTTTAATAGCCAAAGCAATTAAAACGTTTGTGACCATTTCGTCTACAAAGAACAGCCTCGGGCCTCAAATTAGCCAAATTATATTAAATCACATTGCTTTCTCCGCAACATTGTATTATTTATAACATCTTTTTAGCTATCTAGGTTTTGGGGAGAGCATCTAATTTGTTTAATTAACCAATACAAGAATTAGTATTACGTACTAATTTTTTTATTCAATTTTATATTATTACTAGCAGAACCCGCGGCCTCGCTCGCGCTAAAACTAAAAAAAAAATCTCTGAAAAGGTAGTTTCATACAAACTTTCATTCCTTATTTTAGCCCCTTATAGACTGAATTTCGAAAAATGCTAAAACGCGTATTTATTTAATTTTATTGAAAAACATTAATACCGAGTTTCAATTAAATCTGATCATAAATATTTTGCTTCATTGTATTATAATGTGTTTTCCCGTTGGAATTGGATAATTTCCCGCGGTAAAAAGTCGCCTATGTCACTCTCTAACCCTGCAACTATCTTCATCCAAAAAATCACGCTAATCCGTCACTCCGTTTCGACGTAAAAGAAACACAAACAAACAAACTCACTTTCATATTTATAATATTAGTATGGGTTATATTTAAAATGAGTAAAATTATGTCTTTTTTGTATACATTTTATATAATAATAGTTTTTAAATAGCTTATAAAACAATTGGTTTAGATTATAATATATTATGTACACAATTCACACAAACAAAGGAGAGTTCTAATTAAGTAGATTTTGACCTTAAATAGCTGCCGCTCGCGCCTCCATGTTGAAAAATAGCACTGGAAACCAGTTTAAAAAAATCAAATAGAACCATTACATATTATTTTATATTATTAAAGCATTAGATATAAAATATGTTAATTTAGAATACTAATAAAGACATAAAAATGTACAAATATTCGAATTTGAACTATCCTTGACCTTTTGTTACTCCAACCTATCATCAACTACATATCTTACATCTTTGACCAAATCCTTTCTCTTATAATATAATATATTCCATACAGAAAATTGAGTTATACACTCGACCGGGAATAAAATATTTTCTACTGAAAGGTAAAGCTTACAAATCATTGAGTGGGTTAGATTTTAAGCCCCTTGGGAACCATTCACGTTGTGAAGTTTGAAAATTGGCGTTATTGTTCAATAGTTTTACTTGGTTTATTCTTTTATTTTTATCATGTTGATTTAAATCAAATATCCATATGTTTTGATTATTCTCATATTTATTTTAATCTGTGAAACTAGATCTGTAAATAAGTTTGTCTATTTGTCTATATATCAATTTATTCAATTCAATCCACATGTAAGTTCCAAAATTAAAACGTGCAGTGCGTGATACCGACTTGTTTTTGACCAAACATAATATAAAATCAGAGATGAGCAGTTATTACATTCTTTTTCTATTCTTAATTATAGCCCCCGATATTTCAACACTGTTTCAAGCGCCTTGATCACAAGTTTAAAATTGCGTAATAGCTACAGATAGAAAAGAAAAGATTTTCTAAAATGAAAACGACATTGTGAGAACAATTTCTGAAACTCTATTAAGAATTTTCTTAGTTTAGTCCACGTAAGGAAGGGCATATTATCGTTGAAAAATTGTTAAGAGCTCGAACAAAATATTACTTTCTTGGACTTATGCGAAAATTTAACATTTTAGAGCAGTGGTACCTCAGTGATAACGCACTTGCTTGAAAAACCAAATGGAGCGAGTTTAAATCCGAGTCCTTTGATATTTTCATGTGTGAATCGTTTTGAACATGATTACCACTTGCCTTACGTTAAAGAAAAACATCGTGAGGAAACCTGCATGTCTGAGAGAACGTAGAAAATTTGTGAAAGACAGGTAAAGTCCGCCAACCCGCACTTAGCCAGCGTCGTGGACTACGGCCTTATAACCCTTGTATTGAAGGAAGGCCTATGCCTAGCCGCGGCGCGTTAAAAAGGGCTGAATACAGTTAACATATTTCTAATAAAACTATCTCTTTACATTTTTTCGAAAATAAAAAAAAATGAGTTTCATTTAAAAGACTCAAAGTAAAGATAGAGAAGAAGAGTGGTAGTGGAACTAGTAATCGAATAAAATGCATTTGTGTGTTTGAAGAAGATGGCCCCAATATCGAACCTACGATTCCTCTAAATCTGATCGTATCTATTAAAATAACCGGTAGGTATTAGTTAGGTATTTGTACTGTAATATTATAATAACTAATTTATTTTTATAATATATTGAATTCATAGAACATAGAAAAATCTTCAAAAGCAAACAGGTACTGTATAAAACTTCCTTATACTATTACAATTGTAATACTAGTTTCAAACTACACGTGAGGTGCATGTTTCATTTCAATATGAAATAAGTGAGCTAGATACGAAATAAAGGTTACCTCCAATCCCGAATAATAAAAAAAATCCAAATAGGTAATATTCTTTAAAAAATACTGTGAAATTCTATTTAGATTTGCATATTCCGTATAGACTCGTTGAATCTCTTGAATATTATATACCAAAAGCTAGTAATAAAGTTAAGGAGTAACACGTGTAACTAAAGTATGAAAAGTTCAAAATCTATTGAATAATTTTAGAGCTCTGTTAAGCCTTGTAGTCGCAAATGATATTAGAATACCTCCGAGGGCTAGCAACAAAAAAAGTGCGTGTGTGTGCAATTCATACATGGTAGAAGTGTAACTTAATATTATATATTTGTCAGACAATAACAACGGTTACTATGGCAACATGGCAATGTATTCTATCTCATTCTCTCGCCGACTTAATCCTATATATTTATGTGTTTGTCTCTTTTTAGTGTAACATTTCCGTTTTATCGAGTTTTAAATCACAACGATTCTAAAGAAGTTTCACTTCAATAAAAACTAAAAACCTGCTGCATCTGGAGATCTGTAGCTGACGTTGTCAGAAATGACAACAGTCGCTTGGACCTGTATAAGTAATTCTGGGGTTTTTTCAAATTTTCTTAGACTGTTTTTCAACAACGAATTCTTATGCATAATTCGATTTAGTTCTTTTCAGTTCTGTGAGTTTTTAGCTTATTGTTAAGATAACAGTATTTTTTTTGTGAAATCGGATAGAGCAACATAATCAGGCTTTTCAACTAATTATCAACTATTTAGCTACAAAATCCCATGTATATTTCGATTGATTCTGCTAACCTTCTACTGCCGTCTTAACAGAGTTTAATTTTAGTTTTTTTTCAATTTGATATCAGTCAGCACAATTTTTTTATAACTTTATCTCTTCTTTGATTGTGTCTTAAGAATGACTGTATGCTTACCTTTCACATACTATTTTGCTACGATTAAACATAAGAAAATTTCTTAAAAAAGTTAAAATTTAGATGGAGACTAGAACATAGTATATATTATACAGAAAGGAAATTATGAAGAAGTGACATAAACGTAAAAAATGTAGTCAAAGTGAATCTAATAGAGTGTAAAAACAACCATCAAAAGTCCCGGTTTTTTAATCGAGACGACATTTATAACTTTTTTATTTGATGTCAGTTACTCATAAAAACGAATAGTGAGATAAGCGAGCAATAAAAAACAGCATTTAACAGTTTTTCGATACCAGTTTTATTTGTATGTAAATCTGTTATATTGGTGTGATAGTACCTATCTCCAGTTCCACGATATATCTTGAGGATATCCGCTAGATAAGAGAAATAGATCATATCTCTTTGAAGATGTAATTTAAGCAATAGTCTATTCCATTAGGGATATTGTTGGTAATAATCATAGTAATTACTAGCATTGCCCGCGGCTCCGTCCGCGTTCAGATGACCAAAAACCAAATTCTTAGATTTTACATATATATATACTCTGACATTGCAGTTTTTGTATTTTTTCTTAAAAATGAGATATTTTCTCGCGATAAAAAGTATCCTTTATGTTGATCCGAAAAACCAGCTATCACCATACCAAGTTTCATCAAAATCCCTACAGTTGTTTTTCTGTGATGCGGTAACAGACAGAGAGACAGAATAGAATTCTAAAAACTGTAGATTCGGCCTCTGTATCGATAATGATGTTTATTTCAATAAGATTTTTCAAAAAATATCTAATTTATCTACAGATTCGGCTTAGTTGCAATTTTTTTATATGTATAGATTATGCGTATGTGTGTGTGTGTGTGTGTATTTGTGTCTGTTATCCATATTTTAGTTATTAATTATAATATTAAAAATGTGAAAGAGTGTTTGTTTGTCTTTCTTTCACCTTGAAACAGAATGATCGATTGGATTGTGTGGAGATAGTTGGAGAGCTGGAGAGTGACATAGCCTACCTTACCGCCAAAGATTATCTCATTCCCACGAGAGAACAGGTTATAATACAACTTAAAAAAATATTTGTGATCAGAATTACTTTAAACTTAGTATTAACACTCTTCAATACAATTAAATACGTGTCCTAGCATTTATCGAAATTCATCCTATAAGGGGGTAAAATAGGGGATGAAAGTTTGTATGAAACCTACCTTTTAGAGTTTTTATGTAGTTTTAGCGCGAGCGAAGCCGCGAGTTCTGCTAGTATAATATATACATAGTCGTACCTAGTGATAAACCCGGGCGAAGCTAGGGTGAGCCGCTAGCAGTTTATAATTCTTATGAAGTAGATGTGTTCATAAATTAAGTATTGAAGACTTTTCACGTATGAAGATTAATGAACCGTTAGCACATCATATGGGGCAGTTACGACGATAACTAGGACACTCAATTCGGCCGGCATGCTAACCTTTAGCCGGGGTGTTCATTATCACGATGAGAGTTCCCATGAGTTTTTTCATATTATTCATACTATATTCATATAATATACAATATTCATACAATCGACATTTTTAATCGAATTCCAAACACTTATGCGATGGTAAAGTGCGGCACTCGTGATAGCGTAAGCGCAACATCTCTCAAAAAAGTTTTTTGCTAATGATAACGGAAAATAACAAAAAAACATGATTAAGTCATATATTAATAAATACTAGCGACTCACTCTCGCTTTGCTCGGGTTCATACCTAGGTTGCTTCCCCATACAAACTTTCACCCCCATTTTCACGTCCTTAAAGGATGATATCCGGGGTAAAAACTATCCAACCTTCACCTTTCCAGAGTATCAAACTATCTTCCTACTAAATTTCATCCGAATGGGTTTTGTAGTTTCGGAGCCTATTCGATACAAACAAACAAACAAATTTTTCCTCTTTATAATATTAGAACAGATTATATTTAATTTTCCTTCACGTTTTTGCCAAAACTGTTATATACAAATTGTTTTATATAATTTGCAAATATGTCTTACATTACAGCCGTATAGGGTTGATCGAGAGAACAGGTTTTATGTTGACGTTAAACATGTTTCAGTATTATACAACAACTAGGAAAACCCGCGGCTTCGCTCGCGCTAAAACTGCAAAAAACTCTAAAAAATAGATTTCATACAAACTTTCATCCTCTAATGCCCCCTTATGGGTTGAATTTCGAAAAGTACTAAAATACGTATTTATTTAATTGTATTGAAGAGCATTAATATAAAATTTCAAGTAATTCTGATCATAAGTAATTGTTGGGTTGTATTATAACTAATTGTGTTTTCCCGTGGGAATGAGGTTACCTTCCGCGGTAAAAAGTAAGCCTATGGCACTCTCCAGCCCTCCAACTATCTCCACACAAAAATCATGCCAATCCGCCAAGCCGTTTCGACGTGAAAGAAAGACAAACAAACAAACAAACAAACAAACAAACAAACAAACAAACACACTTTCACATTTATAATATTAGTATGGACAACACGCACATTATGTTTTTACGACTCATTAATATTCACCAATCTAGAAAATAAACAGACGTTTCAATAGAAAAGAAAATGTAAATTATATATAATCCAATAAATACTGTCTTTAAGTTTATCGTAACTTAAAACTAAAATCTTAGGTATTCGTGGCTTATTCCAAAATAATTATTATTTTCTTTGAAAATAATCGACAGTGAATATCACCTTTCACTTTATTGTATAATTACGAAAATTATTGCGAACAAATAATAGCAAACCAATTATTATAATAAGCGTATAACTTAAAATTAAGCTGAAATCCAAATGAAAACATCACTAAAATAGAATAAAACTAATACTTTCTTTATTTAACATGTAAGAAAAAGTTACTGAACTGTTTTGTCTTTATAATATAGACGATTTAACATTCATTTACTCATTTTGGGATATCAAATAAGACTTAGTGTTCAACTTCAATTTGCATCATCAGACCATGTGAAAATATATGGAGACTGGCATTAAAAACATTGTAACTTAGTTTTAATTTTATAACAATTTTACATCTTACTTTCTTAGATTTACGCGAATGTTTGACATTTTTAAATAAAAAATTTTAAATAAAAATCCGTAAAGATAGTTTTATTTAAAAATTTTACATCTTATAATATAAAAATGAATCGCTGAATGTGTTGGTAAGCGCAAATTTCGAGAGTAGCTGAACCGATTTCGCTAATTCTTTTTTTAGAATATTCCTTGAAGTACGAGGATGGTTCTTACGGAGAGAAAAATATAAAAAAATTGCCTGAAAAAGTCTAAAAACAACTTTTCTATACTCCCATACAAAAGATTCGTAATAATACATAAAACTCAATTTGAAGTTTAAGACCATACCATAAAGTTTAAATGTTAGTGGAGAGGTTCCGGGAAGGCAAAACAATTGAGTGACGTTAGTATCGTATAAATATTAATGTCAATATTTGTCAATATTATTAACAAAAAAAATATATGACTAACGCTGGCTAATAACTATTTATATCTATTTAACGAACCCGAGCGAAGCGAGGGTGAGCCGCTAGTATTAAATATATGTATGTATGAGAAATGAATTTCAATTTTTTAATTATCTCAAAACGTATTTACAATATTGTTCTTTGCAGATACTAAAATGTGTCAAACGTCGCTAAGTATCCAACGTAGAAAATATAAACGTCTGAAATTCGCAAAAACTTCTACCACCTCAGTTCTTTGAAAGCCTAGAATCTTATTCCAGATAGGCCGCAACATTGGCTCAGGGAGATGTTTAAACGATTTTGAACCTTATTTCTTCACTTTATTGTACATAATAACGTATATTGAAAGTATAATGGAACTACTTCGTAGAATGTACTGTAAGCATGATATATGACCTCAGAGTATTGTAGTTTTCCAACTGTCAAAGTTTATACCTCAAAATTTATATTGGAAAATTGTGAATCATGTAGTGATATTTTATTGTAAATGGAATGCAATTCTCTTAATATTTCGTTATTGACTTTACCAGCTATATAGGTATTGTTTCAGGAATCAAAGTTTAAATGTGTTTTAAAATTCCTTGGACAGTAATAATATTGAGTAGGTTGCGAGTTCTATTCCTGATTAAGTCAATTTTAAGTAAAATATAAAAATAATCAGCCCAAAGATTGTATAACAAATTACGCAACATTAAACCTTTTATAAATACACTAATAAAGTAAATTTTATAACGAAATGTTCAAAATGTAATATCCCTTTTGTAATAAATTATGTCACCGTCACTCGTTGCCAATATTGTATTCAAAATTTTACTAATTAAACTGTTGTTTGGCTTTTATTCAAAATGGAGCCTTATTTTTTTAATTATAAGATTCATTTACGATTATCAAAAAATAATTAGAGACCAAGAGGTGGGAAAATACGTTAGCAAACGACTTGTTTTTATCACTATCTATTCTTAACATGCTTTAATTATAGCTCGTAGCTTAACTTGTAATTAAAAAACTATCAGTTAATCCCAATAACCTATCTATCTGTTATTCCCTTTATTAGAGACAGACGACATACCCGGCGGCGGTTCGTCCCTAGGTGATTCTTTCCATTAGCATAAATTTCTTATTTATGAACCGATTGAAATAAAACGAATACAATATGTTAAGTAAAGCTTACCACGATACATAATTGAAACCGCACCCAAATAGCTTTAGGCGTTTCTTAGATAAGTAGACACAAATGCACAGACAAACAGACAAAAAATCTAAAAATCATTGTTTTGGGTTCTATTGCTTTAATAAAGTCCGGCAATAATAGTTTTTCTCAAATATCTACCATGTATCGAAGAAAAACGATGAAATCTAATAACTTATGCATATCGACTCTAACATCGTGGAACAAACGTACAGACCATGAAAAAAGTGTCTTAAATATCAAGTTTCACTCAAGAAAAAACATCATTTTATTTTTATTATTTAATTTAATTTGTGTTCACAATTTAAAATTACAAGGCATTTTATGAGCAATGGTGTAAGAAATAAACACATTTTTAAAGGTAATAGAAAAATTCCCTAAAAGATTGCATTCTCTAAAAGCCTTGGTAGGGGAGTAACCGTTGCAATACATTTGGGGGCGAACTGTTCGCCACGAACAATAAAACTGGAACGATCTATATCTACGAAGTGACAATATTGGCTTGATATATTTGTTCATTATACCAACATAAGATTAACTAAGATTAAATATAGAGGAAGTACCAAAAGAGTGCTCATATAAGAAATGGAAAATTATAATGTGTGTATGTTTGTTGCTCCTTAAGGGCGAAACTGCTAGACGGATTTGGTTGAAATTTTATATACAGATAGACTTTATGTTATCAGTACCGTATATGACTGTTAGGTACCTAGGAACGCATTCATTCAAAGCGAGTGTAAGTTATTAATTTTAAATAAAGTTAATTTATCTATACTAATAGTACAAAAAGGTAAAGTGAGTTTGTGAGGTTGTAGCGGGTAATCTCTGGATCTACTAAACCGATTTAGATAAAATTTAGTAAAAAGATAGTTTGAGACCCTAGGAAGGATATAGGATACTTTATATCCCGAAAATCATATCATATATGGGTAACGCAAAGTGGACCCCCCAATGAGTGTAATATGAAGAAAAGATGAGTATATAATAGCAATGGAAGAAGAGAAAGTCTGGTCAATACAATAAACATCAAAGTCTACCTTAAGCAATAGCAATTTTGTTGGCAAGGTTTCTATTTAATATCCCAATGCTAGGCATTATACGTTAATGTTTCTATTTATTTACTAAAAAATAAACGTAATTTATGGTTTTTCAATTTCATAAGTAAATACAAGACATTTTTTTAAATACTAAGTATTACTTTCGAGGAGAGAGTAAGTAGAGATCGTAGCGCTTGGTACTTTGTTCTTTCTGACCCACTCCGCGAGTGATAAAGATTATAAATGATAGGATATAAGAATAAAGGTTAGCTAGCAACATCCAAAATATACGAACTATATTTTAAAATAAATAATGTTAGTCGATGGAGTTCGTATCTTAAATATTTTGTATGTATTGTATTCAGCCCTTTTTAACGTCCCACTGCTGGGCACGGGCCTCCCTTCAGTACGAGGGGGATCAGGCCATGGTCCACCATGCTGGCCAAGTGCGGGTTGGCGGACTTCACATGTCTTTCGAAAACTTGCTAGGTTCTCTCAGACATGCAGGTTTCCTCACGATGTTTTCCTTCACCGTAAGACAAGTGGTAATCATGTTAGAAATGATTCGCACGTGAAAATATCAGAGGTGCGAGACCCGGGATTTGAACCCGCTTTACTCGGTTTCCCAAGCGAGCGCGTTACCACTGGGCTACCACTGCCTATCGCGTTACCACTGGGCTACCACTGCCTCTTAAATATCTTACTTTCTGAATAATAAGCTCGTGTAGAATCCATTATATAATACCCCTAATGTTATTCCACCTTAAATTGGCTTAGGCAGTTGGCCGAATTCATCTAATTCTCCTTTTATACCTACATATAACAAAATTCTAACGGAGTCGAATCTGCACATTAAATATTTTTTGGAAAATCTTATTGAAATATTCATTATTATCTATACAAAGGCTGAATCAATAGTTTTTAGACTTTTGTCTGTCTTTTTGTATGTCTGTCTGTCTGTCTATTTGTGTCTGTGACTGCATCACGAAAAAACCATTGGACAGATTTTGATGAAATTTGGTATGATGATAATTAGTTATCCGTACTGGTAATCGATACCTACTAAACGTAGTGGTAATCTATACATACTAAACGTAAAAATATAATTATTATTTTTGTAACTAAAATACAACTTTTATTTCGAGAAAATTGTACCTATTTAGTTCGTGAAATTGAATACCATCGATGTTCTCCTTACCGATTCCGGCCACGGCGGCCAATCTCATTGAGACTAGCCAACTGCGCAGGAGATATTATAGTACACAAGTGTACGCGCAGACCCAAGTGCACTCTCTATTTCTGCCCCTCTCATACTCCGGTGGGACCACCACTCGTCACGACCAGTGAGAGTTAAGGCGCAGGACCAACGGCTTTACGTGCTCTCCGAGGCACGGGGGTGAAACACCGCCAACTTCCCAACTTCGGGCTGTTACTGAGGCTTACTATACAGAAAGACTCAATAACTGAACTTGGCCCGACCCGGGACTTGAACCCAGGACCTTCGGGTGTGCAGTCGTACATGCGAGCAACTACACCACCGAGGCAGTTGAATACCATTAATAGTAAAGCAAAGCGAAAATTCCGCTATTTTCATAGCATAAAGTAACATTATATTCTTGTGCTAAAACTTACCTGTTTCTATCCGAAACTATGTATTTTGGGGTATTTTCCCACAAATGTTGTTTAATAGGGCGGAACAGCGGCTAAGTGGTGAGTCCACATTTTATTTACGGCTCGTGAACTTGCAACGTGAGAGGAATTACGTTGTGGCTACACTGTCTAATAGTCATCTTAGTGTGGCACGGGGAATAGTTTGTACGGAAAATTTATTGGTATTTAAATCTATACTAATATTATAAAGAGATAAAGTTTGTGAGTTTGTGATTTTGTGAGTTCGTGACGTTATAGGGGGTAATCACTTGATCTACTGAACCGATTTAGATGATATTTGGTAATAAGATAATAGTTTGAGACCCTGGTAAGGATATAGGATACTTTTTATCCCGGAAATCACCTCTTAAGGGGGTTAAAATTGGGATTAAAGTTTGTATTGCGAATCAACCTAGCGATTTACCCTCGTTTTGCTTAGGTGCCCTAAGTAGGTTTTAAATAGATAAAAATAATTATTGCAAGTGTACCTTAACAGAGATACATAATAATATTATGTTATTGCTGACTTTTCTGTAGGCCTATTATGTATCTCTTAAGGTTTTGTCAGCGTTAACCATATAAATGTCTACGAAGATCTCGACAAAACCAATTACCGTATTTTCCCGTGAGAAAGATTTTCCTACAGTAAGTGGTATCCTAAAGGTTGACCCGAATAATAAGTTATCATTACACAAAATTTAATTAAAATTGGTTCAGTACTTTTTGTGTAAAATGTACATACATACTATACAAACATACGGACATACAGATAAACAGACAAAAAAATCAATAACTATTGTTTTAGGGTCTATATTTTGTACACAATACGTTACAGTCATTGTTTTTAAAAAAATATTTTATTTACAGATTTCGCTAAGTTACTATTTTATTAAATATATTTTATTATATAGTTTGACCTTAGCTATGTAAAAGTGGTCTATATGTTACTCCAGGCATTACGTTTGGTTCAAATCAGTACAGCCGTTTTGTCGTGAAGGAACAACACACACAAGACACATACAAACAGTTACATTTATATCTATACATATAATAAAATTGTAATTGATCGCTGTCTGTACATGGAAGATATTTGAGAAAAAATAATAATTTTAAAATATTATTGGGGGTCTTTTTAACGCAATAGAACGCAAAACTATTACTTACAATTTTTTGAATTGTCTGTTTGTCTGTGCGCTTGTGCGCGCTAATCTCAGGAACATATCGATAACCGATTTGGGCTCGGTTTTATCTAATGTATTGTGATAAGCTTCATTTAACATTTAGTATTTGTTTTATTTCAATCCGTTAATAAATAAAAAAGTTATGTCAATTTAAACAATCACCTGAGTCGCTAGTTTATTATAATACCTAGTCCGATGTGTAACGAATCAAATTTCCGTTCGTAAATGTTTTTAAAGTGAAAACATCAGCTATATTATGCAAGTTTAGAAGGGGAGTAATTTCATATAAGTGGTCATCGACACGGTCACGTGACGTGTTAACACTAACACTCAGAATGCCGATAGATGCCAATACCAGATAAATGTAAAAATTTAATTTTGAAATTTCAGTTTAAGATCAAACAATTAATTTGAATATCCAAAAATATCAACTATTTTCTTAAAGTTTAAAGTTTTTACTTCTGTCGGCAGTCCTCATGACTTTTTTTTTTATTTAGCACGTAATGACGTTTTTATAAACAGACGTATATTACTAGGAACTGGATATATTGCCAGGATTTTCTTAACTATGTATTTAAAACAAAACTAGGTCTGTTATTAATTTATTCAAATATATGAACATTTAAATAATAACAAATTCATCCGATAGACGTCAAATTGAAAGTGACAAACAGACAGTAACAATTATGAATTTGACTAACATTACTGAGATAAATGATACACAATAACAGATCTTTTAAACATACCTACATACATATTAGGACTACCATTAAATGGTAATATAAAATACTGCTCTTTCAATATTATTACAATATTTTTATATAGATCTTTATTTTATATTTCGTATGTGAGCTTTTACTGTAGTGGTCATTTTTCAAACGTCGTTTTGATCCTCGCGGGAGCTTTAAGGTTTCAATAAGGGCGAGATAAAACGGAAGAGTGAAGGGAGCCTATATTTTATTGAAGGCGAAATGTATCTTTTTTTATTATACTATTTATTATTTTTTTTATTTCTAGGTATAATAATTATATTTGATATAAACCTGATATTGATATAAGCGCATTTCTTCATCATTTATAAATTATAAGTATGATAAACATAAACATATGTTCTGCGATGACAGACAAGTCGAATTGACAGACTGTTTTTTTTTTTTTTTTATTTAAAGAAAGATGAAGTTAATTCTATTAATCTACGCCTAATTTCTTTAACAAATTAAAAAAAAACAAGAAGTCCAGAATTCGCGTGTGTATTTGTTTGTGTGTTACGTGATATCTTCCTAATTTGACGATTTTGACGACACGTTTGGCTCAGTTTGTAATGACCCTACTTGCTGCGCCAGCGGTCGCGGGTTCGAATCCCGCGGGGGGCATTCATTTGTGTGATGAGCACGAATGTTTGTACTCCAGTCATGGATGTTTATATTTATAATATGTATGTATTTAAAAAAAGTTATATATGTATAATGTATCAACTATCTGGTATCCATAACACAAGCCGCGTAGCTTACCATGGAACTAGATGGTGTTGTGTGTTAATGTCTTGACATATTTATTTATTTATTTAATTATAAATTGGTTTTCACTATAATAATAATTTGTTTTAATTAAAAAAATCTATCACTACTGAAATAAATAATTGAAATCAATGTTGAAGTCATGGAATGTAGCCTTTTTGCTTAGTTATTTGAAATATTATGCACTATGTATCAAAATAAGAAACGTTACTGATAGAACGATATTGATAGATATGAATCTTACTAAATGTGTAAAAAGCTGGTTCCAAAAAAAACCGTTGACAAACAGAGGAGAAAAAAACTGAACTGTTGTTTTGTCTTTGCATATTTATATATAGACTAGCATTGCCCGCGGCTCCGCCCGAGTTCAGATGACCAAAAACCAAATTCTTAGGTTTTATCTATCAGTATATTCTTACATTACTGTTTTGTATTTTTTCTCAGAAATGAAATATTTTCCGCTGTAAAAAGCATCCTATATGTTGTCTCGGATAATCAGCTATGACTATGCCAAATTTCATCAAAATCCGTCTAGTAGTTTTCCTGTGATGCGGTAACAGACAGACAGACAAAAATTCTAAAAACTATAGATTCGGCCTCTGTCTCGATAATAATGTCTATTTCAATAAGATTTTCCAAAAAATATTTAATGTACAGATTTGACTCAGAATTTTATTTTATGTGTAGATAGCGAGACATAAAGAACTTTTTTATATGTCATTCCCCGAAGTAATACCTATATAATGTTTTCAATAGAATTTTGAATTACAACGCAAGGGACAAACTATCAAAAAGATATTTAGTTCCACAAGTTTACATTTGCAAAGTATTCCGCGACGGAATAATATCCTTTAACAACATTAATATACAAAAACTCAAGATGCACAATTAGTGTCTCAAAAGTCTTCTCATAAAAGTGCGCAATTCGAAATTGAATTGCGCTTTTTTCAAATCTCCTCTGTTCATTGCTTTTCGCATGACAATATTTAGACTTACGTTGTTTTGTTTAAAAAAGTACTTTATGTGGTGTGCGTAAGTTCGAATTTATGTTTAGACAATAAGGAGTTTCGATTTTTGAATTTTATTCTTTGGTTTGACTTAACGTCACATGTCGACGCCACTTTTTGAAGAGATATTTGTTACCAAATGTGTATTTATGTTTTTTTTTTTTATATATATCAATGTATAACGAGAAATAAAAATATTTTTAAAATGAAACTTCTTTAGAATCGTTGTGATTTAAAACTCGTTGAAACGGAAATGCAACACTAAAAAGAGACAAACACATAAATATATAGGATTAAACCGGTGAGAGAATGAGATAGAATACATTTCCATGTTGCCATGGTAACCGTTGTTATAGTCTGACAAATATATAATATCATATACTTTCCGTACATGATTGTAATATGCCTAATGCCTTATTGAATTATTGATTTGTTTTAATTTAATTTCGATATTTGCCAAAGAAGTTTTACTTCAACCACGCGTACAGATAACACGCACCCATTTTTTCTAGAATCTATCTTTTTTTTGATATTTCATTTCCCCGCTTACAAATCGAGTGGTCAACTCACTTACAATATGATGCAATAACTTAAATTAAACTCACCCGCATAACTTAGGGTGCGCTCCCCATAAATTGATACCCTTACCGAATCGATGTCTAAACGATTTATGCTGTACTTATTATATTAATAATTCAAATTCCTTACATAGTTGTTTTGAAATATTAGTGTTTACTTTTATTTAGACATTGTATTTATTTAGTATGGTTTTTTTATAAATATTTTGTTTTTTTTTCAATATGATATGTATTAAGGCACAGATGACATAATACTCATGTATATTAAGGTAAGTTTAATAAAAATATAGGTCAAAAATATTGAGGTACCATCATAATTTTTGAAATTTGATCAACTAAAGACCACCAGTTGAAACTATCCAAAATTACGAAAAAAATTATCAAAACAGATAAAATAAGATTATTTTTAGGAATTCGCGCTTTTAAATTCATTTTAACACAGAAACAACTTATAGCATCATATTCTTTCTTTGTCTTGGCATCAACTCCAGTATTATTGTTGCGTATTATTTATGTAATAGCAATAAGATATATTTTTTTTAAATCTTGAAGTATTTTTATACTGAAATACCTGCGCATATATAGAAGTTTATATGTGAAAATTATTAATAATAAATTAAAATATTAATTATAAAACAATATATAAATATAATAATAATATATAAATAATTATATTAATATTAAATTATTAATTATTAATTATTTCCAGACTATGATGTGGAATGAACTCGCGCTAATCAAAGGAAACTCGTTATAACAAAAAAAATCGCCATTCATCGCTAATAAATATAAACATCAGCTTAAATACAAACTTTAAAGTTTAAAATAGCTTTCTGACTATCTACACTAATATTATAAAGAGTAACTCAAAAACTACGGACCGATTTAGATGAAATTTAGTTAGAAGATAGGTTGAGACCCTGGATAGGACATAGGATTTTTTATCCCGAAAATCATCCCTTAAGGGGGTGAAAATGGGGATGAAAGTTTGTATGGGTACATATTGTTTGCAGGGACGAACCTGAGCGAAACGAGGGTAAGTCGCTAGTCTATTATAAATGATACCTATTAAAAAATGATATTTAAATTATTTGTTCAATATAAATATAATGTATATTAATTGAAAAACGTTTTATATTATGATAAAAATTCATATCTAAGATATAACTAAAAAGCTTACTTTAAAGTTAAATACAAAGGAGATGTCAGCATGGATATGACAGATTACGTAGTATTCGTTCTACTCAAGAAAATGCAATGTAATATTTTATAGAATATTTTTAATGTATCTACGTAATATCCATACTAATATATTATACGTACCTATCCGTTTGTAGTGACCATACATGCTGCTCTAACGATCGCGGGTTCGAGTCCCTCTGGTGCCATTCGTTTGTGTGATAAGCACGAATGTCTTTACTCCAGCCACGGATGTTTGTATTTATAATATGTACTTATGTATTTAAAGTTATATATGTTTAGTGTATCAAATATCTGGTATCCATAACGGAAGTCTCGTAGCTTACCATGGAACTAGATGGTGCTGTGTATTAATGTCCCAACATATTTTTTTATTTACTTTAAACCTTGAATAGGCATTATTTTTCAAATAATCCACTATTTAGGGCATGAAATGATTCCAAAACGGTTTGCAAATGTGAACATAATTATTCACAATTTAAAATTAGACTATTCTATAGAAAAATAATGTTAAGTAATCTATATAGATAAATAAAATTGAAGTGTCTGATCGTAATGTCATAATAGCAGCTTTTTACTAAATGCATATGGAATTATATACGGTATTTATAAGAAAAACACATTTTTTTAAAAATTGTCTGTCTGTCTATTTGTTCCGACGAATCTCCGAAACGGCAGGGCCGATTTTGACGGGATTTTCAATGTCAGGTAGTTAATGTTATAAGGAGGAACTTAGACTACTTTTATTTCAGTAAAAGAAATAAGGTACCGCTAAAAAAATTTAAAATTTACGTAGGTTCGAACCCGAGCGAAGCGAGGGTGAGTCGCTAGTAGACTTTACAATAAATGCTTAAAGCGATAATCGTTTCACTGGATTGGATTGGATTTTACCGCACATCAAATTTCCTTTTAGATATTATAACAAAATACAATTGCCTCATCCACCCTCAGAGTGATCTCTTGATTATACCTTAATTTAGGGTTTAATTTCACTTGTGAAGGTTAATTAATCTGGTTCATTGAATAGCCCACGGCTTTAAAATTAAATTCAATACACTTAGTGATTTTAAACATTTATTTGAGAAAATAAACCATGAAACTAAATGAATACTTAAATATATAAAAAAATATGATATTGTGGTGTGAATGCATTGAATTACAATCGCGATTCTATGGCCAACCATCTTGCCACCGATAGAGGCGATAAGACCAGGTGTTATATCCTTTTCCTCCCCAACGTGCGCTCACCTTGTCGTGGTGGGGGAGCTAAGTAGTGCCCGGCAATCCAACCGGGCGCGAAGCCAAGAAACGCACAGGGAGGTGGCCCACTTCGGTGGGTGGTGGGAGGTGGCCCCCTTTGGTGGGCGGTGTACCATGCGGGTTGCTCCAGGTACTTCTCTGATAGCAGAGTGGACCTTAGGGCAACCCCATAGTTGTGGTGGTCTGCTTCGGCAGACCTGCCGTCGGAGCTTCGTAGTTGAATGCGTAAGCGATCCTGCGACGCCCCATTAAGACGGGGGAAGGTTTTGTTGGGTTTTAGTGGGTAGTACTGGTTTTATTACGCCGGTGAGTCCCACACCTCGTGCATAAATGCATTTCCCAACGTTAAAAAAAAGGGTGTTATATCTTTTAAGAAGTTTTTAGCACTTCGACTTATAATGTACAATGTACTTATGTATTGATTTTTTAGTAGACTTCAACGCATACTTTATTTTCTATTTTGTTCGTAATTAAAAAAATATTGGATTTATTAGGAAGGATTTTGTTCACAGTTATTATTTAATCAATAGATTTAATTAAAAATCTTTTTTTGTAGCATCTTTTTCTATTATTTCCTAAACATCATAACCTATGGATATACAAAATGAAGAAGGAAGGATTCACACGCACACGCACGCGCACACACAATAAATTAAAAAAAAATGATTTCATCTGATGATGCAACGCTTCATTGACTTCTAGTAAAAAGAGATTGAATTTATTTAAGCTCCATTGTAATCGGTCAAGCGCGGTCTTCAGTTTATTAAATTACAATGATTATTATTGAACTAGCATTGCCCGTGGCTCCGCCCGCGTTCAGATGACCAAAAACCAAATTATTAGTTTTACATATAAGTATACTCTTACATTGCAGTTTTTGTATTTTTTCTCAGAAATCAAATATTTTACCACGGTAAAAAGTATCCTATATGTTGACCCGGATAACCAGCTATCATCATACCAAATTTCATCAAAATCCCTTCAGTGGTTTTTCTGTGATGCGGTAGCAGACAGACAGACAAAAATTCTAAAAACTATAGATGCGGCCTCTGTATCGATAACAATGTCTATTTCAAAAAGATTTCCCAAAAATATTTAATGTACAAATTCGGCTCAATTAGAATTTTATTATATGTATAGTCAATACAAATATGTTGTTTGGTGATACGGAATCCTCAATGCGTGAATTTGGCATGCAATTAATTTTACTTTGAATAATTATTATAATTAACGTCTTACCCTCGCTTCGCTCGGATTCATCTCTATGTTGATTCCCCATACAAACACTTATTCCCATTTTCACCCTCTTAAGAAATGATTTCTGAAAAAAAATCCTATGTCCTTTCTAGGGTCTCAAACTATCTTCTTATCAAATTTCATCTAAATCGGTCCAGTAGTTTTTGAGTTTATTCGTTACATACATACAGAAATACAAATTTGTCCTCTTTATAATAGTATTGTAGAGAACAGTATTATACAAAGGATCAAATTACAGGCCATAAACATTACAACACACTCATGTAAATGTAATAAAATTAAATACACTGAAACAAAAATTAACAATATACATTTATTAATATATTAATAATTAATATTAATTACTTAATTTTACATGTTAGTCATTAGAATTTGACATTTATTTTTAGTACCGTAGCGTCAATTATAACTAAATTGAACCGATGAATCTTCGACTTTGAACTTAATATGTATAGATATAAAATTTATTTTAGCTAGTCAGTATTTTAAAGGGATCTAGAATATTCAAATGGGTTATGAAATATTAGAATTTCTCGTTAAATGTGTACAATAAAGTATATATTTTTATTCTGGAAGGATTTTTAGGTACATAATTAATGTAACGATTCAACATAAAAGGCTAAAAATAGATACATATTATGGGCCTTGGAACATACATATATATGTTTTAAGTAATAATTTTATATTATACCTACTAGCGACTTACGCTCGCTTCGCTCGGGTGTTCCCTAGGCACGTTTTAATTTATTTGAAGTTTTAATTTTGTTAAAATAAAAGTAGCCTAAGTTACTCCTTATAACATCAACTATCTGTCAGTGAAAGTCCCATCAAAATCGGTCCAGCCGTTTCGGGGATTATCCGGAACAAACAGACAGAAAAATAACAATAAAAATTGTGTTTTTCTTATAAGAGCCGTACCTTTATATAATTCCATATGCATTTAGTAAAAACCTGTTATTTTGACATTACAAACAAATACTTCAATTTTATTTATCTGTATACATAAAATGAATAAAAAATAGTACGGGAAATAAAAAAATAGTCTGCGAAAAAGTTTTATATCCTGTACTTTTTTGATGCTGAAACGTTATTTTAAATACAACCTTTACATTTATTCCATGTCACGCCCACAACTGATAGAATTGTACCATATACTTTAAAAGCTATAACATGCCGTTAGACTGTGAAGCGTGCCAAAAAATACATAGATACAAACACACACTATAAGAGCACCTTCGATCTATAGAAAATACTTTTTTTTAACGAAAACCTTTTCTTAGAAGAAGAAATATAATATTCGTAATGAATTCCCCATACACTTCATTTAACATCCCTTAACGTCTAATGAAAGTCTTTAATCGACATCAAAAATGGATATCATTAGCTATAAACTGTAATGTAATATTAAGTACAGATAAAGATCCTGGGAATATTTTTATGAGTTTTTTGACGTAAAACGTCTTTAAAATCATACAGAAATATACCTACTGGTACTGGGTCAGAAAAGTGGACCGTAACGAAATAGGTTGCATTAGGTTGCCATAGTAACCGTTGTTATTGTCTGAAATATATGTAATATTATATTATTTCCGTTCCTATCTTCAAAGATTATTATTTTTACTATTTTTTTGTCAAATGTGCAAATTTTGATAAAAAACAATAACACTAAAAGCGAATCGCTGAAATAGACGTTCCACGTTAAACCAACGGCGGCTCTGACACAGAATCACCCGTTTGTTTGTTTTTTTGGAATTTCTAGTCAAAGCCACATTGCATTAAAGTATCATATTTAAATATAATTAATCTTTTATAGAAAAATACATATTGTTTAGATTGTTATTGTGTGCATATGACTGCAAATAATTAAAGCGTATTTATAAGATATAAGTAGGTACATGCGAGCATATTTTTAGGGGGACGGAGATAAATTACGTGAAAAAAGGAATCGTTTAATAAATATTTCATAACAAGAGTATTATATAACTAACGACTCACCTTCGTTTCGCTCGGGTTTGTCCCTACGTTTTATCGGTTAGTATAGATTTCTCAGAGATGAGATTTTCCCGCAGTAAAAAGTATCTATATTATGTTGATCCGGATAACAATCTATCATCATACCAAAAAATAAAAATAAAATAAAATACCAAATTTCATCAAAATCTCTTCAGTAGTTTTGTCGTGATGGGGTCACAGACTGACAAACAGACAAAAAATCTAAAAACTTTAGATTCGGCCTCTGTGTCGATAATAATGACTTTTTCGATAAGTTTTTCCAAAAAATATTTAATGTACAGATTCGACTCACTTAGAATTTTTTATAATAGATCTCATAAGGCAGTCCTTGTGTAGGTACATTTTAACAATAACAAGGAAATCTGATTGAAAATAAAAATTGTACATCTGAAACATAATATTTTCCTTTATTTCAAAAGCTGTAAGGTGTGATCGTTAAAAAAATATTTAGATGGTGCACAAACTCGTATTTGGTTTGCTTCATTTTATTACAACGTGTTGCACACACGCCATGTTCGTATAATAAGAGCAGTTGAAAGTTATTTTTTATGCATTTTAATTCAAAACGCAATTTTAATTTTCAATTTTTTTCATTGACATCACTATAATCTCATTTTTAGAGAGTAGTGATGTGAAAATGTTTGTTTGATTTAATTTTCTTCATGCAATAACAATGTAACTTATAACCTACAAACTGCAAAAAAGCAACAGGCATTTTTAGGAAAGTAAATCCTTTAAGTAAATTAATTTTGATTCAAAATGGTACTTCTATTAGTTACTTTGCAAAATATTTAAACACACACATTCTTAATCTTTTTTCTCGTACGTAAATGATCCGATAAGATCCAAACATATACTAAAAGTCTTCAACAGGTAGAAGTAAATCGAATTTAGGTGATGCTTGGAAAGATGATTTTGTTACTAAAAGAAAAATATCAGCTAATTCTATTATGTAAACTCGTTGTCAAGACATTTATTTGCTTAAACAGTCTATACTAGTGGTGATCTTAAAGTTATTGATGTTTATGAGAAGTTATATACGTTTTTAGTAAACACGAGCTTGCAAGAATTTCTTATATATACTTATATATACAGTATACACATCTATGGATTATAGATATATAACACTACTAGCATTGCCCGCGGCTCCGCCCGCGTTCAGATGACCAAAAACCAAATTCTTAGGTTTTACATATTAGTATACTCTTATATTGCAATTTTTGTATTTTTTCTCAGAAATGCGACATTTTCCCAAGATAAAAGTATCCTGTACGTTGACCCGGATAACCAGCTATCACCATACCAAATTTCATCAAAATCCCTCCAGTGGTTTTTCTGTGATGCGGTAAGAGAAAGACAGACAGACAAAAAATCTTAAAACTATAGATTCGGCTTCTGTATCAATAATAAAGTTTATTTCAATAAGATTTTCCAAAAAATATTTAATGTACAGATTCGGCTTAGTTACAATTTTATTATATGTATAGATATATAATATTAGTATTGTATCACTGTTAATCTGTTTCATTCTATGTCATATATTGCGGTGAGCAGCAAAGATAGGCAATTTAGTTTATCTAAATAAAGCTCCAAGTAAATCCGACTATTTCAGTGAACGTCAGCCACAGGCGCCAACTAACAGAGTGCATGAGGATTGCAATAAAAACGATTGTGAAAAGGAAATCTAAATTTTGATAGATGGGATTTTTAAAAAACTTTAAACTGACCAATTTCATTTAGACTTGATATTTTTTAGTTGTCATGTTACTGCTAAAGAGCGAAATTGAAATAATCTAGTTTAACAAGTTAAGTACAAAGCCTGCTACTTAAAATGAAATTTTGATTTAATAGCTACTCGGAAATCTATAAAACATCTAGTTATTCTGCAGGTTGATGAGTTCCGCATTTCTTGATAGTACGATATGATTTTTTTACGAATGTTGTTTATTTAAAAAATGAGAGATTTGCTATGTATTTTGAAGATTATATTTAGTATTGTCATAATATTATAATTTAAGGTGTACATACATTAAAAGATGTTGTTTAATATTATGTCAATAAAAAGCCTTTTTTAACCCCCGACGTAAAAACAACGGGGTGTTATAAGTTTGAGGTGTCTGTTTGTGGCATCGTAGCTCCCAAACAGTGGTCTTGAAATGTTAATGTCAATGAAAATTAGTCCAAGATGGTCGGTTTTTTTTTTTAATTTTTAATTTAATTCTTTTTATTAACATATATTCATTCCTGCAATAATTTGTAGTAGTACTGAATATTGCCTTAATAACTAAATTGTTATCATAATATTATTTTCTACTGGCTGACCTGACAGACGATGTTCATACAAAAATAGAAAAAAGTAATTTTAATTTATTTTGATTTACTCTTTGATCTCGCGCATTTTCCAGGCAACTCGCAATAAATACCATTTTATTTATTTATAAGATAGTCTATAACACATTAGTTTTAAGCAGATACAAGTAACAAAAAAAACATACACTAAATAGAATAACAATATTAAACATGGAAACCATCATTTCTATACACAATGTTATTAGTAACAATTGTAAAGATATTTTCGTGCTCAAAATCCATAATCTTTTACTATAAGTCTAAAAACACTTATCTCATGAGTAACACCTTGTCATCGCTCCGTTCAAGTGCGTCCCTAGTTGCTTTGCAGTAGCTTATGTGTAACTCCAAGTCATAATCTATCTGTGTACTAAAGTTTAACCCAAATCCGCCTAGCTGTTTCAGTGTGAACGGATAACTAATATACATTCATTAGAGTTTCATATTTATAATTGTATCTAGTTTCAGTAGGAATCTGTATTTTTTTTTAATCTTATTGAAATATTAATTATTATGGATACAGAGGTCGAATCTATAGTTTTGAAGTCTATGCGTTCTGTCTGTCTGTCTGTCGGTCTGGGAACGGATCACGAGAAAACCACTGGACAGATTTTGATGAAATTTGTTTTGGATTATGTATGTCAGATGTATGACATCTATTATATCCATATTGTTAATTATAACTGTATCAACATTGCAGAAATTTCATCTATGTTGAGAAATATCTCCCCAAATAAATTGAAATGTCTGTAGTTTTCAAATAACTCATCTGTTTGTTTGCACGCTAACAAAAGTCAATGTATTTTAAAATTTTCATGCTTTCCTGTTTCTCAGTGGTTATTTTAAAATGACCATAGAAATTAAATTACAAATTTAACTGGCTTGTGCTGGATATGGCCTTGAGAAGGAAATGATTCCTCAAGTAAGTTTATTGATTTCAGAAATAAAAAAGAAACATATTTAGCTTCTAGTATTTTTTTTGTCTATATTCATTTGTTACACCATTTCCTTTATACATTTTGCCAGTCCCTTTGTCTTAAGGTTGCCTAGAGGAGATCGCTATTTTAGCAATAAGACCACATCTTGTATTCTATGTTATTGATTGTACTTTTTTCTTATTATGCTATATCTTGTTGAACTAATTTCATTATGAAAACTATTTATTATTATTATTATTGAACTAGCGATTCACCCTCACTTCGCTCAGGTTCGTCCCTAGGTACGTTTTAACGGTTAGCGTTGAATAGATATAAATTCATTTTGTTAATTGTGGGTAGGCTGTCTGTAACAACTATACCTTCAAGATATGTAACACCTCAGTCTCTCCCGTGAACATGGATGCTGTAAAGCATTCGAAACGTCGGGAACCAAAAATCAAAATAAATCCGCGAAATAATCCGAAAGGATAGTTTTATTTAAAAATAGATATAACTTGTTTTCCCGAAGGAACGGAATATTCTCCTATGGTAAAAAGTAGCCTTTGTCAGTCTCCAGCCCTCTAGCTATCTTCACACAAAAAAAAACACGACAATCTGGCAGCTTATTTCGATATGAAAAAAGGACAAACAAACAAACAAATAAAGTCAACGTCAAATTGTATATCGTAGAAAGAGAAAGTTTGAAATATACAAATGCATTCAAGTAGTTTATATTAATTTTTAGGTTGAGTTCATAATTATAATGTAGTTAGTAGTAAGGAAAAAGAAAAATGTGTTTTTAACGTTTTCCCGTGATTTTTTTTTTAATTTTTCTCTTCATAAGAACCTTCCCTGGATTTCAGAGAAATTTTCAAAAAAAAAACTGGTATAATTAGTGCAGCCGTTATCAAGTTTTGCGCTTACCAACATTCATTTTTTATTTATATAGAAGAAGATAAAATATAAGAAAATATTCTTAAATAAAAATATATAACTAGATACTAGTAAAACAGTCTTTACACCTGATCCGCGCGAGTCACAGACAAATACTATTTAAAAAAAATATAACCTACAAAGGTCTTTAATAAATTTTCTTCAAATGTCGCTTTAAATTAGCTCCAGTTAACGACCAAAGAGAGGAGATTTAATTCTGAGACAGTATTGTTAATTTAGATTTCGTGAAAGAACTATATAATAATGTTTTACAAATCCTTTGCATTACGCTTGGCTGAAATTAGTAAGTAATTTCTGCTATAAAGTTTAATTTGTAGTGTTTTATTTTAAATCTATACTAATATTGTATGTATGTATGTTTGTATATTATTTGCTTCGCACGGGTCTTCGCTATGTATTTATATAATATTGTTCATACAAAAATACTAAAATTGCTATTAAAAAATGGGGGGTGAGGGTAGGGAAGGGAAAAATACTTTACGACCTATTCCATACCTACCAAATACACAAAAAAAAACATTAAAATCGGTCAAGCCGTTTCGGAGGAGTGTGATCACAAACACCGTGACACGAGATATTTATATATTAGATATATATTATATACGAGCCGAGCGAAGCGAGGATGTGTCGCTAGTGTACTAATAAAACTAGCAATCTATTTATATAGAGTCAAACTATATTTAGCTTTGTGAATTGTTAGGCAGGTTACACATTACAATAAAAAAAAAAATGTATTATTGCGTTATTCGTTCCTTGCTCCGATGAATTTGTATTTCATACTTGCTTATAGTTCGCTTTTCACTCACACACCTTCAAATTTCTCTCACACAGATGCAGACATAAATGTGTGCGTTAAATTCCGTTTCATTACAGTCCCGCTAAAATCAAAATCTAAACATATAATAAAATAGTAAAAAAGCGAATTCTGCACATGAAATATTTTTTAAAAACGATGACTGTTACGTATTGTGTACAGAATATAGACCCCGAAACAATAATTACTAACATTTTTGTCTCCTCATCTGTAAGTATATCTATTTGCTATTTATGCCTTGAATTTTGCCAATATTACAAAACATCAATTTAAATAGCCATACGCAAAAAGCAGAAAAAAATACTGGTAGAACTCGTATTTGTTTCTTATAGGAATCGAAATAACTGAACGTAGTGGCAATTCGAAACAATGAAGTACGTCATTCACTTGCAAATGTTCCATTGGTTTGATTTGAATTGGTATCAATCATTCAAAGTGTTCAAACATGCATTGAGAGTTAATGAAATTCGGTATCCACATGCATATATGTATTACAATAAAGGCAACCTGTTACCGCTTTGTATCGCTATAAATTACCAATAAATTACTCTTCAATACTGAGTCAATTTTTTTCATACTCAGCCTTAGGTTTTTGTAGACTCACTGATAGACAAGCGATAAAAAGCGCATGTTATACTACTAAACTATCTCTACGTAAAATGTTGTCCATCCGTTTAATCGTTAATTCGTAAAATAAGGAACTTACTTTAATAATTAACTATGAAATATTTATAACTTTACAATATTTATAAAGAAATATCAATAATAAGTTAAAACCGTCAATGCATTAGAGTACATTTAATAATAGTTGCAGGGTTCAACAGAGTGTTTTCTTAGAATATCCGAAATCAGAATCCATACACTGATATAATACATGTTGCACAATTCTTTTAAGTGTAAGGAAATAATAACAAAAAAATAATAGCCGTCAATGCACAGACTTCCGTATGGTTAAATAGTGCTTGTATTCTTTGAATACCTATAAAATACCTACATCTAATTGGCCTAATAGGTATAATACTTCACTTGTATGGACCAAATTTTGTTGTATACCTGCAATAGATTCCTTAAAATAGTAAAAATCCAGTAGATCAGACCAGGCAATCTGGGTAGAGGAGGAGGTCATTGTCTGACTGTCGAAGGAGTTACGAGTGGGTACTCAATTTGAATGTAAGTTTTCTTATTACTATTAATTCTTTTCAACAGTGTGGGAACACCACAATGATTTCAAGAAAGATTGAATCAAGAGAAGGTTACGGAAGATGTACTGCGCCAACCCCAAGTGATTGGGGAATAGGCAGGAAAATGATGACGATGATTCTATCATTTAGTAAAAAATCATAATTTCCAGTATTTTAAAAATTATACGTCCAATATTTTCAGTTACAATACAATAGCGAATGCCAAACGGTAAAGTAAAATTACAAAACATGTAATGGTTGAAGTTCGTATAATAAACGGCAAATGGTCCCGGGCTCGTATTTATTATTCCGTTGCATACAAAGTTCGTTATTAATACCGCTTTGCTTGCCGATGGGAGAAATAATTTAGTTTTTAAAAGTTTTAAATTAATAATTTACTTTAACTATCCTGCCTAATAGCTAGCTAGGGAAGTTATAACTAACGTATTTCACTTCGTTACGTTATTTGGACGAAGTAGTTTGAGATAGTTAAGTGTTTAAGATGAACAGTAGTTTTTAGTTATGGACTACGAACATTACGTTTAGCATTAAAGCCTTTGCAAATGTACTCTCTTATTCTTGTTTTATTCTAAATACTTATTCTTAACTAGCAACTCACCCTCGCCTCGCTCAGGTTCGTCCCTAGGTTGAGTCCCCGTACAAACTTTCATCCCCATTTTCACCCCCTTAAGGGATAATTTCCGGGATAAAATTTTTTTGTCCTTCCCAGGATCTCAAACTATCTTCTTACCAAATTTCATTTAAATCGGCTTAGTAGATCCAGAGATTACCCCCTACAACGTGACAAACTCACAAACTTTACCTCTTTATAATATCAGTATAGATTAGTATAGACTAATTGTTGGCCACGGGTGTGTTTGTGTTTAATGTTGATATATTTATTGAAATGAAAACTTCTATAGGCTGGTTTGGATGGGGACTAAATTAATGTAAGTCTTCATCGACATGGTCACGTGACGTGTTAACGCTAACACTCAGAGTGCTGATAGATGTCAAAACCAGATAAATGTAAATAGTTTTAATTCACAAATTTTAATTTAAGATCAAACAATTAATTTGAATATTCAAAAACAGCAACTGTTTTTTTATAGGTTATTTTTTCACTTCTGTCGGCAGTCCTCATGATTGCTTTTTTTGATAATGCAACTCTCTTACTAAAGAAGGATTTTTTTTATAGATTTAGTATTTTATGCATTATTCTCTATATACAAACACTAGCGGTCCACCCTCACTTCGCTCGGGTTTGCCTCTAGACAAACAAAAACAAACCCCACGGGAACCGTTCATTTTTCCGGGATATAAATTATCTATATGTTATTCCAGAGCATAATCTATCTCTGTGCCAAATTTCATCCAGATCCGTTCAGCCGTTCTGCCGTGAAAGAGTAACAAACATACATACATACTTACATTCTTACAAACTTTCGCGTTTATAATACTTGTAGGATATGTATATACGAGAACATACCTCTTCATCATAGTGTAAGATATCATATTATAATGTAGATATATAAATAAACTCGTGCAATACGATGCTGAATCACTAGTTGTAAAATATTTTTTATGATAGAAGTGCAATAACAATGTCAAAAAATATACACTCATAAGTCAATCGAATTGCTCTATTTTGCATTAATCAATCAGCATTGTCGATTGAATTGTGAATTTTGCTTATATTTTATTGGTTCCAATACAACGTAGGCTACGTTTTTATCTTTGAACTAGCGACTCACCCTCGCTCCGCTCGGCTTCGTCTAGTTCGTCGTCCTAGTTCTCGTCCTAGTTATGTTTTAACGTTTAGTATAGTAGTGACTTCTCTAAGTTGAAATATATTCTCGCAGTAAAAAATATCCTGCATCTTGACCCGGATAACCAGCTATCATCATACTTAATTTAATCAAAATCCCTCTAGTGGTTTTTCTTTGAAGCGATCACAGACAGACAGAAAAAATATAGATTTGGCCTGTGTATCGATAATAATGACTATTCAATAAGATTTAATGTACAGATTCGACTTAGTTAGAATTTTATTAAATGTATAAATGAATGATGTATTAATTTTAGTTACAAAATGATTCCAAAAGTTAATAATAATCTATATGGATAAATAAAATTAAAATTTCCGTATGTAATTTCAAAAAAACAGCTTTTTAATAAATGCTTATAAAATTATATATACGGTATACTTATAAGAAAAACATATATTATATTTTTTAATTTTGTTTGTCTATCTATGCCTGTCTGTTTATTCCGAATAATCTCCGAAACATTCTAGACTGATTTTGACGAGACTTTCACTGGCAGATAGCTGCTGTTATGAGAAGTAACTTAGGCTACTTTTTTTAGAAAAAAAAATAGGGTTCTGCTGTTATAGCGTATTATTGTCGTTAAGAAATAGCTACTCCATATTGAGATCATACTGTTATTTTCACGATATCTAAAGACCAAACAATTATTAAAAATGCCTTTCTGTCACTTTCAATTGTTTTCGGAATAGCTGAATCAAACGAAACTTTCAGAGGCAAGTAGATAATAGAGCCAAAAAATATATCGGCTACATTTAACCCTGTGAAAGATTTAATTGGGTTTAAGTATCAAATTTACAAACGGGTAGTGTATTAGATTAGAAATGACATATTATGTGTGTATGTATTTAGTCTTTCAATGTGAGGAAGATTTGACCATTGTCCACCACGCTGGCTGAGTAGTTCACATGTCTTTTGATTTGTTACGTTTTCTCAGATACGCAGATTTCCTCACGATGTTCCTTCATCGTGAGGCAAGGCGTATTCATGTTGAAAATGATTTGCATATGAAAATATCATATGTGAGACCCGGAATTTGAACCCACTTCACTTAGTTTCCCAAGCAAACGCGTTACTACTGGACTACCACTACCTTAACTGACAAAAATTAATTTTAATCCCTAACAAATTCTTTAACTTTACTGGCAATATAATGAACGAAGACTGTGCTATTTCCCCATTGATTTTGAGCAAGTTATGGTTGACATTGAGAAACTTAAATACATCGTGTACCTATTAACAAAAAATTACTTAGTCCGGTAATCGAACCTATTAGAGCTTGAGATAAAGATAATTATTATTCAAAAGCATTCCAAAAACGAACAGATCAATTAAAATATGTTTAAAACCCATCTATATAATATAATATACTACGAAAAAGTTACACCGAAAGCCTTTCTTTAATTACTTTCTTTCTTCTTTGATTACTCCTAATGGACCATGAATGTGCGAGAAAGTTTAATATAGCGAAAAGTTAAAGTTCCGGGAATCCACCCCTAAATCAAAAACAAACGAAGAAGTAATAGAAGTTCATTTACTGGATGTTGCTAATATACATATGAATAACAGTACCAGTAAAGCTATATATATGAAATGAATTCTAGTTATTTAATTTTTATATTTAACTAACGACATACCCCCATTTCGCTTGGGTGTTTTCCCATCTGATTTTTATATATATTTTATTTATTTTTATATATTTTAGCAAATTTCAATACTATCCAGCTTATTCTATCTTACATAATCCTGTCCTATCCTACGTGATATGTAATATAGCCTATCCCAATTCATGTAATAGTATTCTATAAATTAATAAATAAACATGTTTGGATATTAACACACAGCGCCATCTAGGCGAGGCTTGTGTTATGGATACCAGATAGTTGGTACACTACACATATATAACTTTAAATACATACATATTATAGATATAAATACACATGATTATAAAATAGTATTAAATCATTATCTATCTGTGTACTAAATTTCCTCAAAAATCGTCCAGCCGTTTCAGCATGAAGGAATAAAAAAACATACACGCACATGTCCATACTTAATATAAGCTTTTATGTATTTATGTATGACAACAACTTAACGACACGTTTGGCTCAGTTTGTAGTGACCCTACTTTCTGTACCAGCGGTCGCGGATTCGAGCCCCGCTTGGGGCATTCTTGTTTTGTATGATGAGCACGAATGTTTGTGCTCCAATCGTGGGTGTTTATATTTATAATATGTATGTATTATCCATACACAGGCCTCGTAGCTTACCATGGAATTAGATGGTGTTGTGTGTTAATGTTCCAACATATTTATTTATTACATTTCCTGTAAAGCTCTGATGGATATTAATCGAATTACTTTTTATTTTTCATTCTGTTTCATAGAATTAATTAAAGCTTGTTCGTGGTCGCTCTCATACATTTTATTTAAACAGACCCGTACTTTAATTTTGTATGACCCATATTAAAATATACTCCGAATGTTGTAATGTGGCTATTTCTAGCGCAATTAAAATTCTGGTTCCGCTTTTGGTATTTTCCGATATCTTAAATCTATTTCGTTTTATTATGATCCCACCAAAACATTTTCATGTAAAATGTTACCAATACGAGACCATATAGCTCTTACTGTCAAAAAGTTATCAGATCTCATGTAAAGCCAAGCTTCTAACTCTACAAGCCCTAACTTCTCAAACTCTCTATCTTAGTCAAAATATGTGGCTTGGCCGTTTTGCTTTTTCAGCTTCAATTTTTTGTTATTTTTCTGTTATAGTTCTTGTAGTAACGGTACGGCCATGACATGACGTGGTCTGCTTTGGCAGACCTGCCGTCGGGGCGTCATGTTTGAGTGCGTAAGATGCCCCACAAAGACCGGAGAGGTAATTTAAAAAAAAAAGGTAGGATAAACTAATACTACTTGTATTGAATCCCAAGATTATCTAATAAAAACAAATACGTCTAATTAATACTGCTTGAGTTTCTCGTAATGATATTTTGGGATAAAATATATTTAGTTTTCGAAACAAAATGTGATAAAAGTTTAAAAAAATCACCATTTATAAGCAGAATTGCATTTCGAGCCAGCTCTTCTTCAGAGACTAAGTTTAGTAAATATAAAAATGGACAAATCAAGTAGTTGTAGAATAATTGAATAAAACATATTTTATCCTAGAAAGGAAATTAAAAATATATTAACACTAGCGACGAACCCTCGCTTCGCTCGGGTTCGTCCCTAGGTTAATTCCCATACAAATTTTCATCCCCATTTTCACTCCCTTAAGGAATGATTTCCGGGATAAAAAGTATCCTATGTATGTATGTATGTCCTTTTCCGGGTCTCAAACTGTCTTATTACCAAATTTCATCTAAATCGGTTCAGTAGATCTAGAGATTACCCCCTACAACGTCACAAACTCACAGACTCACAATTCACAAACTTTACCTCTTTATAATATTAGTATAGAAGAAATATTTCACTGAAAACAGTTTAATCTCAAGTTTTTTCTTAAATCTTTCTAAAGCCAAACAAAACGGGATATTAAGGCGCAGACATTTGAAGACGACCTCACATAAATTTTCCGGTAGCTTTCCTCCGTCGAGTTGCGGTAAAGCTACCCGCCCATTGAATATATTCATTTGTAGTAATAAACAGAATCATTTTATATATGATGCCTCATTTTAGTAGTTTAAAACATTTTAAGTAAAACTATCTTTTCGGATTTTTTCGTGGATTTATTTTGATTTTTGGTTCTTGACATTTCAAATTTACAGCAACTATAGTCACGGGAGATACTGTGGCTAATTGCTGTACAGCATCCGCAACGTTCCTGAGAACGGAAAATCAAAATAAATCCGTGAGAAAATCAGAAAAGATCTACAAATAAATAACTATTTATTCGTAGGAAAAGATAGTATTAGCTTAAAACAATTTCACGTTATTTCTATTAAAGATTTATTTTTTATTATACATTATTTTATATAATAAATAATTTTGCAACATATTATGCAGCGTATTTTATAATATTAGCTAAACTTTAATCTAATATTAATAAGTATTATTTGTATTTTTTTTAATTTTGTAATTTTGTTATAACTGACTTGCTATTTAGTACTAATAATATCTACTTAAAATGACTGTGACAGACGGACAGGCGAAATAATATGTGAGACTTATATATGAACATTTTAAAAATATTTTATATACCATGTTTAAGCCAACCTGAAGCAATTTACGAAACTCCACATCTTTCTTACAATAAATTACCTGCTATTGCTTTAACGAGAAAAAATAAATGTAAGGAAAATTTACGCTGAATCAATGCCACTCGGTGCGAACTTGATATATCAGTGTTGAAAAAATGTTCGCTCTTCAAAGAAATATAATATTGTATGCCAATTCTGTTAAAGAAATTATTTATAATAGTTCTTTATACATTTATAAATATTATTTTTAACCGATTTCAAAAAAAGAGGAGGTTCTCAATTCGTCGGAATCATTTTTTTTATGTAGGTATGTTCACCGATTACTCGAAGACGTCTAAACCGATTTGGATTTTTTTTTGTTTCAAAGGTGGTCCCATATAAATTTTTTCGAAATCGGTCGAGAGTGTTTTCTATTTAATAAATATATATTTTTTTAAATTATCATACCTAGTAAGTTTAAAACTAAAACCATTAATCCATTTGTAAATATATCTATACATATCTGAGTGTAGCTACCAGCTAAAATGTTCTATCACAAAATTTAAAGCTTAATAAAATATTATAAAACCTAGACTTTTAAATTTTGTCACGTTATATCATAGGATACTAGCGACTTTACCTTGATTCGCTCGGGTACGTCTCTAAGTTTTGAATGATTTATAAACGAATACACAAACATAACAAAAAAAAAACGAAAGTTGTATGTGCCTGGTCTTATTAGAACCTAAAACATTTTTTGCATAAGTTGTGAGTGAAAGAAAAAGTATGCCGCTGTGATTCTTATAAATAAAGTAAATGAAAAAATCGGTCAAGAGTGAGTCGGTCTCGCACACGAAGATTTCCGTACCATAATCGTTTTTTTTTCGCCATCTTGGTTTTTTATTATTTGTTGTTATAGCGGCAAGAGAGACACGTTCTGTGTAAATTTCAACTCTCTACCTATTACGGTTTATGACGTGGACCGTAATAGGTAGAGGACGGACATGGACGGACGGACGAACGGACGGACGAACAGTAGGACGGACGAACAGCGGAGGCTTATAAAAAGGGTTCCGTAAGCCCCCTTCGGCTACGGAACCCTAAAAAGTAGACGTTCTTCTTACCAAACATTTCATTGGTGAGTAGAAGATTTGGATAAGATATATGTACGAGTACATATACCGTTATTTGTCTCTGTAGTATGAGAGATGATAGAGTGCTGTCTTGAGCAATACAATTATTTTATGCATAATTATTTTATTAATCTAAGACGTGATTTACCATCTATATAAATAAAAATGAATTTTCATATGTTTGTCCTCTATGCGTTACCATTGATCCAATACGATACCATTGATCCAATTATGATAAAATTCTGGTGGGTTATGTATACTCCTACAAAGACTCCTAGTGCAAAAAGAAATCATTTTTCTTTGGACTTTTTGTCTTTCATACGTTCCAAAACATTTAAGTTTAGGAACACGCTCAGGCAAATCTAGTTAGAAATAAAATAAAAATCTTTACACTTTTTTAAAATATAAAGACGGACGTATTATAATATTATATTTATACTAGCGACTCACTCTCGCTCCGCTCGGGTTCGTCCCTGGGGTGGGGTCTGGGAGGACCACCCTTATCCTTATCACTTAGGGGTATGAAAAATAGATAGTAGCCGATTCTCAGACCTACTGAATACGCATATAAAATTTGGTAAAAATCGGTAAAGCCGTTTCGGAGGAGTACGGTAACAAACATTGTGACATGGAAATTTTATATATAAGATATAACATTGCTTACAAGTGACATTTTAAGGGCAATTTTAAAGGATAACAATGCGTAATGTGATCCCCAGACTGAAAGGTACACGATAATTACACCCACTGTACGTTCATATCGAGCTTCAGGTAATTAAAAAAAAATCCTACTTTATTTTAAATAGACATTTTGTTTCTTGGTATGTTGGCTAAGTAATTTTTATATAAAAACAGTTTTTAAGCAGAATGCGGCATTAGTTACTTTTCATTTAAATACATCCAGTGTCATATCGAATATTCATTCGTGTTTTACAAAAAAAAACATACATTATCGGCTGAGCAAAATGCGCAACACTAAAATCTTATTATTTTTAAGTTTCGATCTCACATTTACCTAAAATAAATAGGGTAATCGTCAAAAATAGTGAAGTAGTACATTCTTCATATAGAAAATCGAACTCCACACATCATACCAATTAATCTATAATATAAAAATGAATCGACACCAATTAATTATAAATGTGAAAATTTGGGAAGTCACACGACTTCGTGCGTGTTGTTTCTTTAAATATAAAATATTCTTAGTCCATGCTAATATTACAAACGTGAAAGTGTGTTTATTTGTTTGTTTGTCCTTCTTTCACATCAAAACAGAGTGACGAATTGGGGTGATTTTTTGTGCAGATAGTTTATATAAATATAAAAGTTTGTGTTTGGGTATAACGACGTGTTGTCCAAGTCTCGTTATTGGAAAATATGACTGAAAATATAGTACTAAAAACAGTTTCTTATTAAGAATTCATTCTAACTACGAACGTGCATGATATTTAAGGACGAGATTATTCAGGACCGGACAAACAGTGCCCCTTGAGGTTAAAACGTTATGTTTATTATTTCCGCTATAATTACACTTCCTGATTATTATTGCCCTCTTTATATGATCCTGTGAGGAAAATGAGAAATTTTATACGTATTTACCCCATGACCCCGTATACAGCGCATAGGTTCAAAGGGAACTAGCTAAATGCTTATCGTCTAGTTAATATGTTTTAGTTGACTCAGTGGTAACGTGTACTACTGAGCTAGAGGTAGTGGATACGATTTTGTATGTAAGTCCTACTCATATTATAAACACGAAAGATCGTGAGGATGTATGAATATAATATGTTTGTTACTCTTTCACGCAAAAACTACTGAATGGATTTGATGCTACTTTACAGTAATATAAGCTACTAGCATTGCCCGGGCTCCACCTGCGTTCAGATGACCAAAAACCAAATTCTAAGGTTTTACATATTAGTATACTCTTACATTGCAGTTTTGTATTTATTCTCAGAAATGTCTGTCTCTTTGTTCCGGCTAATCTCCGAAACGGCTGGACTGATTTTGATGGAACTTTCACTGGTAAATAGGTTATGTTATAAGGAGTAACTTAGGCTACTTTTATTTTAGACAAAGAACTAGGTTTCCAATCAAAAAAAATGTAGTTAGCGATGCACACGACCGAAGCGAGGGTAAGTCGCTAGTAAAACATAAGATACAGAACTTTTATCCGCTAACGAGTTCTATCGTCTATCTCCGAATTTTAAAGGACCATCCAAATTTTATTTTAGGGCTACCTATCTAGTATCTAAGTATCAAATAAAAAAATCCCTTTCAAATATCACACATATCGGATCCACAGAAATCAGAATTATGGATATCTTTCCACAAGTGCCGGATTTAACCTTAGCGCCGCCCCTGGGCATAGTAAAAAATGCCACCCTATAATCGAAATTTGGAATAAAATGTTGAAAGTTAAAAAAAATCAATTATAATTTTTTTGATAAATACTAAAAAATAATTTATAAATGATATCAATTTTTCGAAAAATGTAGTTACTAGGTTTTTTTTTTAATTTTTTATTTTTTGGAAAAAATAAAAAGCATTTTTGATAACGCGAAGAAATTTTTTCCCGCTTTCCGAATTTTCCACCACAAAATCCATTCCACATTGTCAAACCTTATCCTCGTTGATGACATACTTATTTTGCGAACTTTTGTAGTTTGCAAAAGTAATTAATATTGTTCGTTCCGAATATTTTGAATCACAATTTATTTCTATTTATCAGATCATCTCCATGTGCAAAGAATTACCAAGCTAGTATACTTTTAAAAAAATTATCATCCTCGTTTCGCTCGGTTTCGTCCCTGGGTGTATTTTAACGGTTACTATGAAATAGATAGACTATATATTCATACTATTATGTATGATATACAGCCTATAACCTTCCTCAATAAACAGGTTATCTAATGCAAAAAGAATTTTTCAAATCGGATTAGTAGTTACAAACAAACAAACAAACAAACAAACAAACAAACAAACAAACAAACAATCAAACAAACAAACAAACAATCAAACAAACAAACAAACAAACAAACAAACAAACAAACAAACAAACAAACAACAAACAAACAACAAACAAACAAACAAACAAACAAACAAACAAACAAACAACAAACAAACAAACAAACAACAAACAAACAAACAAACAAACAAACAAACAAACAAACAAACAAACAAACAAACAAACAAACAAACAAACAAACAAACAAACAAACAAACAAACAAACAAACAAACAAACAAACAAACAAACAAACAAACAAACAAACAAACAAACAAACAAACAAACAAACAAACAAACAAACAAACTACCTCTTTATAATATTAGCATAGATGTATGTAGGTATATTTAGAATAAAAATATAGTACCTTAGTATATAACTTTATAATATGATTTTTGTAATTAATTACTTTTAGTTTTTTTATTAATTTTAACAGAAATAATAAATTATTAAGCCACCAAAATATTAAAAAAACATCAAAAGACACATAATTTACTAGTGGAACACAAAATAATGAGCATAAATTCTTCGAACATTGTGTACGAGATATTCCAATAATAGGTCAAGTTATACCGTGGTAAGTACCAACGAAAATGAAGACTGAATTCAATATACGCTGCTGCGTCTTTAGTTACATTTGTTAGGAAGTAATATATCAGCACAAGGTATTTTCCTTAAATATATTGACTCGTTGTTTTGATGAGTAACTTGAAAGGACGTTTATCATTTATTTAGGTCGAGATTCGAGTCCCGGACAGAGCAATTTTTGGGAAAAAATCATTCTCATCCTTTAAGGGTTGAAATAAAACGTGCACTTATATTGCACACATATTTTTACACTTTAATATCCATATTGCTTTCGCCACAACTATGATACGACTGCTATTTGATGACTGACATAAATATAATCTGTAGGAATCAAACCTACATCTTTTTTTAAAATTAAGTCAATAATAATCTACTTAACATAAAAGCTTTTTGAGTACTTAAACAATGTTTTAACCATAAAAATATAAAATAATCAACAAAAATACCTAAGGGCTAGCAACGTATTGAATCGTTATTATATCGTATGTAAAGTTGATAAAAAGTATTAAAATCTATACCGAGCTTTTTTCACGCTGCCATGAATAGTTATGTATCATGTAACATCAATAATGTAAGAAAGTGTATAACTCTAAAAACGTTATGAGTATTCTCTCAAACTTTGAAGGTATCATCATACTGACTCGAATATTTTTTTCTATAACAAAACCTAAGGTGGGTGTTAGCGTAAATCGAAAAATTCCACCACTTTAAAAGGGAGCTTAGAGTTCTGTGACATTTGTCGTAGCATGTATATCCTCTGCATTATTTCTTATATATTTGCAAAATCGCTCTTTTGGAAAATATTTTCATTCACATTTACATCATAATAATATATTTATGACATTTCTTTTGTTTGTGTTTCATTTATATACATTTTAACAAAACAATGAGCTATATTAAATAATTAAAAAAATGATTGAGTTACTTTAAATACTTCAATTTTGTATACTAATTTATACTTGACACTTTGATCTCAGATTAAATATATATCTACTAATATTATAAAGAGGTAAAGTTTGTGAGTTTATGACGTTGTGAGGGGTAATCTCTAGATTTACAGAATCGATTTAGATGAAATTTGGTAAGAAGATAGTTTGAGATCCTGGAAAGTACATAGGATACTTTTTATCCCGGAAATCATCCCTTAAGGGGGTGAAAGTGGGGATGAAAGTTTGTACTGGAAAGCAAGCTAGGGACGAACCCGAGCGAAGCGAGGGTGAGTCGCTAGTCTTCCTATAAACTAAGCTTGTACTGAAAATATAACTAGGTTTCTTTTTCTATAATGGCTTATAGTTGCGTTATAACTAGGTCTATTTAAACGTTGAAAAATAAATAGGTTTAGTTATATACAACGAAAAGAATTCTCTTATTGCCGTATTAATATAAATCCATATAAACAATTGCTTCAAGTAAAAATCAAATTTCATATATTCAATTCCAATAGATTATCACGCTATTTAAAAAAAATAAATTGCGAACTTGGCTGACGTTCTACCGTGTATATATACTTAAAACTGATTTAAATCAGATTTTAAATGAATTTCCGTAAGAAAATACACGCTTTCTTTTGCATCAAACTCTCCTCCAGTCAGTGTGAAACGTGTCTTGTAGGTATACTTTACGGCACACGTTGGCATATAGAATTTATAGCGGTTTGGGTAATTTAGAAGGGATAAGTGCTTTATTTTATGATCGTTTTGAGTTAAAGCTGTTTACTTGTTTGCGTCTTCTGTTTTGTTATATGAGAACCAATTCAACGTACACTCTTTAAAAATATGAATTTTTAATAAGCACATTTATCATTTTTTTTCTTATTTCTCCCTGTTTCTTCATAGATTTTTGTTTGATTAAGTGTACTTTAAAATATGTAAAAATATTCAAATAGAAAGCGAGAATGCGTGGCCTCCAATAAAAGTCTTTCTGCAAAATAATCGATATCCGATAGGAAATCCGATTGTAACATAATATGTCTTGGGAACTATTACATGTGACACTTTAAATAGAACCCAACGTCCCTCTCCAAGGCATAAACTACTATGAAAAATCAATCGATCTAATTCTCCCCTACTGTTTGAAAAAAATATATAAACATCAACAACTACTTTTTTCTCATGCTGTCTTAAAGAAGATGAAAGGATTCCATATGAGATAAGTAATCCTTTGTACACAAAGAATTGGATTTCTATTTGTATATGTATATTTTTATAGTATATAAATAAATAAACTAACCAACTACCGTTTTATATAAAGAAGCGTTACGTTTAAACGTTTAGTAAGTAGTAGTACATATTTTCCCGCAGTAAAAAGTACCTTATATGTTGACCCAGATTACCAGCTATCGTCATACCGAATACCACCAAAATTTGTCTAGTGGTTTTCCCGTGATGCGTTTCAGAGAGATAGACGGACAAAAATCCAAAAAAAAACTGTAGATACGGCCTCTGCATCGATAATAATGACTATTTCAATAATATTCCAGAAAATAATTAATGTACAGATTCGACTCAGTTGGAATTTTATTATATGCATACAATACCTTTATCGATAAATATACACTGTAAATTAATCTAATAATCGGTGTTTCATTAGGAATAATTGAGTTATCTGTAAATTCATACAGAATTATTATTAGTAAATTAGTAAATATTGATACCTTCACGTGAAGCGTAATAAAGCAGTTTGCTATTTTAATTACTTCGAGCTAAATTGTCGAACTGAAAGCCGTCTAGTATCGGATATATATCGACTTACAGAACCATGTTTACATTTAATTTTTACAGATATTTTATTTGTATGATATTTCTAAAATAATACTTGGAAATTGTTAAAATATCAATAAATAAGTCTAATAATTGTAGTTAAAATAAACTACGAAACACGATTGCATACTGTGCGTTTACTTTAGACGTTTTAAATGAGACACTCCCTCGATATGTTCAGATTTCAGACTTTATTTTAAAATCTCGCGTCACCGTGTGATTTTTCCTGCGACATGAACTCAAATTGTTACAGCTTATATTCTAGATTTTCTATAGTGATTAAAATAAATCCTAGGAGCTTAAGCAAGATGGCATTTCATAATTTTTTACAATTAGAAACTTAAAAAACTGTATAAGTATGTATATGATACTTCACCCTCGCCTCGCTCGGTTTCGTCTCTAGGTAGGTACTTTTTAACGGTGAGTATGGAATAGATAGATTATAATTACATACGTATGATGACTTGTTGTGGTTTGTATTATAACGTGTTTTCCCGTGGGAATGAGATAATCTCCCGTAGTAAAAAGTAGGCCATGTCATTCACCCTCCAAATATCTCCACACAAAAAATCACGCCAATCCATTACTCTGTTTCGACGTGAAATAGGGGCATACAAACAAACAAACACAGTTTCACATTTATAATATTAAAGTATGGATTATATTATGACTGAAACAATAAACTCGAGTAGATTTGAAGCGCAAGAATAGACAGACAGAGAAACATAGTATTTTACAGTATATGGATGCATAACTCAAACCGCAGATCCTAGGGACTTGAGAAAAAATGTGAGGGGAATATTTAATAGGTGCCCCAGGAGAGCAGTAAGCTGTTATTTTTAAAAATTCAACCCCTAACGGAACAAAAACGTATGATGCATTAAATATAGGAAAATTAATACTCTTTTTATTGTAACAATATCACGGGATTTTTACAGTTGTGTTTTTAATATATTTATACTAGCGACTTACCCTCGATCTTCTCGGATACATCCCTAGATACCTTTTATATTCATAATCAGGTCATAGTCTATCTCCTTCCCGATGTGTGTTTACTTTATCATGGTGGGCTCAGTAGCATCTGGCAATCCAGCTGGTGTAAAATCAAGAAAAGTACTTGGGAGGCGGCCCATGAGATTTACTAACCCGCATATTACTCCTAGTACTGCTCTGGTACCATGGTGGACCGTGGAACCCCCGTGGTTGTTCTGGTCTGCTTCGACAGGTCGGTCGACCGTCGGGGCGCGATGGTTGAGTGCGTAAAAGATCTTGCGAAGCCCAATTAAAACGGGAATGGTTCTGTTGGATTTTAGTGGGCTTAACTAGTTTTTCCTAGTTGAGTCCCACATATAACCTTCATATTATACCCGTAACTATGGTCACGCTTGTCGAAATATCGAGAACTCTCAAAAGTAAGTAAGCATGGTAAATTTCCCGTTTTACATCATAATAGTAGATTATGTGTATGTATATCTGTCCATCCAAACCCATCTAGTAGCTTCAGCGTGCAAAAGTATTACATACACGAACAAACTTATTCTTTTACGAGTACAATAGTAGTTTGATTAATTAATTAACATTTTCTAATTATAACTTTTAAATGTACGGTAATCGAACTTGAAATGCTCTCAACAAAAGCATTATCACTGCTACACAATCATAACAGAAAAAGACAGTGAAAAAAAAAGATAAAATTATATATGGCATATAATTAAAATAGTTCGCAACGGCTGGCGATAACTGAATAATTTAGGATATTCAGAATTAATTTGAAAGAAGCGGACTTTGGAGCTGAATTAAATTCTTAAAAGTTTTTTAATAAAAGCCTTAGCACTGTGGAGAGTGGAGATTTATTGAGTTTTCCAAATCACCGGAAGATGTTACCTGTCGCGAATATTTTAATATGTTAGGTTTTTATTAAGAAGTTTGTCAAAAAATTTGGTTAAAACATAAAATTGGACGTCTAAAAATATTCAAATAGTGGTGTATTAAATTCGTTTTGATACTCTCTTATATTTGAGATAATGTTGACGGATTGACGAGATTACTAGCCACAGAGTGATATACGAGTAAATTTGAATTTTGGGTTGAGTAATTATTTCATACTGTCTTGATATTATTTTAAATACATATTATGACTTATATCAATAAAATTTGACAGAAAAGTACAATAAATTATATATATATATATATATATATATATATATATATATATATATATATATATATATAAAACAAAGTGCATGTTTTACAAATTCAAGAACGGCTGGACCAATTTTTATGATATTTGATTTTTTGGATTTCTCTTAGTCCGGAATAGGATAATAAGTATTACAACAACAGAAAAATTAACGAAACTAAAAATTATATGCCTAAGGCTGGCTAATAACTATTTATATTTACTTGGGTTTTGTATCGTGAACATACTGATAGCCTATATTACACCCAAAATCAATTTTTAGTACATATAAAATTTCACTTAAAATTGTTCAAAATAATTATCCAATAGAGTTGAAATCTCAAAACAATGCATGAATATTTTAAATAAAACTAGTCTTCTTAGTCCCTCCCGTGACCATAATTGCTGTTAAGCATTCGAAACGTCGTGAACCAAAAATCAAAATACAATCCGCGAAAAAATCCGAAATGATAGCTCTATAAATGTCAAATATTCGCGTAAATTTAAGAAAGTATCAATGCTTGAATAATAGATAAATTAACAGTACGTAATTGAATAGTGTTGTAACATCATGGCATCACTGAACAATGTTGTTAAGTAGTGTTGTAACGTCACGACAACAAAATAAGTAACATTGTAACTTTTATATTAGTTTATTGAATTTAAAAGAATGTACTGTAAAAAGTATATTAATAACAAAGAGTGTAATGTATGAACAAATCTCTTCGAGAAGTAGTTGGAAAGAACTGTCAAGTTTCAAAGTATTTCAGTTATTGAATTTTCAACTTCAACAATAGAATGAAATAAAGTAACTAGCTTTTTCTTGAAAATGAAACAAAGTAGAGTGGCTCTCGTACTCAATGCATGAATCTTTTTATTTACATATAGTTATAACGTATCAAAATTCTATTAAAATCATTTTGAACATTTTATATATGTACTTCTCCAATAATTTCTTAATCTGATTGATATAAGAATAAATTTATTTATTTGTACAGCTTATATCAACATTGAAAACTATTTACATTTAACATCTAACAAATACAAATTAATTATAAGAAAATTATACGAAATTATACAATTACTAGCGACTCACTACTACTTCGTACCTACTTACGTTTTAACGTTTAGTATCGATTTCTCAGAGATGAGATATTTTCCCTCAATAAAAAGTATTCTATATGTTAACCCGGATAACCAACTATCATCATACCAAATTTCATCAAAATCCCTCCAGTGGTTTTTCCGTGATGCTGTAACAGACAGACAGACAGGCAGACAAAGATTCTAAAAATTATATATTCGGCCTCTGTATCGATAATAATGTCTATTTCAATAAGATTTCCCAAAAAATATTTAATGTTTTTTCAATTTTATTCGGCTTAGTAACAATTTTCAAAAAACAAGATACAAGTTTCAAATTCATGGTCAGTCCAATTTTAATTCATAATAATTGTGCCATCACAAGTAAAATATACCATCATAGTATAAAAATCCATACAGTACGGCCCATTGATTTTCAATTCAATCCTTTGTAATTTGGCTTTAAGACTTGCCAGTTGTACACAGATTAATTACTTCGCCAATGTCGTGCCCATTTTAAAATTAATGCTGTCAAATACAAAGGTTGTCAAAATTTACATGACGAACGGTGTCGAAGTCAAAGTGTACTGTAACGCCATCTCGTGGCAAGTTCAGTTATACCCATTTACCCTAATACCGTTTAACGAATGTCATATAAAAGTAAGTCACAGTCGGACGAATGCCTTGTCTAAAGGATTTCGTTAACGTCTGTATGAATAAAAAAATATAAAATAGTATCGTGGGACAGCAGATAGAAACGAAGTTCCTTATTACATAAATATTAATTTCGAGTTCTAGTCGAGGTAAAAAAATAATTATTATTCAGGTAAGTATAAATTTTTATTATGATTTTTTTATCCATAAATATCAAAAACAACTAAACAAAATATCTTAACACTTTTATTTTATTTACAATGATTCATAAAAATATATAATAATAATAAGTCATTACGTAGACTATACATTGTGATGTTCTCCTAGCCGATTCCGGCTACGGCGGCCAATCTTATTGAGACTAGCCAACTGCGCAGGAGATATTATAGTGCACAAGCGTACGCGCAGACACAAGTGCACTCTCTATACCTGTCACTCTCATACTCCGGTGGGACGACTGCTCGACACGACCAGTGAGAGTTAAGGCGCAGGACCGACGGTTTTACGTGCTCTCCGAGGCACGGGGGTTAAACACCGCCAACTTCCCAACTCCGGGTTGTTACTGAGACTTACTATACAGAAAGACTCAATAACTAAACTTGGCCCGACCCGGGACTCGAACCCAGGACCTCCGAGTGTGCAGCCGTACATGCTAGCCACTACACCACCGAGGCAGTTAACTATACATTAGACATTGTATAGCAATAACACATCAACTATACATAAAAATCTTACTCCACGGATTTTCGTTACGCAGGTTTTTTGCCGGCTAGGGTACCTCAAATCGTCCCATAAGGAACATCGTTCCAATAGATTGAGATAATATTATGATTATGAACTACTCGCCTGAATCATCCCCATCGTTTGATGAGTCGCTAAAACTTCCAAATATTAGCGGATATATAAAAAGACAGACAGATAGGCAAACACGATCATTATAAATACATTATAGTATTTGTTCTTTCTTCGAATCAGCTATATTTGCCCTAATATGAACCCAAAATATGGGTTAGCTATTTTGAGAACAGCTTTTTGTTTTATTATATTTAATAAAATACATAGATGTTAAAAAAATGAATGGACAGTAAATTAAACAAAAAATATACCTATATAGTTCTTTTATCAATCGCAATGACCAGCAAGTTTCTAGCCGTTAGTGGTCGTGACTCGCGAATCTCACGAATATTCCTTCTACGTGATACGCGATAATCGTTTTATTATACGAACCTTTAATATATTAAGAATCATGTTATAAATATTACATTATTTAACTTTAATCTTAGTTTAATTAATAAGGATATAATAAGAAACTCATAGATACTTCCAACCCCTTTTTAACTCCTTTAAGGGTTGAATTGTCAAAAATCCTTTCTTAGCGGAAACTGATGTACCGAAACGGAAGTACCTGGCAAATACCATTTATATTTTATACTTTATACTTTATACTTTCGTAATTAATAAGTGAATGACTAGTATTTCGCATTTATATATAAAAACTTCATATACCTATTATCTTTTATTCCTATAATACCATCCTCTTAGTTTAGTAACAAGTACGTTTGCATTTTGTTTAGTGGCTTAAAGCACCAGGCACCCAACTATTCACTTGCTAAGCCCATCCAACTTCATTTTGATCCCCCCCCCCCCCACCCCCATACTTAAAGGATGCCCCTGTTGGTGCAAGCATACACTATATAAAATAATTACTGTCTATCGTCAGATACATCATGAGCTCAAAGTAAGGAATAATATAGACAGAGCGTCATAGAACTAAACATGAAGCCAAACAATAACGTTTTAAAATAGTATACAAATAACGATTTGTATACTAGGTGATAATTAAATAGATGTAAAAAAATAAAAATAGGTATTTTTTTATATAAAACAATAAATTAATAATATTAATATTATGCTATCTCTTTTTTATTTTAAGTGGAAGAGAAGTAATGTTTAAAATACAAATGATTATAGTATTATTCTTAATTCATATTTAAAAAAAAATCTTAATTTTCTTACAATAAGTATATTTGAGTCTTTCCACGAAGATTGTGCTACTCTATGATTAAGTAGGTAATACTTTTTTAAACTATATAATACCAATATTAAAGATCTTAGATAGTTTCAAGATGAAAGTTAATTTAGTGCAAAGAAATTACAATTTATTAACCATGTCGGGGGCCCCTACGCAATGCAATTTTAGGGCCCCTTCACCCTTTTCTAACTTATTGAAATACATTTTTTCTACTACAATGCAATTATATTTGTAATTATTATGCTATTAGGTAGATTTCATAAAAATCTAACTGTGCATTATTGTCCTCATGGTGGGATTTCCACCTAATTTTAATTTTTTTTTATTAATTTTTCACTCGATGATACATTTTTTTTTCAATTTTTTATCTCCTAGGCAGTTGCCTAAACTGCCTTATGGATAATCCGGCCCTGGCCGCGAATACGAGCGGAGAGAGGGTGAGCTAGTATTTACTATGAAGAACTTAAAACTGCAGTTCAGTTCCTTATCTTCCTCTGTTTGTCAACCGGTTTTCTTTTTTTTTTACTTACTAGCTATTGACGAGGCTTAGTATCGTCGATATTTTTTTAACAACTGTACATTTTTTCGGAATAAAAAGACTATAATCTATCTCTATGTCAAATTTCATCCAGATCCGTTCAGCCGTTCTGGCGTGATTGAGGAACAAATCCACACATCCAAACATCCATCTAAACTTTCACATTTATAATATTAGTAAGATTCCCTACTAAAATGAAAAATCATCAGTAATTCCACGAATTATATGCTTTTACGTATTACAAGTGACATTTAATTCTCTCGTTCACGGTACTAAAATTAATACACGTGTTTTGTGACGCGCGGCTGCACGTTTTAATGCTGCATTAAAAGAGGGAAACTTGACGATTGGCTATAAACCATTTTAACATTTTTTGTGTAACACTAATTAAAACATCCCGATTTACACGTGGATTTTTGAATTTGTTACCAATATAGCAACTAATAAAATAATTTCATTCGTCGCTAAGTATGTACATTGTATATGTACACGTAATGTTTTTGTCCTATTTTTACCCGACTGCGCGACGCAAAGGAGGGTAATGTGTTTATCTATAAATCTCTATTCTATAAATACTATTAACAAAATTTTTAAAGCCATTGTTTTTTACAATAAATTATATTCTATATTTATATTAGCCATTACCATTTTTAAAAAGACGAATTCCGAAAAGGATAATGTTATCTAATTTTTATTTCAAAATACACACAAACACACATATTTATTTATTTCGTATTAAATTGTTATGAAGTTTTTGCATTAAATTGTTTTTTGCGTGTAAAATTACATCCATACGAGTATATTTATATAAAGGCCAATTCTGTGAGTATAATATACCGTATCGTATACGACTTAATTGTTCGTTGAATGGAGCAATGTAATTTTTAACTTCAGTATTTTTATAACGTTATAAATCAAATGAATGTGACCATTTCCGCTAGGCATCCATATTTTTGAATTGATTCGACTTAAAAATTTGTTAGTTCTGCTTTGATTTATTCTAACGAGTCCTTTTGAAATATTTGTTTACGATTCGTTAGATTTGTTAGAGTTAAAATTCTAAATGATGACATTCATTCAAAAACTTGTTGATGGCAAATAAAGTTTTTTTTTTTTTAATTAAGGCAACTGTTGCACAGATAAGTAACTCGCGCTCACTTGGAAAGACATCTGTTCTTGGCCACATTCACTGGATTATAAGTTGATCCCCCCTTGCATTGAAGGGAGGCTCGTTCCTAGCCTACATAATAAACTCAGTTTTACATTTGCCATACCTCTTAGAACCTCCAAAATAACTTTCAATAAGTATAAAAGTTAGAACTTAGATCATAATCAAGATCAAAATCGATCATTATTGTGGTACAACAAAGAGGAACAGGTTTGTATTTGTAAGTAACGTATCCATAATATTTTCTTTATAAATCATTCATAAAAAAACCATTAAAATTTCTCTATAGCCTACAATTTATCAAAAAAATATTTTTTTTATTATCTTTTACATCAACTTTGTTATCGTTTAATTTTACATGCCATAATATATTCCTTCCACATTGACTGTTTCGAGGAATAATAATTGTAAAAAATGTTTTATTAATTGCAATATCGAAATCGTGTAAGCTCGAACGTTGATTAAAAAATGATTAAACTGAAAAGCGAAAACAAAATAAGAATTTCAAAAAAGAAAAATGTGAAATTTTATGGAAAAAACTATAAAAGTGTTTTTTTATGATAGACAGATAGAATAAAAACAAAAATACAATGCACCAAAATCGAACGCTAGACCTTCGACCTAATGTACGTTTAACTAATCTAAGATATTTAAACGAGCAATTCTTGTATATATAATATAATCTGAATCTCGGAAACGGCTCCAACGATTTTCATGAAATTTAGTATACAAAGGGTTTGGGGGGGGCGATAAATCGATCTAGATTAGTTTTATGTCTGGGAAAACGCGTGTCTTCCAGTTTTCATGCGGTTTTGTTTTGCATTATTCCACGCATTTTCCTTAAAGGCCGGCAACGCATCTGCAAGCCCTGCGGTGTTGCAGATGTCCATGGGCGGCGGTGATCACTTTCCATCAGGTGAGCGTCCTGGCCGTTTGCCCCCTTAGTCCCATAAAAAAAACGTAAAATATGATCGCTAATGTGCACACTAGGACATAAGCATCGTGGTCGAACGGCCAAGGCGCAAGTTTGACACCCACAGGTGTCTGGGTTCGTATCCCGGTCGGATACAAAGTTTTTACTTTTGTTTTTTTTCGTATTTATTCATATTTTTAGTTTGTTTTTTTTATGTTTTTTTAGCCAAAAACTTCGAGCGAAGCTCGGTCGCCCAGGTACTAATAATAATAGACAGTTAAGTATATAATGTTAATTTAATAACAAAGAATATAGTATATAAGCCTTTTTTTTTAATATATTTTCATAAAAATGCTTCAGAATATCAAATCTTAAGATTCGTTAAAATTATAATTACATCACGTCCGCCCTTCCGGGCGTGTAACCCTCCCTAATGGATAAGTACTGTTCGAGACGTTTGGTAATGAAATTTCACAAATAATTGCAAGTGATGCTTCTCTTTATACACATATTTATGACTATTAATGATTTATAAACAACTAGCGACTCAACCTCGCTTCCCTCAGATTCGTCTCGAAGTACATTTTGATACTTAGTATGGAATAGTTATTTTTAAATTTTAATTTTGTGAATTTTTCCAATGTTTTAATAGTTATTCTGCTATTCTGGATAGACATATCCAACAAAACAAAAATCATTAAAATGGGTCTGGCAGTTCTCGAGTTATAAGTGTTTTAACAAACCCGACTTTGTTTTATATATAGAAAATGAATAAATCCTTTTTCGCTAAAAATATTACACCGACTTCAAAAGCAAAAATCATGCAACGTAATAGAATACCTCTTTTATGAAATCGGTCAAATAGTGCCTAGTAAAATTTTCTTAAGAAATAAGCTGAATCAGCTTCAATAAACGTAAACAAACAACGTTGATGAAGGCAAACTTTTCATTTCGAGCAGTTACGACAAGGATCTGATTACAACGGAGTGTTTTACAACTGTCATAATAACCATTGATATTATAATTTACTTGGATAAATTGCAAATATTTATGAAGCGATAAACTTGTAAATCCCAATAAAATAATAAGTAAATAAGTTATAAAATTCATAATAAAATAAAAAAGACAACAAAATAGAGATAAACAAAGCTACACTTTTATTAATACAGATACTTATTGCAGAATTAAAAACATATGTAAAACTAACATAACCCGCGGCTACGTCCGCGTTCAATCTACAAAAAAAACTCTAGCTTTATGTTATACAACGACTCACCCTCGCTTCGCTCGGGTTCGTCGCTATATATTAATATGATATTGTTCATACAAAAATATTAAAGTTACGATCAAAAAATAGGGGATGTGGGTAGGAGGGTGAAAAATACTTTACATATATTTATATTACTATATACAAAAAAAACCATTAAAATAGATAATAGATGTTTCAATATATAAATATAATTATATTTTACAAAAAAATAACGCCTACCAACTTCAAAATTAGTTAAAATGATACGACCCGTGAGAGGTTTTTGAAATTAGCATGGGGCATTGATGTATAAACCGCCGATTAACCTTTGCTTTGGGGGTGCATTCTAGGGTTCTTTTTGAACTTATAACATAATTTACTAACAGTGCCGCCTTTTGGCAATTTTTATTACTCCAGATCATAATCATCGGTTATTTTTATAATCCATTTCATTTAAATCGACCGTTTCAGCGTTTCAAATTAAGCCATTCAATAAAATGATATCGTGAAATACCCATACAAAAAACACGTACACTCTAATTGGGTAGTTTTTCCTTCTTTTGTTGGTCACTAAAAAAGTACATCACATGCCTCAAAGGCCGACCCAAGGAAAACTTAATCGCCTTTACTGAAGCAAAGATTCTGTAAACGTGGATTAATTTTCAATATCTCAAACACACTTTGACGCTAAAATAATAATCTGACCGTTTTTATAATATTTCTTATCCGCATTTCACGATTTCTACACATACGTTTAAGCAAGCTGGAAAGGGCTAAATCTCACATTTTGCTGCACAAAATTAAACTTTAAGATTTACGAAGTAGAATTGAATATAGAATAGCTAAATTTATTTCATATTGTGTTTTCAGTCGTCTAAATTTAGTCCACTAAATCCGGAAGAGCAAGCCCTTTTGTAGCCAGGCTTTGTGTTTCTTATATTCGAAGGAAGTTTCATTCATCATGTCACACATAAAATATATCATAACATTTTTCGTCAAAAAGTTGTATTTCTATTGGATGGCTCGATTTATTGGTATGGCTTAGTTAGGATTGAATTGGTTCTGAAAAATGAAATTTTGTCATTTTTACAAAAATCTATAAGTAAGTAATCTAATTTTAAGTTTGATGAAATTTCTAGAGAATAAAGGACTCGCGTTATCGATCGAACATTTTACATTTATACTAAATTATAATACAACAAAAGTATAATAAATATTTTAATGTTAATTAGATTCAGAAACAACAATCGAATCTGCGGCCAGGAGGGAGTCGTTCATGGATAAAAATAACTATAATAAATAAATAAATAAATTTAAAAAAAGCCTTTTATTTCCTGCTTACAATCTTGTAGGTTAATTTTTTTTTCTTTTTTTTTTAAATAACTATAATAAATAACTATAAAAACCGATAGCTTAACGCACGCTCCAAGGCATATAACTTACTTTAAATATAAAATTATTTACGAGTTTTTGCATATCAACATACTTGTTAATGACCAAAGTTAAAATTAACCGCATTATGATTTATACTTGAGGTGGAAACATTCGAGAGTATAGCTTCAATAAAGTGAAGTTTCATTAAAATATATCAAAAGTTCGAAGAAGTTTTGAACAAATAAAACTCGTATTCGAATAAACCATTTTAATGATTATTGATGGAATCCGAATAAAACTTTAAGTATATACTTTATATACTTTTCTTTTTTGTTCTTTTGTTCAAATTATTTTCATTTAACACTAGCTACTGTTTCCTTAGCTCGGTTGCTATTTTTTTTTAGTTTACAGAAAAATCGATACATAGATGTCATCACATAGACGATGTTGTACTGAATTAAATTATTGTTACACATAAGAAAAAGTATAAGCTATCGCTAATTACTTGAAAAATACTTTTTTTTGCGTAAAAATGGGTAGCCAAAAGGACAGGTGGTTATGTGAGATTCACCGGTCAGAAAAGCCAGTACAACCTACTAAAAACTTACGGAACCTCTCCCGTCTTAATAGGGTGTCGCAAGATCGCTTACTCGCTTTTTGCCATGGCGTCTAACTGTTGGGGCGGACTCGGACTCCAATGGTCTACTGTGCTATGAGGTACCTGGAGCAACGAGCATGGTACACCGCCCACTGAGGTGGGCCGCCTTCCAAACGAAGTGCGTTTCTTGGCTTATAACCCGGCTGAATTGCCGGATGCTAATGAGGCCCTCCATCATGACAAAGTAAACACACATCGAGGAGGACATATAAATGATTACCCGATATAACACTAATATTTTCAAAAATTTTTGATATGTTTAATCTTATCAAAAAATGTTTTCAATATTGGACATCTTAATAGGAAATAAATTAGACGCTTAGTCATTTTTAAATGTAGGTAGAATTTTAGCTGAAAAATATAAACCTAATAAAATTTCTATTTACAAACTATCTCGCAATACATTCTCCGTTGTCACCGTGACACGTTTGTGCATACGTATTTCACACCCCGAGTCTTGGAGAGATTTGCTTCGTAAATCTCTTTTATACAAAATCTTGGACTTTTGAACATCTACTTTAGCTCTTCAATGATAAATTTTGTAGCATATATTCTGAATTATATTTTGTTATAAAATTTCAGTATTTAGAATTTCGCCATTGATATGTGGAAATGTTGAAGCGAATATACAAACAAATTAAATTTATTAACTACTGATACTTTTGTTTGCTCAGTTTGAAGTTTCCCTAATGATTTTGTGTAATAAGTATCTATAATCTGTGTATTGAGATTAAAATATACCGATCAAAATATAAGGCATCACCTACTCTAATCTCTTCTACTTTTTTGGACCTATTTAGTTAGAGATATAGATATCACTCCTCTTTTTTATGTAGGGAAATGCATTTAAGCATAAAACCTGTAGACAATACAAGTGGCTATATGGGACCCACCGGCTAGAAAAGCCATTACTACTAACTAAAACACAACAAAACCTCCCCCGTCTTAATGGGGCGTCGCAGGATCGCTTACGCACTCAACCACGACGCCCCGACGGCGGGTTTATCTTAGCAGACCACAACAACCATGAGATTGTTCCCACTATCCACTCTGCTATCAAAGTGAACGCACGTTGTAAGGGAGGTATCACTTTCTGATTCAAGCACTACGTATATATATATATATATATATATATATATATATATATATATATATATATATATATATATATATATATATATATATATATATATATTTAATTTATTTACGCTTTAAATTTCATTGATCTGTTTTACTGCCTTAAAGAAAGATAAACAAACAAACACTTTCACATTTTTAGTAATATAATTATTATTATAGATAACAAAAGGTTCAGGGATTGTAACTTAAATTACTTTGCTTTCATAATTTTGTGTTAAAGCTTTATTATATCTAGAAAGATGTTGATATAGTTGATAACAAAGTATCGAAATTTAGTTAAGAACATTAAAGATGGTGGCAAGTCTGAATATTCATTAGAGAGGTCTCATTTGCAAAATTAATCCTTAAGTCTCAGAATTTCTTATTGTTCAGCGCTGATTTGCTTTGATTCTCACTAAGTAAGACAATTTACTTAATTTGCGAATTTGAATTCGTTATCGTTTACTTTGTTATAAGGTTATGAATAAACAGTCACTTTGGTTTGTAATGATTTTATTATAAGTTTGGGTTTTTTATTAGAATATTTTTTTTATATATTTCATAATATATGAAAAATAATCAATTTCAAATTGAAATTTTCTCTACAATGATCATGGTTACCTTAACCATGATTATTGTAGTGAAAAAAGTCACTGAGAAATGTTATTTATATTATATTATATTTGAATTTTAAAGACCAATCCAGGGGTACTTCAAGTCTTTGCCATAATTTGTTAGGCAGCTCATTTGTGATTTAATATTTTATGTAATCTATACATATAATAAAATTGTAACTAAGCCGAATCTGTACATTAAATATTTTTTGGAAAATCTTATTAAAATAGACATTAATATAGATGCAGAGGCCGAATCTAGTTTTTAGAATTTTTGTGTGTCTGTCTCTCTTACCGCATCACAGAAAAACCACTGGAGGGATTTTGATGAAATTTGGTATGGTGATAGCTGGTTATCCGGGTCACCATATAGGATACTTTTTATCCTGGGAAAATATCTCATTTCTGAGAAAAATACAAAAACTGCAATGTAAGAGATACTAATATGTAAAACTTAAGAATTTGGTTTTCGGTCATCTGAACGCGGGCTTAAGAGAAATTATGTGAAATATCACTTTAATTTCATGTACTTATTAGTTAAATTAATACTCAATTTTTGAAAATAACATGAATTATGAAATTAATACTATATATTTTTGGATTTTTTAAGCATTGTTCCTTGAAAAAGAGATAAAAAAATATTAGCTTATTTAATTTTATCACTCTATTTACTTTTTACCTTAGTCTGAGCCATAATGTTTCTTATAAACATTTTTCATCAAGTCAAATGGAGTGTAACTTTACTCCGCATCTTAGACTTCAAATGCTAAACCTATTACATGTTAATATTTCAAACCAGTCAATGGTTTTTATTATCACTGTTATGTAGAAGAAAGAATTTGTTTCCAGAAGGAATCGAAAACACTACCTCCGTTCCAATATACAGTATATTTTGGCGTACTAGCGGCCTCTAGAAAAACAAATCTATCCAACGGGAACCGTACATTTTTCCGGGATATAAAGTAGCCTATGTGTTATTTCAGACTATAATCTATCTCTGTGCCAAATTTCATCCAGATCCGTTCAGCCGTTCTAACGTGATTGAGTAACAAACACACAAATATCCAAACTTTAATATTATAATAATAGTAAGATATATTTTTTTAATTTTTCTTAAATCATAGTGAATAACAAATTACCCAGGTAACATATATCAGGACTAATATTAATTTCTTCAACATCTATTATCAAATCTTTGATCACTCTCTTAAAGTTAGTAGGTAGGTAGTTATTTTACATTTGGCAAATACGTATGAAACAATGTTCACTCAAACTTCGAAATTTTAACATAAACGAGCAGACGATTTGAGTTTGTTTTGGTACGTTTTGAAAGTTTCAATCTCAAACTTTTAAGTTATTTCAGGTTCGATGACTTTTACAAAGATAATGGTGCTGAAACTACCTCAGTTGTTTTTAAAAGATCCAATTCCGTACCTTTAAAGAATTTTGACAGCAGTAATTGTCGAAAATAGTGGGTTCGATTCATTTAGAGGTCAAATGTTTACATTAGACATAATATTAAGCCTATACAAATAACTTAGTTTATCCTGTTGCTTCATCCAAGTAAGGTACGTTAATAAAAATTAGCCTATATGTCTATCCAGATTGTTAGCAATATATATATATATATATATATATATATATATATATATATATATATATATATATAGCTAACAATCTGGATATATGGTGATATGATGTATATAATATAAAGTAATTTACTCATATATAAACTTTAGATTTCTTATATTAATGGGAGTAATTAGAAACCCAAAAATCATCGACTTAATTTTATTTTATTTCAACTAAAATGGCATTAATTTACTCTACATAAAAATAACACGTACATCAGTATAAGAGCTCTCTAAGTTATATCTTGTTTTTGTCAAATCAAAAGTTGGCCTTACTATTAAACAACGAAATAAGTCGTCAAGCATAATTTCACGACTAAATATTTATTCTAATTTAAGAAAACAAATATGACTTTATAGCGTCTAGATCTGAAACTCCTGCTACTTTTAAAGTGACAGGAAAACTAAAAATGACACTTTTATTTTAAAAAATATACTTTATATCTCTTCATTATATTTATTTTTCTTTTAAAAAACGTACAGACACAAGTTTCGTACCTGCATTAAAGCATTTTTGAAATATTTTTAAAATTCTGACCGACCATACTTCCGTATCACGTTTTGTGTGGTGTTAAGGCAAATCTCTGGTTTAGAAGATTTGTTTAAAGTATATCTCTATAATACTTATATATTAAGAGGACGTGATTTTTAAACAGTTTCAAACTGTTATAAAACTCATTTAAAATTTAAATGTGAAACTTATTCTGAAAATATCCATGGGAGGTTCACAGGTGTATATATATAGAATACTAATTTAAATAAAAGATAGCTAAAATATATAACTTTCTTTCATAATCGCTTACGTATAGAATAGAAATTGTCTCAAAATGACAAATTCAGGCGTTTTGTCAGAAAGATATGAAGATTGTAGAATATCGTCTTTTCTAAGCTAGCATATATCTATTATGCGATAAAGTATCCATATTTCATTAAAATCTGTTAATATTTTTATTACAAAATTAATTCAATAAATTCATCGAATTCCCTAAAAACATATTAATACATTGTCAATATAAATTATACTTTGCTCTCATAAATTACACTTATTTCTTACTTACTTATGTCTTTGCCAATTGAGTTAAGAAACAAACATCTCACGCTTTCGTATCTTAAACGAAAACAAATACCTCTTATCTTACTTACGAGCTACATTGAGACAAAAAGTTGAAAAGTATACGGAACATAAGTAATGGCTGGCACTAAGTGCATCATTTACACGACGTTAATTATACGCTGTAACAGTAAACTTGGGCGCGGGAACTAGCATGAGTAGACCGAGAGTTGACTGCAAAATTGCTTTAATGTGAAAATTAGACTCAACTTTCCCCTTTAGTATAGTTAAATGTAGTTTTTTTAAGAATAATACTAAAATAGACATTCGCGTGTAATATAATTATAATGTTTGTGTTTTCAGCCCTTTTTAACATCCCACTGCTGGGTATAGACCTCCTACAATGCGAAGAGATCAGGCTCAGGAGGGATCACGATAGCTCACTACGCTAGCCAAGTGAGGGTTGGCGGACTTCAAATGTCTTTCGAAATCTTGCAAAGGTTCAGACATGCAGGTTTCCTTACGATGTTTTCCCTCACCCTAAGACAAGTAATCATGCTAGAAAATATTCGCACATGAAAATATCAGAGGTGCGAGCTATAATGTCTATATTTCATTTAAATAAAATTAAGCTTCTGTGAATGCTAAGAGGATGTACGTCGTGTCCTAGAGAAATCACAAAAAATGTTTATTGATCACTTCGCTGATGTCTTTTCTAGAAATATTTCATATTAAAATAGTACTAATTTGCTGAAACTGTAATAAAATTAATTATTAAATTTACAGCTAATTTCTTGGCCGTTTTTAGTTTTTTCCCTAGTTTTTTTTAAATGTACGACTTTTTAAAACTACGACTGCCTCTCAGACTATAAGCCCGCGGCAATCAACTGCACACGATAGCATTTCAGACTTTGCTGCCGCTTTGCAAGATGCATGCCCGACCTTTACTATAGTCTAAGAGCATTGTGCAATTAAGCAAATTATACCAACAACTCCCATACAAATGTGTACATTAAAAGTTTCTTAAGACGCGACGAGAAACATAAACGTCTCTTATAATTTGTTTTTAAGTTTTAATGATACCATTAATATATTGCCAGCAGAAGTTTTAATTCAAAAAGTTTCTAAAAGTATTTACAAACGGTCGCCTCTTACATTGAATCTAATAATGACAAGTCTGACAAATTACAATAGATTTACTTTAAGTAATTATCATAGAATACAAATCTATGCATTTTTTATAACTTCGCAAATTCCACATTATTAACGTAAAAGACTTGTCCAAAAGAAATCAAACAAGCGTATACTCACAGGTTTTTCAGTAGAAGCCGTGGAGATTTCTACTATCCACAAGTCCATGGTATGAAATTATTGTATTGTCATTACTTCATTCAATGAATTTCATTATACACAATTACAAGTTTTTAATCATACAAGATATTTAGAAATAATAAAATTGACTTGCAAGATATGATTACAGACATCATTACTGTTAGCATGGGGACTCATCGTGAACAAAGAAAAATTAGTTTAAATACATGTATATCAATAGATAACTTTCCAATATATAACATATCATTTCTAACTTGATTACAACTTGCCTTACGGTGAAGGAAAACATCGTGAGGAAACCTGCATGTCTGAGAAAACCTTACAATTTTTCAAAAGACATGTGAAGTCCGCCAACCCGCACTTGGCCAGCGTGGTGGGCTATGGCCTGATTCCCCTCGTATTGAAAGAAGGCCCGTGCCCAGCAGTGGGACGTTAAAAAGGGCTAAATACATAATACGCATACTAATTAAAAATTATTTAACTTTATACAACTTTCCATGTATCGACTTGTCATTAAAATTGTGTTAAAATAACAAAAGATAAAAAAATAGATCTCAAAAATGTATGTGTTAGATCTTAAAAAATATTCTAGGTAAGTGAAAAATCTTGTAATCGAAGCATAATTTTACTTTTTTTTGAAATATCAGCAATCAGATGATAGATTTGTAGTGTATATTCACAGATGGCGCTTTTACTTCTTATGAATAATTGTTTATTACGGCTAAAGATGGTTTAAATCACTGATTTTTTATTCTAATGGAGGATGAATTTTTCAATATTTATCATAGGTAAGTTTGCATATATTTATAAAATAAAACAATTTGCGAATCAACGACGTCTATTATATTCAATTTAAGCAAAAAAAATAGTCCGAAGAATAGCCCGAATTAGCTCTGTCCAATTTCTTTGTATGGGATGAGGCATCTGTATTAGTATAGTATTATGTGATCTGTGTTGTTAGTAACGAGGCAAGATAGTAAAAAGTATCATAAAGTATGGGAAAAATAAATACCATTTCCATTAAAATATTAACGAGTTTAACAAAGCGAAACATAAAAATTAACGAAACTTAACTTAAGTTTTATACTTTTTTATAGAATCGGATGGAACAAACCGGTATAAAGCTTCAAAAAGAAACATTGTCGGCGCTGGGCTCTTTAAGAGATTCATCACAAGCGTGTTGAAATATTTCTTTACGCTAAAGCCCAATTTACATAATGAAAATAGTGACATCAAGCTATTTACATGACATGAATTTCATTACAAATTTCAAAGGAGTATTACGTAAAAAAATCTACATATCTTTTATTTATGATTACACTCGTGCCATTTTAACGTACTTCTAGATACTTTATCTATCTATGTCTATTTTATTACATGAATATTATTAGTAATATTTATATCTAAAATAAAAAAATACTTTTATACAGATGTACTAAGAAAGCTGTGAAAATAAATAAATAAGGATTATTATGAATAAATATGTTGGGACATTAAAACAAGACCATCTAGTTCCATGGTAAGCTAGGCTTGTGTCATGGATACCAGATAGTTGATACACTACACATATATAACTTTTAATATAAACATATTTACAAACATTCATGCTCATCACACAAATGAACGCCCCAGCGGGACTCGAACCCGCGACTTTTAGTACAGCAAGTAAGGTCACTACAAACTGAGTCAGTTGTGTCGTCTATATTATGATATAATCTATCATTAAAATTCCATTCTCAAATTATTTTACTTAGCCGTATAATAGGTATTAGCAATTGCCTGTGATTTAAAATTTACTTCGGAAACACAATACAATCACAACCTCCGCTTCTGTCGGACCGCAGTCTGGCTGTAACTTTGAATCCACTTAACCAATTTGACTTTGTTTCAAGTTGGAATATTCCCATATATGTTTAACTGTTTTCAAAGGAGGTTATATATGCGCAATTTTTTACATGTACACCCACCCATATTTTCCATCAAAATAAAACTCTTAAAAGGAAAACTCATAGAATTTTAATAGTTTCGTAGGTTTATTTGACATGTACATATAAAAAAATATATGTGTTTGTATGTTTCCCGTGAACTCCAAAACGGCTGGAGAAATTTTGATGAAATTATAAGGCAATCTTCAGAATAGCCCAGCGGGTGATTTTGTGAAGTTTGGTAGTGATTGGAAGTTTGAACGCGGGCGAAGTCACGGTGCTATCTTTTCGGATGTTCGCAAATTTATTTTGATTTTTGGTTCTCGACGTTTCGAGTGCTTTACAGCAATCATGTTCAGCATAATTAATCAGCGAAAAAAAAACAAAAAAGATCGTCTATTTAAAATGTATACATTTCATTATATTATTTTGAATTCTGAAACACCAATTGGCAAACAACATTAGAAAGGTGTCATAAATAGGACTGACAGTGACAAAAGAGGTTAGAACAGGCAACAAAGCCTACATCGACACAGCGACGTATTGACTAGGAAGCGGTGACAGACAATTCGTCATGGTGTAACGATGTGAAGGATTTAGGTAGACACTCGGTATTCATCATAAATATTAAAATTGCAATAAAAATATTTTTAGTATACAATAAAATAATTTTGGGCGTCCATTTCTCGTAATAATTTCTTATATCTTCTTTTTGGCACACAGATAACCCAGATAACCAGCTATCGCCATACCAAATTTCATCAAAATCCCTCCAGTGGTTTTTCTGTGATGCGATAACAGACAGACATATGGACGGACGGACGGACGGACGGACGGACGGACAGACAGACAGACAAAAATTCTAAAAACTATAGATTCAGCCTCTCTATCGATAATAATGTTTATTTCAATAATATTTTCCAAAAAATATTTAATGTACAGATTCGGCTTAGTTACAATTTTATTATATGTATAGATTTATGGAATTAAAAAGAGAATTATGAAAATTTACCCAGATATCGCGAAACACACATAAAAGGATTGTTCCTTCTCTTTGAAGTCGATAAATAATAACAATCATAGTATAATAACAATATGAATGATATTTCAGATCATACTTAATGAAATATATATAAAACATTTCTTATTTCTGTTTGTCCATCCTAATGTATGCTGAACGTATCCCTTAGCACAAGCTAATGTACATAAATTTTATTCGAATTAGGTTTAATTAAGTTGTTCCAAAGTTACAGCTTGTCCTATATCTCCTATATAGTATACTAGCGACTCACCCTAGCTCCCTACGTTTTAAGGTTAGTATAGATTTCTCAGAGATATTTTCCCGCAGTATATATGTTGACCCGAATAACCAGCTACCGTGATACTAAATTTCATCAAAATCTGTCCATTGGTTTTCTCGTGATGCGTTCCCAGACAGACTGACAAAAATCCTAAAAACTATAAATTCGGCCTCTGTAGCGATAATAATGTCTATTTCAATAATTATCCAAAAAATATTTAATGTACAGATTTGACTCACTTAAAATTTTATTATATGTATAGATGGTCTTGTTTAAAAGGCAAATTAATGAATCTGGTCGATATGAATTACAAGAGCTTATATGTGACGCCATATTAAAAACACTAGGTACGTTTATAAACGCGAAAGTTTGTAATATGTGTTTGTTCGTGACTCCTTTACGCTGAAACCGCTGAAAGCATTTGAATGAAAAGTACTCAGCTAGACCTGGAACAACACAGGAAACTTGGCAAAAGATATTTCTATCAATATATCTATACTTATATTATTATTATATTATAAAGAGGCAGAGTTTGTTTGTTTGAACACGTTAATCTCAGGAACTACTAATCCCATTTGGAAAAGTATGTTTACATAGCCCGTTTATTGAGAAAGGTTATAGGCAGAGCAGTAATCATGAATGTCACCAAATCGGGCGGACTTCCATACATTATTGTAAAACTATAATATATTATGTATAATATAATATGTATTTTACGTAGTATAAAATATATTCAATATTATAGAATTCAATGATTAAAAAAATGGATTTCAAACTAAATTCAAATCACTTTCTGCTTAAAATAATGTTTTAAAGATTTCATTAGTTAGAAAAATGAGTTGTTATTAAAAAATCGACTCTAAGAACAGGTGATAAAACACAAATTGACATATTTATTTATTGAAAACTTTGAGAACAATACGCACGGTAACTCAAACTGGCTTTTATACATATTTCACAGCGAAATCAGATGAGATTTCCTTTAGAATTTTTAACGTAGGTCTTAATAAAACAATGTTCTCTTTTATGTCATTGTCACAAAATCTTTTGATCATTTTAAGCGAGCTTAAGTAGTAGGTACAAATGTAATATAATATGTAACACTTCATATGGTAGACTAAAGCTTAGCTTCCTATGTGATTAAATATTCTGTTTCTACTTTAAATAAAACTTGCTTTTCGGATTGTTACGTGGATTTATTTTGGTTCCCGATATTTTGAATGCTTTACACGATCATGATCACGACTCGAGAGACTGAGGTTTTAGACGTCCTAAAGGCATTATAGTTGTTACAGACAGTCTACCCACAATATTACAAAAATGGCACCAAAGTACCTTACAATATATGTTAATATTAATATTAAACATTTTTTATAATTTTAATAGGTTTTATAATGGCAATACATTGTATTGAATTTTAGCTGTTATTATAATAATAATAATTTTTTTTTAACTTTTGATTAGTAATCTTATTTAGTGTTGCTATTATTATATTTATAAACATACAGAAAACTAAAATATTAATTATTCAAGCTATTATTTAAAATCAAAATATTAAGCAACACTATTGATACATTTATAAATGAAAAATAGTAATTTGAATTACTGTTATTTTGATCCACACAGTAAGAACTTACTACATATATCTTATGTTTAGCCTTAGTCTCTCCCGTCGGGAAACAAAAATCAAAATAAATCCGGGAAAAAAATCTTAAAACATAGTTTTATTTAAAACTAGCGACTTACTCTCGCTTCGCTCGGGTTCGTCCCTAGGTACGTTTAAATGGTTAGTATTAGTAGTGTTTACCCGTAGGAATGAGATAACCCCCGCGGAAAAAAATGCCTATGTCACTCTCCAGCCCTCCAACTATCTCCACACAAAAAATCATTACAATCCGTTTTGCACGTCAAAAGAAGGACAAACAAACAAACACACTTTCACATTTATAATATTAAGTATGGATGTCAAATGAAAATTTTAAGAAACTGTATTGAAAATTTATCTTTCAAGATAAATACTAAAAAAGCATATTATTATTTTCACCTCCCGCAATTTCTCTTTGAAGTCAATATCTAACTTTGCTACTATATTTAAACTAAGAGTAGCTTTAACTCTTTATGGAGAGTTCATCTTTTACGTCTTTCGAAGCTCACTTGTTTGTTGGTTTTTATAGGTTTTAAAATCTCCTTCGATAGAGCTGAGTATTTTATTGCTATTTGAGTGAATATGGCTTTTGTTAAAGTTTGTAAAGATGTTTTGAATTATACGACGTTATTTGTATCAGTTTAAGTACCGAAGCCTGTAATAAAAATGTCAGAATGGCTTACTTTTGGATTATTCTAATGAAATCATAGTTACAATACTCATACTATGAAAGAAATATACGCAAGTTCTAGTTTTAACTAGAAATAATTGAAACATATTGTAAAATGGAATATTCGCTCTATCCTGTAAAATCGGTTGTTCAAAAATTTTGTTACGTATTGAATAAAATTCATCTAGTCCATGGAAATACATGAAAAATAACTTCCATTTGTAGATTTCTTTTATATTTTTTTCAATTGGACATGAAAATTGGCAGATTTCATTGAAATTTGCTATGACCTTAACCGTATTTAAGTTTTATTTGAACTAATGTTCGCCTAGTGGTTCGACTATCGATGGTGGAAATTGAACCATCCATACTAATATTATAAATACGAAAGTACCTCTGTTTGTCTGTGTGTCTGTCTATCTGTCTGTATGCCTATATTTCTCTATGTCTGTCTGTCTATCTATCTGTCAATATGTCTGTCTGTCTGTTCACGCTTTATCCGCTGACCCTATTAAAATAAAATTTGGTACGGAAGTAGTTTGAGACTATACGAAGGAGATAGTTTTAACTTTGTATGGGGAATCAATCATTTCTCAAGTAAGGGACATAAAACTCTTCATACCTATATATATATATATATATATATATATATATATATATATATATATATATATATATATATATATAATATATATATAGGTATGATGAGGTGAGAGTCCATACCAACCGTTAAAACGTACCTAGGACGAACTCGAGAGAAGCGATGGCGAGTGGCTAGTAATCATAATATGTTTAAAAAAACTGACTCCTTCCAAAAAAAATATTAACTCATCAAGAGCTACTAAAGAAAAAAAAGAAAATTAGTTAACAAACAAAGGAGAAAACGGTACAGAACTGCTTTGTCTTTACCTAATTATACATAATATATAGAAGATTTATAAAATAATTACTTAACAGCTAAGGTAGGTGAGGTCGACTTCAAAATCAATTAAAAGATACGAATCACACTTAGAGATGGAATCTATATGAAATCTCTCACGAGAATCATTTTTTTAAAACAAATTCAAATAAAATTTAAACAAACTCGTAATAAATACATACATCGAATCAAATAGGTTTTAACTCTACATTACTTAACTTATGTGCTGTAATCTTAGTCTTCCAACGTCTGGTAAATAATGAAATACATACGCAAAACCACACCGAAAAATAATATATAAACATTATGAATATAAATCTGTTTCTATTAATCTCCACGCGTTTTCTGACCTGGATAAAGTATATAATATCACATAATAAGCAGTAATAAGAACAAGCATTTACCACCACTTTACTTAATTACATCGTAACAAATTACCCAGCTCTTAGAGGATAAGCTGTGATGACAATAACATGGCAAATACAAGAGGGTTAGAAGTGAAGAATAATAGAGTTGTTAAAAATATAAGAGTTTTACTCCTTTAGACGTTTCTTTTTTATTAATGAAATAGTTTTTTTTTTTTAATATAAGATGATTAGCTCCTGTCAATGACTTTACCCACGAGGGAAATGTTTTTTCCCTTTGTTAACGTTCGCAAAAGAAAAAATTGCTCAAATTATTATTTTACTTGTGACGCACCCTGGTTTCGCTCGGGTTCGTCCATAGTTACGTTATAACGTTAGTATGGAATAGAAATACTATATATATATATATATATACATATAGACATAGGTATGATGAGTTTTATATCGCTTATTTGAGAAATGATTGATTCCCATACAAACATCCCTTTCAACCGTTAAGGGATTGTTTCCGGGATAAAAAATAATTCTGTAATCTTTCCAGAGTTCTTACTACGATTATCTTTATACCAAATTTCATCTAAATCGGTACAGCGGATTTTTAGTTTATCCCTTGCAACAAAAATAAAACACAAAAAGATTTTTCTTCTCTTTATAATATTATATTTATTATTAACCGGCTTCCAAAAAGGATTTGGATTTTTTTTTTATTTCAAAGGGTATACTTCTCAGGTGGTCCCATATAAATTTTATCGAAATCGGTCAAGCGATTTCTAAAAAAATCAACAGTAAATCAAATAAATTGTTTAGTCGATTATGTTATTAAAAAACTTTCTTCTTACAAATTACATGCTTATTACGTCTCCACTAAAAATGGAAAAATAAAAACTTTTTAACAAAAAATAAAAACCGACTTCCAGGTACTATAATATAAAAAATTACTAAACGGAGGTTTTCATTTAGAATAGATACCTAATCAGATATTTTCGAAGACGGGCACCGTCTTTTTTTATTTTTTTATTACTGTTTTATGTGTTTTGAGTTTTTTAAGTCTCCTATTAATTGGGTCTATAAAAACGACGTTAAAATAATAGTTTAAATAAGAAAACTAATAATTTGACAATAAAGCAAAAGAATACGCAAAAAAAATAGTTTAAATACATTTCTACAATCTTGCGAAGTCAAAGTTTTCCTATCCTCTTTCTAAATAGAAAATCTTATCGAAAGAAATGAAGATTCTTGGTAAAACTTTGTCGCCTTAACTCCGCGACCCACCTAGCTTAGTTTCAAATTTTTGTTCTATACATTTCAAGTTTCAATGTAAATTTTAATATTTACCTATTTTACAATAAATAATATAAATATAACAAAGTAAAAAGTATTATAAGTTTGATATTGTTAGATCCCCGTATATCGAACTAGCGGCTCACCCTCGCTTCGCTCGGGTTCGCCTAGAGAAACAAAAGCAAATCTATGCCATGGGACCGTACATTTTTCCGGGATATAGATCTATCATTGAGCAAAATTTCATCCAGATTCGTTCAGCCATTCTGGCGTGATTGAGTAACAAACATCCAAACATTAATCTAAGCTTTCAGTTTTATAATATTATTTATAGTAAGATAAATTTTAGTTTATCTGCTTTTGTTGCTTGAGAGTGAGTACTAGTTTTGAAATATAAGTGATATTAAAGTGGAGTTATTGTGTATCTCTGAATTTTTTTGACGTAATAGATACAATAGCACGCAGTTCATATATTAAGTATAATGTATTAGATTATAGTTTTTTTGTATTGTAACCAGTTATTTTTAATTAAGGTTTTATATTAAAATAATTAGCGAAATAAACTGTGATGCACTGGCATACTTAAAAACCATTGAAAATATACAAAACTTACTTATGGAGATTTACTAACAAAAGCTACTTATGGAGATTTACTAACACGTGCAGTATATGCAGAGTTTTGACTAAATTCAATCACCACAATAATTTTCACCACTATATACACTTTCACTATGACTTCACTCCATTTTTCTTTACTTTTACACTTTTTCGTACTTCTTCACAGTCTTCACTTAGCTTCGAAATTCAACTGATCTCTCAAAACACAGCCGGCCTTTTTATATGCATAAATAAAGAACATTCTAGTATTCAAAAATTCAAAACTTTACTAAAAATTTAGGTTCCTTTCTCGATAATGTTTTGTTCCTCTCTTACACACGGTAATTTACAATTAACTGTCCTTGCCTGTTAATTGTCATGTGCTGACAACTGTCTTAGGATGTATAAAGCATCCGGGGCAGAGGCTGACTGCTACCGGACGCGTCCCCCGGGTGGCGGATAGGGGAACACCACTCGCGACTGTCTGGACCCGACAGGAGCTTGTGGTACCGGAGCAATCCGGCGCGGACCAACAGCGGAAGAGGAGTGTCGGTGTTGCGTTGCCGCTCTCCCTGTCCTCTGCAGCCGATTGGAGGTGGCCCACTTCGGTGGGCGGTGGTAGGTTTAATGGGGCTGCTCCGGGTACCTCTCTGGTGTAGCAGAGTTGACTGTGGAGCAGCCCCATTGGTTTGGTGGTCTGCCTAGCGTTTAGGCAGACCTGCCGCCGGGGCGCCGTAGTAGTTATGCGCAAGCGATCCTGCGGCGTCCCACTAAGGCGGGGGGAAGGGATGTCGGGTTTTAGTGGGTAGTACCGGCTCTTCTAGCCGGTGAGCCCCACATAACCACCTGGGGGATCAGGTGGTATGCGTAAATGCATTTCCCGACAATAAAAAAAAAAAAAAAAAAAAATGTATAAAGCATGCTTCAGACGTGCCTTTTTAATTATTATTGTCGGTGTAAAGACGTTACACACTCTCCACTACGCGACACTATTAAATATTATTTCCATATTAAAACATCATTTAACATTTCTAACCCTTTCATTTCTGTTATTACAAGCTGCACGATATTGCTAATTAAGCTAACTTAATTAAACGGGGTTGACAGATTCTGATTAATTATTATCGCTGTTATCTAATATTAACATTTAATGTTAACAAATAATGTCCTCATATTATAATCTACATATAACTAGCACTTGATTTGCAAACGCACTATTTAGTCTTCAATCATTTAATATGATAACCGTCTAATAGAAGCGCATGAAGTATGGAGCGTACATAACATTTTTATATGTACTAAAGTTTATGGAAAATAAAAATAAAAACTTAAGTATGTTTTTAATTTACAATATATGCAACAAATAAGTCCCATTAAAATTTCATCAGTCGACGTGTTTTCACTCATAACTATGTGAAAGTTGACAGATAAAACAAAATATAAAACTAAATTTTTAAAGGCTGTTTTTATAAAATATTTTTTTATAATTTTTTTTATAAAATATCAAAAATCCTAGATCAATATGAATATAAAAAAAAGTTAACATTCATTATAATTAATATTGTTACTAAAACGATACACCGACTTCAAAATCACATAAGATTAATTGAAATTCAATTTTTGTCGAAGTTATTTCAAATTTTTTTTTTCAAATTATAAGAGCCTATCCGCCGGGCTTAATCTATTAATTAAGAAAAAATTTAAAAAATCGATTTTTAACTATACAATAAAAAAACAGCTAATTAAAAAAAAACCTCCTTTAAAGTTCATCAAAAAATTTTATTTACACTATGTCTATATTTTAGCACTGGAACCCTTGGTAATGCACTGAATTGCAAAGCCAAGTGAAGCGGGTTCAAATCCGAGTACCACCTCTGAGATTTTTATGACAGAATAACACATAGTACCTACGTACAGTAAACGAAAACATCATAAAGAAATTGCACTTCTAAGAAACTTAACTAGGATATGATTACTATATTTCTTTATTTATCAAAACCGAACCCACTATCTCCCATTTAGATTATCAAAATCTAAAACCACAAAAAACAATGGCTTACACTATATTTTCTTAGTAACGAGGCGTAGGAACTTTATTAAATTTCCCATCTTTTCTCTTGTTCTTTTGTTACTGTACACGAACGTTATATGATTGTATTGTATTTTTAACCCACGATTTATGTAGTTGATGTCAAGGGCCCCAATATTTATTGGCCCTCGAAGTTGTTAGAACAATAAGAAACCCTATTTAGGGTATAGATTCGATGTACTATAAGATATACGAGTAGTTTACTCCATTTAAATATGATACACAAATATAGTACCTACCTGCATATTTCATAGTTTTTCTTATAAATATTTTTCCATCTCTCTTACTTCTAACCTCAAATCTTACGGTTTTAAGTTAACTGTTAAGTTGGCATACTTAAAATTATACATAATAAAATAATTTATATAATTAAAAATAATTAATAATAATTTAATTAAAGTCATCAATAATAAATAATAAAATTAATAGGAAATGATTTGATTAATTCAAATTAAAATAGAATACCAATCGACTTCGATCAAGAATACAATTTAGTTAAAGACTTTACTCCTTTCTTATATACTCATATAACTAGTAGCAGTCTGCGGTTCTTCTTGCGTAGTGAATATATACCTATTACGTTGATAATATGTCTTAATCCATCCTGGATATGAATGTCAGTGCCTTTTTCTTCAGGCTAAAGCACTACTACGAGTAAAGTTCTGAATATCTAAGTTCTATCAGATAATATATATTCTCTATATGTACTAGAATAAATCCGAAAATATGTTTATTGGAGCAACCTAGCAAAAGACAAAGTAGCATACAGCCATTTATAATCTGGGGAATTACATAGACTTTTATACAAATCCGGTAAATTAAATAGCTTTCGTAAGTTTATGAGAATAAAAATAGACACTAATTATCAAAATATTAGTTTTTGTTAATTATTGTCTGTCTGTCTCTCTGTCTGTATGGAACTGACATTAAAAAAAATACTGGACAGATTATGATGAAATTTGGCTTCATGATAGCTGGTTCTTCGAATCAACATATAGGATACTTTTTATTGTGGAAAAATATTTCATCTCTGAAAAATCTATACTAAACGTTAAAACGTAACTAGGGAAGAACCCGAGCGGAGCGAGGGTGAGTCGCTAGTCATATTATATACACGGATGAATACATTATTTCGCTTTTAAAGCTAATATACTGTTCCATTTTCACATAATGTTTTACCGAAAGTCCATAAGAATTTCCTATTATGTCACTTTATGGCCATACATATTTCATATTCCAAAATTTTCGATGGTCATAAATCGAGCAGCAATTGATATATAAACGGAAGAACTGTTTATGCCGGAGTCTGGCCGTAAAATTGAATATGTCCACTGGATTTGGATGAGCGTATAATACAACATGTGCTTGGATTTAGAGAAAGATCTAAATAAAATGGATGGGACATTATACTTAACTTACATTAAGAGATCGGGAATTTTTTTTAGAACGGTGAAAAATCTCTATTTGGAGTACAAATTTGTTATCCCTGTCAATCAGATTACGTAAGGGCAGTAAAGCTTAAGCCATAACCGGACCACATTGGTATGAACTATCGTTAGCAGACTATAATATGATAACTTTTTATGTTTAAAAGTATTTATTAGTATACATTTTCTTGAAATGTATATTGGCTCCTACTGAAGGATAAGATTTGAAATCAATTAATTCTTTATAATATTAATTATTTTATAATGATTAATATCTCAGTACATCAAAAACAGAATTACGAAAATTGCTTCATAATTGCCAAAGAAATTGCTTATTTTATAAAACACAAAAAACGTACATCCAAATGGTTGGTCGGTTAACTATTTTATTAGTCAATAATATATCTGACTGTATTTTATAATATTATTTCAGGGTCCTATTATTCTACCGAATGATTTTTTATGAAATGACATAATTACCATAAGGATAATTCTCGTAATCAAGTTATGGCAAATAGGTTGAAAATAAATTGAGTGAGTCTCACCAGCTAGAAAAGCCAGCACTACCCATTAAAACCGAACAGAACCTCCCACGTCCACTTGTAACAAGAACTTCCATTTATCTTGCAAAATTTAAGTAATATTTGAAAATTTTCCTAGACAAATATGGCATAAAGGCTTTTCCAGACATTTTCTATAACAGTAACGTTTTTTGGGATAAAGCGATTTTGGGTTAAAGCATGTGCCGTTTCACATTCATCATCTGCGTTATTTATTGTTGTGAAAGGACGTAATGTGTTACATAAAATAAACAAATTTAAACCTTAGCTGTTAATATTAGGGTTGGTATTTAAATATCTTTCTTTCCAAATTACACTCGCAGTTAGCAAAACCTAAATTAATTTTCACCTAAATATGTAGTATAACTACGGAATTCGCGTATTTACAAAATGTTAGTAGAAATTTGTGGACGCTTTTTCTACTTATAATTCTTGTGTTTTAATGGGTTTAGAAAGGAATGATTAATTCAGGAAAGTTTCTTCTTAGTTAAATTTATGACACATCGTTGTGCATAGATTAATAATGTTGGGAAATCTGATTATGCAATGTATATTGGGTATGTTGATGTTTTCTATTTGTGAAAGTATTCTCAGAACACTTATAAAAATCTTTACAAAGAAATAAAGCTAAAAATATCTTTCATTAAATTGTAAGATCCAATGTATCCAAGAAAAATACGGCTCACGACGAGATTCAAGCAATGTTCTCACATTTCATTTTAGAGACAATCTCATAAAACCTTTCTTTAGCAACAGATTGCTTATTCCTAGATTTGCTACGTGTAGGAGTCGAATCTAGTACCATCGGAAAAGAAGATGGTGTAGCTGCTAAGTTCTCAAAATCGATATTCCTTCAACATATACATACATGTTTTAATTTTTTACGTTTTATAATTCTTTTTGCGATTTGAGCCATATTTTTACTTGTTTAGTTAATGGTATCCCATCGTTATATTTTGTTATGACTTAAACGATCCATGCAACAGTGTGTGCGATGCGAAGATTGAAGTAACAACAGCCGTTAAAAAATAAGTGTAGTGTATCTCTAAGCATTTTTGGTGATCGACTGAGTATTTATCTTTTTATCTTTGTAAATGGATAAAAATATTTGTTTTGTTTCTTGGAATGTACATATTTTATATTTTTATTTAGTCCTAATATATTTATTTTAGTATAAATTTCTCAGAGATGAGATATTTTCCCGTATAATTCAGTAAAAAGTATCCTATATTTTGACTTGGATAACCAACATTCATCATACCAAATTTCATCAAAATCTGTCCAGTGATTTTCTCGTGATGCGTTCTTGACAGACAGACAGACAGTCAAAAATTCTAAAATCTGTAGATTCGGCCTCTATACTGATATATTAGATTTCAATTAGATTTTCCAAATAATATTTAATGTACAGATTCGAAACAGTTAGTTTTTTTTATTATATGTGTAGATAGACAAGCAAGATGTGGTCTCCTATAATTGAAGAAGCACACATACTGTAACGCAAAAATACCTTTTTATATTTATAATGTAAAGTGCGTATCTTTTGTAGGATCCCCATGCTAAGTAAAAATAAAACGACAATTTTTTCCGAAATAAAAAAAAAGAACAATTACACTCTTTACCAACGTCAATCATCGCAAAAACGAATAAAGTGATAAGAGGGTTAGTTGGTTACAATCAATTTTTCGTTACAAATTTCGATACAAAAAACTCGTTGCAAGTAAAACTAATAAGAACAATATTGAGATAAAAACACATACCAGTAAGTACATCGAGGCATCGTAGTGGTATACGGAACTCTGCGGCGCCTCGTTAGGACGGGAAAGGTCTCGTTGGGTTTTAATGGGTAATATTGGTTTTTCCAAACGTAGTAGATAATCTACATGTACGCATGTGATATGTAAATGCATTCCCCAAAACTAAAAAAGACACATAGGAGTAAGTTACCTGTTTACGTAAAAGTTTAATAGCTTACTTAAACTAATTTATCTTTTCTCAAGAGAATTACTTCACTTCTCAACTTCCGTGGAACAACTTTTACTTATTCTACGATATCGTAAAATACTTAATGTAGCTCATTGTAAGAAATTTTTGGTTAGATTTAAATGGTGAGAATCAAGAGGTAACATTAATATTGAACAATTTAAATAAACTCTTGGCATTCTTAATATTAATAAAAGTAACTAAAAAAAACATTATTTTAGTTTTATCCTACATTACGAAATGAATGTATATATATATATATATATCTACAATATTTTCAAACATTACCCCAAAAAATCATATATAACCTTTTTTTTATTTAAAGCACATAATTTTATACCATTACTTTCAGAATCCATTTAGATCAAGTTCAAATAATTTAGCCGAAACCGATAACCAATTTCAATAAATACTGTGTTACGTGTAGTATAAGGATAACAAAAAATAACCTGATAAAATATCTATTAGGTAGAACCTTAAATAGGATATTGCTATAAGGCCCAACTATTGTTTTCAGTAAATTATGAGCGATCAATTACATGCTTTTATTTAACTTGCAATGTTTATATGTTTGAGTCAAATCTTGCAACTGAATTTAAAGCAGTCATCCTCAACTAATTGAACTCAAATTTTGCATATATGTTTTGTTTAGGTGAAAATGCATGATTAGCTAAGTGACGGCATTCTAAATTCAATATGGCGGACTGCCAAAGATGGCAGAATATGTTTTTCTAATGCACCCCCATGATATGGATATCAAATGAAAGGGTTTGAATAGAATACAAATAAAATAACGTTCGCGTTCAGCTCGTCGAGGAGATTATATATACTAGTCGCTTAAACGGTAAGACTTAGTGGGATCGTATCTTACCTAATATGAATCTATACGCTGGGCAAATTCTAGCGGTGGTCAATAAAAATCAAAACAATCTTTTATATCATATAAATTGTGTAATGTAATAAATTGATGGGTTCGACTTAATTTAAAATTTATTTCCTTCGTTTTAGAGCATTTAAATAAATGCTTTTTTTAATGGTTAGTATTTTTTACGATGTATCTATATCTAAATAGACACGTGTTGCTATAAGTGGACTTTTACCGACTCCTGTTGATTATGAGAAGAACTTATAAAGTTTGTAAATAATAATAACATAATTTTATATTCTCTTTATTATTAGTAATAGGTTGTCCAGTAATACTTTCTTAGATTTACCCGACTGTGTCAGAAGGAGGGTTATGTTTATAATTATATAAATTATGATTATCTAAACATAACAGACAGATTAAGTAAGTTCTTACTGTGCGGATCAAAATAACAGTCTCTCAAATTAATATTCTTCATTGCAAATGTATGTAGTAATAGTTTTGCTTATAATTTTGATTCTTTTCTAAATAATGGCTATCTAAATTTAATTAGGGATGAAAATCGGTGGTTAGGAATGCAAGTACCATAGACATAAAGTAACCAGTATAAAAAAAACTTGTGACATTCCCTATTCTTTGCCTATATACTCCATATTGTCTTTTCACACTTTTATTAAAGACTAAAAGAAACGTAAGAAGCTCTCATAGTAAGCAATGTAGGAGTTGAATCCCTAAAACTCGTAGTTTCATTTATAACCATGTTTTGACATCTACAATTTATTACATGTTCAACAGATGAAGAGTAAGGCTTAAATGTGTCAACATTTTTATGTTACAGAGTATCATCTTGATAGAAACTAAGCTGGTAAATTATTGTCTATGTCAACACTAGATATGTTCTGCTGGTTCACCTGTGAATAGCAATTATTTCATTGCTTTGAAACTTTTATGAATACAATTTCTGAAACTATATATAATAATAAGGACATACACAATAAACTATATATAATAATAAGTACATATATACATATAAATATTATAAACCCACAAACTATATTAGACGACACGTTTGGTTCAGTTTGTAGTGACCCCACTTGCTGTGCCAGCGATCGCGGGTTCGAGTAACGCTGGGGGCATTTGTGCAAATGTTCGCAATCTAGTCATGGATGTTTATATTTACAATGTGTATGTATTTAAAGTTATATATGTATGGTGTATCAACTATTCGGTATCCACAGTACAAGCCTCGTAGCTTACCATGTAGGGGCGTATTTTTTTCAAATTTAAATGGCACTATTTCGGAATAAACTTCTTTCGATCAAAAAAAGAATTTTGCACATCAATCTATATATGACGGAGTTATGCCCAAACATACCATAAAAATAATATAAACATCCGAATTGAGATCCTCCTCCTTCTTTGCAGTCTGTTAAAAATCATGTCTTTGTTTTATCATTTCATTATAATCATAAGCTTGCCCTTATTCTCAGAAATAATAAGGGCAAAGAAAACTTCCAGGTTAATTACGTTTTTATTATATTTTCTTACTAGATATTAGATACAGTAATGAAAACGTTTACTTAAAGAGTACTCAGAATATAAGATTTTAGAAGAAAATGTGATTTCTTAAAATCCATTTAGTTGACAAAATTCTTATGAAAATCTCAAATATGTTTATTCATATTTTTCTCTTTAGAGCTCTATTTTTAAAACGAGTACATCAAAAGAAATTAAAAAATATGTTTAATAATGTCTTGGTAATTTATAGAAGTTATTCCAGGTCTGAAGCTGGACCGTTGATGCGAGTAAGCCCAGCCGGGCGTGAAACCAAGAGGCACACTGTGAAGAGACCCATTTCGGTGGGCGGTGTACCATGCGGGTTGTTCCTGGTACTTCTCTGACAGTAGAGTAGACCGAGGGAGCAACCCCTTGGTTATATATATATATATATATATATATATATATATATATATATATATATATATATATATATATATATATATATATATATATATATATATATATATATATATATATATATGTATAGGTATGATGTGTTTTATATCTCTTACTTCAGAAATGATTAATTCCCTATACAAAGTTCCAACCCGTTTTTCACCCCCTTAAGGTATGTTTTTGAGTGTAAAAACTATCCTATGTCCTACACAGGATCTCAAACTATCTCCATACCTATAAATCGGTTCAGCGGATTAAGCGTGAAAAGGTAACAGACAGACAGAGTTACTTTCGAATTTATATATTAGTATGGATATAATACGGATGATATTAAAATAAACGTAAAAAAACCTTTAAAAGTCAATTAGGCGATGCACTTAGTATGCATTACTTTGAAATTTCTGATAGCAAGCTTTATACTTTAGCGAACCATAGCTATGTTTAAAGTCTTTGTGAGGCTCCTTTGTTCCCATTGATACAAGTGTCGCTCAATCGGATTTCGAGCAGACAACAAAAGGAAATACTATTTCTTACACTCTTTCATTTTTAAGCTACGCTACATCGAGAAATTTACTTCCTTATTGTATTTTTAAGTGAAATATCTAACTCAGCTTAATCTATGTTTCTGCCTGAGTTTAATTGAACTGCGTATTATAAGTTAATTTTTACTAAACCTAATTAATATACATTATATATTTAATGTACCAAAAGACAAAGTAGTAGAAATAAATATATTGCTCTGGTATCGCGTATATGAGGGACTGACGAACATACATTGATAATGTTCTCCGGCCGTGGTAGCCATCTCACTGATTCTTGCCATGTTTGCACAATATTATAGGGTACCTTCCGCAGAACCAACTTCATTGTTCGTTATTTTTAAAGTCCAATTGGATGACAATTGGTCACGACTGATAAGAAATTAAGAGTAGGGCTTTACATTTTACCTAAGACACGGCTAACGTCAACGTTCCAACTCCGAGCCTACTCAGCCATACATGGCCTGACTCAAACCTTGAACCCAAGACCTCTGGATTTGCAGCCATACATACTAACCACTAAAGCAACATCATATTTCTACGAGTATATAAGTAGGGACTATGAAAGAGTAAATATATATAAAGAACAAAGAAGTTTGCATATGAAGTAAAGTGTAAACGAAACAAGGCACAATCGCTTTATTAACAGCATGTTTATTCAAACAATTGACATTTGACTTCAGTACGCTCAGTTTATCTTTTTGAAATATGACAAGTTTGTAATAAACATAAAATGAACGTAGATTATGAAGAGTATGATTGTATTCACAAGTTATACAGTTTTGCAAGAACCCAATAAAATCATTTTACTCGAAGAGAATGTTATAAATGAGACGCTTATTTTGTGTCTCCTACTATTTTATTAGATTTACGCGAATATTTGACATTTAAAAAAAAACTAATTTTCGCCAAACTACTGGGCAAGGGCCTATACAAAGTAAAATAAAGATTAAATAGAATACGCTGTGAATACGCATTTGGAGAGTATGAAATACTTATATTACGCATTAAACCCGTTTTAAGGTTCCTGCGGGACACAGGCTTCTCTCGCATTGAAGATTGCGAGGAGGATCAAGTTATAGCCAGCGGATCATGTACTGGTTCACGGACTCTACATGTCTTTTGAAAACTAGTCAGGTTTTCGCAGACATGCAGGTTTCCTCACGAAGTAAGTGACAATGTTGAAAATGTAAACCCTAGTACATGTATAATATAATATCATAATAGCTTATGAGGAACTAGCGACTTACTCTAGCTCCGCTCGGGTCATCCGTTTACGTTACGTTAGTTACATTTACTATAGATTTCCCAGACATGAGATATTTTCTCGCATTAAAAAGTATCCTATATATTGGCCCGGATAAACCAGTTATCATCGTTCCAAATTTCATCAAAATCTGTCCAATGGTTTTATCGTGGTGAGGTCACAGATAGATAGACAGACAGACAGACAGACACAGACAGACGAAGATTCTAAAAAGTATAGGTTCGGTTTCTGTATCGATAATAATGACTATTTCAATTAGTTTTTCCACAAATATTTAATGTACAGATTCGATTTAGTTACAATTTTATTATATGTATAGATAATAGGAATATCATAATCCAGGCAGAAAATACATGGGTGGTAAAATTACGTAGTCGGCCTGAGCCGCAATCGATAGTGAATGAAAACAAAGGATCACGGCTCCTTTACTGAACGAAGTCTGGATATTGTTAAGGTGGATGCACATAGAAGTGAATATTTATTTTTAGTAATGAATTGTTTTATTAAAAAATTAACACAAAGAGTATTGCCCTAGAACATTTTTTATTTTGTTACCATGGAATTAATTATTACCATGGATGAGTAATAAAAGTAATTACTGTAATATAGTACAAATTTTTATTGCTAACTTAGGTATTCATTGTTTTCGAGGAGAAGGGTGCTTAAATTATTTATTTGATTACTTAAGTAATTATTTACTATGTTGGTCTAAAATTTTGAAATAACTTGCTAAATAAATATAATATTTAAGTAAAACTGTACTTTAATTATCATATTTCCATTTTATATATCAACTATGTAGAACGAGTATATTTCTTATGATTACATTTGGGTAATATTTTGTTCAAAATACAAGTAGAACTAACAGTTTTAGGAATTTCTTCTCTTATTATTTAATACTTCATTTTTCCCCAGGCTTGTCTTACTTTAATCTCTATCTTATTATATAATGTTCTTAGTAAATAAATAATAAATGGTAAATCTGCAGGGTATATTCTGAAGCTACAGAAAGGGATAGTGACACTGAATATTAAACAAAACAAGATATATGCCGAACTGTAGATAAAAATAACTAACTAATCAGTATGTATACACCCTAACTAATTGATTTTTAATTCTTTCATGGCTTTTATGTACCATTTGAGCACATTTTACTTGCACAAACTTTACATCATGTGTTAACGAAAAAAACATGATTATAATATTTATTTTTTTTATTTTTTATTTTATTTGGAAACAAACAGTACAAATTGATACAAATTAAAAAACAAAACATAAAATATAAATCATTGACCAATAAAGTTTCCACAATTAAATATTACAAGGAATAATGCGAGCAAATTAATTACAATTAAAAAAAAATTAACATTAAATAAAATAATAATCATATGAATAGAAAATAATTAATGTTTTAGTAATAATTATATAATAATTGTACTGCATTATATAACTTTTTTATATCCTCTCTTTCTTAAGTTCAAACGCCATACACAATAATTATTTGTCCTATTTCCTTAACCAATAAAGACAAATCTAAATGACCTCTCTTTAGCTAGCCTGGGAAATAACATACACAAAAACTTGAAAAATATTAGCTTTTTTCTAGAGCTTTCTGGTAAAAATAAAATCCGTTATAAATTACCTTAACTAAGTGCCTCTTCAAGCCAATTTCCTACTACAAATGTTATACAGGGTAGATGCAAGTAGTTCTGACAATGAGTTTTTAAAATTTCACTGCTGCGTCCCACAAAAAGAACATGTCAAATGAAAGGTCACTTTGCTGAATTTTTACTGTACGAAAAAGTATGTGCCAGTTTTAATGAAACAGCTTTTACGATCTAAAATTGAGGTTGAGTTAGGAAAATGTACTTATAATTTGAATTTTAACTTAATAAAAAGTGGTAGATATAGCTCAGCAGTAACGCGCTCGCTTAACCGAGTGAAGCGGCGGACCACTAACCCTTTGATTTGAATTCCACCAACCCGTACCTGGCCAGCGTGGTGGACTATGGCCTGATTCTTAACCCCCCCCCCCCCCCCTCCCCCGTATTGAAGGAAGGCCCATGTCCAGCAGTGGGACTTTAAAAAAGGCTAAATACGTACAAACAATATATTTAATAAAAATGCCTTTATTTTAAGCAAAAAGAGTTTAAAAAAGGAGATTCTAATTAGGAAATCCTTTATGGTTATATGGAACGTCAATTGACACTTTATTATATCAAATCATATGTACATTAGTCTATATGTAACTCCAAATCATAGTTTATTTCATTCAAATTCATCCATCCGTTTCAATGTTAAGGAGTTACAAACATATACACACGTACAAACTACTTTCGCATTGATAATAATAAACAAAAACCTGACCGATTTTGGCTACCGCGGCTAATCTCAGACTAGCCATGTGCGTCGGACACGCTGTTGCTGATGTTGTGCAAACACAACGTGCATCGTGCATATTTATTCCTCATACTCTCATATTCCAGTGCGATGGCACTTCGACTTTGACAGGACGGACGGCTTTACATGCTTTCTGAGGCACGGAAGTGATACATCACTTCCCAACTTCGGACTAATAATAAGAATTTCTTGAAAGAAAAATCCAATTACGACAAAATACATTTTGCCCGACCTGGCACTTGAACCCCAAACCTCGGATCTGCAGCCTGTACATACTAGCCACTAGACTACTGAGGCAGTCAATAGTAAATTGCTTTTAAAATACTTATCTGCTTATGTATTTAGAAACTGTTTCTAAATAAAATGTTTCTAAGTTACAGTTCTGAATCGTATCTCCAAAAGTATACAGCAAAGTGTGCAACCAAATCGTTTTACACGAAGCAAATATTGTTTGAAGTCTCGTAAAACTTTCCAATGCACGTCTGTTGTACATTTTACACAGTTTCATTTAGCCGTTATATTTCTAGGTTATACTTGATACGGAGTTTACTTTTACCTACTTCGATTCTCTAAAGCTATTAAATATAGGATTTAGTGTTAACCATTTCGTGTGGTTTTCTACAATCTTGAATATTTTAAGTCCTGGTCGATTTTGTTAAAGTATGGATGTGGGATAATTCTGTATCATAAATATCTCGATGATTGATTTTATCATATTTATTGCAACAATATAGTAACAACGTTAGGTTTTAGCGTTTAGTATAGATTTCTCAGAGACGAGATATTTTCCAGCAGTAAAGAGGATCCTATATGTTGAACTGGATAGCTATCACCATATCAAATTTCATTAGAATCTGTCCAGTGGGTTTCTCGTGTTGCGGTAACAGACAGAGAGACAGACAGACAAAAATTCTAAAAACTATATATTCAGCATCTGTATCGATAATAATGTGTATTTCAATAAGCTTTTCCAGAAAATATTTAATGTACAAATTCGGCTTAGTTACGATTTTATTATATGTAAAGATAAAAAAATGACATCTTCTTTATTTACTCTACGATCAGTTTTCTACGAAAAATATTAAAAAAATAGTCTACAATGGTTTCAGCTCTTACTTTCTTTTGATAATACTGGGGAATTATTCTTGTAAGTACTAGTGAATATAGTATTTGTATTGTGTAATATATTTGACTGTTTCATTTTTCAGTGGCTAGCAAGTATGGTAACAGATCGTGAGGTCATGTGTTCAAGCCTTGGATCAAAACAGTTATTGGGTTTTTCTGCTACGAAGTAGGTATGGGAAAGGTGCCATGAATGGGACTTTTTTTATTGTATAAGATTTTGAGCTATAAACGAGGTATAATAAAAAACTTTTTGTATTTAACGTAACTTTATCTATTCTTCTTTCCAAATGTAAGATAAAAACAATATCTTTTCGAAATATTGTAACATTAAGGTCAAATTTAAAAATTCTTAAGATATGCCTCATTCATGACAGCGTGGTCTTGAATGGGACATTGATGGTCATGAAAGGGACATATTATAAACAAGTTCTTAGCTATTATTATAGAAGCTTTTATATTTTTAATCGTTATTAATATACCTCCAATAAATAATATACCTATAATATACCATACTTAATCGTAATCTGGCCGATGCGTTTAAATGTTGGAAAATGCATTTACGTATACCACTTGTACACATATAGGTGATTATGTAGGACTCACCGGCTAGAGAAGCCAGTACCAAAACTCAACAGAACTTCCCCGGTCTTAATGGGGCGTTTAAGTCCTACCTCAACTACTACTTTTTCTTTCTCCCTTTCAAAGCCTATTTAGTTGACCCTTTCAAGACTTTCATACTACTTTGAAAATATCCTCGCAACAAAAAAAATCGAATAACTTTGTTTTATTGTTTTATTGTGCACTCACTTTTTAAGTAGTTAAACCAATGGTCAGATAGCGGTACAATAACTATCAAATATTATTTAAATAATCTAATAAATAAAGTTCACAAACAACGAATAAATTACTTTTACTCACGAAATAATTAAATCACGCATCGCTAATTTCTTTGTTTTGAAACCAAATGATATTTACGTCAATATTGTTACTGAGTAAATGTTGTAAGAATGTAGAAAACAAAAATCTACTACTTGGTTCCTACCGCCGTAAATTTAATTTGTCCCACTCTGAACTTGTCCCTTTCATAGCACTTTTCCCCCACTTACTAAACAAATAAAAAAGCAGTTATGTATTTAGAAACTGTTTCTAAATAAAATGTTTCTAAGTTACAGTTCTGAATCGTATCTCCAAAAGTATACAGCAAAGTGTGCAACCAAATCGTTTTACACGAAACAAATATTGTTTGAAGTCTCGTAAAACTTTCCAATGCACGTCTGTTGTACATTTTACACAGTTTCATTTAGCCGTTATATTTCTAGGTTATACTTGATACGGAGTTTACTTTTACCTACTTCGATTCTCTAAAGCTATTAAATATAGGATTTAGTGTTAACCATTTCGTGTGGTTTTCTACAATCTTGAATATTTTAAGTCCTGGTCGATTTTGTTAAAGTATGGATGTGGGATAATTCTGTATCATAAATATCTCGATGATTGATTTTATCATATTTATTGCAACAATATAGTAACAACGTTAGGTTTTAGCGTTTAGTATAGATTTCTCAGAGACGAGATATTTTCCAGCAGTAAAGAGGATCCTATATGTTGAACTGGATAGCTATCACCATATCAAATTTCATTAGAATCTGTCCAGTGGGTTTCTCGTGTTGCGGTAACAGACAGAGAGACAGACAGACAAAAATTCTAAAAACTATATATTCAGCAACTGTATCGATAATAATGTGTATTTCAATAAGCTTTTCCAGAAAATATTTAATGTACAAATTCGGCTTAGTTACGATTTTATTATATGTAAAGATAAAAAAATGACATCTTCTTTATTTACTCTACGATCAGTTTTCTACGAAAAATATTAAAAAAATAGTCTACAATGGTTTCAGCTCTTACTTTCTTTTGATAATACTGGGGAATTATTCTTGTAAGTACTAGTGAATATAGTATTTGTATTGTGTAATATATTTGACTGTTTCATTTTTCAGTGGCTAGCAAGTATGGTAACAGATCGTGAGGTCATGTGTTCAAGCCTTGGATCAAAACAGTTATTGGGTTTTTCTGCTACGAAGTAGGTATGGGAAAGGTGCCATGAATGGGACTTTTTTTATTGTATAAGATTTTGAGCTATAAACGAGGTATAATAAAAAACTTTTTGTATTTAACGTAACTTTATCTATTCTTCTTTCAAAATGTAAGATAAAAACAATATCTTTTCGAAATATTGTAGCATTAAGGTCAAATTTAAAAATTCTTAAGATATGCCTCATTCATGACAGCGTGGTCTTGAATGGGACATTGATGGTCATGAAAGGGACATATTATAAATAAGTTCTTAGCTATTATTATAGAAGCTTTTATATTTTTAATCGTTATTAATATACCTCCAATAAATAATATACCTATAATATACTATAAAATACTTAATCGTAATCTGGCCGATGCGTTTAAATGTTGGAAAATGCATTTACGTATACCACTTGTACACATATACCTATATTATGTAGGACTTACCGGCTAGAGAAGCCAGTACCAAAACTCAACAGAACCTCCCCGGTCTTAATGGGGCGTTTAAGTCCTACCTCAACTACTACTTTTTCTTTCTCCCTTTCAAAGCCTATTTAGTTGACCCTTTCAAGACTTTCATACTACTTTGAAAATATCCTCGCAACAAAAAAAATTGAATAACTTTGTTTTATTGTGCACTCACTTTTTAAGTAGTTAAACCAATGGTCAGTTAGCGGTACAATAACTATCAAATTTATTATATTATATTATTTAAATAATCTAATAAATAAAGTTCACAAACAACGAATAAATTACTTTTACTCACGAAATAATTAAATCACGCATCGCCAATTTCTTTGTTTTGAAACCAAATGATATTTGCGTCAATATTGTTACTAAGTAAATGTTGTAAGAATGTAGAAAACAAAAATCTACTACTTGGTTCCTACCGCCGTAAATTTAATTTGTCCCACTCTGAACTTGTCCCTTTCATAGCACTTTTCCCCCACTTACTAAACAGGTAGGTATAGTATGAACGGGAACGTATAATATGCAATGATGAAAATAGTTGTATTATAAAAAGTATCATCATCTCAAATTGGATATTTTGAAAAACATTCAGTGAAGAATTATACTTTCGTATATAAATTAAACCACGTCCTCCAGCACAGAAAACATTAAAAGTGTCATAAGAAAAAATAATATCATAAAAGCACTACAAAATCCAATCCAGGATAATATAAAAAATATTTCAAATTCATGCTACGTATCACGTGTTTCGAATTTCAAACATATTTTGTACCATATTCATGCATATTAGAAGTGGAAATAAAATTACAAGTTCACTCGCCGACGTAGCGATGTTAAGGATCTTTGTGCATTATACAAGAACTTTGATGTTAGTAACTCTCAGTTTACAAATACTGTACCCTAAAATGAGATAAAATTGCAGGTCTGAGAAAATCATAACAACAACAGAATAAAGAGTTTTATTATATTTAATTATTTTATTAGCTTCACTATTAATTATGCTACCAAAATTAAATGTTTTTTTCGTATTCATTTGAAACTTTATATGAAATCCAGATAAATATATAATATAAACTTGTTATCATCTCGAGCTGATCTCATATAGGTGTATTTGTTAAATGTGATTTTTCAACCCATTACCCAGTTGCGAATTAACTATAGAAAATAAAGAAAAGCTGAGACTTTTGGATTAAAATTACGCTTCGAGACATGTCATCTCAGTTAACAAACGCTTTCTGACTTCCAATACTTAATGAGCCACCAACAAACTGGTGTAATGCTTCAAGCACAAGATAAGCGTGATCGTGAATTAAGGATCTCAATAGGTGTGCACTGAGAAAGTTCAAAGGTCTAATATATTATTAGCCAACGAGGACAACCCATAAACGAAGAATAAATGTTGTTTCCCCCTGGAATTTTCTGGCCCTTGGTATTACCACTGACCAACAGCTCGCAATAATTTACTCTGCGAATTATTTATGAATATTATTATTAATTTACAGTCATCATCTTACTACTATATAAATGCTAAAGTTTGGATGAATGGATGTTTGTTACCCCATCACGCTAGAACGGCTAAACGGATCTAGATAAAATTTGGCACAGTGATAGATTATAGTCTGGAATAGCACATACTTTTCATCCTGAAAAAATGTACGGTTCCCGTGGGATAGATTTTTTTGTTTCTCACTAGGGATGAACCCGAGCGAAGCAAAGGTGAGCTGCTAGTAAACATATAAATACAAAAGTGTGTGTTGTTTTTGTCTTGTTCTTTCTTCTTTCAAGTAGCAATTTTGATGTGATTTTTTTTGTAGGTATAGATAGTTTATGGATCGAAGAGACGCATAGGTTTTTATTTGTCCTGTTATATCTATTAATTGTCATAGAAAATCAGTCTATTGCTAAATCTTACGGTAGTATTTCATAAGATTTATAAATACATTCGCATCGTCATAAATATAAAATCCGATGGGAATAGCTCAGAGATTTCTCAAAGATTTTAATGTTGTGTAATTCTTATGTAACTACATATCGGTTCCTATAATCGCATCGCATGCTCTTATAAATGGAACTTTAAGCCATTTATCTTCTTGTTTCATGCACAATTCATATTATATTTTCATTTTATGTGATTACATGTTTTGATAATATTTTTTTATACTATACTTATAAAAGAGATATCAAAATTTTAAAGTCATTTAGTAAAAAACTTTGGTAGCCAATACCTAAGTGATAAATCTCAATGCATTAATATTAATAACTAGCAACTCAAAGCGAATCGTTTTAGTAGTTTCGGAGCATATTCAGTACATACAAACAAACAAAAAATCAAATCTTTCCTCTTTATAATATTAGTAGATATGTTTTATATAAACATTTCGGGTGCGTATTTACACGAAGCGACGCTAACAAATTGAGTAACATTTATTTATTCAATATACTAAAAGGCATTAACAGAGTGTGTAATACCTATTTAAGATAGGGTTATCAAAATTATTTAATTGATATAATATAGCTACTTTCTGCGACTTTGCCTGCGAATGTTTTTTTATTTGTGGTCACAGTACATAATTTCCACTTCTATTAAAAGTGAAGAGAACGAATAGCTTTGTATTTACTAGTCAAATTGAATTAAAACGTATCTATGTATGTAGTATGTATGTAACGACAGGTTTGGCTCAGTTTGTAGTGACCCTACTTGCTGTGCCAGTAGTCGCAGGTTCGAGTCCCGCTAGGGGCATTTGTTTGTGTGATGAGCACGACTGTTTGTACTCCAGTCATGGGTGTTTATATTTATAATATGTCTGTATTTAAAGTTATATATGTATTGTGTATCAACTATCTGGTATCCACAACATAAGCCTCGTAACTTACCATGGAACTAGATGGTATTGTGTGTTGATGTTGCAACAACATAAATATGCTTTAGATTTCAATTATTGCCTTTACAATAAAAAAGTTTTATTAAAACAAAGCCAGCTATTCTTGAGCGATGCGCGATAAAACAGATGGACAACAATTTAAAAACTGTAATCGCTTTTAAAACATTACTTCACACCTACACTTAACCTTGCTCAGGTGAGAACAACTAGTTAGGTTCTATCGGTATATATGTATCAACTTACGTGCTAGAACTTTTATCAAACCAATTTCTTTAGAACAGTCTGTAAAGTATCGTAGTGACTACTGAAAAACTCATACAAATATATTAGTGACAAAGAAAATTCCGCACATGTCGTCTATAAATTCGAGTGTATTAAATTTACATAATCGATTCAAGTAAATTGCTCCAAGAAAGCGAAACATTTGCAATCGCTTAAATAAAAGTTTCTCTTAAGGGTTTATACTTTTAAGACCTATTTTGAATATATTATGTAGGTAAGATATAGTTTTGTGTACAGCGAGAGAATAATTTTTCTTACATTTTCTTTAATTGTGTTTATTTTTTGCTTTTTCTTTTAGTATAAATTTTAAGTGAGAAATAGTTTTAATAACCGACTCATTAGCTTCAGAGATGTTCCTCCTGTTAAATCCTGAAAATAAAACTTTTTAACAAAAAAAATAAAAACCGACTTCAAACAAAAGCACTAAAAAGTAAAAAATAACTGATTGGTAGTTTTCATTTACTATATATACCTAATCAAATATTTTCGAAGTCGGTGTGCTTTGCTTTGTATGGGCTGGCACCGATTTCGAAAATATTTGATTAGGTATGTATTTAATAGGTAGGCTTTAATTACTTAGCCAAAGCACACCGACTTCGAAAATATTAGTTCTGAGGTAACAAACATAAAAAAAAAATAATAAAAAAAATAAAATAATAAATAAACATACAGTCGAATTGAGAACCTCCTCCTTTTTGAAGTCGGTTGAAAACCAACATGCATCGATAATAATAAAATACTAGATACACAATCAGCGACAAAAAATGTCCTCACCGAATGAACACTCATTTGAACATTTAAGCGCGCTTTTAATTTTTTTCTGTGAAAACAACTTTAAGCATTGCATTTAAGGTTCAATTAAAAGTTTTCTATATTTATTTTAGACTTTAGAGTAATTACCTAAACACAATTGGTGACAGTTTTAAGAGAACTTTTGCATGGGATAGTGTATCTAGTACTTTTTGTTCGATGCCTTCATGATTGAAATTTTACACCAAGACGTTTGAAATAAAATAAAAGAATACTGGAGATCCTTAAAAACCATGAATCATTTGCGACAGGTATTTGTAGAGGTAGAAAGAAACACGCACTAAATCATCACGAGTGTGATTTTCGTACAATGAAAATATCATAAATGACCTTCATTAGTTTTGCATACAGTATGATTTTAGAGACCATAAGTTAATTAATTCTAAGAATTAAAATGAATTTCATTTCTAACATGATTACCACTTGCCTTACGGTGAAGGAAAACATCGTGAGGAAACCTGCATGTCTGAGAGAACTTAGCAAGTTTTCGAAAGACATGTGAAGTCCGCCAACCTGCACTTGGCCAGCGTGGTGTGGACTATGGCCTGATCCCCCTCGTATTGAAGGGAGGCCCGTGCCCAGTAGTGGGACGTTAAAAAGGGCTGAATACAAAATGAATTTTAAAAATTTTGCATAATATCAATATTACTATTACTATGCAGAATTAATAATAATAAAGATAATTCGTATCCTAAAGTTCCTATTTATTTAGAAACTAGCGACTCACCCTCGATTCGTTCGGGTTCGTCCTTAGATACGTTTCAACGGTTAGTATGAAATACAAATTTTTGAATTTCTCGGCTTTTCTGTACTATAATATGCATTATACATATAAACCTTCCTCTTGAATCACTCTATCTATTCCTGAAAACTGCATTAAATCCGTTGAGTAGTTTAGAATATTTAAGCGAACAGACAGCGGAAACGACTTCATTTTATACTATGTAAAGATTAGTCTTCTGCAAGAGTTTACCTAAAAATATGCTATGTCATATTATCAATAAAAACTGAAGTACTTTATTACTTATTTTTATTGTTCGTACACAACCCTATAAAGGTACAGATACACGCCTAATGTTCCCAACTCAGGTGAATTGATTCCAAAACAAACATTTGACGACAACTTGAGTACAAACTCCTTTACTATTGAAAGGAGGCGAGATTATTGGCTCGTGTACTAATTGAATTGAAAGGTGTTTTGGCACGTAATTTAACCTAATGTATAAAAATACTGCGTATATTTTTCATCTTTGAGAAAAATTGATTTACCTGATTGTGATGAAACTTTAGAAGGGTGCTGTTGTGTGTGTCGGCATGTGTTTCATCAATGTACGGTAAGAAGTAAGATAAGATACAAAAAATACAGCCAGTAAGTTTAAAGTTTGTGTGAGTGTGTGCGTGCGCGTGTTTGAACGTGCAATGTGCTTGGGTTTAAAGAAAATTTGAAAAAATAAACGCCATTTTATATTCTTGAAATCATGAAAAATAGACATGACATTTTCATGAAAAAAGCAAATGCTCTAGCTAAGGCAGCTAGTATATAGCTTGTACATAATATTATGTACAAAAATTGTAATGAGTTCAAGTTACACGCACGATACTTGTATATATATTATCTTCTTCTGCCTGGCATTATTAATCCCGGCTATTGCCGGGATCTGCCTTCCTGCTAAGTCTCCTCCACTTTGCACAGTCTTTAATATCATGCTGTGTAAGTCCATGCATTGTATATATATTATGAACATATGTAATATGTATATACATATATTCACATAACTCTTTCGAAAACGAAATTTTAAAATTTTAAATATGCATACCTAAGTATAAAATAAATCAGCTCACTATATTCCATTGTGTAAAAATAATAAAGCTTTTTGCATATAAAATAAATGTGAATCCAATGCAATGACTTACTAGTAGTATAGAAGAAACAACAGTCTTTCTATGTATAATGCAGAATCTCGTGCAGGCATGTTGAGTTTACATACTCGCTATTGTAAAATTCCATCTTTTATTTACAGGGCGTCTTTTTACGACATATCCATACTAAATTGCTGGTTTTATATACATATACCGACAACTGTCTGTTGGTTCGCTATCTCTCTCTACACAGGAGTACGGCTTCGAAGCCTGCTCGTAACAGATATTTATATCAGCCATATAAGTTTTTCACATTTTCTGAATGCGTAACAATAATTATATTCTATTGATTTTTGCTTACTAACAGACACGTTGATAAAAATTAACCTTGATATAGGTAAGTTATGTTTGTGTAGAATTTAAAGAACACTCATTCACTCACTCAATTTTACGAGCAATTTTCATTTTTTTTTTCCTAAAACCTATTCTTTTAAATTAAAATTAAAAAATATGTTCTAGAAAAAATGAACCAAATCTTGCCGCTTACCAAAAACAGAATTTTAATTTTATTCTCTTAAATATTTATACCTCAGCGGTATTAACAATAGTTTTAAAGCACACTCATTCACTCATTCGCCCATTCGTTTTCAATCATTTGTTTACTTATATTTCGTAACATATTTAGGTAATATTAAAATAAATTAATATTGAAATAAACATTTTTAAAAACAAGCTTTTATATCATATAAATTGTGTAAAAAGTTTGATTTAATTTAAAGTTTATATTTTATTTTTTAGGTATTTATTCGTATTGTTCTCAACAAACCTTTTCGTTTGATATCCATATCATGGGGGTGCACAAAACAAATCATACTCCGCCATCGTTGGAAGTCCGCCATGTTAGATTTAGAATGACGTCACTTACCTAACCGTGCATTATCATCCAAACTAAACGTATATGCAAAATTTCAGCTCAATCGATTGAGGATAACTGCTTTAAAATTCAGTTACAAGGTTTGACTTGAACAAACATACATATAAACATTACAAGTTCAAATACTAAGGCAGAGGTAAATAGTGAAACAGCCACTCTTTACCTGAATATTAGACTAATTTTGAACTTTATTAACGAAAGCTTCAAACATTCTATATAGAAATTTAAATTGTAAATTCCTATGAATTTCATCAAAAACATTTCAGTTACTAACTAGCTAACTATTCTGTCTGTGGCTTAGCACTCGCGTTTAATATCATTTAGTCCGACTGTACATTACAGCTCATCTAAATTATAAAATTTTATTTCTATTGGCTAAATAAATAATTATATATGCGCAATATATTTTTTTATTTAGAGAAAAAAAAAATGTCCAAATGGTAAGGTTTCTTTAAAAAAAAGCAAACGTGACCTTAAACTGAAAAGTCCGAACATTAATCTTGACGAGAAAAAAGAAACAGTGAGGAAAAACTTTTGTACAAGTTGTTACTTCAACAAAATAAAGGACAAATAAGGAGTTCAAATTTTATATAGGTACAAAAATAAAACATCTTAGGAATATTGTCTGTAATGTCATTGTGCTGAGAATTTTCTCATCTTCTCTACGTCCTTACAATATAGATATAGAAAAAAATTATAATTTTGATCCCACTCACTTTTCGTTTTAACACTGCGTATTTTCATACACAAAGGTCGTACCTGGAGGTTCCAATGATATTGTGGTAATATTTTTTTCATTCATTCATTCAGCTCTTTTAAAAATCCCACTGCTGAACTTCCCTCGCATTGAAAATTGCGAGGGGGATCAGGCCATAGTTCACTACTCGGGCCAAGTGTATGTTGATGAAATTTACATGTCTTTCGAAAACTTGCTAGGTTCTCTCGGACAAGCAGATTTCCTCACGTTTGATATTTTTCTTGCTTGTTAAACGAGTAATAATTATTTTAAAAATAAATAGCACATGAAAATTTCAGAGATGGGAAACCTGAGATTTGACCACGCATGACTTGATTATTCAAGTTACTAGGTTTATGCGCTACCACTGCCTGTTGACAATAAAAATATAAACAAGTTTAAAATAAAATAAAAATCTTATATAATAATTTATATGTAAAAAAATGGAATTCACTGGACGAATGCCATTTAGTGAAGATATCGTTATATCTCATTTAAGGGGGAATCGCCAGAATACGAGATTATATTTCACCATGAGGGGTAGCACTTAGCAGTTAGTTTTCAATGAAACGGAAGAATCAAACATCTATAAGAGCAACACAAACGTTAGTATAATGCGAAAACCGAGAAAAACATTGTACGTATATAACTAGGTAGTGCTAGTATAACAAATTACTCAATGAGCCAATAATGTAAAAAATCTGCCAATCTCCGCTGTTTGCCCGAAGAAAATTAATATTGAGTATAAAATCTTTTTAGTATTTAATGTTAAAGCAATAATAATATTTATAAAATGTTCAGATAAATCTTCCAACGATTACAAGAAAACTGCAAGAGGAGCTATGAAAGTATAAAATGAGAAAGGAATTTAGAACAAACAAAAGGAATAAGCTGAAGACATTTGCAATAAAAGCAAAAGATGAATGCACCTTTCACAGGAACATAAAGTACCGATATGAAACAGAAAGCGGTAAATGCGTTTTAAAACATATATCGGACTACTATTATTGATGTGAAAGTTAGTATGTGTGTATGTTTGTTAGTCTTTTACACTGAAACGGCTAGATATTTTGTACATAGATAGACTATGACCTGAATAAATACATAGGCTACTGTGAAGCATCTAGGGACGTACCCAAGCGAAGCCAAGGTAAATCACTACTATTATAATAATACGTTGTATTAAACCCTTATAAAATTCAGAATGTCATGTATAGGCGATACAAATATATGTAATAGATATATACTTATATAACATAAGCACATAGATAGAGGCATGACACAGAATAAAACATGTTATAAATGCGGTTTTTTATTAGTCTTTGTGTTTGTAATTGGTCGAATTCAAGTTGCTTTATTACGCTGTAACGACTTAACGAATTTAAGTGAAATTCCATTAAATATAATAATAAATAGCCTATTCCTAGAAATAATATGTGTATTGTGTATGTAAATAATTGGCTAATTTCGCAAACTAAATGGCGAGCCAAGTCGAGCTTGACCATATATTTTAGACGACAATATAAAAAGCATATTTATTCTAAATCGAACCTTTAGTAGATATTCAAACATAGCTAGCTAACTTTAATTATGAAAACGTTATTTTTATATTTTTATTCTAGCTAAGATAATCCCATAAAAATTATCAAAGCGTGTAAACTCAAATTTCAAACGACCATGAATAGAAAATAATTATATATAAATCGTTTTCTTCAATAATCTCATTCATTGTAAGAAAATATTTACTAAACAAAAATTAGAATAAATTATTATAACAGTAAATCACACAAAAACCAATTACCTTTTGCTCGTTTACAACAGACAGAATGCTAGAAGTCACGACATCGCATGTCCAGTGGAAATGTAAGTTTTCAAAGTTTAGTATTAATAATTGTCGAGTAACAAGTAATTAAAATGGTGAAATCTGCTTTTATAGCGGCCTATTTCAACACTCGTTAAATAATTAATTAATTAGATTTCGGATATTAATGACATATTTTTATATGACTAGTAGTTATAATTTAATTAAATCGGTCGGTAATTTTTCTGCTTTTTCTGGTTATCCATACTAATATTATAAAGATTAAAAGATTTTTTTGTTTGCTTGTACCGAATAAGCTCCGAAACTACTGAACCGATTTAGATAAAATTTGGTAAGAAGATAGTTTGAGACTTGAGTTTTTATCCCGGAAATCATCCCTTAAGGAAGTGAAAATGGGGATGAAATTTTGTATAGGGAAGCAAACTAGTAAAAAATATTAATAACTAGACTAAGTATAAGACCACCTACCTATAAATCCAGATTCAAATCAGTCATTTTAGCACTATCAAGCGTACTAACTACAACGATTATACATTATATATATGTACTAGCATTGCCCGCGGCTCCGCCTGCGTTCAGATGACCTAAAACCTAATTCTTAGGTTTTACATATTAGTATACTCTTACAATGCAGTTTTTGTGTTTTTGTATTTTTTCTCAGAAATGAGACATTTTCCCGCGGTAAAAAGTATCCTATATGTTGTCTCGGATAACCAGCTATCACCATACCAAACATCAAAATCCCTCTAGTGGTTTTTCCGTGATGCGGTGACAGATAGACAGACAGCCAGACAAAAATTCTAAAAACTAAAGATTCGGCCTCTGCATCGATAATAATGTCTATTTCAATAAGATTTTCCAAAACATATTAAATGTACAGAGTCGGCTTAGTTACAATTTTATTATATGTATGTATAGATAATATCTTCATATTATTAGTGCATGTATTTTAACAATAGAAGATCATAATAGCCGTTTCGTGTTTCCAATATTAAGATATATTCACACCACGTCAAGTTTTAATCAGTAAATGAATAAAATGTTTGATTCATATAAAAATTTTAATCGATTTAAACCTCGAAACTCTAGACAGAAATTAAATGTACAATAATTATCTAAAAAAGAAAATTTTAATTTGATATTTTTAAGGTACATGAAAGCCAAAGGGTCAGTGTTGCAAGAAATCGTGAGGGCTATTTAGCGATGTGGCTGGAACGATTCACGCCCCAATTCTTTTAGTGGCCTCTGCCGAGGAAAAATGTTTTACCCTGTCTTAATATTATTTTTCATTAGAAAATCTTTTTTAAATGCCAAAATAGATTTTTTTTTCGACTCTCGTACATAACGTAAAATTGAGTACATGATTGTTTAATAAATAAAGTAAATTGTGCTTGATTCCCCATACAATACAAACTGTCATCCCCGTTTTCACCCCCTTAAGGGATGATTACCGGAATAAAAAGTATCGAATGTCTTTCCCAGGGTCTCAAACTATCTTCTTACCAAATTTATAAGTATTCTTAAATTTGATAATTTTCCGCGCAATTTTTTAAATTTTTTCTTTCATAAGAAATTTTCATTTTAAATTATTATACTCAAAGTGGTGGATTTTTGGCTTAAATTTATAAAGGACTATGTTTGAAGTATATCTATTATAGAAGAATTGGCAAAGTTGCTGCGAAAAATCTAAAAAACACACCGACATTGAAAATTTCTTTCTTTTTTAAAATTTGTATATAGTGTCACTGTTTTTGTACCTACTACACAAAGTAAACAATATATAATATATATACCCTATTTACTGTGCCAGCGGTCGCGGGTTCGAGTCCCGCTGGGGGCATTCATTTGTGTGATGAGCACGAATGCTTGTACTCCAGTCTACTGTTGAGTGTTTATATTTATAATATGTATGCATTTAAAATTATATATGTGTAATGTATCAACTATCCGGTATCCATAACACAGGCCTCGTAGCTTACCATGGAACTAGATGGTGTTGTGTGTTAATGTCCCAACAAAAAAATATTATATACTTTTAAGGTAATTAAATGTTTGATTTCAAAAAAAAATTCATAAATATTAAGCAATAATTTTTGAATCCACAAAAAAGTAAAAAAAAAATCGGAAGTCTTCCGAAAACGCTAATATCGTGCGCGACAATGTTAAATGGTGTAACACGTAATATAAATATAATTTACGATGTAATAACTGTGTTCCCGTCGCCTAATAAATAACTTTTACGCGCACGTTCCCATGGACTTCGATAAAATCTAATCTATCTCCATTGTTATCAAAAAGATTATAATCCCTTATAATTGGAGACCTAGTATTTATAAATTCATATATATAATAACAACGAAAGTAAATAAATAGTTATATTGAGTCATGGTAAGCTACAAGGCTTGTATTATGGATACCAGATAGTTGATACACTACTCATATATACATTTTTGTGCTCATCACACAAATGGATGGGGATCCAGAGGGACTCGAACCCGCGACTGCTGGCACAGCAAGTAGGGTCACTACAAACTGAGCTAAATTCTTTCACAGTTAATGATTTTGATGAATTAAAGGAATTAGAATGTGAATACCCTAAACTATAAGGGTTTATCAAATTAACCACATTGACTTTTATGGAAAAATCTTATTAATAAAACCATCGTGAAAATTATTTTAATAATTTCACAAGAGAGTGTCAAATAATTTTAAAATAATTAATTGAAGCCATATTCCATATTATGTTAATGAAATACTAATGTCAGTATTGAAAACGATAATAATATGGTCCTGAATATATTTCTTTTTTTCTCTTATATGATGTCATCATTACTTGATGTCTAAAACCCACCATATTGGGTTTTTTTTTATTTCAATTTAGATACTCTTGCATCATCACGATGAATCTAATGGTATATGACATATAATTCATCCAAATTTTCTCCCAGACGTTTATAAGTTACGAGGAAATACAAAGTTAAGCAAACGTACATAAAAATCAAACACATAACTCTCCTTTTGGACTTGACCACTTTTGATAAAAATATTATTTACAAAAAATATATTATTATATTACAATGGAAACAGTTTCTTATAAGGTGTCAATAATTTATCATAGCAAGGATTACGTCATCGGTGAATAAATATTGTATTAAACAGAACCAAATTTGAACAGTAAAAATATGTACTATAGATTTTTCGACTTTTTTCTTTGAAGCAAACAAATTAAGATAATTTTTGTTTAGGTTTATTAAGTAAATAAATAATATTTCATAATAGCTCACCTTGCCATTACATTAACCTTACAGACATTCCGTTCTATCCCGACGTCACCTCACGGGTCTAACTATAGTTAAAAACTATCGAGGTGATCCGGGTCAACATATAGGATACTTTTTACTGCGGGAAAATATCTCATCTCTGAAAATTCTATACTAAACGTTAAAACATAAGTAGGGACGAACCCGAGCGAAGCAAGGGTGAGTCGCTAGTTAATAAATAAATGTCAAATTAAAAGCAATAAGAAAAGAGTTTATCGAATAAGCCCACATCGCTCAAACTTGATTCAATTGTATCATTTCATTCGCTCGCGACTGTCACAGAGGTTTTAGAATTTAAATATATCTCATTTTGACTCAATTCTGATGAAATTCTAGTTCCTTTTGTGTTTTGTCTAGAAAATTAGATTGATACAAAAAGCTTTACTAACGCTGATGAGAATTACCGTTATTTTATGTATTTTTAGGCATTGTCTCAAATGATTAGCTCTGTAATGTAGTTTACTCGTCTTGTATAAGTAAGTACTCGTAGTTGCCTTTTACATTTACTCTGCTTAAATTATAATACATATTAGATAACTTCGACAACCTAAAGCTTTTTTTTTTTGTATTTATAGAAATCTGTAAATTTTAAGAATGACCTCAATATATTACATTATTATAGTTCACGTTTTGCGAGTCTTTCTCTTTTAGTTCTTTATCGACCATACACTTTTTTCTATTATGACTAAAATTACCTAAACTAAATACGATATATTGTACTACTCACTACTACTAAGGTTGAGAAATATTATGATTTCCTCGAAGCATTTTGACTGATAGATCTTAATCATTTAAAATAATTATATATTCACACACGCGCACATATATTATTATAACATAGTCAAGATATAATAGTGCCAACCCTATTGTTTAGTTTTTTGATAATTTGACTGCAGTATTTTCTAGCTGTTGACATTTAACAACTTCCTACCAAATTTCAACCATATCGTTTCATTAGTCTCAGAGTAAAATTGCTTGTAAATATAATTATAAGGGATCCCTTTTTGCATTTTAGATATTGCTAAAAACTAAATATACCTACTTACAAATATTTCGATGTAATTTGTAGTTAAAATGCAATACTAATATTCAAAAAATTGCTTAATGATTTACAGGATTCTGAGTAAAATAAGAATTGATCGCTAGTTAAAAATTCGCTATTGCTTGACACCATTTAATAACACGATCATTTATATATCTAGTTCACTTTGCATTTTATAGTCGATTTATGTAAGCAAGTAATGGTGAAAGAAAGTTGAAAGATTTAGCGCAATGCCGATCCGTAATAAAAGTATCTTATTGGAGGAAATAACAATAAAAGGTTTATTGGTTTACAAATTGATGGAGACGAATGCAATGTGTTCTGTTAACCCATTGTAATTTAAAAGTTAAATACGTCTCAGTGCTTATTTATCTGAATTACCAGTTTACCGAAAGAGTTTTTATTGAACTGAATTATAGAAATAAAAAAAAAGTTGTATAAGTATATAAATCTTAGAAATAAAGCTTTTCTTTCAAAATAGAAGAAAAAACTCTGTACTGTAACATACAACAAGTATTGGTTGTTTGAACAAATAAACACTAAGCGATGATATGGTGCTGAAAGTTGAAAGTCAAATCTAACAAAAATAAAATTGTAGCTTAGTCAAATCTATACATCAAATATGTTTGGAAAATCTTATTGAAATAGTCATTATTATCGATACAGAGGCCGAATCTATAGTTTTTAGAATTATTGTCTGTCTGTTTGTCTGGGAACGCATCACAAGAATACCACTAGACAGATTTTGATGAAATTTGGTATGATGATAGCTGGTTATCCGGGTCAATATATAGGATACTTTTTTCTGCGGGAAAATATCTCATCTCTGAGAAATCTATACTAAACGATAAAACATACCTAGCTATCGCTAGTCTATTAAATAAAAGTCTAACGCTTCCTGTTCGGAAACACCCTAAATATAAAATTTTTCACATGATTTTCTTGTACTACATCATAAGTGAGTATTAAGATAGGGTTTATGAAAAATCATCCATCATAGAGTCTAGACATAATACTCACACCCCCAAAAGTAGGGGTTATGTGTTTGACTTATATATGTATGTATATTATTTATATTCTTATGTATGTATTCTAATCTTATTCCTAATTACTAAGCGACTGAACCGATTTTGATGAATTATATGTCGATAGATTTATTTTGATTACGCTTGTCATGAAAATAAGAAAGAAGAAGAAGAATTAGACTCGCAACAAATATAAAATATGTATATCTCTGATTGCATCAGTGGGTTCTAGTTCTTTTTATTCAGTCGGCTTTTTTTTTTTTGTTTTTGTAGTTTATCAAAACTTTAGTCACTACCTAGCGTCACGATTATAAATTATTACTAGCGACACACCCTCGCTTGGCTCGGGTTCGTCCTTAGCTTGATTCCCCATACAAACTTTCATCCCCATTTTCACCCCTTTAAGTGATGATTTCCGAGATAAAAAGTTGCCTATGTCCTTCTCTCAAACTATCTTCTTACCAAATTTCATCTAAATCGGTTTAGTAGATCCAGAGATTACCCCCTACAACGTAACAAACTCATAATCTTACAAACTCACAAACATCGGACATATAATAGATGTTTCACATTATTTGATATATTCATATTACCTTTACCTGTGTGAATTGTATAACGAGTATGTACAAGCATTTTCACTTAGCCAATGAACATTAAGGAGTAAAAATATTTAAAGCACTTCACATTATTTTGAACATTAGCACGCTACTACAAAACCTTTTTAATTTCATTTGTTTTTTTAGAAAAAAAAACTTAAATTTATTTAAATAAATTAGATTAACAAAAAATATACGCTTATTTTTCACTTTTATTCTGCAAAGATACAGTTCTGTACATACAAAATTATCTTGGGAACTAACCAGTCAATTTTACTAACATTTAATATTAAAAAGTATTAATACAAAATTACCCTATACTTAAATAACATTTTTTTTTTGTAACGAGTGCGAGCGGAGCTATGAGTAAAAGCTGGTATAATATCCATACTAATATTATAAATGAAAGTGTTTGTTTGTTTGTCCTCCTTTCACGTGGAAACGAAACGACGGATTGACGTGATTCCCATGAGAAAACACATTATAATACAACCAAAAAAATATTTATGATCAGAATTACTTAAAACTTGATATTGATGCTCTTCAGTACAATTAAATAAATACGTGTTTAAGATTTTTTGAAATTCATCCCATAAGGAGGTAAAATAATGCATGAAAGTTTGTATGAAACCTACCTTTCTAGTTTTTTTGTAGTTTTAGCGCGAGCGAAGCCGTGGGTTCTACTAGTATTATATAAATAATTATTTTATAGCCTTATATTATATTTAATTTGACTTTTGACAAACCTTCATTTCAGTGACCGACATTTTAGGGTGAAACGAAACTCAATTAATTTAAATAAATGAGATATTCATTTGAAACAAGAAATAACTAATTATTGGATACGGTAAAACACTTTACTCATGCTAGATCGTTGATAAGAAATAGTTTCTGCAATTGGCATAGCTCGATCGAATCTATCGATTATTATTAACTAGTAACTTACCCTCGCTTTGCTGGGTATTTATATATATTTTTAATATTATTTACAGACAGCTCCACCTTTCGCTAAATATCATTATTAGTAGTAGCCTGTGTTTTGATCTAAGTCATCTATCTATATATTAATAGGTGAAGAAAAAACTTTATATCCATTTTTACGAAAATTGCGCGGACGGCGGAGTACGAAATTTCCCACACTTATAGTTAATATAGAGAAGAAGTGCAGAATGCTAAAAAATTTTTTTTATTATGCATAAAAATACATTAAATCAATAAAAAATCATTACACATACTACCATGTATTTGACACACCCGCATATAAGAGTATACTCTTTTGTTTATTGTTAAAGTCTGTGGTCAAATTGAGAATTATGTATTAATACGTGAAGCAAAAACTTTGTATCACTTTTTAAGAAAAATCAATAATAACCATGGTCAAAGTTCGACCACTCGGCGAACTCTAGTATGTATAAATATTTAATCTAGGTCATCTGTGTATTCGTCCAAATACGTTTAGTCTCCACCTGGGCAGGACGTGTGTAATATGTATAGTCTAAGTGAGAGAGGCTATAGCAGTCGAAATCGACTAGGAGAATATTTTTATCATTAAACTTTGTAACGAAGTATAGAACGGAAGGCTGATATGTATATTTCAGTTTCTTCAGCCGATGGAAATGACTTATGCATGTACATTTTGTTAGCACTCAAATGTAAATAACTTCCCTAAACGACACACTGAGTTAGAAATGCTCACTAAAATTTTAAATCTACAAAGCATTTGAAATAAAGCTATGATATATTAATCTATTAGCTTTATAACTTTTATCCAAGAAAGCTTTCAACGAATCGAAATGAAAATTATATTAGAGACAGTATTATATAACTAAGTAGTAACAAATATGATATTGTCGCATAGAAATCTTACAATCTCCTATGAAGGTCTTAAGTGTAGTAGTTAAGATTTTCAGAACGTAGCTCTTTGTCAAATAATTTGACAGAATATTTTACCGCAAAGTGGCAAATTAAACAAAATGAATATAAAAAAATGTTTATACTTAAATAAATTTACACTATCATATACACTCAAGAATTTATTCCGTAGTTTATAGTGGATATATTTTTATATTATTTTTTTGTTATTATATGTAGAGGGTGATTACAGAATCACCCTCTAGATACCTAATTCATAAAAAAAAGCCGTGAATATCTGTCCACTATAGGAGAGACTCGTATAACATAAACACGAAAAAAATATATTGCTGGTTTGAGTACTCCTCTTCCTTGAAATCGGTCAATAATAAAGAACATAATAATAAACTTATACATTATATACGTTTTCTATCTTCTGTCAGTTAGTTTATCATTATTAATTAGTAAACAACATATATTTCATTTCTGAATAGAAATAATTACCGCATCCATTATCATTTTCTAACATCAATGTGTAAGTTAAACCTCGTCTTCTAGTTAATTAATAATATTGGAACGATTGTTTCTGGCGTTAGCTTACCATCTGTCCTTTTCAAACATGTACAATGAACATATCTTTTCTCTCTTTCTCGTTTAGGGGAAATATTTAATTAATATTGCATCAAATTAGGTACAATATATAGGCACTTCGCATCACTTCACATCTTTTGTTTTCGAGCTGTAAAATCATTTGTTTACTTCCTTCCTGATGCGTTCCCTGAGTGTCAGAGAGACAAAAATTCTAAAAACTATAGATTCGGCCTCTGTATCAATAACTAGTGACTCACCCTCGCTCGCTTGAGTTCGTCCCTAGATTGATTCCCCATACAAATTTCATTTTCCATTTTCACCCCCTTAAGGGAGAGTCTCAAACTATCTTCTTACCAAATTTATCTAAATCTGTTTAGTAGATCCAGAGATTACCCCCTACAACCTCTATATGACTAATGGCTATTTCAATAAGATTTTCCAAAAAATATTTCATGTACAGATTCGACTCAGAATTTTATTATATGTATAGATGTCAAATATTCGTTTTAATCTAAGAAAGAAAAATATTATATTACTCGTATAATTATGTAATCTTTTTTATTATAAACTATAATGAAATTAAAAAGCCGTAGAACATTTTATCTTTTATGTATTGCTTTAAATGTAGTACAAAGGTGTGATACCTTTTTTAAAACTAATTGACTATACCTCTATCAGGCACTCTATATACACACATACGTTATACTGTTACTGCATCAACTGACATAACCTGACTTAATCTTAACACCTCCAGGTGAATTTCTAAGAAATTAATTAAATTTCTAAGAAATCTATTGTTAACTGTAACGCTGGCGTGTCCACGGTCGTGGAGGGATTAATAAGTAACAGACTACATTTTTGTTAACAAACTTCTTCTAAGTAACTTTTTATAAGTACCTTTTTATGATTCTCAACGGAACATAACTTATGTTAGTATGAGAGAGGTACGAAAACAATACCAGCAAACACGTTTTTAATATTAAAAAGGAAGTGAGGATCCACAGTAGAAGCACAAGATATAAAACAAGCTATTAAATAAACAAGTACGAATAATGAGTAAAGTTTGCAGATAAGAGTGGCCATCAAAACACCAATATCGTTGAAGCCGTTTGTTTCAACCTGCCAATTTTAATGAGATCGAGATACCATCACGATATTTGCGAAAAGTTAGATTAAATAAGTTATTTTTCTTCAATTTCTAAAGACCTCATTAAAAAGTTTATAACAAAAACCAAAGAGCTAGCCGATTCTTATCACATTGTGATAGCATCCAAAGTATTGACTATTGTCCTGTAATATTAAACTAGGGCTTGCGTGTGACTTCTTAAGGACTTGTATTAAAATATTCTAGAAGAAATACTAGAACTCCATTCTTTTTGTAAGACCTAATGAAGAGACAATAAATATAAATAAATATATTTTGACATTAACACACAGCACCATCTAGTGCTATGGTAAGCTACGAGACTTGTGTTATGGATACCAGATAGTTGATACACTACACATATATAACTTTAAATATATTATACATATTATAAATATAAACACTCATGACTAGAGTATACACATTCGTGTTCATCGCACAAATGAATGCCCCTAGCGGGACTCAAACCAGCGACTACTGGCACAGCAAGTAGGGTCACTACAAACTGAGCCAAACGTGTCGACAAATACACTGTACACTATATAGTAATCTCAAGCAGTATCATTCACCTTAAACGATTACACTTCTTAATATTTATTAGCCAGTAGCAAAGAACAAAAGTTATAGTTTTAAAAAATAAAAACTTTAAAAAATAAATAAAATCCGATATCAAAAAAAAAACATTTAAAAATAAAAATGTAACTAATTGGTAGTTTTTATTTACTATAGATACCTAATCAGATATTTTCGAAGTCGGTGGGTGTGCTTTGATTTGTATCGTCTGACTGATTTTTTTTATTTTTAAATTTTCATTTTTCTATTTTTAGTGTAGACATACTAGTAACAAATTAAGAAGAAAATATTTTAAAAAGTCAGTAGGTGAAAAATCAATTATCTTCTATTTTCTATAGAAAATAAAGGGGTAGAGTTTTTTTTTTAATTTAAATGAGACGAACTTTGAGGTATATATACCATAGCCAATAAAAAGTTATGCGTGGTGAAACATAAATCAAATATACGTGTCGAATTGAGAACCTACTCCTTTTTTTCGTCGGTTACAAAACTAAAAAAATACGCTTTTTTTCAACTCAAACTTAGGAATAATATAGACAGAGTATCATAGAACCAAACATGAAACCAAACAATCATTTTTTATTATAATATATATTGCTTTAAAATAATTAAAGAGAATTAATGCTTGAAAAATATAAAATAATTAAATAGCGTGCTCCAACTATCTGTTAGTTGAGAATAAATTTAAAGATTCATTTCAAAAATTATAAATTTGAAGACACTATGTTCTTGTTGTTTAAACTGCAAGGGCAAGCATTTTATTATAAAACATATTTTCATACAAGGAAACCCCTCTTTTAAAGCAAAGACCGTGTCCATAAGTTTAAAATTCAAAGTTCATTGATCAACTAACGTCATAAATTGAACTTTCCTTACTTTTATAGTACCATTTATCACTAAGAACTTAACATTCTTTATAACTAAAGTTAAAGTACGAGGTCTTGCGACTATCAAAATAGAGTTATCGCCCAATAAAGTTGGTAATCTCTGGATGAAATGGCTTATAAGATTTGCTCTTACATTCAAGCTACAGGTGGTACTAAAGTACTGCAATTTTTACATATAAATTGTAATGGACGAGTATAATGCATTAAGATCCTGTCACAGCCTTCTTTCTATAACAGAAATTTCGGATTCGATTTCCAACTAGCATAAATGTTTTGACCAAAAATGTCTTCCTTGTCTAGTTAACATGAAGTTAGATGTTATAAGCTATCACCCAGCACTTGTATTTTGACTGCAGACTTCAATCCCAAACACAAGTCGTAGATTGCCAGATAAATATTACAGAATTAGACATTTGAGGTTAAATTCAATTTTGATGCGAATTCGTACGATACAATTTTTGAGAAAATAGGAGTTTTAGTAAAATTGGTCTATCAAAATTATATCAATCAAAATTATGTCAAAACACTGTAGTTTTTTTTTTTAAATTCCTCTTAAATATTAAGTATTTTATCTACTTTCTGTATATAAATTGATATGTAGGTGTCATTTATGAGAGTAACTCAAAAAAACGGTGTTCGTGGGCTCCATTTTGCAAAACTATGTACGTCCAATGGCAGAATACTCAGCAAACTTTCGTATTATGGTACCAAGAATAATAAAATAAAACACATTTTATTTCCCAAATTTATTAAAGCGCTTAACTATCTTCCTCAGCAGTTGGCAAAGTGAAGCGTGAAGTATGCGTGTCTTTTTCCACGGGCTCTTCCACGCTTGCAATACGATAGGCCATGAGAGCCGCGCCATAGTTTCCCATACCCGTGTCACAGAACACTATCTATATATAAAGTAAAGAAAAATTCAGTCAATTGTGAACTGGACTTACGTTTTAAGTCTCGTACTAGTACATAATCATATATTAGAGAGATAGATAAATATTTTTTAATTTATTGCAAACAAAAGAACAATACAGAAGATGAAAAGGAAAAGAAAGATAACAAAAAATAGCCAAGTGCGTGTCGGGCCACGCGCAATATAGGGTTCCGTAGTTCCCATCCCTCACCCATAGGCTCCGTACGGTCTAGTATTACCAAGCACCACGCGCCCCCCACTCCAATGCGTTATTCGAGCGTAAACATTATTATTAATTTAGGTATTATTATTATTAAGGATGTTATGATTTAATTTTTTAATATTTTTACATAGTTCATAAACTTATACAAGTAATTTTCAATAGTATTTGTACGAAGTGATTTTTTTACATATCAAACTAACCAACTATTTAGCTGGAAGGACGGGGAGGGGGTGGGGGTATCACTTGACTCTAACAAAAACTTGCAATTTAAAGCTTAATACTCCACAAACGGATTTCTTAATGAAATATTGTTTTCATAAACGCACAATAAAAAACGTTTCGTGTTAAAACGGCTGGTCGGACTTGGATGAAATTTATTAGACAGACTATGAGTACTATTATGCATGCAACCCATCCGAGCGAAGCAAAGTTAAGTCGCTAGTATATTATGTAACACGTCATATTATGTAAGTAACAAAAAATTTGCAGCCGTCATATAAATCAAATCAAAACATACTTTATTCATATAGAATTTTTCAAGCACTTTTGAATTGTCACTTTTTACATTTTCAAAATTTAAATTAAATGTCAGTATGTCCATTCCAGTCCATGAGGAATCTACCACAGGCTCGGAAGGCAGTATAAACAGTTAGCCGCTGTGGCCAAAGTCACGACCGTGGTTACTAAATGCGCGGGCGGGTCAGACATAAGTCCGACTCATATTTGATTACTTTTTACTGAATCTTTAGCTTTAAAATTTAAACCGTGATTGACGCTTAGTTTATGTTTTAGCAATAAGCAATAACCAAGAATATCCATTTTTGTATAACCTTGTTAATTTTACTTTTCGCTATTTTATTTAAAAATATACATACTTAAATAGCTGTTTAAAGGACATAATACTACTTACTAATAATATAAACACAGATAAACCCATACACAATATTTAGTATTCAAAAGTGAAAACTAAATAAATATATATGTTGGGACATTAACACGCAGCACCATCTAGTTCCATAGTAAGCTACGAGGCCTGTGTTATGGATACCAGATAATTGATACACTGCATATATATATATATATATATATATATATATATATATATATATATATATATATATATATATATATATATATATATATATATAATATAACTTTAAATACATGCAATATAAATATTATAAATACTTTTCCAAGAACTTACCTCATCATCAATAAGATATCTCACATAGTACAGCTCGTTATATTTCTCAAAGCCCAATTCCTCTGTAATTTGTTGACCTCGACTCGTTGTGAAAATACCCGTAACGGCCGGTACGTTAGCGCTCTCGCTTAATGCTATTGCGGCTTTTAACATTTCTTTGGCAATACCTAACAAAAGTTAAGGATAAATCATATATCTTGCTTTTTGATAGTCTAAAAGGATTTCAAAAAAAAGGCAACCTAATAAGGGACTCCATTAATCTAAGTTGTGCAATATACTCATGGGAACTCAAAGTATTAGATTCATACAATGATTATTTAATACTATTCAAAAATCATTTAGTTAGTACCCATTTCTGCTAGAAAATAAAACAAACTAAGCCAACCAACTCGATTTTTATTAGTAATATTATTTAAAGTATTAATTATATTTAGCATAAATCAAAATAAAAGAAATAGTATTATAATACTCATAAAGCAAGTTGTACTTTAAAATATTTAGTAATCGTGTTATTTATTTACATATTTCTATTATATATTTATTAAAAAAAATACTTAGTGTTTACATTGTCATAGGAAGAAAACTGCTTTTTAGAGTGAGTTCCTTAAGATATGGTTACTTAGTTATAATATCTTATGAGATTTTCAAAGTATACTGAGGGCCAAAGTTAAACCAGACGGAGATCGAACCCACTATCTCCATCACAGTTAATTTTCATAAGACTAAAAGTTAACATTATATAAAAAATAACATTTTACCCCTATGCCGATATCTAGGTTTCAACGCCAATACGTAAATCTTGAAGAACTTCTTCACACCGAGCTTCTCATACAAATCTATAGGTTTCTCAATTGCCTTATAAAATGTCATCACTGTAGTGTATTGGGCATTATACGTAATCTTCACACGACTAAATGTTCTGGAGAAGGCATCTAAAAGATATTACTTGTATTAACTTTTTAATTTTTTTAGTTTTCCTTGTCCTTAAACCTTGTTGTTTTTTTAAAAAAACCTACGTTACTTTTGCACAATGTAGCTCTCCAATGGTGAAAGAATTACCTATTAAAATCAATTCAGTAGGTCCAGAGATTGTGGATTACAAACAAACAAACTTTTTCTCTTCATAATATCGATATACGTATATTTCTGATTTAACTTGAAATCCATGTTAGAAATTTAATCCCTCCACGACCGCGGACACGCCGGCGTGTCAGTTACCAATAGATTTCTAAGAATTTTAATTAATTTCTTAGAAATTTACCTAGAGGTGTTAAGTAGAGTGTTTAATAAAACGGCACTAGCTAATAATACCCAGATATAATATATTTGAACTCAATGAAAATTTTGAGAAGTTTACTAGCAGCAGCTATTGAGCTATTACTATTAAGAAGTTTCACCCTCCATATTCTGACTCCATCAGGCCAATTCAATAGTTCTAAATTATTGCATTACTTGCCTGTTCCGTAATATTCAATCGTATGCACTTACAACCCTCTAAATTTATATGTTAAATATAAGTGAAGTTAATTCAAAAGGGCTTAAAACATATAATTTTTTTTCCTGACTTTGCTTTGGGGTTGCTTATAGCCTATGTGTTATTCCAGCTTACAGTCTATTTGTGTACAAAATTTCACCCAAATTGGTACAGATGTTTCAGAGGGAAGGAGCAACAAACAAACAAACATACATACATACAAACTTTCGCATATAAATATAATAGTAGTCCAAAGTCCAATTTAAACAGTTTTTTTTTGTTGGGACGTTATCTGTTAACACACAGCACCATCTAGTTCCATGGTAAGCTACGAGGCTATATATTATAAATATAAACACCCATGACTGGAGTACAAACATTCGTGCTCATCACACAAATGAAAGTCCCCAGCGGGACTCGTACCCGCGACCGCTGGCACAGCAAGTAGGGTACCACTACAAACTGAGCTAAACGTATCGTCAAGTATGGAGACTGCTTGTTGGGCACTATATATTCACTACATATATTCAGGCTTACATAATCTTCTTCGAATGGCTAAAACCGTAACAATATCATGACTTACACTCCTACCTTTCTCTTTGGCTACTTATTCTAACAACTTCCCCTATACAGATCTACCCCGATGGAATACTTCGAAACCAATTTATGTTCAAACTGTGGGACATAAGTTAAAGATGAAAGCGTTAAGAAAAATATTAATCTTAATAATATATCTGTCATCATAATAACATAATATAGTATTTCTTTATTTCTTTGAACGTAACGCGATAATCTCTGGGAATCCCCTTTTAAAAAATCTCGTTGCATTGAACAGCCAGCTTCTTACATTTATTTATTGAGGATGAACATGTAAATGTTTATTTTTCATTTTTGAAATCGAACGTTAAGTATTAATTCTGTTAACATTTAACATTACGGACCATTCCCTTGCGTGTCTTCACCATTATACGTGACATTGAAGAATTAATCTGTGCTCAACTGGCACGCTTTGAAGCCAATTACAAGAAAACTGAATTGAATTGAACATATAACATCGAAATCAATTAAGTAATTTATTACATTTACATAAATCTTATAACGCCTGTAACTATTTCCGTGACATAATAAGTAGCTTAACCTTATAATATAACTATCACCCTCGCTTCGATCAGGTTCACCTCTAGAAAAACAAAAACAAATCTATCCCGCGGGAACTGTACATTTTTCCGGGATAAGAGGAAAAAGGAAACATTTATTGGTTTTTCTCACAAACCTTCACGCAGTAACGGAGAACTTTTTGCATAGAGATAATTTATAATGCGTAGATTTAGAGGATAATACTTAACTACGTTCCCATGAGATGGGATACAAATAAAATAGTATAAGAGTCGCGCCTGAGCGTTTAAAAAAATTCATTTCAAAACTTGGGGCAAAAGCTAAATCCTAAAGCTGAATTCGAATTTCTTTTACGGATGCAGTAAAAATTTAGGCTCAAAGCAGTCGAGGAGCCCGCGCCTAATGTTACGATACGTCGAGTATAAGAATCGATACAAATGATACGCAAATAGATTCTGAATAGTGATGGTTTTCCATATAAATTGATATTGGTGCTATTCGGGCAAGTATAAAAAAAAGAAATAACTTGTTTCAACTAAAATGAATTTTACATTAAGTGATCTGTTATATGAATTAGAAAATGATTTATTGTAGACATCAAATGTCTGAAACGAACTTGTACGAAGACAACAGCGTTATTTTTACAAATATTGATATACTAGCATTGCCCGCGGCTCCGCCCGCATTCATATGACCAAAAACCAAATTCTTAGGTTTTACATAGTAGTATACTCTTACAATGCAGTTTTTGTATTTTTTCTCAGAAATGAGATATTTTCCCGCGGTAAAAGGTATCCTATATGTTGACCCGGATAACCAGCTATCACCATACCAAATTTCATCAAAATCCCTCCAGTGGTTTTTTGTGATGTGGTAACAGACAGACAGACAGACGGACGGACGGACAGAATTTTTAGGTAACTAATAGACCGACAGACAGACAGACAAAAATTCTAAAAACTATAGATTCGGCCTCTGTGCCGATAATAATGTTTATTTCAATAAGATTTTCCAAAAAATATTTAATGTACAGATTCGGCTTCTTACAATTTTATTATATGTATATTGTATTGATTTTAGTTGTGGTTATACTCGTACATATTTAAAAGTTTATTTATTAATTTAATATTCTCATTATTTGGTAATGCCACAATTTCGCCTTATTTTTTGAGTCGGATCGGATCGAAAGTTCCATAACTACTACACGGTATATTTTTCAATAAAATTGACCTTATATTGAGTTTATTACAATTCTATTATTAATGGTTCTTAAACGGAGCCAGTTGAGCCTATTTTACTTCGCTAAAACCACGTAGATTGAAGACGATACCATGGCATCCTAAGAGAACTCTAACGCGAGTCCCAGTCATGATCCGTGATCAGAAAACCTGGACATTAGATGTTTAGGCAAACAGAAAGATTGATGGATACAAGTTTAAACGTTTGTTTAGGCTTTGATGTCATGCAAATCTATACCTACATATAATAAAAATCTGAGTCGAATCTGTACATTAAATATATTTTTTTAAATCTTATTGAAATAGTCATTATTATCGATACAGAGACCGAATCTATAGTTTTTAGAAATTTGCCTGTCTGTCTGCCTGGGAACGCATCACGAGAAAACCACTGGATAAATTTTGATGAAATTTGGTATGATGATAGCTCGTTATCCGGGTCAACTTATAGGATACTTTTTAGTGCGGACAAATATCTCATATCTGAGAAATCTATACTAAACGTTAAAACGTAGGGACGAACCCGAGCGGAACGAGGGTGAGTCGCTAGTAATTATATAAGCTCAATATAGCGTAGCTATTTTGGAATGTCAGACACAATTCATTCTTATTTATGAGTATGGATAGATATTTACGTACTTTTCTCCTGAATTCTCATTATTAGGACGCCGACAAGTTTATCATCGCCTTCTTTCACGGCGGCTATAGACATTTTATCTTTCATCCAAATTCTTGCGTTGTGAACAAACTCGTCTGTACCCTCTTTGCTTTCTGATATTTTGACTGATCGGTACGTTATCTAAAAAAATAGGAATTATAATTAAATTTTTACGAAAAAGATACGATCTTAATTTTTCAATACACACGTGCACGCACGCTACGCGTGTATCCCTTGCGGTGTAGGTATAGATAACAAAGTATCAAGGGCAACTATCTCAATATTTTTTTACGTTTTAAATAACTATAATATTACAGATGGAATATTTCTTGAAATTTCTTGGAATATTCACAATAGAGCAAAATATAACATACAAATAAATATACACAGTGATAAAGCCAAAATACATAACCAACTAGTGACTCACACTCACTTCGCTTCGGGTTTTTCCCTAGTAAAAAGTAACCTATGTGCTATTCTAGACTACAATAACCTATCTCTGTGCCAAATTTCATCCAAATCCGTTCAGCCATTCTGACGTGAAAGGGTAACAAACATCCATCCATATAACCAAACTTTCACATTTATAATACAAGTATGGACGTCTTTTATAAATGTTTAGTCTTCGCATTCATTGAATATGTGATTTTAACGTAATTATAATACAACTTTACACATTTAGTGTACATATAAAGAACAAACGTAAAAGAGATAGATAATGAGTCATATCATACAAAAAGACAAAATTTTAACATTTCTGTGCTACCCTAACATATTCTAGAAAAATAAGGTATCATAATTTAAAAATATATATTGTTATATAAAAATAATATATTATTAAATATACCTACATATAATACCAATTATTATTTGTTATCGTGAGTACTAGTAGTACCTAAAGTACAGGTTGTTGGTTCCCTGTACAAACCTTAAATCCCTATTTCACCCTCTTCAAGTATTATATTCGCGACAAAAAGTATTAAAGAAGCTTATATCTTTCTCCAAGATCCCATCTATCTCTATACCAAAATTCATCATAATTTGTTCAATGGTTCAGGCGTAAAATCGTAACAGACAGACACACAAACAGACAGAGTTACTTTCGCATTTATAATATTAGTTTGGATATATTTTATGTTTGTAGGAGACGGTCTGATACAAACTTGGCAGAGACCAATTGAAAGAATTTCTTTTTTCACCCGTCTTGCCATATTACCATAGGTTTTTCTAACAAATACTTACGAGTATATGGATTTGTAATCTATTCAACTAAATATTTGCAAACGATACTCTGAGTGCTTTTGTAGAAATGTAACGTGAAATTGAATTTTCTTTTTTTACTACACCCTCCTTAAATAAATACATTTGCATTTTTTTTTTCTCTACTGTGTTTGGAATTTTTAGAAATCTATCTTTACATACATATAAAAAAATTATAGGCCTCTATTTAAGACGTATTCGAAGGACGTCAAGCCTCTAACATCCATTTTAAAACTATTAAAAAAAAATTCTACCTATTGACTGACCAATCTCACCGACATAATATGTAAATGTAAAGGACAAACAATGAAAGATAAGACGCAGGACCGACCTTAGCCCCACGGGAGGATCGAACCCCAGGACCTTAGGATTTACTCCTACTCTAGATACTATTGTAAGAAAATAGACTAATACTCGGAACTTTAATAAAAAATTCTGCAGAATGCAATTTTGGTAAAGTGACCTCGTTTTATATTCTGATAAAGTGTACATCTTACATATTGCTTTAATATAATATATATGTATGTTTTGATGACCGTATTTACATTTTTGATATTATCTTTTCTGTCTACCACTACAGATCTCAATGTAACGTCTATACATATAATAAATTTGTAACTAAGCCGAATCTGTACATTAAATATTTTATGGAATATCTAATTGAAGTAGACATTATGATCGATACAGAGTCCGAATCTATAGTTTTTAGAATTTTTGTCTGTCTGTCTGTCTGTCTGTTACCGGATCACGAGAAAACCACTGGACAGATTTTGATGAAATTTGGTATGATGTTAGCTGGATATCCGGGTCAACATATAGGATACTTTTTACCGCGGGAAAATATCACGTTTCTGAGAAAAATACAAAAACTGCATTGTAAGAGTATACTAATATGTAAAACCTAAGAATTTGGTTTTTAGTCATCTGAACGCGGGCGGAGCCGCGGGCAATGCTAGTTACACTATAAAAATAATTATTAAAGCACAATTAGTGGTTGTTGATACCACAATCACAGGCGATGACTAGTGATTAAGGTAATGAACTCAAATCCAAATCAATCTTAATAAGCCCACAGCACAGTAATCATTTCGGTAATCATTTTAGTAATTAAGAAGTTTTGGGAACTCGATCATTTCCGTAATACGTAGGTACTTTAGAATTACGCAAAAGGCTGTTTGGTGAAGTTGGATTTCGCGTTCAATTAATCAAAGCGTGTATCATCAATTATATTGCTATTGAGATATTATTAGCTTTGGCTACTGAAATTAATTTGTTCAAATGTCACTAATGACAAACTTAATTTTAAGTTGCTATATGTAAAATACTAGCGACTCACCCTCGCTTCGCTCAGAACTAACTCGTAACTATCCCACAGGAACCGTACATTTTTCCAGGATAAAAAGTAATGCATGTGCTATTCTAGACTATAATCTATCTCTGTGCCAAATTTCATCCAGATCCGTTCAACGGTTCTGGCGTGAAAGAGTAACAAACATCCAAACATCTAAACTTTCGCATTTATAATATTTATAACGGGATATTTATATTGTATAATACCTTAATATATGGAGATCTAACAAGCTAAGGATATCAAAATAGGTTTATTTACTATGGGTTATGTGTCTAAGAGGTACTTTCTACTAAAAAGATATCGTAGGTTTTGCGAATAGAGGTGATAAAAGTCAAAGTATGTCTAAGCTTTATAGTTTTGGATCCCTGATTATACCCTTTCCCTTGCTATCTCTATCAAGATCAAGTTATACCCTTTGTTTGTCTTAATCAAAACTTTGCTTTTGACAAAAAAATGAAAACAAAGAAAAAAATATATATAAAAAAATAATTTTAAAAACATACTTGTGTAATAAATGAGTTTAATTTAATTTAAATCTTATTTTTTTCTTTTTTTAGGTACTTACATTGTCATCTAAGCTAAAAAGCCAAATTTCAGCTCAAACGGTTGAGGATAACTGCTTTAAAATTCAGTTGCAAGATTTGACACGAACAAACATTCATACAAGCTTTGCAAGTTAAATAAAAGCTTGTAATAAACGTATTTATAAGTAACGCGGGAGCGAATAGACTGACAGAAAAGCGTAATCACTTAAGGGTCTCGCCACGACACTTATGCATACAGTAGTAAAGTAGGGTGAAGTTTCAATACAAGTAAGATATATACTTATAAACTCTTTTTGCTTAAATATTATTTACGTATGAAAACTAGGGCTACGAGACAAATATAAACTTTTTTTTAATTTTTAAGCAATGATCACTGGATTTTCAAAAGGTAAGCCGATGAAACTTAATCCATATGGACCCTTTTCCATTATACGAAACCCTAAAAGTAACAAAACAACTATTTAAAACTAAAGTAGTCACCAAAATCTGTTGAATACATCATACGAGTAATTCATTAGTGCTGGCTAAAACTAATAGCTTTATTAATTGGTTCATTTGATCAGGTAATACTTTAATAGTTTTAAACGTAATTTTAACCCAGGTTTAATTAAATCGCTGTTATAAAACTATTGTTTCAGTTAACACGTTTAATACAAATAATATAATATTATGATAATACTAGCGACTCACCCTCGCTTCGCTCGGGTTCGTCCCTAGCTTGATTCCCAACACAAACATTTATCCCCATTTTCACCCCCTTAAGGGATGATTTCCGGGATGAAAAGTATCTTATATCCTTGCCTTTCCAGGGTCTCAAACTATCTTACCAAATTTAACCAAAATCGGTTCAGTAGATCCAGAGATTACCCCCTACAACGTCGCAAACTCACAAACTTTACCTCTTTATAATATTAGTATAGATTGGTAATTTAGTGAAATAATAATTTTTATAAAAGCCAAAACTCGTCTACGTTTAGTAATTAATTATTCTGTAACTTATACGTTGCTGGATAGCTGAATATACTAAAACACTAGGCGTTTTACTGTTTCGGTAGCGTTCGACTCTAGGCACCGAATCTAGTACATAGAAGACTATGTGTTACTCCACAGTCTATCTGTGTACTTAATGTTATCGAACAACCGTTTTTAACCGGCTTCAAATTCGGATTCGGATGTTCATTTTATCTTATTCAAGATCGGGCATAATTCTTTTTTTGTTTGAGAGAGCTTTATTTCGAAATGGTCGATTTAAATTTGATAAAGAATCCACCTCTAAATGTAGAAAATAAGGAATGATTGATTTTACACCTACTGAAGTTTTAAAATACTTTCTTCTTATTTTGCTACTACTATTCTACACTAAAAATGGAAAAATAAAATTAAAAAAATAAACCCGAATAAAAAAATAAGTGATTTGTGGTTTTCATTTACCATAATATATAGATAGTAGTCCAGTTAAATAAGGTCTGAAATCAAAATTTGAACGTCAACTTTGCATTTTTGATATAATGTAGTTTTAATGATACAAAAACAACGTGTAAAGGTTTTCGTGTCATTAACCCCCGCAAGGGCAAGGGTTGAAAAAATTTTTTCTAAAAAAATTTCGCAATTATTCGAAAACGGTAAAAATTAGACAAAAAAAATAATAAAAATATGTAGAGCTTAAAATTGTACAGAAAAAACAATCATTACTTTTTTTCCTCCGGTCAAAATGAACAGCAAAATGATGCAGCGGTCGCGGTTCCAGTCTCACTAGGGGCGTTCATTTGTCTGATGAACACTAATGTTTATACTCCAGTCATGGGTGTTCATATTTATAATATATATGTATTTAAAGTTATATATGTGTACAGTATCCACTATCTAGTATCCATAACACAAGCCTCGTAGCTTATAATGGAACTAGATGGTGCTGTGTTAATGTCCCAACATATTTATTTTAATGTAACTTCGATTGGTTCATATACCCGATTTTTCTATAATTCGAAACAAGCAAAATTAAGGGTTTTTAGCCAGTCTCATAATGATACAATAAGGCGGGAAAAGCAACCCCATTAAAGTTTGCAATATGTTTCTTGGGATTACAACTTTCCTCTTTAACAAGTACTCTTTCAACTAAATGAGAGCATCCACGAATAATGAACACTGAAATGATCTCATAGACTAAGTACTTAAGTACTTTATGTAATATTCTCTAGGCTTTCACCAAGTTGTCTTGAAATTTAGATTATTATACAATAGGGCTCAACTTTTGCTATGTTTACTTATAATAAAGTTTTTAATATAATTGTATGTGTGTGTGTCATAGCTTCATGATGATTTTAGCTAAATCATTAATACATAGCTTATCATAATGTCTGAACAGTTAACTCGAAAGAGTATACCTTTTATAAATTATGTACAATAGTTGTTTAGTTTTTAATATAATATAATCTATACATACAATAAAATTCTGAGTGGAATCTGTACATTAAATATTTTTTGGAAAATCTTATTTAAATCACTATTATCGATACAGAGGCCGAATCTATAGTTCTTAGAATTTTTGTCTGTCTGTCTGTGACCGCATCACAAGAACCACTGGACAGATTTTGATGAAATTTGGTATGATGATAGCTGGTTGTCCGGGTCAATATATAGGATACCTTTTTACCGCGGGAAAATATCTCATTTCTGAGAAAAAATGCAAAAACTGCAATGTGAAAGAATATTATAAAATGTAAAACCTAAGCATTTGTTTTTTGATTATCTGAAGACAGGCGGAGCCGCGGGAAATGCTAGTCAATATATAAAATTGAGAAGTTTGTTTCTTTTTAGTTGATAACATGTTAATCTCTGGGACTACCAGTCTCATTAGATTTTTTTATTGTATAGTATATTTATTAGGGAAGGTACAAACTTCTTTAATAACGCTAAGATCCTAAGAAGCGGAGCCTCATGCTAACGCTATCTATCTACACTAATATTATAAAGAGGTAAAGTAAATTTGTGAGTTTTTTTGTAGGAAGTAATCTCTGGAACTACTGAACCGATTTAGGTGAAATTTAGTAAGAATATAGTTTGAGACCCTGGTAAGGACATAGGATAGTTTTATCCGAGAAATCATCCCTTAAGGGGTTGAAATGGGGATCAAAGTTCAATCAACCCGAGCGAAGCGAAGGTGAGTCGCTAGTCTGATTATAAAACAATATATGTATTATTTTTTTTTTATTCTTAAGATTCTACGAATTTTTCATATGCATAAATAGAGTCATAATATATTCATTCTTCTACATAAAACAGTTTTAAATGACTTTTTGACTGAACATTTCAAAATTCTTAGGTAGTTAAAGTTGTGTTAGTATCGACTAACACAACTTTAAACTAACCTAAGAATTTTGAGAATGTTTGCCTGAATACCATATGTTATTCATATGATCAAACGTAAACAGTCCTCAATTTCCACCTTGATATTGCACCAAAAATTTACTTACAAAGGAATCGATTACCTAAAAGCCTAACCACAACTTTAATCTAGGCCAAACTAACACGAACCACTTTCAAAGTTTGTTAACAAATTACAGGTGAAAGTAATTAGGTGAGAATGAAAGACTTAAAACGCTTAATAGAACGAGTACTTTCGTAGCCATCTTGGAAATTTTTAACTTTTTAGTTTTTATATGTTACAGAGAAGATAGTTTGTGAATAACTAGTTTTAGACCGCGGCTCCACTTGCGGAGTATGATATAAAATTTGGTAATTTAGTGTTAACCCAGAATATAAGTCGTTTTTGTTGGGTTGAAAACGATAGGTTGCTTGCTGGGTGCTTACATTAAAACTAGCGACTCACCCTCGCTTCACTCGGGTCCTTAGGTTGATTCCCCATACAAACTTTCATCCCCATTTTCACCCCCATAAAGGATGAAATCGGAATAAAAAGTATCATATCTCCTTCCCAGGATCTTAAACTATCTTCTTACCAAATTTCATCTAAATCGGTTCTGTATATTGAGAGATTACCCTTTACAGCATCACAAACTCACAAATCACAAACTCACAACCATTATCTCTTTATAATATTAGTATAGATAGCTTTGCAATTTGTAAAAACCAATGTAATAAAACAAATAAACAAAAAAAAAATGCTGAATATATTAAAATGAGCGGCAATATCCCAAATATATAAAGTGTAAAAAAAATATTAATAATTTATTTATTCAACATTCACTTTATGTAAAGCAGTATTTTAATTGTGACCAAAAATTTTATATTTAGTAAACATTTACTTTTATTATAAAGCTCGTTGAATCTCTCTACAAATTAGATTATAGACTAATAAATAAAATTAGCTGCTAAAAATTAAAATGAAACCAAATATTTCTACTTTGAAAATTTAATTAATAAAAATGATTTTTTTATTGTATTTTAAATATAAAGATCTCATATTATCGTCTTGCGCTATAACGTCACATGTTCTATTCCTGCTTGAAGCAATTACTTAAACAAGAGCAAAACATAATAGCACCTACCAATACATCAGTTCGCAACGCAATATACTCGTAAATCCTAAAAACATAAAGTAAGACCTTTATTCAAGCTCAGAAGAAAAAACGTATTCAGCCCATTTTCACGCCCGAATGCTGGCCACGGGCCTCCTTTCAATACGACGGGGACAGGCTATAGTCCACCACGCTGGCCAAGTGCGGGTTGGCGGACTTCATATGTCTTTTGAAAGTTTGCTAGAATCTCTCAGACATGCAGGTTTCCTCAAGATGTTTTACTTCACCGTTAAGACTAGTGGTAATCACGTTGGAAGTGATTCGCACATGAAAATATCAGAGGTGCGAGACCCCGGGATTTGTACTCGCTTCGGTTTGTTTCCCAAGCGATAGAAAAATACGTGATATTATTAAAAAAATTGGTACTCATGTTCCTTACACTAAAATTTCTGAACAGATTTGCAGGAAATTCAGTACACAGATAGACAACGAAGTTGACCTGGAGTAACACACAGGCTACTGTTAGGTACATAGGGATGCGACCGAACGAAATAACTGTAAGTCGCTAGCGTCCAAAATATAATTAATAATAATAGTTAATAAATATGTTGGGACATTAACACAACACCCTCTAGTTCCATGGTAAACTAGGAGACTTGCGCTATGGATACTAGATAGTTGATACACCACACATATATAGCTTTAAATACATACATATTTCAAATATAAACACCCATCACTAGTGATATAAAAAAAGTGGTATAAACATTCGTGCTCATCACACAAATGAATGCCCCCAGCGGGACTCGAACCCGCGACCGCTGGCACAGCAAGTACTACAAACAAGCACTACAAACTGAGCCAAACGTGTCGTCAATACCCGTAAAATCTCTAAATTAATATGCTAATATGGTGCCACAGCGGCATGCTATTAACTAATTAAATAATTAATAATTACCAGCAACGTTTGAATTGATGCAGTATAGAAAATCGGTTCGATTTTTTATTTATTCATAAAACGTCCACGCTTAACATGTAAATCAATGTGTCATAATGTCAACTGAGCGAGTTAAATCCGTATTGAGAGAACCCTTTATTCAATAATAAAAGAGGGTATAACAATAGGTTTAAATGGAAACGCATTTTTTATTGAACGATGTGCCTAAATTAATTTAATTAGCAGTCCGGAAAGGCTTTGAATGGCAAAGCTATATTCATATTTAAGAGGAGTTTTAGAATTTTTTTTTAAGATTCTTTGAATATTTGAGGAATATTAAGCGTTTTGGGTAGATTGAATGAATTACGAAAGCATGGTTAAAAAAGATATTATGATAGAAATGGATGGTGCAGAAGACGAAAAATTTTTGAAGACCAAGTTAACCTGATACGAGATTAAAGGTGGTAAAAGGTCAGTGGATAACTCGAAGAGTGTGAAGAAAATGATAAGAATGGAAGAACAGAAAAAGCTGTTCACTCTACCTAACCAGCAATCGATAATAATTAATGGTGAAGTATGTATTAGAGTATACATAATTAGCTTTTTTTGCTTTGTATTAGTTGCGTGTCTGTCTATTTATTCTTTGAACCTGCTTTTACTTTTCATAGAACGCCTACCTTATTTTAGTAGAACTTTCTTTGAGGTAGAGATGATTTGGGAAAGAGAAAGATGGGCTACTTTAGCTATAAAATATTATTTTATAAGATAACCAGCTATTTACTACTAGTTTAATAAAATATTTATTGGGGTAGAATACAAATCAAGCTTTTAAAGTTATTTATTTTATATCATTTTGCTTTTCACTGTGACACATACTTAGACTTACTGAAGAAAACTGACATCCATATAAACCCTTCGAATAAGAATGGAAGACGGACCACTAGATTCACCGAAGTCAAAAGTTAGAGTTAGTGTAGGGTGACTTTAATGATCAGTGTATCCATTTTTATTATGAGCATTTTGAAACTATAATTCCTATTTATATTAGTACCGAATCAACCTCGCTCCACTCGGGTTCGCCCTACTTGCGTTGTAACGCTTAATATAGATTTCTCAGAGATGAGATATTTTTCCGCAGTAAAAAGTATCCTATATGTTGACCCGGATAACCAGCTATCATCATACGAAATTTCATCAAAATCCCTCCACAGACAGACAGATAAAAATTCTAGAAACTATAGATACTGCCTCTGAATCGATAATAATGCCTATTTCAATAAGAGTCTCCAAAAAATATTTAATGTACAGATTCGACTAAGTTAGAATTTTATTATATGTATAGATATAAGATAAAGTCATGAAAATCACAAATCTATCCAAAACTGACCCCTATTAAACCTTTAACGCGATTATTTTTTTCATCTCTCCCTTCGGTAATGTAATTAAATAAATCGAGACTTTGTTGCGAACAATCCATCTTTTTTTCATCTTAATTAAATATTGGGAATCCGACGAAGCATTTATAGATTGCTTTTTATAATTGCATTGGTTTATTTGAACTTTAAAAGCTTTTTAAGATAAATGGTTACCTTGGGCAATAAAATGATTAGACCTACTTTTATTTGAAATGAATTATGCTTAAAAATATAAAAATTCTTGAAGATTTCATTATACTAATGTATTTAAGCAGTGTAAAGTTTTATTGATATATAACATTAACTTCAGTCTATACTTAATTTGAGTAGCTAAGAGCTATACAAAATAATCCCGCGTATTGGTCCATATCAGTAGTATACCGCTGTATCAATACATACACCGACCTAGCGAATCACCCTCGCTTGGCTCGGATTTTCTAGGTTGCTTCCCCATACAAACTTCCATCCCCATTTTCACCCCCTTAAGGGATGCTTTCCAGGATAAAACTATCCTATGCCCTTCCCAGGGTCTCAAACTATCTTCTAATAAAATTTCATCTAAATCGGTTTAGTAGTTTCGGAGCTTATTCGGTACAAACAAACAAACATTTTTTTTTCTCTTTATAATATTTCTATAGATATGGGTTGGTAGATAGATCGAGGTTGATCTTTATTCGTGCAAAAAACTTTGTGCTTAAAAGCTATGAAAAATCGTAAGTCACTATAAGTAATTTTCTAAAATAATTTTGCGGCATTGTGTTACCCTTACACGAAGCAAATATTATAGATATGTACCATCCACAAGGAGTCCTGTTTACCTCAAAACAAGAAAGTTTTACCATATATTGATATAGGAGTCTGGAGTGTACATATATAAATGGTATGGTAAATATTTTTAAATCACGTATAAACACTAGAATTTCATTTAAAATGTGAATTTTTTATTCGTATGAATTTGCAAGATACGGTTTATTTCAAAAATATTTTTGCTGCTAACTTGATATATTATTTTAGATCCTCACCTCTTCAGGCAAGTAATGTTTCTTCAACAAACGTACAGCGTCTTCATATCGTCTATCTTGTAAGTCTTCGAAACGAACCCCGCACGGTACGCGGCCCCATATAGATGGCGCCTTTATTCTTTCTTCAAGCATTTTCATCTTTTCCACTTCAGCTTCAGCACTTTTAGCCATTTTGGATTACTGGAAAAATAGACCAATCTATTAAACTTAGACGTAAAATCTTATTGCACAGTAGCTATAGCTAATAGAAAACTAAGAAAATATATGGAATTGACATATTACGTAAGCTAAGCAAAATTAGGTGTCTAATATTTGAGCTATTATTGGCATTACGTGGTACGCAGGGGATCACTGGTTCGACTCATGTATATGGTGATAGATATGATCTAAACCCTATCCATATATACAATTTTCTGAATTATTAAATAACTGATTCATTAACGTTCTAAACAGATCAATGGACTCAAAGGCCTAAAATTTTACAGCGTACATATTTATATATGAAATTTACCTCAAATTTCTGGAAAAAAGGGCAAAGACCTATGAAATATAATATAAAAATTGATATTCTAATTTACATATTTTGGAATATTTAATAAGCCATAATTATTAAACTTGAAATCAAAAAAATATTTACATAGGCATTTATTTATGCTGTAAAACAGTTTTAGTGTCATACTTTATTATTTCTAACTTTTACAATGTACATGTGTCAGGCACACGATATTTCGGCATATAACAATTAGACGTTTAGCCCACCCTCATTAAGCCTCATTATCTTGATGAGTTTCGTCAGCTTTCTTCAACATTTTCTACATTATAAAAAACATTTCTATATTCAAACGTTTAATAAGCATTTTCAAAATGTGTAAATTAGTATATCAATTTTGAGATCTACTTTATCCCCTTAGACATTTTGTGTTTTCAGTTTTGAAGTAATACACAAGTGACAATTTGATGAATTACAGCAGTGGTAGTCCAGTGGTAACGCGCTTGTTTGGAAAACCAAGGGAAACGGGTTCAAATCCCGGGTCTAGCACCACTGATATTCTCATGTGCGAATTATTTTTAACATAATTACCATTTGCTTTACGGTGAAAGAAGACATTGTGAGGTTATCTGTATGTCATAGAGAACTTAGCAAGTTTTCGCCAGACACGTGAAGTCCACCAACCCACACTTGGCCAGCTTGATGGACTATGGCCTGATCCCTCTCGTATTGAAGGGAGGCCCGTGCCCAGTAGTGAGACAATAAAAATGGGCCGAATAAATACAATAAAATTTAATAAAAATTTTAAAAATATAGAATAATTGGTGGAGCTGTTCCACTAATCAATAAGTATAATCTATTGCGTTTACATATTATACTATTTTTGTATTGCTACATCACAATTGAATTAACATATGTATCCAATTTCGATGACATGCAAAAGCACTTTATTAATTATTACGTCTGTACTTCTATTATTGCTTACGTTAATTGATATACGAGTATTTTACGATAAATTAATATACAAGCTACAGCCTGGCGACAGTATTAAAAAAATCACGCAACTGAACAGACAGGTGGACACTGGTGTATCTATTAGATATATATGTAGGGACATTAACACACAGCACCATCTAGTTTCATGGTAAGCTAAGAAGCTTGTGTTATAGATACCAGATAGTTGATACACTACACATAGGTATAATTATAACTTTAAATATACACATATTTAACCATAAATGAATGCCCCCAGCGAGGCTCGAACCCGCGACCGTTGCCACAGCAAGTAAGGTCACAGCTAATTGAGCCAATTGTGCCGACAAAGTATATCGTAGACCCTCCAAATACAAATTTAAAAATACATAATATCTATTATAATTATGTCTTAGATGTAAATACAATGAATCTAATTACTTATTTATAGTTTAGTAAATTGTTAATCAATCAAATATAGGGTATATTTGTTTTGCTTTGATCTAACCTAGAGGTAGCCTATAAGTTACTCCAGATTTTAATTTATCTATGTATAAATTTCATCCAAATCCGTCCAGACGTTTTAGAATGAAGTAACCAAAAACAAACACACATCTTAAAAACTATCTGGCATAAAGTTTCAGCCGAAGAAGCAACAAGCAGATCTACGAAAGAAGTACTAAAACGCAGGTAAAGCCAATAATCTAAACATTTAATTAAATTCTAAGCCGAATCTGTACATTAAATATTTTTTGGAAAATCTCATTGAAATAAACATTATTATCGATACAGAGGCCGAATTTATAGTTTTTAGAATGTTTGTCTGTCTGTCTGTCTATTACTGCATAACAGAAAATCCACTGGAGGGATTTTGATGAAATTTGGTATTTATAGCTGGTTATCAGGGTCGAAATATAGGATACTTTTTACCGCGGGAAAATATCTCATTTCTGAGAAAAAATACAATAAGTGCAATGTAAGAGTATGCTAATATGTAAAACCTAAGAATTTGGTTTTTGGTCATCGAAACGCGGGCGAAGCCGTGGGCAATGCTAGTAATATATATAAATATAGATATGATCTAGCAATCCCATTAATAATCTAGAAACCCTCAATTTACGTAGTTGCTTTGATCACGATACCTTTATCTGTTACCCTACGAGCCTTTGTAAATACAGCTGTGTGATTAAACTTGACATAACAATTTCAAATATTAATATTGTAGAACATATCAAATAAAATTATAAATATTATTGTTTACAAACATAAAATATCAAATTTGACAACTTACAAACATAGATATTAAATAAAATAGAAAAAAAAATTATTAGGTACCTAATTATATAAAAACTGTTTTATAAGATTATACGATGGGTTAATGGTTTTATCTTAGTCATTTTTGACATTATTAAAATTATGCTCAATGATTATATATAGGCACTAATATTATAAAAAGACAGGGTTTGTTTGTTTGTTTGAATTAATCTCAGAAACTACTAATCCGATTTGAAAAATTCTTTTTGCATTAGTTTTATGAAGTAGCAAACCTTAAATTATAATTATTTAGAATTTTTTGTCTACCCTTCCCATTTTCTCCGAGTAAGGGCCTAAAATAAAAGTGATTAGAATGATTTGTACAGAACTCTCGTTTGCAATCTTGGCACAAACAACCATTTATATTATTTATATAGATAGTAAAGATTTTAAATGAACTTAGTTTCCGTTTTATTCGCAATTATTCTCCATTTTATATCACAGTTTATTGCTAATATTCAATAGTAAAGTTAATATTTATCATACGATTTAACTTTTATAATATAGAATTCCGGTGGGAACTGTTATAAATGGTGAATTCTTGCTTCGCTCGGGTTTGTCCCTAGTTACGTTGTAACACTTAGTATAGATTTCTCAGAGATGAGATATTTTCCCGCAATAAAAAGTATCCTATATGTTGATCCGGATAACCAGATATCATCATACTAAATTTCATCAAAATCTCTCGAGTGGTTTTCTCGTGATGCGTTCCCAGATAGACAGGCAAAAATTCTAAAAACTATAGATTCGGCTTCCGTATCGATAATTGTGACTATTTCAATAAGATTTTCCAAAAAATATTTAATGTACAAATTCGACTCAGAATTTTATTATATGTACAGATGTATTTTACTTTTTTCTGTTTTAATTTTATAATTTAAATTTTTTATTAATAAAACTTACATGTCACAAATTATATGGATAACAACAGATAATAAATATAATTTTAAAATGTTGTTTTAGAATACAGTGTTGATTTGTAAAATAAATCTAAATATTTATTTTAAGTTTCACAACATTAAAAGAAATAAATTGAAATATTCCTCGGGGAATTTGTTGAAAATTTTAATTTTTAAATGTGTTGCACACGAAGCTACATACTGCTAAGAGCATATTTTAAATGTTAGGATGTCACATAACTTCAAAGATGCGTGTTCTCTTTGTAACTTAAAAATTCCTTTCGACGTTTAACATAACTATTTTTTACGTCTACATTTTTATATACAGGATTGATCAAAGTTTCAATTTTTAAATAAAAAGGGTATGTATAAAAACAGAAAAAAAGAAAGACCATTCATTGACAAAAATAAAAAGTTTAAAAAAAAAACACTTTCAGGCACTAAAAAGTAAAAAAATAACTCGACGGGGGTTTTCATTTACTATAGATCCCTGATCAGATGTTTTCGAAGTCGGCGCTAGCCGACAAAAAAGACGGCATGTTAATATTATATCACGTAGGATTTTTATAGGTCATTCCACTTAACAACTAAAGCTGTCTATATGTCAAATTTTACATACAAAAACGTACACATTTCTTATTAGTCATTTATAGAATTTTTATTGTAGACTAGCGCCTCACCCTCGCTTTGCTCGGGTTCGCTAGGTACGTTTTAGCGGTTAGTGATTCCCATACAAAACTTTTCGAATTTCCAGCAGTTTTTTTTTGGATTTCCCCTATCTTTTTTAAAACACCCCTTACAAAATAAAAAAAGAATTATTCAAATCGGTCCAACCGTTTTTGAGTTTTAGCGAGACTAACGAACAGCAATTGATTTTTATATATAGATATTATATAGCCTGTAGATAAACTAGTGTATTTTTTCTTACTGGCATTTCTTGGTTGTGGTCAAAAGTTCTAGCAAGGTTTATATCCCAAAAACGCTAAAATTAGCTAGTAAATAAAAGAAATTTTAATATCTTTACAACAAATATGTGAATTACATAATGAAAAAAATAACAAAAAAATCTCATAATACCCTTTAGAGTATTCGGCTGAACCGATGAAAAAATTTCCGACGTGTTTGAGGTTTAGAGAATTTTAATCCTTCTTTTGTTCGAATAAAACTGCGGGTGAACTCGAATTTTATCGCTTTAAAAATTCATTTGCTTTCCAAGTACTGTGCAGTATATTGCCAAGGTTTTTGCAGAGTTCGGTCTAGCCTGGAATCAATACCTCGTTAGTAGATATTTATCAACTACCAAATGTGTTTTATGTTCTAACATGATCGAATTGAATACGAAATTCAAAGGTTTAGTACGAAATATAGGAAATTTTCCTATTTTTTATACGTAAAAAAGTGTTTTTTGAACTGAATAATATCGTACACTTAAACCTAATTGGCAATTAATTACAACATTTTATGCAATGAAATCGCATTTAGCTATTTGGCAGGTAGATACAGGTTCGAAAACTATTTTTAGTCTTCATAAAAAATAAGAGTGCGATGTGGGTTTAAAAACAATAGTTTAACAGATTTAACCGAACTATACTGGTATAAAGATGATTCAGAGAGGCATAAGCTTTGTAAAGGCAGATTAACAATTCTAAACATTTATGGAACTCGACAGTTATAGACAGTACATACTTTGTCAGTCAGTTATAGACATATGTAGACAGTTTATACTTCAAACAAATTTAAAGTGTATTGACGAATTTAGTTGTAAGTTTCATAAAGTTCATCTATAGGTACATATAATAAAATTATAACTAAACCGAATCTGTACATTGAATATTTTTGGGAAAATCTTATAGAAATAGACATTATGGTCGATACAGAGGCCAAATCTATACTTTTTAGAATTTTTGTCTGTCTGTCTGTTACCGCATCGTAGAAAAACCACTGTAGGGATTTTGATGAAATTTGGTATGGTAATAGCTGGTTATCCGGGTCAACATATAGGATACTTTTTACGGTGGGAAAATATCTTATTTCTGAGAAAAAATACAAAAACTGTAATGTAAGAGTATACTAATATGTAAAACCTAAGAATTTGCTTTTTGGTCATCTGAACCCTTGGTCTTCTCTTGGTCTTGAAATCTTTGGTCAAGCGGAACCGCGGGCAACGTTGGTACAGAATAACATTTGACATTTATTTAAAATCGTATCGTGCGAACAAAGTCACGGGCGAAAGACAGTAAAACAAAAAATATACTTCATTAACTTACCCTTTCTTTGTTTTGTTAACAAACAAAGCAATATTTGTTTAAAAAGAAATGTAAATTAATTTCCTTTCATTTTCAATGAAAAATGGAGTATCTACTATTAAGCACAAAAGGGCTCATTTCCGTCAAAACAAACAAAACGTCAAAATAAGACAACCCTGTGTTTTCGGCGTAAATCAGTTGTGACAACCCTCCATTTACAAAACCTTCGGAAAAGAGACGGCCCTATGTAAAGGGCTTATTTAAGGAAAACATAAAGAAACTGTTAAGTTTGACTAATTATAGCTTTTATATAAATTGTAGAATCCAAAATCAATGTAAAGAAGTTCTTAGTATATATACATTCTCATTCATTGAAAGCAAGTAGTTTATTTTAATATTATTTTATGATTATTGATGATTTACTTTAATATTATTTTAATACTAGCGGCTCACCCTCGCTTCGCTCGGGTTCACCTCTAGAAAAACACAAATAGAGATCTATTAGTGTTTCCCGTTGGAACCCACGGGGACCGTTCATTTTTCCCGGATGAAAAGTAACCTGTTGTTTGACCGGCAATATACGGTATCAGAATGTTAAATTTTACTAAATTAGGTGCATAAGTTGTATAAGTTATTATAGTTTTTTAACTATCCCACCGGAACTATTTAATTTTCCGGGATAGGAAGTATCTAAGATGTTGCCCGGGGATATAAGGTACCACCATGCAAAATTCCATTTAAATCGGTCAAATAGATTCGGAGATTAGCCCGTACAAACAGACAAACAGACAGAGAAACAAAAAAATTGAAAAAATCTGGATTTGTTCTATTTGTCTTCTTACATCCCCTGACTCGGTTTTTAGCATTTTTATGCTATGTACAGACATTCGACCTCTACTGTTTTATTTTAGTATAGATTAAACTTTCACGTATTTTTTACTTCAGGAGTTCAGTACTTATTGTGTGGAATACGTCTGAAGTATTTATTTAGCATGTTACTTTTTAAGTATTTAATAACTAACATTTTATTTAATATAATTTAATTTTGCGGTAATATGGCTATAAAATATATAAATAAAAATATAATAAATATGCTCGCTTGTAAAATCATGTATGGAAGGACCAAATGTTTATATTGAAAGTAAATGTGATTCTGGCAAGAGACATAACCAACTATAGCTTCACCAGCTCCGAAGCAACGCCGCTAACATCCCAAATCAAGAGTTTTTTAAAACTCTCTTAATCTGACCCAGCAATTGAATCCAATACCTCTAGAGCCGCAAACGCTAGCCACTAAAATACTATACAAACATGTTTTGTGAGGTAATTTTAACTCGTACTACACTTTCAGTTTAGAAGAAAATAAAGCGATAAGAATTGTAATAAACCAGTTATTTTTTGAATTTTAATAGAAAACCTTTTCGAAAAGCCATTACTAATGTATGTATATATATATATATATATATATATATATATATATATACGTATATTATATATGTATAGTATAGACATAGATTTTTAAGATTGTATATATTTTGTATTAATTGTACCGTCCCGTTTACGGTAAAATTTCACAAAACGTCAAAATAAGACAACCCGTAGCAACATTAATATGTAACGGCCATTAAGAGATGGTTTGATAAAAATATTTTTTTTATAATAAATTGGTTATTATTCTCATCGTTTCAGTGCTTATTTATCCAAACAACCAGTTTTCTGAAAGAGTTTTTACAGATTACAGAATTATTGACTTTTAAAACATGTCTCTCTATATATATATATATATATATATATATATATATATATATATATATATATATATATATATTATAAACATCTAAGAAATAATAATTTATTTTTAAAATAAAGAAATAACCTCTTTGCTGTAAAGTATAACAAGTATTGTTTAATATAATAAAGTATAATAAGTGTTTGTTTCTTTGAATGCATTATTCTCAGGAACTACTTATCCGATTTGAAAAATTATTTTTAAATTAAATAGCCCGTTTATTGAGGAAGGCTATGGACTATCATCATGTTACTATCCAAGACAGCGGAGCAGTAATACAATATATGGGGTATTTCACGTGAAGCGGACAACGAAAATAAATTGAGGTTGTGAAAATTGTTGTGAAAAAAAAATGTGTAAATAAAAATATCTATACATATAATAAAATTTTAACTGAGTCAAATCTGTACATTAAATTTTTTTGAAAAAATCTTATTGAAATAGACATTATTATCGATACAGAGGCCGAATCTATAGTTTTTAGAATTTTTGACTGTCTGTCTGTCTATCTGTTATCGCATCACAGAAAAACTACTGGACGGATTTTGATGAAAATTGGTATAGTTATAGCTGATTATCCGGGTCAACATATAGTATACTTTTTACAGCGGAAAAATATCTCATTTTTGAGAAAAAATACAAAAACTGTAATGTAAGAGTAAACTAATATGTAAAACCTAAGAATTTGGTTTTTGGTTATCTGAACGCGGGCAGAGCCGCGGGCAATGCTAGTCCTTATATATTCCTTTAGAAAAACGTATTTACTTTTTATATACATTCTAAGAAATATGTCAGTCGTGGTTAATTTTTGGGCACCCTTATCTACGAGGAACGAGTACAGGTGACGTTTGATTAAATAAAGGTAACATCGACCTACATTCTCCCTGATAGAATTGTCTGTAAACGTGCCTAGCTTTTCTTGGGAACTTATTGACTTTGATAATAAATTTATTTTTGTATTAAAAGACTTTCTAAACGTGAAAACTCATTAACTTTGCTTTATTGAATTGTTTTTTTTTTTATGTTACATTACTTTCACGTATTTTTTTATAATATTTTTTTTCGAGGTTATAAAAAATTATTTTACTTAAGTTTGATTTGATCAAGGTTTAAAGACAGTTATACATACATATACAGCTTTGCTGTAAAAATAACTAGTGATACAAACTGAACGGAATTTATTAAGTTTTTTTTTAGAATTTTAAATTTATACTTTATTTATGTGTTTTACTCCACTTCAATTTTTAAGACAATGCATTCTATAATCTTCTTCAACAAATAAGTTAGAAAATGAAAAAAATATTATCTAATACCGAAAGAATGAACAAACCAACGGTTTGTTCGTTCGAACGAACTAACAAAGTCTTCAATTTTATATATTAGTATAGATAGATACCGCTTCCCATATATATTGAAAAATAGCCATTCACATGTATACAAGCTAGAGTACATAAATAGTATCAATTAGAGCCAAACATAAATATGCAAAATTTGGATTCTAGATGATGACACCATTTTTTGTTAACCTCAAAAACATACTCGTAGAATATTATTATTACGTTTTAAGACACATGACTAATAAAACTTAAACAAGAATTTAAAAATGTCCTACTATTTAATAACGAATCACAATGGGGATATAGCTCAGTGGTAGAGCATTCGACTGCAGATCGAGAGGTCCCCGGTTCAAACCCGGGTGTCCCCTAATATTTTTTTTCTTACACGATATTTTTTTAATCTCGCAATTTTGAATTAGGTAGCTCTATTTAACCTTTACTAACAGCCCCTCGAGTTGTAAGGTTTATTATAAAATTCCTGAACTGCCTGCAGAATCGGAGTTCCTGGATTCGAGTCTCGGGTCGGGCCAAGTTTAATAATAGAGTTTTTTTTTGTTAAGATATTCTCAGTAGTAAAAAGGTATATAAATAAATATATATGTTTGTTTGTTTATTGTGTAATAAAATCGATGGTAAGTCGATTAGTAATTATGCTAACGACTTACTATCGATTGACTTAGCTGCGTTTCTAGATAACTAACAGTAGCTATGTGTTACTCCACAGGATTGGCCTTTTTTATCTATTCCGTGTGTTACTCTATTATACAAGGATACACGCACGTACAATGTACATACACACACGCACACATACGTACAAACTTTTGCATTGATGTATCACACTGATGTATTTTTTATTATATCTTTATTTTTCCCGAGATACAAAATAATTGTAAAATAGAATAATTATGCCAATTGTTATTAAAATAACAAATAAATTTTCGTTTTTTAAGTTAAAAAAAAATCATATATCTTCTGCTCATTTTCAATACATAGACAAACATCAATTATCCAATCTATACCCATACTCCCATACTAATATTATAAATGTGAAAGTGTGTTTGTTTGTCCTTCTTTCACGTCGAAACAGAGTGATGGACTGGCGTGATTTTTTGTGTGGAGATAGTTGGAGAAAACACGCTATAATACCACCCACAATAACTCATCTCATATGTATATAGACTATTTATTCTAGGGAGGAACCCGAGCGAAGCGAGGGTGAGCCGCTAGTTTATAATAAGCGTATAGTATAGTTTCGTGATTGAAGCAGTTTCATATCAATTAGCAAGATTATAATACTCGGGATTCCGGGCGTGTTGGAAGCAATATCGCATAACAATGATTATAATATTCCATTAAATTAGAATTATACGTAATACAATCTATATCAGAACTTGATTATCACTTGCGATTATTTTTAAAGATAATATTGAAATAATAAGACTCGATTTATTTGAAAAACATTTAAAAGTATATATATACAACAATTTTAGCAAATATATTAATTTTAAGGTTCTGTACAACTTGTGAAAAAATTGAATCCAGTGGTACTCCAGGTCATAGTTTGTATACTAAGTGTGATAGCCTGAATAAATTATGATGATTCTGATGTTAATAATGAAAAATAAAATTTCAACGCTTTATGAGGTATTTGTCTCGTTACATTCCCCGCACCTTTAAGCTCCTACACTAAGCCTGAGCATGATTAAAAAAAACTAAACAGCTGCTTAACATTTAAATTTTGATTTAAAAATTTAATATTCATCCGATAGTTGAAAGAATTGGATGAGTATTTAATTTTCAACTTTTATTCATCCAGCTATTTGAGTAAAATTTTCATGTTATTCTATACATATAATAAAATTGTAACTAAGCCAAATATGTACATTAATTTTTTTTTGGAAAATCTTATTGAAATAAACATTATTATCGATACAGAGGCTAAATCTATAGTTTTTAGAATTTTTGTCTGTCTGTCTGTTACCGCATCATAGAAAAACCACTGAGGGATTTTAATGGATTTTAATTTAGTATAGTGATAGCTGGTTATCCGGGTCAACATAAAGGATGCTTTTTACCGCGGGAAAATGTCTCATTTCTGAGAATAAATACAAAAAATGCAATGTAAGAGTATACTAAAACCTAAGAATTTGGTTTTTGGTCATCTGAACGCGCGCGAATCCGCGGGCAATGCTAGTCGTTAAATATATTTTTTAAGTTTGTAATGATTTTTTATTTGCAAAAGCATCTAAAAACTTTATCAAACTAAATATGTAATTAAAAAGAAACTTATCACACGTATAATAATTTCGCCCCAGAATCATAATATCAACCTAAGTATTAAGCAATCACTTAAAAATTTGAAAAATTTGAAACAATATCTCAAAAACTCGTACCACTCGTTGACAGTAAAGAAAAATAAATGACGCTAATTAGAGGCGCTGGATATTTAAAAAAAACCTTGAAAATTATTTAAATAAATACCTTTTGAAATCAAAGTTGAACAGCAACTAAATAATACTTTAAATACACAAATTAACTAAAAGTAAAAAAAAAATATCATTAGTTAAACAGATCTATACGTACTGTGAGACATCAAAGTTAAACTACTGTACCAACTTTCTTTAAAAAACGCCAAATACCGACTGGCACGGTTACTGAAGGAACTGAACAAAAAATGAAAAATAAATCAATATAATGTTTGTGGCTGGTGGAAAAGTTTGTGCGGTGTTGACACACGGGAAATAGACGTCTTTATTATGGTACCTATTGGTAAAATATTATTACTCTTTCTCATTTAGTATATAATGTATCGCTAGAATTTGGAACTGGGTTGCTGAGTTCGATATTTTTATTAAGAAAAATATCCTGTTAAAGATATAATACCACCCAAAGAAATATTCATATGATCAGAATTACTTGAAACTGCTCTTTGAAAATGCTCTTCACAATTAAATAAGTACGTGCTTTAGAATTTTTCAAAATTTATCCCATAGTTGGGTAAATTTTTTTAACATTTAAATTAGGGCATTGAGATTTGTCGTGGTGAGGTTTGCTTGTCGTCTGGTCAGCTGGGCGCGAAGCCAAGAAACGCACTAGGAGGTGGCCCACCTCTGTGGGCGGTGTGCTATGCGGGTTGCTCCTGGTACTTCTCTCATGGCAGAATGAACCGTGGAAGCAACCCCATGGTTGTTATGATCTGCTTCGGCAGACCTACCGTCGGGGCATCGTGATTGAGTGCGTAAGTGATTCTGCGACGCCCCATCAAGTCGGAGGAGGTTCCGTTGGCTTTTAGTGGGTAGTACTGGTTTTTTTGCCTGTGAGTCCCACATAACCACCTGTATGTATGTATACAGGTTGTATGCGTAAATATATTTCCCAAAAATAAAAGTAATTAAACGTTATTTTTCTACTTCTAAGTTCAAGTAAAAGAAGAAATCTTAGACAGATAATATAATATACTCGTATAACGAGCATTTTTCTTTGATCTATAGCATTTAGAAATGAGGTTTTTGAATACTTGCTTTCAAATCAAAACAAAATATAATTTGTTAAATACCTTAATCATCAACACATAGCACTATTCATTCAAATCATGAATAATAATTTAACAACCTTACACCTTCTATACCTTTTGTTTCAAATAAAAGATTAAGATTGATTTCAGGTAGAAACATTATTCAAGTAACAGAATAACTTTAGATATTTGTTGGAAAGGGACTTACGGATTTTTGAACCCCGAAATTCCTATAATGGCAGTCCTTATAATGACAGTAAAGTCTCAGGAAGTCACCTACATCAAACCTTTGAAATTGAGAGTTTGGGGTTGATTGGAATAGAATTGCACACTTCACCGTATTCTTCTCATACCGGCTACAGTTATGCTATAGGCACTAAAAACTCTTTCGAACCTAAATAAAAGCGATAATGTTTTGTTAAACTATTAAGTTTTAAAAAAACTAACAGCTCCTATTCCAATACACGCGGAGTTTAGAGAAATGCGGAAACATTTCATAATTTTCTCTGTTATTTTGACCTTGAATAAAAAAAACTCAATGATTTCTATACCACAAATTAATAAAATTGAAAGTCTGTCGGGAATGTCAAAATAAAAGCTTTTTACTAAATGCATATAAAAGTATATACGATACTTACTTACGATTACGATGATACTTAACATTTTTGTCTGTCTGTCTGTTTGTTCCGGCTAACCTTCGAAACGGCTAGACCGATTTTGACGGGACTTTCACTGGCAGATGATAATGATATTCTCCTAGCCGATTCCGGCCACGGCGCCCAATCTCATTGAGACTAGCCAACTGCGCAGGAGATATTATAGTGCACAAGTGTACGCGCAGACACAAGTGCACTCTCTATTCCTGTCACTCTCGTACTCCGGTGGGACGACTGCTCGACACGACCAGTGAGAGTTAAGGCGCAGGACCGACGGCTTTACGTGCTCTCCGAGGCCGGGGGTGAAACACCGCCAACTTCCCAACTCCGGGCTGTTACTGACACTTACTATACAGAAAGACTCAATAACTTAACTTGGCCCGACCCGGGACTCGAACCCAGGACCTCCGAGTGTGCGGCCGTATATGCTAGCCACTACACCACCGAGGCAGATAGCTGATGTTATAAGAAGTAACTTAGTCTTTTATTACAGAAAAAGAATAAGGGATCCGTGCAAAAAATTAAAGCCCATGAAAATCCGCGTACCTAGTGACGCACCTGAGCGAAGCGAGGCAAGTCGTTAGTACAAATAATAGTGACATATAATCTCTACTAATCCTAGTGATACGATTTAGGCAATAGATATGAAATCAGCTAGAATCAATTAGGCAACAATTAATCACGGGCGCATCCGTTGCACATTCATCACGGGATTGTCGATCAATCTTATATGCGATTCGGTCGTTTGCTGACCGAAATGCTTCGCTAACTTCCGTAATATATCTATTTAGATAGATATATGATATGTTAATTAAACTTGATGGAACACAGGTATTCTAAACGATTGAGAGTTATTTTCAAATAAAAGTCCCACATCAAAAATAGTTCATCCCTTTAGCCACGCTAAGAAACCAATCTAAAGAATCCAGTATGCGCCATTTCATTTGGATGTATACCGTTTAAGAAAAGAAAGAATTTAAATCGCAAAGATGTATCTTTTATTCAAAAATTGTAATGAAAATATAATGTTGATGGAAGATGCGAAGAAAAAAGTTTTGGGCTATAATATTTTCCTTAAACATTTCATTTAAATTCGCTAAGCTCGCAAAACGATCTTAAACTCCGGTAAATAATACAAATAAAAAGATGCCAAATTAAGATTGATTGGAAAACTTATTTCTAGCATTTTTAATTAATTACATGTACAAAAATTCTATCACGCTACTAATATAAATGCGAAAGTTTGTGTGTGTATGTTTGTTTATCTTCACGCTGAAACGGCTGGACGGATTCGAATGAAATTTAGTACAGAGACAGTCTATGACCACATCAAAAATGACTGTAATATGAAGAAAATAAAGAATAATAAATAAATAAATAAATATGTAGGGACATTAACACACAGCACCATCTAATTCCATGGTAAGCTACGAGGCTTGTGTTATGGGTACTAGATAGTTGATACACTACACATATATTACTTTTAAATATATACATATTATAAATATAAACACCCATGACTGGAGTACAAACATTCGTGCTCATCACACAAATGAATACCCCCAGCAGGACTCAAACTCGTGACCGCTGGCACAGCAAATAGGGTCACTACAAACTGAGCCAAACGTGTCGTCATATGATGATAAAAATTAATGGAATAAATACACTATTGCTAGGCACGAAGCGACACACCAAAGCGAAGCGAGGGTAAATCACTAGTATACAACTAACAACATATTACCCTGATCTATTACAAACACGTCGTAACACATACAAAGCCTTGGACTTGGATAGTTAAAACTTGGAGAAAAATGAAAAGCTATCATAGAATAATGACCTAAGGTCCTTTAGCACAGTAGTCAAAATATCTGTTTGTTCGTTGTTGATCGAAGTTCAAGTCTCATTTGAACGTTTGTTTTTGTTAGCTATGTATTTCTTTACATGTCCTTATATTTAATGTGAGATTCGTCGCCTGACGTAAGTAAGGTAACCTAATGAAGGTCTTATATAATACTTTCTTAGATTTACGCGAATATTTGACATTTTAAATAAAACTATCTTTTCGGATTATTTCGCGGATTTATTTTGATTACGTCGGGAACCAAAAATCAAAATAAATCCGTGAAATAATCTGAAAAGATAGTTTTATTTAAAAGTTCTTATATAATAATGTATGACATTTAACTTTCACTCAAATATTTGTATCTGTCTGTCTATGTCCGCTTGATTGTATATATATAACGACTAAACTTATTTTAATGACACTACTTTATAGTACAGATAATAATTCATTTTTTTTTAAATAATTGCTTAGTTACATTTCAATCAATTTATCAGATTTAACTATCGTGACGAACTAAATAAAATTACCAACACGAATAAAATTACAGGTTGTAATAAGTATATTACAATATAACGTCTCTGTCAAACAAATCGATCAACATCAGCTCATTTAGGTTAACCCACATATGAAATTGAGTGTAGAAATCAATTAGCACATAAATTATGGTATAGCCAGATCAGAATTATTATTAATGGTTGCCTGGAATGAAACGAGGATTTATGCCCCAAGTAATCTACATAATACTCCAATTTTAGGTATTAATATTAGGTATTAATCGAGTCTAGGATATTTTTGGTTTTAGATTATATCTTGTGGTATATGTAATATGTATGTATTATGTGTTGTTTATAAAACTGTTATTTATTTATTATAGGTTTATGTTAATAGTATATCGACATCAAAATCACTTTTCTTTACTTTAAAAGTACACTTTCTGATAGAATTTTGACAAAAATTTACAGAAACTTTTAAGGTTACATTTATATATCAAACAACAATTCAAGAAATTAGTTCACAATTATGATTTTTATGTTCTACTAGCATTGCCTGCGACTCCACCCGCGTTCAGATGACCAAAAACCAAATTCTTAGGTTTTACATATTAGTATACTCTTATATTGCAGTTTTTGTATTTTTTTCTCAGAAATGAGATATTTTCCCGCGGTAAAAAGTATCCTTTATATTGACCCGGATAACCAGCTATCACTATACCAAATTAAAATCTATTAAAATCCCTCCAGTGGTTTTTCTGTGATGCGGTAAAAGACAGACAAAAATTCCAAAAACTATAGATTCGGCCTCTGTATCGATAATAATAATTATTTCAATAAAATTTTCCATAAAATATTTAATGTACAGATTCGGCATAGTTACAATTTTATTATAATATGTATAGATGTAGTAGGTATATAGGTTACTAGCGTTTCACACTCGCTTCGCTTTGGGTTCGTCCCTACGATCTGCTTCTCCCGAAGGACAACGTGATCCGACACTGACATAAAATATTTATTTTAGCAAGCGTGTCATCGCTGAGCTATCAACACTGCCTTTGCTACCACCACCTTATTTTTTAAAATAATGATATATGAATTATAATAACTCACATAGGCATATCCTATCTAAATCACCATAATTTATATATAGGTAACCTACTTTAAATTTTTGACCTATTAACCTTTACCACAAATCTCATTAAACATTAAAACTCTTAATGAATACGGTCATTAATTCAAAAAACTTTGTTATCATGTAAAGTAGAATTACGTCCCATCCATAAATCAGGCGTATAAATATTAATGTTGGTGTTTCAAATGACTTTATTTAACATATCATATTCCTGTCATGTACTCGTATGAGCCCTAACGTGACTTTTGTGCAGAAATTGCGCTTCACCTAAAATAATTTTAAAATCCAAGATGCATTCAGAATCTTTATAGTGTACGTTTGGGGATCTATTTAGAGCTAGATATTGCATAGGGATGTGTTTAAGTTATATTTTACTATTACCATGGGGTCACATCACGAATAAAGTAAAAATTATTTAAAAAAAATTATATCAGATGGCGTAATATGTATCGATTTGTTTTTAATATTTATCTAAAATTCAAAATACATAAAAAATAAAAGAAAAAAGTTTATACTCATTTTAAAGAATTACTTAAAGACTATTATATGATCTGTGCTATCACTATAATAAAGTGAAAGAAATTTTTGTATTGTTTACTCACTTTGGATGAAATAAAAGTACATTTCTAAACTAATAACGGTCGTTTTGAATTGATAATAAATAAAATTACATATATACTGGTATATCAATAACAAATTTTATTATTTAACTAGCGACTCGCCCTCGCTTCGCTTAGGTTCGTCCCTAGATACCTTGTCTATCTATGTACATATATATATATATATATATATATATATATATATATATATATATATATATATACATAGATATAATGAGTTTTATATCCCTTTCTTGAGAAATGATTGATTCCCCATACAAGGATCCACCTTCCTTTTCACCCTCTTAAGTGATGATTTCCGAGGCAAAAATATAATCTATATATATAAAAGAAAGTTGTGTTAGTTACACTATTTATAACTCAACAACGGCTGAACCGATTTGGCTGAAAATTGGTGGGGAAGTAGCTTAGACCCAGGAGACGGACATGGGATACTTTTTATCCCGTTCGATTGCGTTCCCGTGTGACGTGACATAAAACTCAAGAACGGCTGGACCAATTTTTATGATATTTGAATTTTTGGATTTCTCTTAGTCCGGAATAGGATAATAAGTATTAAAACATCAGAAAAATTAACGAAAAAAATTATATGGCTAGCGTTGGCTAATAACTATTTATCTCTATTTAAAACGTACCTAGTGACGAACCCGAGCGAAGCGAGGGTGAGCCGCTAGTATAATATAAATATGCTGCGACATTAACACACAGCGCCATCTAGTTCCATGATAAGCTACGAGGCTTGTGTTATGGATACCAGATAGTTGATACACTACACATATATAACTTTAAATACATACATATTATAAATATAAACACCCATGACTAGAGTACAAACCTTCGTGCTCATCACACAAATGAATGCCCCCAGCGGGACTCGAATCCGCGACCGCTGGCACAGCAAGTAGGGTCACTACAAACTGAACAAAACATGTCGTCAAACTTAAATGACCTTAAGTTTCCATTGTACCTAGATAGAAAATTGATAGAGATTCTATTTAGTTTACATTATTATTATAACAAAATTATTAAAATAATTTTGTATGACGCATGTGTATGATTATTACATAAAAACAATAAGAAATAAAATAAATTGAAAAAGAAACGAAACATCTACACTTTTATTTTTAGCACTAAATTATTATTTTATTATTGCTCTAAAACTTAAAAATCTAAATCTAAATCTCGACTACAGCTCCATCTAACGGGTTTAATAGCTAAGAACCATTCAGTTTCATCAAAATTGGTTAAGCTAAGATGAAGAATAGTTGTCAACAAACACATGGACACCTTAATTTTATATATAAGTATTAAAAAAATACTTAAATGAAGTGATAGTATATAGAGTATTTATTGTGCAGTAAAAATGCAGTAAAAAAATATTTTAACGAGAGTAATCACTAAAAGCAAAATATCTCTGCACCTATCAATTGTCTGGCAAATTTGGTTGGTCTAGTTTCTCGTGTCCAAAGCAGTTTTATCCGACCGAATAAACATTCAACTTGTACAGAAGTGTATGGAGATAGGTAAAGTTTTATTCGGTTTATCTCATACTTGGCACTTAGCCCGAGAGTTTTGTGGTCAACACGTTGCATTCTATTCAATTCCTAGATATTCAAATTATTTAACGTAAGTATATCATTTATGTTAATTATAAAATATTGTATTTTTGCATATGTTATATTGTAGATACATTTTAATTTAAAAGTTATAATAATCATGATAAACGTTATTTCCCAGAAAAAATCTACTCTTGAAAATGTGGAAAAACGTAATCTTTTTCTTTTTGATATCATTAAATTCGATCCACAATTTGCGAAGATACATAAATAACACACAAAACATAAACTGATGTAACTCTTCGTTTTTAAAGTCAGAACGGGAAAATGTATTTGTTGAATAGTCAATTTTCCGTGATCGTATACTATAGCAAATACTAAAGTCTAAGCGAAGTAAAGGCGATTCACGAGTTAAAGAGAATAAATAAATATGTTGGGACATTAACACACAGCACCATCTAGTTCCATGGTAAGGTACGAGGCCTGTGTTATGGACACCAGATAATTGACACACTACACATATATAACTTTAAATACATATTCTAAATATAAACACTCATGACTAGAGTACAAACATTCGTGCTCATCACACAAATGAATTCCCCAGCGGGACTCGAACCCGCGACCGTCACAGCAAGTGGGATCACTACAAACTGAGCCAAGCATGTCGTCAAACTTAAATAACCTTAAGTTTCCATTGTACCTAGATAGAAAATTGATAGACATTCTATTTAGTTTACATTATTATTATAACTAGTGTGCGCCCAGTTGTCAAAATTTCACTATAATCATTATTGAACATTTGAGAAAAAAAATACATACATACATGAATAGAATTTACCTATCTACAAAACTACTAAAAAAATACTAAAAAAACTAGCAGATTTTTTATTTATAACTATAAAGCTCGACATAATTGCTAAACAAAAAAAATTGATCGACAAACAGAGAAGAAAAAAGTACTGAAATTGTCTTTGCCTATTCATGCATAGAGATAAATATTATATTCCATAGATTCTCTAACCTTTTAAATATAGCAGAAGTCATGCTTATTCGCATGAATGCTTAAATTTATACAAAAAAGAAAAGTATATAATATTTATAAAGTACATTACCCAATAATACAGAAAGTCAACGCAAAAAATGGCAACATCGTAACACCATTTCTTTCATACATTTCACACGGAAAAATCCTGTTTTGCGCTTTGGATATTTAATTTTAAGGAAAGAGGATTTGATGGCGTTATATGATTTAATTTGTGTCCTCCTTCAAAACGTAAAAAGTATTTTCTTAGATATTTAATAAAAGAAAACAGAAAGATTACAATTTATAACAAAAAGTTGCTCCATTTTAGTGGATTACTGACTAAAAACTTTTTAACAAAAAAATAAAAACCGACTTCAAACAAAAGCACTAAAAAGTAAAAAATAACTGATTGGGAGTTTTCATTTACTATACATACCTAATCAAATATTTTCGAAGTCGGTGTGCTTTGCTTTGTATGGGCTGGCACCGATTTCGAAAATATTTGATTAGGTATGTATTTAATAGGTAGGCTTTAATTACTTAGCCAAAGCACACCGACTTCGAAAATACACCGAATCAACGGAAATAGAAATACTTGCAAAGTTTCAAGTCAATATGACAATTAGAAGTAGGTTAAATTCATCATTAGTTGTTTTTCCACCCTTAGGGGTGGTTTTTTTTTTTTAAATTTAAATGGGACCAATCTGGAAATATACCCGTTCAAACAAAACAAAAATTGTCCAAATCGGTTAATAAATGACGGAGTTCTGAGGTAACAAACATAAAAAAAAACATACAGTCGAATTGAGAACCTCCTCCTTTTTGAAGTCGGTTGATAAAGTATTCATTTTAGGTAAAATGTACTGTGATAATAAACATTCATATTTTTTAAATTTCCCACTGCTGGGCATAGGTTTCCTGGGTCTCAGGGGCCTCAACGTGTGGGCCAAATACGGGTTAGCGTACACTCGTACCTTTCGAGAACTAGTTAGTTTCTCTTAGACACGTAAGTTTCCTCACAATGTTTTCGTTCACTATATTAGCAATTGATAACCATGTTGAAAGTGATTGATTAAACCCCCGACGTAAGAGAACAGTATGAAGTTGGTTGTGACTTAAAGGTAATAAGGTAAGTAACAGTACCGACATTGCTTACTTAATGTGTTATAATATAAATTATTACATGTAAATTCATGAAATGAGCCCTTAATTTATAATTTATGGACCATAATATTTACTCCTAAATATCTCATATTTCACCCGAAGAATCGGTATAGCGATTCAGCAAGGGAATTCCAAAATGGACGCGGACATGACTTGTACAATGATTACGTATTTTCAACCGGCTTCCTCAAAAAGGACGAGGTTGTCAATTCGGCTGTATTTTTTTTATGTTTGTTACCTCAAAACTCCGTCATTTATTAACCGATTTGGACAATTTTTATTTTGTTTGAAAGTGTATACTTCCAGATTAGTCCCATTAAAATTTCAAATAAAAATACCACCCTTAAGGGTGGAAAGAGAGCTAATGATGAATCTAACCTACTTCTAATTGTCATATTGACTTGAAACTTTGCAAGTATTTCTATTTCCGTTGATAGTACAGTGGTTTGGTATTGTTGACCTGATCTGATGGTAAGACCAGAAGGTGGATAGGTGGAACTCTTCAACGGCTAATAGTAGATACTTTGAGTTTGGGCTTGTTTTGTTTGATTTGACAAGCCTAACGCGTTATAATAATTCTTACTTTACTACTACTGTCTACACTAAAAAGGGAAAAATAAAAACTTTTTAACAAAAAAATTCAAAACCGACTTCAAACAAAAGCACTAAAAAGTAAAAAATTACTGATTGATAGTTTTCATTTACTATACATACCTAATCAAATATTTTCGAAGTCGGTGTGCTACATGTACGTACCTATAGTACGTACCATATGCTATATGAACGCACCCAAACATAGCGAGGGTAAGTCACTAGTATTATATAGAAAAAATAAATCAACCTCTTTTAAGCATAACATTATTCGATATAATGTGAAATGTGATGTAAATACAAAATGAAAATTGTAGTTTTATTTCTACAAATGTAAAAAAAAATATATAAACAGTTACTTTTTCTTAAACGCACCGAATAAGTTCAGAGTATTTCATAAGCATTTAAGCAGATTTGTTCTCATGAACCAACAAAGTCAAATAGAGCTTTGTTGTATTTACACCAGCTATTACCTAAAAAGAGGTTATTTGTATCGCGCATGAAATGGCCGCGTTAAATAACATCGTTACAATAGCTATTATGGGACTATTACGCTCATATCTCACTTAGTTTTAAAATGAACTCGACCGCAAAATCTGTATATATATACCAGACTTTTAGACACATGTTGTCTGTGTGAATATAAATTTATTTAAAATCTTTACAAATATACATTTCATTAGTTGTTCCTTCTTTTATATATTTAAATAACGGATAAGCATTAGTCTGAGACTTAGTGTTGATTAAGAGATTTAAAATTATGTTGTAAATAAATTCAAATGTACTCATATGACAATATCAGAAAACAAATATGTCAATCCAATGATTATTGATAAATCAAAATGAAATGCTGTTTGTTGGTAAACGCATCAAATAACAACAACTGGAGTGATTTTCCTTTTTTTTAAATGTTCGCAGTAGTTCAACCGAGCTTTTTTAGGGAAAACACATTTCCCAAAAAATTGGGAAAATTGGGAATAAGTAAAATATGAAGGTGCTTTTTTCTATAGGAATATAGGATAGATTTGCATGAACTCAAAGAACATTAACTGAAAATTGAAGTGGACAACGTCTAATGACTTTAAATTTTTATTTAGACGATGAGATTTAACAATAAATGTCAGAACAATTATCTAGTTAATTTTGCAAATACATTGCGATGTATAAGTATAACAGTGGAGGTATAAATGTTTATTGTAAACAACTCAATATAATACTATTAAAGACTTCAATCACAATTTCTACACGCTCCGTCTATCTTATTCTTTTAGTCTGAAAGCTTAGTATGGAGACAGTGTATACGCCTGATTGGCGCTGCCAAATATGGCTTATTCCGTGAAGCCACCCTAAAACAGCCACCCTAAGATATACGAGTATACTCCATATACGTAATATTCACCTTGACGAAGTAGATAAACAAAACTTCTGATTTTTATTAGATACTCTATCCCAAAAACGGTAGAACAGAAAATATTCATCCTGTAGATATTTTTAAAAATATAACACTTACTATTGAAAATTTTTGTAATGTAAAAAATAACTACAACACAGAAAATTCTATCAAAACTATTGCCACTTGTTACATTACGCACACTTCTTAGAACATTTTACGTACTGTTTTGAAAGAGTAGAGCAGTTTTTCTCGCGTGATATATGGACAATAAGTATTTTTATCTATAAAAAAATCGTCTTCAAAATCTCTAGTAAGCCTTACACGTTAAGAGGTGAAATTTTTCGTTAAATTTATATGTAGTAAAATAATAATATCTAGTAACATCTTTAATCTATGTATAAAATGTATGTATTCATTTAAAAAAATCAAAGTTTAAAATAGAAACACTAATTTGATTTCTATTCTACTAATTTAATAACGAATTAGGTATACATATTTTATATTCAGCCCTTTTTAACATCCCACTGCTGGCCACGGACCTCTCTTCAATACGAGGGTGATCAAGCCATAATCCACCACGCTGGCCAAATGCGGATTGGCGGACTTAACATGCTTTTAAAAACTTACTACTTTCTTCCGGGATTTGAACCTGCTTCACTCAGTCCCCTAAGCAAGTGCGTTACCACTGGGCTACCACTGCCTGCAATCACGGATTGAGCACTTCCTTTTTTCGAAGTCGGTATTTTTTTTCCCACGTGACTCAGTTACCATATAAGCTACACTCTATTATTTTTATTTTTAGAATCGATCCAGTAGCTCCAAGCAAACGTCTTTAGGATACTACACAAGTAGATGGGTATGGTATAGATATGTGGATCAAGTAGGGTTGAGTTATAGCCGCATTAGCCGTTAATGATACGCCAGCACACTATTTCTGATCACGATCCATCACAGCGGGTTGTTGATTGCTGTTTGGAAACAATGCTCGCAACTGTCCTTGTTGAGTGTTTGACCATTTAATTAAGAGCGACAATTGTCATTGCAATGGAAATGAATGTGAGAAGTTGCTATCGAAACTGCAATTTTAGTTCTCGAAGATTTTGATAAAATTTTAAGATTTAAGATTAGATTACTCTATCTAACACCTTTAAACGAGCAATTGTTGTATATTTATTTATTTATATGTATGTATATACCGGCGAATTCGGAAACGGTTTTAACGATATCACTATGTTTTTGGGGGCGAAAAATTGCTCTACGTCGTCGTAACGTTGGATACAAAGTTTTTACTCTAGTTTTTTTTTTGTATTTATTCAAGTTTTTAGTTTAAAAAAAAAAGAAAATTATACTTTTGGCCAAAATCTCCGAGTGAAGCTCGGTCGCCCAGGTACTTTCTTTTAATTTATCAATGACTATTACTCAGTATGACTCAGTATGTGGGTAAAAAGGGTTGTTTTTATGAAAATTGAATAGAAAAACAAGGCGAAGTTGAATGATAGTGTAAATTTAAAGATACTTCTTGAGCTTGTGTGTGTATGTTTGTTCTTCTTTATGCTAAAACGGCTGGACGGATTTAGATGAAATTTAGTATAGAAATATAATAGAAATATGTAAATAGACTTTGAGCTGGAGTAATACATAGGCTACTGTTAGTACATTTTCCAAAAGAAGGTGCTATCTAATGATAAATAACTAATAACTAAAATAAATAAACTATTTAAAATAAAAATACAAAAGTATAACTTCTTTGGCGCTGTGGCAGATACCGCAATTAAAACAAATCAAAATATAAATATAATATTTTTTTTAAATTACTATTAATATATATATATATATATATATATATATATTAATAGTTATTTTATATATATATATATATATATATATATATATATATATATATATATATATATATATATATATGTGTGTGTGTGTGTGTGTGTGTGTGTGTGTGTGTGTGTGTGTATGTATATATAATTATTTATAATAAATAGACTCACTTCCGCGACATTAATTTTCCAATGTATTGCTTACCCCTCAATCATGTCTAAATAAGTTTTACTTCAAAAACAATAGGCGCCATATTATAGACATTCATAGTTTTTTATCATAGACAAAAACACGAATATTAACTAGTTTAGAAAATAAAGGGATTATACCACACTGTAAGGACCCCACATCAATTTTAGTGGAAGCAAGATTGGTTAGTAGTATGTGATCTGAAAACTACAGGCTTTCGACGAAGGAAACGGACTATTTGGCTTTATTATACCCCTGTGTGTAAAACGGACTAGAGTGACCAATATTTTAAAGAGAAATGATCCAATCTGACAATTTATAACTTCATTTAATTGTGAATTAAAAATTTACTAGTAACATTATTTAATATCAATACTCCTCAACATCCTCAACAACACAACAACAATACATCAATAATCTCAGATATCAGATAAAGATCTCTCTCTCTCTCTCTATTCTCTTCTGTCTTACTTACTCACTTTTTTACATGGAGATTTTTAACCCAATTTTTCACTTTTCGGTACAATTTTCAAACATTTTCTTTCACACAAACTTTCTCCTGACAATTACAAACACAACAATAAAATATTAGCAAAACAGGTGCAGCCGTTCTGAAGTTATGCGCTTACATACATTCGGCAATCGATTTGTAATTATTTATTTTATTAAGATATATCGAGACAAACATTCGTTTTTTTTTTAAATTCGGGCGTTATGCAAAAAACTGTCCGATGTCTTTTAAAAGTATGTAACCCAGTTATCGATGACTGTCTATGTCGACTGCTGCATTAAAAGACCCCTAATAAATATTTATATGATCATTCGCGATGTCAAAGCTGATATTCATATCTTTCATGAAAATACTTTATAGATAGTCTAAGATTAATGATTTTTTAAAATTTGACTCTCAAAACTGACTGTTTAACTGTTACAAGATATAATTTTATTTTTTTTATAAAATTTAATCATATAAATATATAATAAGTATATGTACATATATATTTTACTAGGGACTCACCCTCGGTTGAATCCCATTACAAACTTTCATCCCCGTTTTCACCCCCTTAAGGGATGTATTCCGGGATAAAAAATATCCTATGTCCTTCCTAGGATCTCAAACTATCTTATCACCAAATTTCATCTAAATCGGTACAGTAGATCCAGAGCTTACCCCCTACAACGTCACAAACTCACAATTCACAAACTTTATCTCTTTATAATATTAGTATTTAGTATAGATTACCTACACAAATGAATATGCAAATACATACAACAAACTAAGCCAATAAGTATTATATATTTCCTCAGGTAAACTATCCGCTATGCGGCAAAATACATTATATACCTAAATAAAAGTTTTAATTATACGTATTACAATTGTGTCTAAATTACCTATCTTTTAAAGTCATATTAAAAATTATACACTTTTATGACAACATAATATTTTATTTTTAAACTATGATTTTTGAACGAACGTTTAAAAATATTGTAATAACGTATTTTTCATTTTTTTACGATTGTACATACCATAGAAAACAAGACAACAACAACAATTGTTATTTCAAGATTAGATATATGTTTGAGCATTGTATATGTTTAGAATAGAATGGCGCATAAAAAGTACCTTATATCCCCTTTATATGCCTCGTAAAATAAAATTTACTCTATAGTGTCAGATTCTACCAGCCGTGCGTTGCAAACAACAGATTTGTTTGTCATACCAATCACGTCGTACAATACACGGTTGCATCGTGCTCGATATTCTGTTAAAAATAGGGTGGTTGATGGCGAAGTTTTATTTATTTAATTAGGATCACCAACATGATATACAGTAAACTTAACAAAAAAACACAGTTGTACAAAGGAGGTCTAAATCCAACTGTTATCATACTTATAGGTGACCACGACATGCATAAACAATTACACGGAGCATTTAAAAAAATAAAAATTAACAGCACTATAGATTATAAACAAAAAAAAATTAAAGACACTATTATAATTAGTTACTTAAAGCAACAAAAGAAGAAAGAAAATAAAAAGAATATCTATCATGAGAAAAAAAATTATATTTAAGTCTTTGAGTCACTTAGGTCCAAAACTAGGGCTACGAGTATTATAATGTTATGACTTAACTATTAACTGCCTCGGTGGTGTAGTGGCTAGCATGTACGGCTGCACACTCGGAGGTCCTGGGTTCGAGTCCCGGGTCGGGCCAAGTTTAGTTATTGAGTCTTTCTGTATAGTAAGTCTCAGTAACAGCCCGGAGTTGGGACGTTGGCGGTGTTTCACCCCCGTGCCTCGGAGAGCACGTAAAGCTGTCGGTCCAGCGCCTTAACTCTCACTGGTCGTGTCGAGCAGTCGTCCCACCGGAGTATGAGAGTGACAGGAATAGAGAGTGCACCTGTGTCTGCGCGTACACTTGTGCACTATAATATCTCCTGCGCAGTTGGCTAGTCTCAAAGAGATTGGCCGCCGTGGCCGGAATCGGCTAGGAGAACATCATTCATCATCATCATCATCAATGTTTTGATCAACTAGCGACTCACCCTTGGTTCACGCGGGTTCGTCCTTTGGTATGCTTTAATGGTTAGGATGGTATATATACATAGGTATAGAAAAGTAGGTAAGTACTTTAAAAAAATTAAAAAAATTACCCCTTAAGGGATGACTTCCGGGATACGCGTGAAAACGTAACAGACAGACAGACAAAGTTACTTTCGCATTTATAACATTAGTAATCATACTAATGTTATTGCATCTAATGTTATTGCAGATATCAATCTGCAATGATTTCTTAATGTTTTGTCGAATTACTCCTCGTTATTAAAGACTTTATATGACAACGCAGCCTACAAACAATAAAGTTTCTAATTTCAGCATTCGTGAACAAAACCAAAGCAAACAACAAGCTAACATGAGAATACATTTGCATACTAACAAATGCACTGTATGTTCAATTTTCATGCAGTAACAATACTGAGCTTACCATTGCCAATTACTAAGACAATCAAGGGCTATATTAGTACAAAATGCTAGCTTGTTAGCTTGGCGAGACTCCAACGCTTTTATGTCTTATCGGGTACCGCGGACTAAGAACATGTAATATGCTGATATTCTAGTGCTGACTCGTTAAATACTAAAACCTAATGTGTGGTTTTAAATCTTGTGATAAATCTATCGGCTCACCCTCTCTTCGCTTGTATTTGTCCCTAGGTACGTTTTAACGGTTAGTATGGAATAGATATCAGATTCCTTGTTCTGTAAAAAACAAAAACAAATCTACCCCATGGAAATTGTATATTTTCCAAAATAAAAAGTAATCTATGTGCTATTCCAAACTATAATCTATCTCTATGAAAAATTTCATCCAGATCTATTCAGCTGTTCTGGCGTGATTGAGTAACAAACATCCATCTATTCAAACTTTCGCTTTTATATAGTAGTAAGATAATGGAATACATTATCAATGGGATAACACACATTTTTCCCTTACGAAGGAATAGTGATATATTATGTTAGTTCTTGCGACTAGGAAAAACATCTGAATAATAGGAGTTTATCTTCTAATTATCAAGCAAAAACTATCCCATTATTATTGACTAAATATAAAAATAAATAAAACAAGGTTTTTTTCATACATCTTTTTTTTTTGTTTATTTAATAGTGTTTACTATTTATTGACTGAATCAAGCAAACTAGATCAGTCTCAATTGTATCCTAACTCCTGACGCGCCTAAAGCGATATATAAACATCGATACGAAAAGTATTTTGACTTCATTTTGCCCGTGGTTTTATCCACTAATATTTGCGTTTATTTACTAAGGCAGTGATAGCCCAATAGTAACGCGCTCCCTTGGGAAACCGAGTGAAGCGGGTTCAAATCCCGGGTCACGCACCTCTGATATTTTGATGTGCGAGTCATTTCTAACATGATTACCACTTGCCTTACGGTGAAGGAAACATCGTGAGGAAACCTGCATGTCCGAGAGAACCTAGCAAGTTTTCGAATAGCCGCACTTGGCCAGCGTGGTGGACTCCATAGTCCAGCCTAATCCCCCTCATACTAAAACGAGGCCCATGCCCAGCAGTGAGACGTTAAAAAGGGTTGAATACAATCCAAAATTACACACTCTTATGCGCTCACCATTTTTTTCATGGATAAATCAACGTCAAATAACGATGAGGGTCCTATTATTAATCGAATTTGTTTTTATCGTTACAAAATACGTTTGAACATACTGCCTGACCAAAATTCCAATTCGAAGCCAATTTTGAATACATCTTTAATTATAAGATGCACAAATTATTTGTTTTTATAATCAGTAACTTAAAACGTTGTTGCTAATGAACTTGGCTTGAGCACTACCGTGTCCCCAAGTAACATTATAAAATAAAATAAAAGACAGAATTATTGATTGTCATATCACAATGATACGTTGAATGACGAGTGAACGAGTTGAATCATATGTATGTGAAAGATAGATGGGTGTTTCTATACGACTTTCGATAATTATCTAGATCTAGATAAAAAGCACAACGTCATATCTCTTTACAAAACTCTTTATAAATTACTTCGATCCTTTACATTTTTTACATCGCTGTAAAAAAGAAAGACAATCTAACAAATGAACCTATTTTTGTACTCAATAATTAAATATGGATTTTACTCACACATTCACAAAATGATAATAAAAAGTTATCACACGAAACTCGTGTAGTGAAGGATAAAAGTGCTGTAAAAGATCAAAACAACACGCCTACAAGCTTAATTACAAATTATTGTGCGGTACGCCATAGCAAGCCCCAATGTTGTCAAAAACTCATCGAGGCATTACATTGGATAGTTTTATACAATAATGTTTCATATGATAATAACATATATATTAAATTTACAACATTTAGTAAAAAAAACTTAATGAGATGTTAATATTAAAATTAGATTTAAATTAGTGCTTTTATAATAGTGGAACGAATGTAAGAATAATACTTACATTTAATATTGATTTGTAACAGGGCCACTGTTAAAAACAATAGATAATTTGGGAATTTATAAAATAAAAAATTATCTAAATTAAAAAAAATAAAGACGTAAAAGGTTGGCCTGATAACCTTTATTTTTTTTTTTATATTAGGAAATGCATTTACGCATACCACCTGTAGACATACAGGTTATGGTTATGTGGGACTCACCAACTAGAAAAGTCAGTACTACCCACTAAAACCCTACCTACCTACAGAGCCTTAATTGTTGGAAGTATCAACAGCCTATTTTTCTAGATGCTTCTACAAAATATAACTTATAAACTTTAAAGCGACCTAAGTCTCTGCCTTACTTAGTTAATAGTTATTAAACATATAAAAAGTACATAACTAACACTTACGGCATAATGCGAGCCATACTTTTACACACGGGTCGTGCCGTGAGTTCGGACAACCTAATTAAAATATTTCGCTCGCTAAAAAGGAAAAGTTAAGTGTCGACTTAATTATTGCTAAAATATTTTAATATTAACAGCATATTTTGCAAATGTAGGATATAAGGATATGTGAAATACTGACTGGAAGAAATTAATCTTACTAATAATATTATAAACGTGAAAGTTTAAGTGTTTGGATGTTTGTTACTCAATCACGCCATAACGGCTAAATGTTTGACACAGAGATAGATTATAATCTGGAATAGCACATAGGCTACTTTTTATCCTGGGGAAAAATGTACGGTTCCCGCGGGATAGATTTGTTTTTATTTTTCTAGAGGCGAGCGATGTGCCGCTAGTTAAGCTATAAAATAATGATTGTTATTACATAAATATTTACTCTCATATTGGGGTTAAAGTAGAATATTTTTGCACTTCTAAAAGAAACATTCGTGAGACAGTACAAAATATGTGAATATACCTACTTTTCTAGTTTCTCACGTGACCATGATTGCTATAAAGTATTCGAAACGTCTTACAAAAACCAAACGTCAATATAAATCCGGGAAAACGCCCAAGAGATTTTTTTAGATATAAATATGATCATCGATATACGATGTTTTTATATATCAATGTATACGTACTTTTTTTCATCATATTGAAACATCGTGAGGAAACCTGCATGTCTGAGAAAACCTTGCAAGTTTTCGAAAGACATGTGAAGTCCGCCAATCCGCACTTGGCCTGCGTGGTGGACTATGGCCTGATCCCCTTCGTATGAAGGGAGGCCCGTGCCCAGCAGTGGGACGTTAAAAGGGCTGAATACATACAATACATTGAATTCTTCAATCTTTATGTGAGTATACGTGATGTTAGAAACGGTTAGCACAAATTTTATAACAACTGCAATAATAACAAATAGGTACTTTTCTATACTAACTAAAAATATATCAAATTCAAAATGACGATTTAATATATTATTGCACCATTAATATTTTTTAGAAGAGAATCATGAAAATCACACGCATTAGCAATAGCGATAGATTGATTCCTCATACAAACTTTGATCCCATTTTCACCCCCTTAAGGGATGATTTTCGGGATAAAAGCAATCCTATGTCCTTCCCAGGATCTCAAACTATTTTCTTCCTAAATTTCAACTAAATCAGTTCAGTAGTTTCAGAGATTACTTTCTACAAACAAACTCACAAACTTACAAACTTTAGCTCTTTATAATATTATTAGTATGATAATAACATAAATCCGAATTAAGTTGCTTCCCTTTTTTGAAGTCGGTTAAAAATAAAAATAAACATGTGGGCAATTGCAATCAGAAATTGTTATAGAATAAATTACAACCTATGTAGAGGTTTGACCGAAACTTGTACCCTAAAATATGAATCACATTCTATTCTCATTTATCTTTGAAATTCTCATTTATCTGTTTACCTCAAAATTTTACAGACTAACAAATACATAAGTTTAATTTTAAGTTTACATTGTTTATAACTTTAGTTTTAAACTTAATTTTCAGTTAGCACTTAAGTTAATTTGTTCTTTAATTTACTAATTTTTAATTTATCGCGTTTTACAATGTATAGATTAACGACTGCTTTTACGATTGGTAATGACAAGTAATTACGAATCGTAAAAAAACAATTCAGTACTTTACGGTCTCTTAAATTTTTACGAGTTCCCATCTCTCAACAGTGGTCTAGTTTTAGTTGTTATATTATTGAATATTTCTATACTTTCTCAGTTTTAACATGATTGACTTCTCATTTATTTACTTTATATATAGGAAAAATATAAAAAATTAAATTAGAAGAATTTGAATCTCTAACGTCCTTGCTTTGTCCAGCGCGTCTTTCAGTAACTCAAAATCCTAATATCCCATGTATACGGGTTAATATAGGACAAATAAACATACACACATCATTTTAGTCAGAAATAAAGATTTCTTATTTCGATAATTGAAGACACAATAAATTTATTTATATAAACTTTTTAAATAATTTATGTCAAACCTTGAGAAATCCTAGCTGTCAACATTAAAACGTTCTTACAAGATTTATTTTATGATTTTATTAAAATAATATAAATGTAACCAACCATCCTTTAATGGACGGTAAAGAAAAATTGAAAACGCAGGAGCAGTCTACAGAAGAACAATCTGATACAAGTAATAAAATTATTGAGAAAGCAAAAATAATTCCCCAAGACGATGCTGGACCTTCAGGAGTAACATTACCCGGAGCAATTCCTCAAAGCCCCTTTAACAAAATAAAACCAGGAGTATCGAAATCTGAACATAATATACGACAAATAATCACTAGTAAGGATGTTGCAAACGCTCTTAAACTGACCTCTCTAAGTTTTGGAAATGCGAATAAAACTAATGTTGAAGTAAAAGAACTAAAAATACCAATTTTAGATGAAAATAAGGAAGATGAATCGATAACACTTGTAGAGTTAAAAGAATTCATGACATCATGTTTCAAACTTAACAAAAATATATCGAATATTGTAAACGAAACGATAAATGTGAACGTCCATTCTGCTATAAGCACAATAACTAATGACTTAGTACAAAATATTCCAAATATCAGTCTAGCAACAAATAAAAGTCCTTTGAATGAAGTGGTCGTAACAAATACAGATTCTAAGCAACCAAAGAATTTAGAGAATAACAAAAAAAAGAATTCGGGAAGTTTATCAGAAAAATCAGATTTAGGAATGACCCAAAGGGACTCTCTATCAAGTATTGGGTCAAACGTTTGCAGAATTTGCATGACAAGGGGAAGAGAAAGGTATACTATTTTTTTAAGTTTACTTACGATTTCGGTAATTATTTTGTTTTTATAAATCATAAGTCTGTTTTTGAAATCTCATCAAATTATTCAGGAAATATTTTATATGATAAATATATTTTTTACTTAAAACCAAAAAAGAAATCTGGTATTAGACCCATCTCATAAACGTTTAAGCCTCAAATCAAATATAATACCTTTTAAAAGTAAGATCAAACTGTTCGAAATATATTAGCAAAGCACAGACGTAACGCAATTATCAGGGCCGCTAGGGTACGGAAGCTTCATTAGGGCCCGCCGAATGAGTTTGAAATTGCTTTGGACATTACCGAATTATTATCGACATATTTGCTTCAAAAACTTTTGCGTAAACCATTTTTAAGATAGTTTCACGATTCGTTAGTGTTTGCGTTACTTTACGATAAATTGCATAATAAGTTTGGGCTTTTTTCATATTTGTCTAAAGTATAACTTAATTCTAATTAATTACCATTGTATGTTTAGACACTAAGTATATTACGATGAGTTATGTTTTTCTATTTTTCTCTAAACTCTTTAGGATTAACATCCTTATGGTTAAAGCAAATATTCACCTAGAGTATAATAAAAACCGAGACTTGAAATATTATTAAATGGAATAAATATTATTTTAGGACAATATTTATTCAAAATGTTTACAAAAAAAATCCGTCAATTCACATTATATGATAGATGTAATGTTACTAAATTAATTGGGTAATTATAAAATTAGTACTCAAGTTAAAATAAATAATTCATTTTAATTTATTTCTTCTATAGACCAAAATTTCCGAGATGAGAGAGTTAATGGAAAAAGTTGAATATTTATACAGACTTTTTTAACCCACGCATCTACGTATTGACCCTCGGAAATGATATTCGTGTGAATCGCTGAAATAGCGCGAGAGCAACGTCAAAGCCTTTAGGCTTTGTAAAATACTAGCGGTTCACCCTCGCTTCGCTCGAGTTTATCCCTAGTGAAAAACAAAAACAAACCTATCCCACGGGAACCGTATATTTTTCCGGAATAAAAAGTAACCTATGTGTATTCCAAACTATTATCTATCTCTGTGTCTTTCAACCGTTGTAGTGTGCTTGAGTAACAAACATCCATCCTTCGCATTTATATAGTAGTAAGATTCTTAACCTTAGTTACATTTTTGTCGTTTCACAATATGTCACTTGCGGAGTAATCTCTATCTTTTTTCTGTATTAATCTATATTTAAGCAAAACTGCTCAGTACCTTTTTCTTTGATGTTAGTCAATCAAATTTTCTTTTTTTTAGTAGGTATTGACGAGATTTAGTGTAAAACAATAAAAAAATATATTATGGTCGAATTTCGACCACTGGGCGGACACCATTTAGAATAAATATATGAAAACTTTATTTGGACGTACACTACAATACAATAACATTAAATAGCAAAACAAAATAATAAACAAAAATAGCGATGCCTGTCAACGAAGACTATGTTGAGACAATCTTCGAGGTTCAACGCTGATTTTTGGTGGCTGATTTAAAAAGATCCATAAGTAACAAATGATATTAACAGCTTGATTATAAAAATAAATAAAAATTCAAGCATTTGTATAATGATGTATAGAAGAAAGTCGCTTTTTATGATACTTATATATGTAGTTCTTAGGTATACAAATTAAAAACATTTACATTATATTACGAGAATCGAACATCTACCTCTAAATAAATGGACCTAAAAAAAATTAAAAACTATACTACATCTTACTATTCTTGTTTAATATTATGCGTTAAAATATTGTGATGAAAAGTTCTTCTTTCAATACAAGAATTATTTCACGCAATGTTATTCTTAGGAGAAATTAGCTTTTAATTCCTTATTAAAATGTTTTCCACTGTAATTTTAGCTTTCAAGCAAAATTTTTCTTGCAAGATCGGAAATTATCTTCCTTTTTAATGTTCCAGATTAATATCGCCTTGCAACTGTAAGGGGTCTTTGGCAAACGTCCATCTTTCGTGCTTGCAGAGGTGGCTTAATCAAGTGGGCAGAAACCACTGTGAACTGTGCGGTTTCAGGTGGGCTAAATATTATATATTTTACTAGATTTATACTGCGGCTTTTTCTGTGTAAGCAACATGTCCATATGAAACACTAGACCGCTATCACGCAGCCACCACGATCTAGTTGTTGTAATCTGTAATTGTAGTAATACTATTATATAAAATACTAGCGACTCACCCTCGCTTCGTTCTGGTTCGTTCTTAGCTTGCGTCTCAATACAAACTTTCTTTCCCATTTTCACCCCTTAAGGGATGATTTCCGGGATAAAAAGTATCCTACGTCCTTCCCAGGGTCTCAAACTATCTTCTTAGCAAATTTCATCTAAATCAGTTCAGTAGAACCAGTAGAACCAGAGATTACTCCCTACAACATCACAAGCTTACAATCTTTACCTCTTTATAATATTAGTATAGACTAGTAACTATCCTCGTTACGATTTTGTTCTATATGTTTTTTGCTTTATTTTTTCATACAATGTGCCGAAATCACCTAAAACTTACTTTACCGAAACAATAAATGGAACCTTGTCACATTTGCCTAAGAGATTTATATCCATCCACCAATGGAAGTATTATTAAAATTGGTTCAGGTATTCCAAAAATTAGCGGATAAAAAGGCGGACATGTAAACCGTTTTGTTGTCATTCTTAATATCGACATGAAGTTTTGAAATTAAAGACACTTTCAATTTTATTTCTTTTAAAGAGTATAGATTTTTATATGCACCCACTCCCTATTCGAGGAAAGAGAAACCCTACAAACATATAGCTTCGTTCTTCTCAAAAACATGCTCAACCCGCACTTGGCCAGCGTGGTGGACTTTGACCTGATCCCCCACTTATTGAAATGAGGCCTATGCACAGTAGTGGGACGTTAAAAAGGGCTGAATACAAACATAATATATACATACATGCCATAGTCCATCACGCCAAGTGCAGGTTGGCGGACTGCACATGTCTTTCGAAAACTTGCTAGGTTCTCTCAGACATTCAGGTTCCTCGCGATGTATTTCTTCAACGTTAGGCAAGTATTAGGTAATCATGTGAAAAATGATTCGCACATGAAAATATGAGAGGTGCGAGACTCGGGATTTGAACCCACTTCACTTAATTTCCCAAGCAAGCGTGTGACCACTGGGATACCAATGTATTTAACAAAAATTTACCTTTATCAGTATATAGAACTTAACATATTATGTTGGTGTAATCAAGTAGGTAGGAACCACTGTAAGCCGTGCGGTTTAAGGTAGCTTATATCAGTTGTATTTTGCTCGATTTAGCTTGCGGCCACCTGCATTAGCAGCATCCGCTTTAAAATTTACTTGTAAAAAATATATTAGTTTTCATTTAGTATACAGAAATTCTATTTTCACCTCACTTTTATGTATGGGCTGGGACCGATTTAATATTTGATTAGGTATGTATTTAATAGGTAGGCTTTAATTACTTAGCCAAAGAACCTTCGAAAATATTGATTAGGTATTATAGTAAATGAAAACTACCAATCAGTTATTTTTCACAGTAATTATGTTTGAATTCGGTTTTTATTTTTTTGAATTATTTTTCCCTTTTTAGTGTAGACAGTAGTAGCAAAGTAAGAATTCCAACGTGTTAGGCTTGTCAAATCAAACAAAATAAGCCCAAACTCAAAGTATCTACTATTAGCCGTTGAAGAGTTCCACCTATCCACCTTCTGGCCTTACCATCAGATCAGGTCAACAATACCGAACCACTGTACTATCAAAAGAAATAAAAACACTTGCAAATTTAAAGTTAATATGACAATTAGAAGTAGGTTAAATTCATCATTAGCTATTTTTCCACCCTTAGGGGTGGTATTTTTTTTTGAAATTTAAATGGGACCAATCTGGAAGTATACCCTTTCGAACAAAACAAAAATTGTCCAAATTGGTTAATAAATGACGGAGTTCTGAGGTAACAAACATAAAAAAAAAAACATACAGTCGAATTGAGAACCTCCTCCTTTTTGAAGTCGGTTGAAAAATTTCAATTAAACGACGAAAACGAAGCAATACTTACTATTTATTACATAGCAAGCGGTGAGTCCAATGGGATATCTTATCGAAAATATACGTAAATAAAAGCTTGATATTTCAGCATAAAGTAAATAAAATTGATGTATCTGTTTGTAATGTTAAAATAACAGCATTTTACTAAATGCATATGAATCCATTATTTACGGTACTTATTATACGGTACTAAAACGCATTTTTAAAATGTTTGTCTCTTGTCTGTCTGTCAGTATGTCCGTCTGGCTGTCTGTCTGTTTATTCTGGCTAATGTCCGAATAAGCTGGACTGATTTTGACGGGACTTCCACTGGCAGATAGCTGATTTTATAAGAAGTAACTTAGGCTACTTTAATTTTTGAAAAAGGATTATGATTCCGCTCAAAAAAATCAAAACGTACCCAGGGACGAACCCTAAATCGCTCGTTTTAAATAAAAGTATATGTTTTCGCGATTTTATTCTTATTTAAATTTCTGATGTCCTATATTTCGAATGCTTTACAGCAATATATGGTGGTTAAGAAAGTCAAAAAATAAAATTCACGAAAACCTAAAAAATTATACTATTTTAGATTCAATTCACCCCCGTGAGCATGATTGCTGTAAAGCATTGAAAATGTCGGAACGTTTTTAGAATTTTTGTCTGTGTCTGTTTGAGAACACATCACAAAAAACCGCTGGACAGATTTTGATGAAATTTGGTATGATAATAGCTGGTTATCAGGGTCAACATATGGAATACTCTTTACTGCGGGGAAATATATCTGAGAAATAAAATTTAAAAATAAATATTTTCCTACAAAGTCGTAATACTGTGCTACAACTAAAAAAATTTAGTGGTATGAACTATGAATAAAATACAAAAGTAACAGTGAACAAAATCTCAAAAAATAAAAACAAAAGTTTGACCAGTTTCATTCATATAATTTACATTTTAGTTAATGAATAATTTATCTGTCAATTTCAATAAAGTCACGCAAAAGCAAAGATTATTCGCAATGACTGTTAGCCAAATTGACATCATTTAACGCCAGTTTTAGAGGAACTCATTAACTATATTATTGGAAAATTTAATAAACCAATCCGATTAGCAGGCTCGGTAATTAAACGACGGAATGACTACCGAATTTATCTTCATTGCACAAAATGTGCATTGAATGGCACAAATAATTGAATACCATGCAATGAATGCAAATAATACGGAGCAAATAAAACTAAGGGTGCCGTAGACGAGCGTTTTTCTAAGTATTAACGAATACTCTTATATTTATAAATTAACCATTGTAAGTGTATACATTTTTTTTATAGAAACTGTTTCAGTATTAAATTGTTTTTGATAGAGTTCACGAAACTGTTTTTTTTTAATTTCTTAGAAGACTTGTTTAATTGAATTTTGACTTTTTTAATTAAAATTTACTATTTTTAATTGAATTTGACTGTATTGGGATACGTTTTTAGTGCTACCTGATTAAAATTACAGGTATAAAGATATTTAGGCATTACAACATAAAAAAAAATTATGTTCACGTACTCGTATGAGGCAATCCCTTTTCATTTCCTTTTTTACCATCTAGTAGCACCTATTAAATTAGTGTAAGTCTCAATTTTTCATACGGTTTATACATAATTATTAGTAATTAATTTAGTATCCCGTCTGTGTCGCCGTGAATGCTTTTAAAACGAATCTCGCCAGTAATATTTCATTAGTAAAACTTATTTAATGGCCCCAATCGTAACAGTTGTTCGTAGATAACGGTTCTCTTGTTCCAAATTTGAAGATCGGATTTTCCAAGAATTGTTTTATTTTTATCATAAATATTCATATGGACTTTTTAATAAAAAAAATTGTATTTTAAGGCTTTAGGGAGTAAAAAGTTGTAATTTTAATGAATGGAACGGTTAATAAAAAGAGATCATTTGTATTATAAATAAATTAACGAATAAAACTAAACCTAACTGCAGCTCTAAGTACTACAAAAAATATTTTACTTAATAAAACATCTACTAACACTGATTGATACACATGAATCGAGTTCAATTTTAAAAATTATTTCAATTTGAACGACCATCCGAACAAAAAAAACTTACAAACAATTGTTCTTAGAAAGAGAAATAAGATAGTAAACCGATAGTCATTAAGTAGAAAAATCTGCAGTCCATTGGAACGGACGTCTCGGCGAGTCCGATAAATCACATCAACTAATTGCGGGGAAATCGAACTGATTACGGTTGAGTCGAGACTCCATCGTGCAAGTTCGAATATCCGAGAGGCTGGGTTAAGGGCTGCTACGATTCTTTTTTCTGTTTTCATGTAATTTATGGTTGTAATTGCATTCAATTCAATTCTCTTCTTGATTGATACAAAACGTGCCAGTTTCAATTGCATTAATAAGTTGTCATACTAATTTTAGCAGCCCTTACATTTGATCCTTTGGAATTAAAAAAAAATTTTAGACTACCCACAAAAATCATAGGTTGTATTTTGTGGGTAGTTCGTAGTATTTAAATGTGTAATATTCTAATGTAATTAGACATTACATTCAAATATACACTTGTTGTTCTCTCATAACTTTACTTTAAATTATTGTTATAGTTTGTTCATGTTGGTAATCCATGGTTGGTTCATGTTGGTGGTCCTCAATAGTGAGTCGATTTTTTTCTTTTTTTAATGGATAGGTATTTTTGTTTGTTAAGTCTCTCTTTGCTAGGAAACTTATTTCCATAGATCCCTGTTGCACTATTAGAAAAAGTTAGTACTAACAACCCTTAAAAATAAAATATCGACTGACGTTTTAATTCAACTCTCAACCATCCTCCGATTTTCCTCGGTCTGTTTACTATTGAAATCATTTGCTATTTGCGACTAGATTTTAACGTTTCCCAACGTTAAATGCATTTTATTCAATCACTTAACCTTTAAATTCATGAAAATGGTCTTTTTACTACATAATACTTTTTAATACTATCTCTCCAACTCACTTAGGTTGACTGGAAGAGATCTCTTCTAGAGATAAGTCCCCCTTTGCTAACTAATTTTATTGTTTGTTAATCTCTGTATTTTACATATAAGTGCAATAAAGAATAGTATATAATAATTCATCCGTTGCACTGAGTTTGATTATTCGAACTAATCTTAGAAATTACTGAACAGATTTTCATACAGTTTTAATCAATAGATAGAGAATTTATTTATGAAGATATCAGACTATAATTTATGAACATTTTGAGAAAGTAAGCTACAGACATGATAGTATCATAAATGTGTAGAAAAAGAGTATCTAGCGTCACTAATATAGTATACAGCCATTATATCTAATTAATAATTCAGAATTGATAGGGTAAGTAATTTTTCATATAAAGCAGATAGGTGCATTAAAAAAATACGTCTCAAAGAAAAGAGCGAATGAAATCACTCCTTTATGTAACTCTCCTTCTCTAAATATTATAGTAAAACTAGCATTGCCCGCGGCTCCGCACGCGTTCAGATGACCAAAAACCAAATTCTTAGGTTTTACATATTAGTATACTCTTACATTGCAGTTTTTGTATTTTTTCTCAGAAATGAGACATTTTCCCGCGGTAAAAAGTATCCTATATGGTGACCCGGATAACCAACTATCACCATACCAAATTTCATCAAAATCCCTCTAGTAGTTTTTCTGTGATGCGCTAACAGACAGACAGACGGACAAAAATTCTTAAAACTATAGATTCGGCCTCAGTATCGATAATAACGTTTATTACAATAAGATTTTCCAAAAAATATTTAATGTACAGATTCGGCTTAATAAGTTACAATAAGTTACAATTTTATTATATGTATAGATATGGTTGACAATCGACAATACAATTTTTATAGAGGTAGTTTATGAATTGGAAAATAATATAGGTACTTTTTGTCCAGGTATTTTAAGTGGCTAAATAAGATTGTGACAAAAAGCTACTTAAAGTCACTAATTGTTTTTACTTTTATAATACTTTTAGCCATAGGTATTATGCAAAAATTATCTGCCAATATAGCCAAGAACTAACAAACTAACAAACATGTCTGGCATACTTTTAAGTTTAAAGGTAAAAAATACTTGGAAGAAATTTAAAGATACAATGGTATAGGTACGAATAGAAAATACGCACAATTTAATATTGTATTTTCAGTTACCCAGCCATCCGTACGCCTCGTTACACAATACTTCAAGCGCTGCGGCTGTGGTTCTGCAATCCACGAAATAGGAGTCATCTACAGGTGAATATTATGCTACTATGGCCACACTTTGATGGCTTAGTGGATATTTTTAATATTTTACTACATATTATAAAATAAAGTCCCCTCGACGTGTCTATCTGTTTGTCTGTCTGAACGCGATAAACTGAAAACGGTTTTCACCAGTAGACGGAGTGATTCACGAGGAAACCTTCTTGGTGTACAATTGATTAAAATTTTGTGTAAATTGGCTGAAGTATGACGATGATTGTTGAAGATATCAAAAAAAATCAAGTCGACTGGGAGTTTTACTGGCGTTATTCGATTATTCCTCTTAAAAAGATCTATTAAACTGTAGCAACTCTATATGTACGTATCTATGGACGCACCCGAGCGAAGCGAGAGCAAGTCACTAGTTTTTTTTTAATAATCAACCTTAGTTAAATAGTTAAGGGTTGGGGGAAGGATCATGCGGTCACTGGTTTGATTCTGGGTAAAAAATAAATGTTTCTCCAAAGTTTTACTTTAGGTACCCAACAATTAAAGCGCACACGCTTCGGTAGGCGGTGTACTATGCGGGGTACTCCTGGTACTTCTCTGACAGCAGAGTGGACCATGGGAGCAACCCCATGGTTCTTGGGGTCTACTTCGGTAGACCTGCCGTCGGGGCGTCGTGGTTGTATGCGCAAGCGATCCTGCGACGCCCCATTAAGACGGCAAGGTTTTGTTGGGTTTTAGTGGGTATTACTGGCTTTTCTAGCCGGTGAGTCCCAAATATGTATCCGTAAATGCATTTCAACTCAAGCTCAGTAGTCTTTCTATTTGTGACAGTAGTTGTTTTTTTTATTATTATTATTATTGTTTTCTTATGTAATGTAGTGCATGTCCAAGTATAGTTTTCATTCATTTATTCATTTTGACCACATTTAAATACATAATATGCCAAAACTGTATGACTTTTAGGTACGAGTATGTTAAAAAATGTTAAAAATATTTAAAAATTCTTTTTTCACAAAATTTAAAACCAATGCGACATCAAACGTTCATTTTTTAATTTTATAGACTTGTTATTAATGACGTACTTATTAAAATAAACAAAAAACCATACAGCCTTTGAATATTTATTTTATTAATTATAATATCGAATAAACATGGCCACCGCACTAATGCACAGGTACATTGACATTATTTAAAAAGCCAGAATCCCTCTCTTTTTTCGCAATTTTTATAAAAAATAAAAACCTGAAGTAGAGTAACAAGCCACTCTTGATCCTCATAATGTGTATTCATAAATGTTTTTTCACATTTACAAAATGGATATGTCACATTTAATACGAGTACATTTTATACTGTAATGTAAGTATGGAATATTTTATCTACATCCGTCTAGAGATCCTTAGAGAGCTTAAAAAATATAATACATATTTTATAGTACTCTTTTATTAAGTAAAAAGGCTTTATAATTTAACTAAAATTGTTCATATAAACTATAAACAATCATGGAGATACTAAATTCTTGTATTGAACGCACAAATATTTGTTAATCGTATCAGATAAAGCTTGACATTGAAAACCACCACCTAGGATTGTCTTGATATTTCATACTAATATATCCTCTAAAAATCCCTATTACGTTTTGCCTCCATATTTTTAAGGTGATTGTAATGGTATAATCAAAAATCAATTATCTATATAATAAAAATGAAATGTTGTTCGTTTTTAAACTCATTACTTTAAAATGGCTGAACTAATTTGGCTAATTTTTATTCAAAATAATCATAATATTTAATAGATTTTACAGGAAAAAAATTGCATAGGATGCTCGGAAATTAGGAAAATGAGAAGAAGCTTTTTCAATACAATTTTTAAATGATCTCAAAAATCTATATATGTATAAAAATCAATTGCCATTCGTTAATCTCGCTAAAACACAAGAACGGCTGGACCGTTTTGAATAATTCTTTTTTTTTGTTGGAGGTGTGCCAGGGGTGGTTTAAGTATAAAAAGATAGGGGAAACTCAAAAAAATTGCTGGAAAATCGAAAAGTTTAGAACCGTATATATGTATTATAGTCTATCTATTCCATAGTAACCGTTGAGACGTACCTAGGGATGCACTCGAGCGAAGCAAGGGTGAGTCGCTAGTCATAAATAAAATTGAATTTGTGGCAGGAAATTTTCTGTGGGGTCATTTCAGACGATATAATATAATATAATTATTATATATATTCTATTTAAAGCTAAAGCCTTGTCACATACATTCCAGACCATTTTACTCGGTGCCATTTGCGACCGCCCGCACCCGCCCATCCGGCAATACGTCTTCGAATTTTTGTTCGCACTCCCAAATTTTTTGCAACAATATTTTCAAACGCTCCGATCGGTCCTTCGCTTTTAAAAGCCCATTTGCGTCGTAACAGCTTGTTTATGACTTAAAAGTTCGACGTCACAATTTGGATGAATAGAAAACAGTATTTTGATGAATATATCCAATAGTAACTAGCAAGTGCTTTCGTCTTTACTCGCCCGTATAGACTATCTAGATAGATAATATATCTATTTAATCTACAAACACTTAACATTTTGTACGGAAGAGCGTTTTGGAGCACAAGCTGTCTTGGATCTTCCCAGACTATCATCTGTAAAAAAAATTCTCTCTACATTTTATGATAGAATACAAATAAACCCAAAGATATTATCTAATATACATATAAAAATATCTAATGTCACGGCGTTTGTAGTCGCACTTCTCTGAAACGGCTCGGCCGATTTTAATGATTTTTTTTTGTATATTTGGTAGGTATGAGAATAGGTCGTAAAGTATTTTTCACACTCCTACCTCCACCGCTCATTTTTAAGTAACTAGGGGCGAACCCAAGCGAAGCGGGGGTGAGTCGCTAGTATAATATATACATTAAAAATATGCCGATATCTTATATCTTTAAGCGAGCAATTCTTATATATGTATATAATATATATAATCTGAATCTCGGAGAAAACGCGTGTTTTCTAGTTTTCATGCAGTTTTCTTTTGCATTATTCCACGCAAAATATGGTCGGTAATTTGCACGCTCGGGCATAAGCATCCAGGTCAAGCAGCCAAGGTGCAAGATCAACAATCACAGGTGTCCAGGTTCGAATCTCGGTCGCATACAATGGTTTTACTTTTATTTTTTTTTTAAATATTTATTCAAGTTTTTAGTTTAAAGAAAAAGAAAATTTTACTTTAGCCCAAAAACTCCGAGCGAAGCTCGGTAGCTATGATTTCCAATCATTTTCTTAAGAACACGATAAGAAACTTTACATAACAAATTATGTTACATTGCGAAATAACTTTTATTATACAACAATCTAATTAATATTATCTTCGATCAACAGTAGTATTGTCGATCGAAGAATATTATATAGTAGATACACTCGCGTGGTAGGTAGGTACTTACGTCGTTAAAAATTTAATCCTGAATATGTATAAGCTATCCATTATTTGAATACGACGACACGTTTAGCTCAGTTTGTAGTACTTGCTGCGCAAGCGGTCGCGGGTTCCAGTCCCGCTGGGAACATTCATTTTTGTGATGAGCACGATTATAAGTTCTCCAGTCATATTTGTTTAATGTGAAAAGTAAAAAGTTAAATATGCGTAGTGTATCAATTATCTGGTATCCATAACTTAAACCTTCTGCTTACCATAGAACTAGATGGTGCTGTGTGTTGATGTCCCAACATATTTATTTATTACGAATTTCGCCCAAATCTAATAAGTAATGCGCGTAATGAATTAAAAAACTTATTTTCTTCTTTACTTATTCACTCATAAACTATAGTACCTAATTATAATATTTATGCAATTATTATCTTATTTACTTAACATGGAATTGTCTAAAACATAATTACAGCACGTACTTCAGCTTCAGTGGAAAAGAAAAAAATTAAAAAAAGATTTTGAAAAGGGTTTAAAAAGAAAAATCTATTTTATAAGTGTAAAGACATACACGACCTTAAATGAGTTAATTTTTTTAAAGTCTCATGTAGATAAAGATATAGTTTTTAAGCTTTTCCAATAAAATAATTTATTTCAAAGCCTCTTTGCTCTTGTCTTATTAAAATATAGTTATACCTCTGTGGTTTATTTTGCTTTTAATTATATTTACATTTAAATACAACAAAACCAAAAATTATAATTATTTATGTAAAATATATCATTCATATACTTATTATTTACCTAGACCAATGTTTGTAAACCGTAGGTTAAATGTTAAATGAACTCAACGACGTTAAATAGACTATTTTTCACGCATACACTACGCGTACATGTTCCCGTTAGGAATTTCATTACGAATTGACAAGCGCATATTGCTTTTGTGCCTTTATAGGCGCACGTCTTTTCAATAGGCATTTTCCCGCGACTTCATTCAAATTCTATATAAATGAAGCTCCGAGTGTAATCCCGGAATGAAAAAGTATAATTAAGTGGGTTTTTCACCACGCCAGCTAATAAATTAGTAATGAATTGGGTTTTATGTCATAACTCGTACTATTCATCTCGTATAACACTACAGTTGCCGCAATAAAAAGAATTTTATAATCAAAGCGTTATAACAAGGTTCACTTACATTACAAATTGACACAAACTTTTATACTTTTGATATAGATATAATGTTTCTCAGTATTAATTAATTTTTAAATCAATAACTTAAAATACATATAAGATTTAATAACGGTATAATGAAATATTAATTTAAAAGCAAAAGAAGATAAATCACAAAATGCCACTTCTCAGCCCGACCATATTTTATGACCACAAGAGGGCGCTGTCACCCGCCAACCGAGCGTTAAAGATGGCGGCTGACATCTCGTGACAAGACATGGGCATATTGAATTTCTGTATCGCTTTTGCCACATATTGAATTACCGTTGCTCTAAAATGTACTGAACGTTAATTTGTCTTACATTTACGTAAACAATGTTGACTTGAGGCATACGAAATTTTGCTATTTTGAATATCTTGGGTAACATTGAATACAATTATTAAAAAAAAGTCAAAAATAGTAGAGTGATTTACTGTTTATGCTACTATTTTTGATTTTGCCATATAAGTTGTTTACTTTTTTTAAAGAATAATGGAAATTTTATGGAATACATATGTATTGGTTAATTTTTAGGAACAAAATAAAATAATAAAAATGATACTAAGTATATTCTTTTATATTTTTTCTCTTCCCATTGAATGAGAGATAGCATAATATAGTATATTATATATCTTATTTAATTATTTTTTTCTATATTGTCATTTATATACAACTAGCATTGCCCGCGGCCCCGCCCGCGTTCAGATGACCAAAAACCAAATTCTTAGGTTTTACATATTAGTATACTCTTACATTGCAGTTTTTGTATTTTTTCTCAGAAATGAGACATTACCGCGGTACAAAGTATCCTATATGTTGACCCGGATAACCAGCTATCATCATACCAAATTTCATCAAAATCTGTCCAGTAGTTTTCTCGTGATGCGGTAACAGATAGACAGACAGACAAAAATTCTAAAAACTATAGATTCGGACTCTGTATCGATAATAATGTCTATTTCAATTAGATTTTCCAAAAAATATTTAATGTACAGATTCGACTTAGTTACAATTTTATTATATGTATAGTTTAAAACATCATTGTTTGGTTTCATGTTTAGTTAGTTAATTAGTAAGACACATCTACATATCTATTACGAGTATTTCTTAGGCTGAGTTTTTATGACGTCTTGTTTACATTCCGGATCATTTCATTCCTAAAAAAAGCGGATATTACACCGCAATTTTATAACATCCGCATTCCGCAGTCTCACAAATTAACCTTTGACATATTTTATGATGCAATTTTTTTTTGTTCTAATACTCAGATTAATATTGTCTTTTAGTGAATCTAATAAAAGAAATGCCAACTTAATTTATTTAAAATTTATGGCTGATACTATGTATATATTAAAGCTCATATATAACTTTACTTCATTCTACATAAAGCAAACAATAATAGTATAGATAGTAATAGATTTTCCACTAGTCGGTGCACCGTCGGCGGTTTGCGAGGGCAAAAATGTATGGAAACCGTCGTCGGTCAATGGAAGAACGTGCCTACTGCGTAGGTATATTTTTCACATATTTTTCTGCCGCGCCATGCTGGCTATTGAAAAAACGGACTATAGTTGCTTTAATCAGAATAGAAAAAGTGAAGCATTTGTATAAAAACACAATACGTCTGATCCGTACAGTAGGAACGCTGTGCGTGCAACCGTTAACCAATGAAATTCTTTATTTCCCCGATATAATATTATAAGGAATTTAATTATATCGCACGTTGATAATGTAAATTATTTGACATACAACCGCATTTTTAGATAATGCTATTCTCCATTACATTGGGCCTTCTCGAAATAAAAAAAAATACAATTATTTTTAATCCACTTCCATAAATTGTTGCTCACGTTACAGCCGAATGAATGGCTGTACTTCTGTCATAAACATCAAAATCGATTCAGAAGTACGACCCAAGACAACATAAAAACGTTTATATATGTATGTACTTTACATTATATTATTTATTGTTAAATTATTAAAATACTTGAGGATTATTTAAAGTTACGGGTAGGTATTAGTTTTTTTTAACATACCAGAGAAGATTTCAGTACTTATCATTTTCTTTTATAATTTATTTATTTAGATACCTACATTGCAGTGTTATATTAAGAATTTAAAAATTTTAAATTCCTGTCACGTATCAAAAACCTATATTGAACAACACATTATATTTCTGTTCACAGTCCGACTGCTTGATTTTCTGGCTACTCTCCACGGTGACCGCGGGTCTGCTGGCTGTATGCATCGTTGGCACACAATACTTTGTTATTGAGGGTAACAATTTTGGTAAGCTCGATGCGGTTAGGAAAAGTGAAGGTGCGTTTTTTTTTCATTTTTCTTTTTTTGCAGGATGGAGAAAAAAATATTAGTTCAAAATATTCCAATATTTTTTTTTGCAATATAATTAATTTAATTTTGTTATAAAGAATTGTCATTAAACAATGTTCATTAGTTCTCTGTAAGCATTTTTTTGGGATTAATGATGAATCTTTTTTGTTACTCCCAATATTCATCAGGCTCTATCCAGCTTTTTCTTAAAAGATATCCAAAAAAAATTGTTTCTCATAAAAAAATCCCTGCCGCATTTCATTCCTGTACATTAAAATAAATCTTAACTGATTATATTACATCATTATAAGCATACGGGGTTATCAAATTTCAGCCCTTGTTTCATAGTGACTTTAACTTATGTTGAATACAAATATTTGAACATATAATCGATTAACGACTTAATTTATATTTTGTTCATTTTAACTTTTTAATGTAACAACTTATTTGTTTCGTAGGTATATCTCATCGTATCACAGAAACTGCAATGGATTTTTTCATGGCAATAGTTCTATGTGGCTATTCTGTGACTGTTTACTTTTTATGGAAAGATCACTACATGATGTGGAATCGCTGGCGACGAGCAAACGTCAATGTACAATTATTACTTACTCCAGACTCGAACCCTGTACCCTTCGTGCCAAGATCTAGATATAACGTTGTTTAAATACATTCTAATATTAGAAGCTTATTATTTGTATGTATTTATTTGATTGTAAAAGTAGCATTGTGAATAACCGTATTTTAAAAATAAAGCTTTTTGAACTTTTTAAATTTTAATTACCTACTTATAAATTATCTATATTAATATAATTAATAATCATACACAATGAAAACTACTCACAGTCAACAATTTTTATTTAATACTGGTTTCAGAAATACATTTAATGATATTAACAAGTAATAAAAAGTCGTCTGTTAAAAAAAGTGCTCAACCTGGAAAAAATTGCTGAAAAAATCTCAGCAGGACTATTTCATTTTAATGTATTTCTGGTCGAATCATCTTCCAATCGTAATTTAACAGTGAAAAGAATAGAGTGGACTGATGTCTGTGCGTAGGTACACTTGTGCACAATAATATCTCAATCGCAGTTGGCTATTTTCATTGAGATTGGCCTCCGAGGCCGAAATCGATTAGGAGGGCATCTATCATCATACTTAAGAAACAATAATTGCATATGAAAAGAAATTGGCCAAATGCTAATGCTAATCAAAACCGCTAAGAATTCTGCTATGCCAAACGATATTTTCTACATACATAATATGTATGTTTCACCAATAACGTGATTTTTTATTTCGATCTTCATAAGGCCAGGTCCACACTAGAATGCCCATCACAGTCAATTCTCGGTCCGATATCGGTCTGATAAAGTGTTTTTATAAAAGAAACGTTGCCGGAGTGTGATTCGACCGAAACTAAACTCTTACTAATAGTGTAAATACACTCATTGTTTCTTATATAGAAATACTTTACTCGACCAATATTAGACTGAGAATGAACCGAGTATAGTGTGGATCGGGTCTAAGTGTTAAAGCAAGAAGATCGAACGAATATTTTTACGACTCCAACGAACGAAGATTTTTACGACTGCGACGATAAATTACATCAATAGATATAAAATAAGATGAAAAGGATTTTATTAATAAATAGCATAGATTAAATATGTACATCGTAATCTATGGTGCGATCTGTATAAAATATTCTTTATCTATCGCTATAATAGCGTAAGTAAGTAAAGCCTACTCAGTCCATTATGATATTGGTCATTGGCCATTGTGCGCGAAAATGTGTCTATGAAGCTTTTCAACGTAAAGTTAGTATTGCATTACTGCCTGACTTTGTAAATGTAATATAATTACACTAAATGAAAGAACCATAAAGTAGCCATTAATGGTCGTGAGGTTCTTGGTTTGCGTCTCGAATCGGGCCAAAGTAATTGCAGATTTAATTAGTAGGGTTTTTCTTTCTTATAATACTCAGTAGCAGCTCGAAGTTTAGAAATCGATGATAATTACACAAAGTAATCACCTAAATGGGATTGACCGTTCAACCGATATCTGATAGGAGGACATTATTATTCTCTTATCTAGTTATCTATACATAAAATAAAATTCTAACTAAGTCGCCCGCGACTCCGTTCGCGTTCAAATGACCAAAAAACAAATTCTTAGGTTTAACATAGTAGTATACTATTACATTGCAGCTTTTGTATTTTTTCTCAGAAATGAGACATTTTCCCCCGGTAAAAAGAATCCTAACAGTTGACCCGGATAACCAGCTATCACCATGCCAAATTTCACCAAAATCCCTACAGTGGGTTTTCTGTGATGCGGTAACAGACAGACAGACAAAAATTCTAAAATCTATAGATTCGGTCTTTGTATCGATAATAATGTTTATTTCAATAAGATTTTCTAAAAAATATCTAATGTACAAATTCGGCTTAGTTACAATTTTATTATAATATGTATAGATTGAATTTAGTGTCAGGTCTATACGTATGTAGCGAAAAACAAATGTTTTCCTCAAAGCCGATTGTATCTGGCTGTTCCAATTCCAGGCCTATTTATGTAACAGCTTTCGGTGCACTTTCAATACATACAATAAACAAACAAATTCTTCAGCTATATTGTCTTACTATAGATTACAAAGTCCATCAATCTGAAATACACTCAGCACATGCACGCATTATGGTTCTTTGTCCTATGATTTCATTAACTTTCACGGCTCATTGCCGTATCTGAGGAATCGTCTATTAATCATGTGAGACTTGAAAAGGGGGGGAGGGGTTCTGAAAAAATCATTTTTTCGTTGAACTTGGTCGTTCGTCGTTTTTTCGCTGAATTCAGAAGACTGAAGAAGTTCTCACAGAAGTATAGAATAATATGTTATTGAGGGCCATGACGTCGTTGCAGAGTATGTCGATCCCGATGAAAGTGCTGAAAGCTTTATTCTGGACCTGCCTTCACCGCAGTGGTATAACGAGAATGTGCGAGAGTATTTGCTTCAGTTACTTAATCGCAAACCTTAATGTCTGTCTGGACATTTTTATCACGGTGCATAATTTTCTAGAATTAAATTAGATTATACCTGTATTTAAAGTAATATTCTGAAAGTTTTTAAAATAATTTGTACCAAAAAAATGCACGTGGTTTTGTATAGGGAGGGAGGTTTGGTCTAAAACCTCACCACATATCACCGGGAGGAGGAGGGAGTTAAAAAGTAGCTAAAAAAACATCACATAATTGACGACCTCTCTAGCTAGGAGCTCTTCTATAAAAGAAGAGACATAAGGAACTTCTTTCATGCTATTATATTTAAAAAGAATATTGTCTCAATATATTATTATTTTATATTAAAATAATAGCTAATTATATTGAATAATAATATAATTACTAGATTTATATTTTCTTTGAAAACTATACAGAACACTACAGAATACGTAAAAACAAAGCAAGTATTTAATCTGTTATATGTTTTTTTATTTATATCTGTATTCTGGCAACTATTTGTATTTACTATTTAGTCTATGCTGTAGAATTGCGGCGGCATTTATTTGTTGACAGATAGTTTTGCAAAGTTCATTATTTAAATAAATAGTTTTATAAAATAGTGGCATAATAAAATAAACATATTACATAAAATTCTAGCTTTGTACTTTTAAGAACCATGAGTTTCACATTCGGCCAAGCCACAACAACTACGGGAGGTACTTTCAGTACTAATACTCCCTCGGGTAATGATCATATTTTTATTTCATTAATTAAGTACATTAATTATTTAGATATAATGTTATATGAGAACTAAACAATTCCTTATTTCGAATCCTGAAATCATTTTGTATTTTCTACTCAAATCTGAGTTTATTTTCAATTTAACATAACCTTACAAATCAAACTAGGCGAATGAATTCCCTTTTTTTCCAAAACAGAAGCAACGTTGTAAACATATCGTTCTACTATGGATACACTAGTGATGTATTTGTCACAGTACAATGATAGATGTAGTTATTTCCATAATACTATAGTTTAACTTTGAGATAAAATTTCCAGGCTCGCAATTTGGTGGTGGCGATGCATCAAAATTATATCAATCTGTCTCTGGTATCGTGTCCAGCTTGTGTTTTTATTTATTTGATCCTAGTTTACTTTAGAATAGTTTTTGTAATTTTTGTTGTTATAATACTAGCGACTCACCCTCGCTTCGCTCCTTTATCCCTATCCCATTCTCACCCCCTTAAAAGATGATTTACGGGATAAAAAATATTTCACTTGCTCACTTTTCATATCATGAGATTTAAAAAAAACTTATTTTAGTAAAAAAAAAATCTTTTAATTTTCTTCTATACAAAATTTCCTGACAATAACAAACACAAAAAAATGAATTATCCAATTTGGTGCAGTCGATCTGAAGTTAGCATGTACATACATTTCGGTGATTCATTTTTATTTATATACATAGGTAAAAATGACATTTCATTATATTTTATAATCATTACAGACAATAAACCTAGTTTATTCAGTAATCCTCAAGCTAGTACTCCAGCCTTTGGTGGATTTTCATTTGGAGCTAAAACTACTACAACTGCAGCTTCTTCAAACTTGTGTAAGTAATATTTTTTAACAGTAAAAATTAAAATGGTATTTAAAATACTTCTTCAATATTATCAAGGCATGATATGTAATGATGACTTTGTTTAGTTTACTGTTGCATTAAATGGTGATATAAATTATTTAGTTCAAAGCATATTTTAATTAATGTTATACATTTAAAATTAAAAATCAATATTAACTATAAAAATCTACAAATTTCATATGCAACATGAAAATAATTATAAAAATATAAATTTTTGCTAAATTTTTATATTTTTAGTTTCAACTCCTAGCACTAGTACATCAGCTTTTGGAGCGAGCAAACCTTTATCTTTTGGAGGTTTCACATCACCTCCAGTACAAACTGTTGGTTCACCTGGCTTTGGACAATCACCTAACCCTGTAAGCATCATAATTGATTTTTCAAAGGAGTTTATATAGTTACAGTATATACTCTTTTCTAGATTTTTTTGCTAAATAAAGAATGGAAAGCATAAAAAAAATATAAAAAGAAATGGGACACCTAAATTTTATTAAATTTTTATATATGTTTATTTGCGAATACTATATTTAAAAAAGACAGAGTCCCGCTGAAATTCTTTTGCTAGCTCTTTGGGAAACTGACATATTTTATTCGCAAAATGGTGGTAGTTGTTTTGCTTGTAATAATAATAACATTTAAGAAGTATAATTTTTAAGTTGGTTAAGTTATAATTTTTCTTTATTTATCTTTTGAAATGTTGTCTGAATGTAATTGGGTAAAAAAATAGTAATATGTTAATTTTTAATATTATTGTGCTTTTTTATATTATGTTTACATATAATATATAATAAATATTTGACTAATATAAATAAATTTTGGTGCCAAGGGAGACTTATGTCTTTAAACTATTTGTCTAAACAACTGTCATGAAATGAAAAAAAATCGTTGCATGTAACCTTTATGCACGGTTAGAGTAAAACTTCTTTGGCAAATATAGCAATTAAATCAAAACATTGGTTTTATTTTGTATCGTTTTAAAATTGTTTTTTTACTCAATTGATTTTTTTTCTGTACAATTTTTTACCCTTATTTTGTAGTGATTTTATTTTCTTTTATATTAGCAGTGCATGTATGTAATTTGTTGGTCAGTGCTATGGGCACCTGTAAGTGACTAAAGTACTAGTACTTGTGTATTAAGAATGAATTTAAAATGTATTTGTGTGTTATGTTGTTGGGGTTCATAATAAATTAAAAAAAGAAAACAAATCAACAATTAAATAAGGCATATTTTAATCATATATTTATAGAATATCATACACAGAAAGAATATAGGATTATATATTTGTCAGACAATAACAATGGTTACCATGGCAATGTGGCAATGTATTCTATCTCATTCTCTCGCTGGCTTAATCCTATATATTTTTCTCTTTTTAGGATCGCATTTTCGTTTCGAGTTTAAAATCACAACGATTCTAAAGAAGTTTCACTTCAAAAATGTTAACTGTTTTTTTTCAGGCAAATGCAGCAGATAATAAACCACCTGCATTTGGGGCGACACAACAAACTTCTGCTTTCGGAAGTCCTACAACACAAGGTAACTTTATAAAATATTCTTTAATCCGTACTAATAATAATAAATACAGTTGTTAATTTGTCGTAAACAAAATGACAACAAAAATGATAATTACTATTTAGTGTAAGATTCTTACTAGTATTAAATATATATTAGATGATTAATTACCAGCAATTTGAAATCTTTATCCGAAATTCATTACCCTGTTTCTGTGGTAGTTGGGTAAATACTACAGTATAAAGTAAACTGCCTCGGTGGTGTAGTGGCTAGCATGTACGGCTGCACACTCGGAGGTCCTGGGTTCGAGTCCCGGGTCTGGCCAAGTTTAGTTATTGAGTCTTTCTGTATAGTAAGTCTCAGTGATAGCCCGGAGTTGGGAAGTTGGCGGTGTTTCACCCCCGTGCCTCGGAGAGCACGTAAAGCCGTCGGTCCTGCGCCTTAACTCTCACTGGTCGTGTCGAGCAGTCGTCCCACCGGAGTATGAGAGTGACAGGAACAGAGAGTGCACTTGTGTCTGCGCGTACACTTGTACACTATAATATCTCCTGCGTAGTTGGCTAGTCTCAATGAGATTGGCCGCCGCAGTCGGAATCGGCTAGGAGAACATCATCATAAAGTAAAAAAAATTGGTCAATGGGCAAGTTTTGAGTGAACAAAAACAAAAAAGAACTTATTTTCTTTAATGTCATATTCGATACGCTGCCTGTTGTTTTTTAGTGCTTTTAAACCATAATCACTATTTCAGCACCAGCCTTTAGTTCACCGGGTAATTCTAATCTATCCTTCGGCAAACCCGGAGGTGGTTTCAACTTCACAACCCCTACGTTTGGTGGTTTTGCACAACCACAACCCACTGCGGTAAGATTGGCTTTATTTCGTTAATTATTTTACCTATTTAAAAAAAAAGAAATTGTTAAATATAAATGTTTTTGAAGTGAAAACTTCTATAGGCAGGTTTGGAGGGGAAGTAAATTCATGTAAGTCGTCATCGACATGGTCACGTGACGTGTTAACGCTAACACTCAGAGTGCCGATAGATGTAAACAGTCTTAATTTACAAATTTTAATTTAATATCAAATAATTTATTTGAATATCCAAAAATAGCAATTGTTTTTTTGTAGTACATATTAAGTTTTCAGTTCTGTCGGCAGTCCTCATGACTGCTTATTTTTATGATAACATTTATAGTTTAATGTTGCACATTTTTTTTCTGAAAAAAAAAATCGTCATTATCTACAGAACTTGGCATCCATCTCAATTCTTTTGTCGCTGAAGTTGACAACCACGCATATTCTTAATATTGAACTTGGCTGCCATTTACACATTTATGTTTTTGATGATTTCATTAGAAAAACAAAATCAGTTTATTAATATAAAATATTTTTTATTTTTATTTCTTTAAACATATTCAGTAGAGAATTTTATTTATTTATTTTCAGACAACAACTACAGCAACTACCACCCAGTCATTTGGTTTAGCAGCGAGTCCACAGAGTAACTTTGGTAATACTGGGTTCGGTGGTAAACCATTTGGCACTGCTACTACTGCAGGTATGTTTGTTTGTTTGTGTGATTGTGTTTGATAGTATGTTTGATATGATATGAAACATGTTGTTACTAATTAAATACCTTTAAGATACAAAATATGTAATTAATTATTCAATTGGAATATATGGAAAATGAGTTACTATGTAGGTTTTTACATCAAAAAGTAGTATTAACCTCCTAGATCGTTCGTCAAATCAGTTCAAACGGACAAATATACACAAAATTAATATTTACAGGAAATGTCCTTGAAATTGTCCTAGTTGTATTACATTGCTGAAGCATTATGGCAATTATTTCAGTATACATTATCATAAGTATGTTTTAGTGTCCTTGAATCATATGATCATAAATCTAATGCATAATTAGTAGACTTGCAAGTTGCAACGAATATTCGGCTATTATTCGGTATTCGGCTACTTTTGTCCTATTTGGCCGAATACCGAATATTTAGATACTTTTTAGCCGAATACCGGATAGTTAGTAATATCTTTTGTTGTAATCAGGTAATTGGTATAATAAAAATATTGATTTATTTTATAATATATTTTTCTCATTAATTAAAGTAAAATAAAAATATTAATAGGTAACCGATCAAAAAAGTACTAGATTCCCAATTCCATGTAAAAATTCTCTTAAAACTGTCATCGTCAATTGTGTTTAGGTAATTATTCTAGTTCAAAGCAGAAAACAAACAATCTAAATTGAACCTAAAATGCAATGCTTAAAGTTGTTTTTAAAAAAAAATTAAGAGCGCGCTCAAATAATGTTCAAATGAGCACTCATTCGGTGAGGACATATTTTGTCACTGATTGTGTGTCTAGTCCTTTTTTGATCGATATAATAGGTACAATGTATAACATTTGAACAAATTACTTTTTTAAAATGAGCAAGAAACAAACACGTCGATATAAGATTTCCCTCTAACTTTGATTTTTGATTACTTTTGCCTAATATTCAGCTATTCGGCTAGAAAGACGAAAGAATATTCGGCATTCGGCGTATGGCCGCATATATTATTCGTTGCAAGTCCAATAATTAGATGCAAATATATAATTGAAAAAAAAAAACACATTCTCCTAATTTAGAACTAAATTAGTATTCATATATTAAATAAAACTTATCTTTTCAGATGTTTTCGTGGATTCATATTAATTTTTAGTTTCCAACAATCATGGTCGTGGGAGTCTCTTCCGCCACCATGTTTTATTTAATTCTATAAAATATTATTTACATTAATCTGAGAAATTACTGAATTAATATTTTCAGCTCCCGCATTTGGAACGACAACATCTTCATCTGGATTTTCCTTCGGGCAAGCACAAAATACATCTCAAACCCAGTTGCAAACTCAAAATGTGCAAAATCAATCCTTCCCATTTTCAAGTCAAAATCAAACTCCAGCTTTTGGAACTCAAACAACTCAATCTTTGAGTTTTGGTCAACCAACTCAAGCAAATCAAACGTCAGCTTTTTCGGCTCAACCCACTCAAGCAAATCAAACGTCAGCTTTTTCTGCTCAACCTACTCAATCAAATCAAACATCGGCTTTTTCTGCTCAACCCACTCAAGCTCAAACGACAGGTTTTAGTCAAACAACAACTCAACCAAATTTTATGACTCAAACAACTCAAGCCACTGGCTTTGGTACAAGTCAGCCACAAACAACTCAAAGTTTCGGCTCGACTCAAGCACTTAATTTCTCCAAACCTCAAACCAGTCAACCTATTAGTTTTGGAGGTCAAACTCAAACCCAAACTCCAGCTTTCGGGCAAACTCAAACAAGTCAGCCTTCGTTCGGCTCAACTCAAGCAAGTTTGAGTTTTGGAACTTCACCTCAACCAACATCTACTTTTGGTACAACAACTCAACAAAACCAGACTACTAGTTTCGGGACAACTCAACCGACGTCAACTTTTGGTGCAACAACTCAACCAACTTCAAGCTTTGTCCCAGCTCAAACTACTCAAGCAAACTTAAGTTTTGGCACAACTCAAGCTACCACAGCGGGTTTGAGTTTTGGCACAACAACTCAAAGTCAGTCCAACTTAAGTTTTGGAACTTCAACGGCTCAACCGACTTCAAGTTTTGGCACAACTTCAACTTTGAGTTTTGGTGGGAATCAAACAAGTCAAGCGAGTACTGTACCAAGCACTACTCAAAGTGGATTTGGATTTGGAACTACATCAACTACAACAAGTTTCAGTTTGAATTCTGGACTATCGTTTGGTAAAACTACTTCTACTACCGCTGCTACAAGTAAGTATTATTATATCTCATTAACTTAAGACTGTTATTATAAGTGTGAAAGTTTGTATGTATGTATGTTTGTTTGTTACTCCTTCACGCTGTAACGGCTGGACGGAAGTAAACATATAGACTATGGCTTAGTACTTAACATACTTTAATACATGCACTTACTTAGCGAGCAAAGCTATTGTAAGTAAGGCTAGGGCAAATAATAATCATTTCATTTAAATAGTTTTATGGTTTATAGATTAAAAAAAGTTTGTATATTATTTGTTTCTTCAATCCAATGGGGAAAAATTTTGCTTTTGATATTCACCTGTAGATGATTTGAAAGTTGTCATTTTAATTAAATTGTAAATATACATAATAGACCTTGTAAAGGTATACTGCGGATCATAGTGATTGCGACATCTGGCGGGAGAAAATGGCAAAATTCTTCCCCATTCTAGTTTATGGGTCATGATTTTTTTTTAAATTTGTTTTTTGCCAATAGTAACAGTGTCAGATAGTAAATATAAACGTTGAATATATTATTTATTGGTGAAATTTTTGTAAATATTAACTTACCCTCGCTTTAATTGGGTGCGTCCCTAGAAATATTTTATATAGTAGATATAAGTAGTTGTTGTGAGAGAGGCTTTTTTAAGTCCCACAATTTTCTAGTACATCGCTTTGATGTAACTCTAAAGACTACAAATTATATACACAAACATTCTTCATTTATCTCTCTTTCTATTAGTGACAACCGTATCAATATCCGTTGCTTGGCTTGGAAGTAAGCGGGGAAACAGACAGACGCAAACAGCGACTTTATACTAGCGACTCACCCTCGCTTCGCTCGGGTTCGTCCTTAGCTTGCTTCCACATACAAACGTTCAACCTTAAAGGATGATTTCCAGGATAAAAAGTATCTTATGTCCTTCCCAGGGTCGCAAACTATCTTCTTAACAAATTTTATCTAAATCCGTTCAGTAGATCCAGAGATTACCCCCTACAACGTTATAAACTTACCTACTTTACCTCTATAATATTAGTATGTATAGATAAATTGATACTAATTATTACATATAGACGGCTATAGGTTAATTTTAGTGTATAATTTGGACAACCAAATATATATATATATATATATATATATATATATATATATATATATATATATATATATATATGAAGGACCAATTTTAAAATATCCTTAAATACAAATTAATATTCGATGTATAATAATAATTTATTATTAGGACTATAAATCTCGTCCAAATCCGTCCAGCCGTTTTAGTATTAAAGAGTGACAAACAAACATATGTACATACTTTCACGTATATATATGTAAGTTTAAGGTTTAGTATAGATTTCTCCGAGATGAGATATTTTCCCGCAGTGAAAAGTATCCAAATATTGACCCAAATAACCAGCTGTCATCATACCAAATTTCATTAAAATCTGTCCAGTGATATTCTCGTGAAGCATTCCCAGACAGACAAACAAAAATTCCAAAAACTATAGATTCGGCCTCTGTATCGATAATAATGACTATTTCAATAAGATTTTCCAAATAATATTTAATGTACATATTTCGAATTAGAGTTTTATTATATGTGTATAATTTCCAGCATCCTCAACAGCCCCGTCCGGTATCACAGCTTTGGGAAAGTCTACTGCAATGGCCTCCTTGACCACCACTATCACGTAAGTGTTGAACTTATTATTAAATATATGTATGTACCTATTTGTATTGTAACTGCAAAATGATGCTATTTTTATTTATATTTGAAATATATTCTTCCTAATTTAATATTATAATTAGCAACTTATACTCCCTTCGCTCGGTTCGGGTGGGTCCCTAAGTATGTTTTAATTTTTTTGAACGAAACCATAATTGTTTTTCTAAAATAAAAGTAGCCTAAGTTTGTCCTTATAATATCAACTATTTGCCAGTGACAGTTCTAACAAAATCGGTTCAGCCGCTTCGGAGATTAGCCGAAACAAACACACAGACTGACGCAAACAAATTTTTTTTTCTTATAAGTACCATATATAATTTCATAAGCATTTAGTAAAACGCTGTTATTTTCACATTACAAACAAACACTTCAATTTTATATATCTGTATAGATAAATAAATGATAATGTGCTTTTTTAGCACAACAGCATCTGGACCACCGGCAGCGATATCATCAATAACATTTGCACAACTGGAAGAGAATATAAACAAATGGAGTTTAGAACTGAACGAGCAAGAGAGCAATTTTATAAAGCAGGCTACAATGATCAACGCTTGGGATAGATTACTTGTTGCTAACGGAGAAAAGGTAAATATCAAAAATATCTATCTACACAAGCAGAACCCGCGGCTTCGCTCGTTCTGAAACTATAAAAAAAATCTCTTAAAAAGGTAGTTTCATACACTCATCCATCCCCTACTTTACCCCCTCTTAAGATGAATTTCGAAAAATGCTAAAACACGTATTTATTTAATTTAATTGTAGAGCATTATTACTAAGTTCCAAGTAATTCGGATCATAATTTTTTTTTTTTAATTGTATTATAATGTGTTTATTAGTTAGTAGTTTAGTTTTAATTAGATAATATCCTGCGGTAAAAAGTTGCCTATATCACTCTCCAGCCCTCCAATTATCTCCGTACAAAAAATCACGCCAATTCGTCACTCCGTTTCGACATGAAAGAAAGACAAACAAACGAACACACTTTAACATTTATAATATAAGGATATATTAAATATAAAGATAAATAAAAAGGCGTAAAAGGTGAATTAAATCTTAACAATTGACGAAGGAACATAGTTTAATGCATTCGGATATATATATATATATATATATATATATATATATATATATATATATATATATATACGAAGACACGTTTGGCTCAGTTTGTAGTGACCCTACTTGCTGTGCCAGCATAACACAAGCCTCATAACTTACCATGGAACTAGATAGAGAGGAATGGATTTATGGTTCTGAAAGATAGTTTTATTTAAAATGGTTATGTAATTTTCTTTGTTATTAGATTTTAAATCATTTTTGATTACTTAACTCCAAAGCAATTTATAATTTGAATAAACAATTACTTACAGATCCTTGAGTTGAATGATGCAGTGGAAGCAGTCAAAAATGAACAAACCAGTTTAGAACACGAGTTAGATTTTATTTTAGCGCAACAAAAGGAATTAGAGGAGTTATTGAAGCCATTGGAAAAACAACTGTTGGAAGATACCGGTGATAGAATGAGAGATCCTGAAAGGGAGCATATGTATGTAGAAATTTATCTTTGTAATATTATAAATGTATGTTTGTTTGTTCTCCGTTAATGCAGTGATGGGTTGTTTTTGACCGAGTACAATAGGAACTGACTGACTGAATACTCATTTTATGAGTATAGTTTGAGTGTATGTTAGGTGGTTTCTTTGCATATTAAATGATCCTGAACTGGTTTTAATACTATTTTTTAGGGTTCTGTACGCAAAGGGCTAATACTTAGCATCTACTGTCTACTTGTCTGTTTGTCAGAGGGCTGTAACTCATGAACCGTAATAGGTAGAGAGTTGAAATTTTCACAGTGTGTATTTCTTTTGCCGCTATAACAACAAATAATAACATAGATGGTGAATTTAAAAATGGCCGCCATGCAATTTAAAACAAGAATTTGATTATGCTGGTATTGGTCAACGTGTTCAATCCTATTAATAATATACATAGTGTTGTATCTTGTACGATGGTACGGAGTCCTTCGGGTGCGAGTCCGACTCGCACTTGACGGGAATTTTTATTAATTTGAGTTTGTTACACGATATTTTCTCCATTTTTTTACTTATTTTTTTTAATTTTAAGTTTGGTGCAATCTGTAGGTTTGTATGGTAGTAATATATCTCAAACAAATTCCGTTCCTAAGTGGAATTATTATTTTTAAAACAATTTTGAACATGGCATGCTTTTTTAATTAAGCAATTATTTTATAGGTATACTTTAGCAGAAACATTAGATACTCAACTACGGCAAATGTCTGAGGATTTGAAGGAAGTCATTGAACACATTAATGAGACAAACAGAAGTCAAGACAGCAATGATCCTGTAAGTATAGAAAAAAAAACGCCAATTTTTAATATGATTTTATTATCATTATGTTAGGTCTATTTATTTAATCGAGGCAGTGGTAGCCCAATGGTAATGTGCTCGCATGAGAAGCCGTGTGAAGCGGGTTCAAATCTCGGGTCACGCACCTCTGATATTTTCATGTGCGAATCATTTCTAACATGATTACCACTTGCCTTACGGTGAAGGAAAACATCGGAAAACGGCATGTCTGAGAACCTACCAAGTTTTCGAAAGACATGAAATCTACTCCCACTTGTCCAGCGTGGACTATGGCCTGATCCTCATATTGAAAGGAGGCCCACTAGTAGGACGTTAAAGGGCTGATATATTTATCTAATGCAAAACAATACCTGGTTACAGATAGTGCAAATCGGACGTATACTCAGCGCTCACATGTCGTCCATGCAGTGGGTTGAAAGCGGGGCCGCTCATATCGCAGCGGCTTTACAGTCATTGCAAGATGAAACGAGGGCATTAAGACAACGCAGTGAGGCTGCATTCCAACGTGCGTATCACTAGATGGACCAGGACCGGCATGGACCACACGGTGTACATCGAGCCTGTGGATAAGTGTGGACCGTTTATATAGTGTAGAGTTGTGGACCGTATGATACAAGTCGAGCTCTGTGGCTAGTGTGGTGGAAAAAAATGATGATCTACTTTAAAAACTTTTTTTTTATCACAAAACACAAATATATTTACAACTAGCGACTTACCCTCGCTTCGCTCGGGTTCGTCTCTAGGTACGTTTTCATTTTTTTGAACGGGACCCTAATTCTTATTCTAGAATAAAAGTAGCCTAAGTTACTCCATATAATATCAGCTATCTGGCAGAGAAAGTCCCGTCAAAATCAGTCCAGCTGTTTTGAAGATTAGCCAGAACAAACAGACTGATTGATAGACAAAAATTTTAAAAATTGTGTTTTTCTGTAATATATATATTTTTATATGCATTTGGTAAAAAGCTGTTATTTTGTAATTACAAACAGACACTTCAATTTTATTTGTCTGTATAAAGTTGTGTATTAAAAATAATTTAGAATAACAGATTAAACTTGTTTCCATCTATTAGTTATGTTGTTAGTTTTCTTTTAACGTAGTTGGGTTGAAATTCTTTTGTAACTTAATTTTTTTACAGTATTAAAGTTTAACATAGAAATAGCGAGATTGTAACGAGTATTCATTAAATACATTCATCAGCGTGTTTTTTGTTGTAAAAAAGATACGTGTTTCTATGTACAATGTCAGTGACTACTTAAGCCGCGTTCTGCTTTGACAAAGTAGCTTCAATCAAAACTTACTTGGATACCTATTGACACGCTCGATGTCTGCTTTGACAAAAAGCTTTGAGAAACGAAGTTCTCTTTCATAAAAGTCCACTTTGATTGAACGCCAACGTCAAAGTGCTCTTTGATTGCTCGTTTACATGATCAAAGTAGACTTTGATCGTGTCAATGTGGCTTTTAAGTAATAAACCTAGTCTAACTTTAGTCTGTTTGTTTATTAAATTTAACTGTAAGTTTGTAATACTTATAGCTCTATACTAGCTTTTTTGTATCTGTGACAGTTTTTTTTTTATTTGAGAATAGTGTTTTTTTTTATTTAATGTTAGAAAGAACTTTCACATACAAGTATTCTAATTTAATTATTATCTTCTTTTCATGTAATAAATTTTGAAAACAAAATAGAAATTTTTCCATATTTATGGCTCCTTTGTTATGTCAATGGTCAAATTAATTAAAGTTATATAATGCTGTAAATCAATTGATTTTAAATAAATAATATGTTTAATATTTGTTATTTTATTTTTTCGGAAGACATTTTTTGGGAAGAATATCAGGTTTTTGGTTAATTAAATTTAAAAACCAACTGAAAATGAAAAGTGCAAAAGACTTTTGCGAAGGATAATGTCTTAGATTATCAGATTTGGATGGAATTTTTAGATACATTTACTGTAATCTATATATTCGTAATATACATAAAACAAAGTCGGGTTTGTTACAACACTTATAACTAGAGTACTGCTGGACCGATTTTTATGATCCTTGATTTATTGGGTTTGTCTTTACTCCGAATAGCAGAATAACTATTAAAACATCGGAAAAATTCACAAAAAAAATTTATTCTATACTAAGTGTCCCTAAAACCCTGAGCGAAGCGAGAATGAGTCGCTAGTATATTATGTAAACCCTTACATTTTATATTTGGAATTCTAGGTGCAATAGTTTTGGGAGTTAGGAATAATTCAGATTTTCATGTTTCCATTAACTTTTAATGTATACAATCATAATAAATAAAAACATTTTATTACATATGGAATATTCCTAATTAAAATTTACAACAAGGCTGTAAAAATAAGTATTATTCATAGATTTTTTTCAGAATCAAACCTACTGATAAAAATAAAAGATATTAAATTAAAAAAAAAATCCTTTGAAGAGTTTAAACACAATAATTATATTCTAAATGTAAAAGATTGAGTATTCGATAGTTCTCCACAATAATTGTTAATAATTAGTGTGAATTTTTTTATATTTATGTTCATATCTAATATAATACATATTCCAGTTTTAGGCATGAGCTACTAAAAAAAAAAAGCAAATTAAATAAAACTATCTTTTTGAGCCAAAAACCATGAGTCTCCCGTGACCATGATTGCTGTTAAAGCATTTGAAACATCAGGACACGTTACAAAATCCGAAATGATAGTTTCATTTAAAATGCCAAATATTAAATACGAAAACTAAAATATTACATAAAAAATGAACCATTATTTAATACTTTTTCTTAAAATCTCATATAAAATCAGTCAAATATAATGAGCAAAAAAATCTTATTTAATCAAGTTCATATATATATTTTTAAAACACAATACCACCAATAAAACACTGCAATTTCACATTTTCTTCAGTCTCGAGACACAAAATTACTAATCTCTTATGCACAATACTGCATATAGTTCTATTGTGAGATATGTTATCGGCACTAAGGAACATTGAGAACTTCTTGGCATCTACTCGGCAATAGCAAAGTTTGGATAAATCCTCATTTGCTTGGGTCTCTGTTTCTGAATCCGAATGATCGATGGGACCTGTAATTATTATGATTATAATATTTGATATTAAGTATCTATTAAATGTAATTTTTAAGTCTTTTCACAAAATATAAAAACTCCAAATATATAATATTGCTAGTCAGCATTTTCTATGTATTTAAAATAGTTGTCTAATATTAAACTCAAACAATCATTAAAAATTTTGTCTGTCTGTTTGTTCTTACTTTAATAACAATTTAAGGAAATGTTACATTTTTTCCTTTTCATCCAAGATTAGAGCAGGGTCAAATACTAGTTTCAGCTATCTCATAAGAAGATTTACTAAATAGTAATAAATATCAAATATGATGTTATTTATTGGCTACATATAGCATTATATTCTATGACTCACTGTTGCTCAGCTTCGGGTTCATCCCTAGGTAAAAACAAATCCCATGGGAACTATACATTTTTCTAGGATGATATATAGGTTATAGCCTTCCTTTTAAAATTCAAATTAGTAGTTCCTGAGTTTAGCGTATTCAAAAAAACAAACTCTGCCTCATATAATATCAGAGTAAATTTTATCAATTTAAAAAGTATGCTAAACTCAAATCCATTTTTGCCAAATTAAAAAAAAGAAATGATTTCTGACCTCAAAATAAAAATAAAAAAAATTTAAAAGTAGATTCATTTAATACTTTCTTATACTTTCTTAGATTATTTAAAAGTAGATTCATTTTTAGAGAGAGGATGTTATCTTAAAAACAGATGTACAATAACAAAAAAAAATTAAATATTGATTCAAAAAAAAACAATCAACAACCTTCAAAAGCTTCAACTCTTAAATTTTTAAACCTTGTTGACACTTTAGCCATATCAGTTTTTATTTGTAATGTCAACCTTCCTTCTGCCGAGGCTCTGATTACAACTTCCGATGCCATTGTTCTCATTCTATCTATTGTTGTACGTAATTGTTTTAATGATGGTAGCTCTATTGATATCTGTAATAAAAATATTAAATAAAGAAAACATCACTTATAAATAAAAATAACTATTATACATATATCAAATTTACAAATATAACCAATGTATTATATTTTCAAAATCTTTTTGAGTTCATTTTGATTTTGCATTCAAAACAATCGCAAACATGGGAGATAAAATAAGGAGATAAATAATTAAATATTATTATTTACAGCAAAAATAAAACTTACATCAGGTTGTGGTATTCTAGGTTCATGAAATTCATTCCATAGCTTTCTAGGTACAACTACGACAGGAATGTCATGTGTTACTTGCCTTGTTTGCTGAGTTGTTGAAGATGACTAAAATTTTTAAATTTAATTTTGAATATAAGTCAATTTCAATAATAAGTACAGTAAGTTTTAATTTATAACAGGAAAGCAAATTAAGTAATATATTCTTAAATAATTAAAAATACAAAAAACTAAACAAAATTGTACAGACCATTTCAATTTCTAATGTTAAACATGGACATTGCTTTTTAGTGAGTTTCATTTTTAAGGATTTAGCAGTCTTCAATGTCACTAGCGACCTTGCCAAATTTGCTGAAAATGTAGATAATATTTACACATTATAAATTTTTTTTAGTAATCCATCGATATACATATTGACAGCACTTACCTGAAACGATGCCAAGATAGATATCTTTATGTTCATCATCAATGCCTATCATTTGATAATCAGAAAAGAAAACAGCTGGAGACATCTCACACCAAAGCACAGGAGGTGCAGGTCCACTATTGTCTTCGCATACAATAAAATATAACTTATCATTTGATAGCCTTAATACACACTCCTTGGATAATTTGGATATAGTGGTTACTATATCTGAAAATATTTTTAATATAAATTTATTGAAATTTTAATGCAACAAAATGTAAGTATTTACAATTACATACTTGAAAATTCCCTCATAGGGCCGGTATCAGCCATAACTGCACGGAATTTCATTTTGAATAATAAGACAAAAAATTCAAGATATCTTTAAACTTTATCTTATAAATTTTAAAGTAAACACACTGCACACAGCATTCACAAATTCGCGCGATAAGCTTATCTTTCAAAATATTTTTTTTTCTTTTTTGTCTATGGCATGATGTCCGGAAATGGGGAAGATTTCTAGAAAAGAATGCGCCACACGTATAGCCTATTTACATTCAATCTGAGATTAGGAAATTTATTGTTATGATGATGTTCTCCTAGCCGATTCCGGCCACGGCGGCCAATCTCATTGAGACTAGCCAGGAGATATTATAGTGCACAAGTGTACGCGCAGACACAAGTGCACTCTGTATTCCTGTCACTCTCATATTCCGGTGGGACGACTACTCGACACGACCAGTGAGGGTTAAGGCGCAGGACCGATGGTTTTACGTGCTCTCCGAGGCACGGGGGTGAAACACCGCCAACTTCCCAACTCCGGGCTGTTACTGAGGCTTACTATACAGAAAGACTCAATAACAAAACTTGGCCCGACCCGGGACTCGAACCCAGGACCTCCGGGTGTGCAGCCGTACATGCAAGCCACTACACCACCGAGGCAGTTAAAAGTAGTAAGTTCTTATTGTTATATCAGCTCTTTTATACCTTGTTTTTACTTCTATTGTGCTCTCATCTTACCTTTGCATCTGTATTGTACCTGGAAGTTGACCAGCTGAAGAAAGAATTGAGAAGGAAAGTTGCATCCTGCGGTGTTCCTGACTGACTGATGGATCAACACACAGCCTAAACCGGTAGTCGTAGAAAAGTGAAATTTGGAGAACGTATTTCTTATATGATAAGAAGGGATTTTTCGAAATCGGCCCATATAAAAGCAAAGCACACGGACTTCGAAAATATTTGATTAGGTATATATAGTAAATGAAAACTACCAATCAGTAATTTTTTACTTTTTAGTGCTTTTGTTTGAAGTCGGTTTTTATTTTTTTTGTTAAAAAGTTTTTATTAACATCCCACTACTGGGCACGGGCCTCCCTTCAGTACAAGGGGGATCAGGCCATAGTCCACACCACGCTGACCAAGTGCGGGTTGGCGGACTTCACATGTCTTTCGAAAACTTGCTAGGTTGTCTCAGACATGCAGGTTTCCGTAAGGCAGGTGGTAATCATGTTAGAAATGATTCGCACCGAGGTTTATATCCGCTTCACTCGGTTTCCCAAGCGAGCGCGTTACCACTGGGCTACCACTGCCTTTTTAAGTTATACATATAATAAAATTCTAAGTCGAATCTGTACATTATATATTTTTTTTGAAAATCTCATTGAATTAGTCACTATTATTATTACTGAGGCCGAATTTATAGTTATTAGAATTTTTGTCTGTTTATCTGTCTGTCTGTGACCGTATCACGAGAAAACCACTCGACAAATTTTGATGAAATTTGGCATGATGATAGCTGGTTATCCGGGTCATATAGGATACTTTTTACTGCGGGTAAATATATAAGATATTACCCTCCACTCTGAGAAATCTAAACATATAATAAAATTGTAACTAAGCCGAATCTGTACATTAAATATTTTTTGGAAAATCTTATTGAATTAGACATTATTATCGATACAGAGGCCGAATTTATAGTGTTTAGAATTTTTGTCTGTTACCACATCACGGAAAAGCCACTGGAGGGATTTTGATGAAATTTGATATGATGATAGCTGGTAATCCGGAATATCAACATATAGGATACTTTTTATAGCGGGAAAATATCTCATCTCTGAGAAATCGATACTAAACGTTAAAACGTAACTAAAGACGAACCTAAGCGGAGCGAGAGTGAGTCGCTAGTATGTTAATAAAACCGTCGCGTCGTGCCTTTTTTTTTAATGTTGGGAAATGTATTTACGCATACTTCCAGTAAAAAAAAGATTTTGGTATAATTCAATTTTATTTTTTTATAATAAATATATTATTTTTTTCATATGACAACATCATTTACAGCCATAGACGAAAATACCGTATTTCCTGCGCAAGTATGGCGCTTGACATATCTGGCATACTGATAAGTTTATTTACACTGGCTTTTACTATCTCTTTCTAACTTTGGTAAATTTTGAATGGAATGATAAAGATATACGATGTCCTCTTTTGATTGTAACGAATATTAACGAATTGTGGTTATTTTACTTCAAGATTTTATTTATTTTTCTAAATTATTGTGCAATTTTAGTTAATATATTAGCAAATACTATTTATTTATTGCCTATTATTTTAATATATACCTTCCTATAAATGAGAAAATTCTTATAAGAAGAGAATATATGGAGAATAATGCTAAGTCAAGGTATGTGTACAAATATACGATCGATAATTTCATCATGTCATAACCAAACAAACTTCCTCGTTTATTTCTTGCTGTGATTATCGATACCAATAAGTTAAAAAATGTGTTCTGTCTTTAAAGTGGTAAAGTTTTAAAATAAGGGTATATAAAAGAAAAATTACCACGCTACAAGTGTCAATTCGGAATCCAAATCAAGGATCACCGTTGTTAACGTTTTTCCTTCGAATTCGATCTTCAAATATTTAACGGACTTATGTTTTGAAAGGTGATTTTTAATGTTGACAATATGATGATGTTTACTAAAAATTATTACGACCGTCCTGTTTCGTATTAACTATGTGTTACGTTTTCCTCCATGACCTATTCATAGCGATCGTATACATAGTAATAAATTCAATGTCGTCCATGATTATGTAACGCAATGACAGTTTTAATTTCATTTAAACTCCTATAATATTCTTTATAACAGTTAATAAGCCCATATTACTCGTTTTTTAGAGATCTACATAGAACCAAGTCCGCATTTCAAAAAGTGAGGTTATGTCGCTTGCAAGAAGATTATTTTTAAACATTTGGTAAACATCGATGGATCGTGCATTTGCTAATGTACTTTTGCATTTCCAGCACAATAATATATTTAATACAAATTGATATCTTTAATTAAATCTTCGAAAGACATATTTTATATTACTTACAACGTAATTGCTTGACGATGTTTGAAAGCTAATTCATTCGATTATTTCTTGAGCGAAACAAATTGATAATTAATGATAATATGAATTATTTAACGATTAAGTATTAAACAAATTCTTCGCTGTATAAGTATAAAATTACTATTTTTAAGCGAACCACGTCAATATTAACAGTTATTTATCTATAGCTGATTTGCTACAAGATTTTGTCTCTACATATGTTTTTCTAGGAGGTACTTAATCAAAACTGGTTGTTATTACACTTAATTTTATATTGAGAAATATTTAGAAAAATAGTACAAATTACAAAATAATAAAATATACTAGTAATAGTGCATTTAAATACTATTAAGAAGGACTTGAAGTTACACCTTTTTAAAATGATACGTGATATTTATGACACGACCTCATCAGTCCTTTTTTTTCCATTTTTTTTTCCATTTGACAACCAATAAGTGGTTTTTAACTAGAAATTATTATTGTGTTTTCACCAGAATTAGATTTTACTAAAAAGACTTAAGAAGGCTTAAGAATAAGTGCCCATCAATAACAAATTAAAATTATGTATTTTTTATTTTTATAAATTGTATACATGTCGCAGGAAAATTGTAAGATCCGTTAAATTATAATTTCACTACTGAAGTTATAATAACCCGGAGTTTTGTCATTCGGCTCCTTTTCTTGTAATATCGTGAGAAAATTTTAGGTAAATTATAATTTCACTAAGCACATTCAGTCAAATTATGAATCGGTCACTGATTTTTTGATGCGCAGCGTTACCCATAGATTTCGTAAAATAAAGAAATAGAACAGTAATATTTTTAATTATTAATCGTTTTAATAATTATTATTTATAGGTTTATTATTATTAGTATTTGACGACATGTTTGGCTCAGTGTGTAGTGTAGTAGGTACTTGCTGTGCTAGCGGTCGCGGGTTCGAGTCCCGCTGGGGGCATTCATTATGTGATGAGCACGAATGTTTGTACTCCAGTCATGGGTGTTTATATTTATAATGTGTATGTATTTAAAGTTTATATATATGTAGTGTATCAACTATCTGGTATCCATAACACAAGCCTCGTAGCTTAACATGGAATTAGATGGTGCTGTGTGTTGATGTCCCAACATATTTTATATATTAGTAAGTATAAGTAATTAACAAAAATTCTCAACTTGCGATACATAGGTATATTCAATAAAATATGTTAATAGTTTTCATTTGGAATTATTAGCGATGACACAGTTTGCCGCATCACTATTAAGTTTTTTCTTTGCCCATTAAAAATATTACATTTATTTTTAATAGGTTCTGGGTGTAAAGAAAAGACCTAACGAGAAGGCGAAAGCTAGATTTCGCTCCAGCCTTAATGTTCTCAACCTACGTTATCCAAATCGTATCTGTCACGTAATTGAAAATTACAAATAAATAATTTCAAATTAAAAAAAAATATTCTTATTTAATTTCTATACATATGAATATCTTAACACGGATTGTTTCTTGTAGAAGTTATAGTACTATCTTGGCTCTATGCCGAAATTACGTTTTTGGTTTTAAAATGTTTTGATTGATCGATTAACTGTGATCAGTGACCGAGGCTTTCTACCAAATCCTGGTAGCTAATATTGACAATTTACCTAGGGTAATTACAATTTCACTGAATGTCCTGAGTGAAATTATAATTTACCTAAACCCCCATATTTAATTTTTTTTATGTCACCTATCTAAGAACACTTGGACTAATGAGACGAATCTAACGATACCTTAATTAAAGAAACCCATTGAATGGTTTGGAAGATATGAGGGAATAAAGAATATTACAAACAAACATACAAAGATGGGCGCGAAAAACATAACTCTTTCCTTGCAGTCGGGTAAAAATACACCCATATCGCCCATATTATTTTACAATTTTTAACTGCGATAAACATTATTTCCATCGACACTGCAGTCCTTACCAAATAAAATATTTTGAATATCCTAGGATTCTTATTAAAATCTAGAAGTATTTTTATATAATTAGTATTTTTTTTTATATTACCGTTGGTTTACGAGATAAGAATTTCGTGTAGAATCGTACGTACAACTTGTTCCATTATAGTTCATATTCTATTTGAGTTGCGTTTAAGCCAAGTTCTCCGTAGGAATTCCTGTTTATGGAACTTACTAATATAATTAATAAGTACATAAAGGATAATGTGGACAGCTTCTATGGTTGTTCAGGTATTACGCTGTCGTCGTGATTGTCACACTTATATAAAGAAAAAAAACAATACAAATATAAATTGGAAAATTTATAGAATGAGTGACTGAAAAAATTGTTGTCAATTAATAACGGCATGGTATAAACCTTACATGAGCAAGATTCTATAGTTATTACGAAAAATTTACTAAACCGGCTGTAAGTGTGATTTAATCAATTAATAAAATGAAATTTTGGATTGCGAAGTCATTCATATGAAAATTGAAAATAAAGTTTTAAAAGGGATGCAAATGCGGCAAATAAATACATTCATTATAGGTATTATGTTAGAAAAATTATATAAATAATAAAAAATAATAATCGAATAACTAAAATACTAAGTAAGCGACGAGATGTTTAACTGGACTTCACCTCCAGGTAATTTTCTAAGAAATCTATTGTTAACTGTAACGCCGGCGTGTCCGCGGTCGTGGAGGGATTAAAGCTAGTAACTAAGTTGGAAGACTTAGAAAATGCGTTTGATTAACGTTTTATTCTACGTTATTTATATGTTGGTGATCTTAGTACTTGATATTTATATATGACATACACATCACAGTTCCGCAATGAATGTTATGTGTTGACAAATATTGTGTAGAGTTTTCAATTATTTATTTTTTTAAATACCTGTTGTCTTGCCCAAGTGTTATTCGCGTGCCATCTATCGCGCATTAGTAGAATTAATAAATCACGAAGTGTATATAACAACTCATTGTTTTTTTATACGCAAATAAGACCTAAAAATTCTATATGGTTTAGCCATTTATATACATTACAAACAAATATATATTACTTAAAAAAAATATTTATATGAAAATTCTGATATACAATCAGTCACACAAAAGTCATTACACTTCGCAATCTGATAAAAATAATGTAATAAGGTATTTTTGACCAACTTAAAGAAAGGAAGTACCTACTAATTACCAATCTCATACAGATTTTTACGACTCTTTTTAAAGAAGAATGGCTTTTTTATTATGCCTAAAGGGTTGATTTGTACATATGCATGTCACGGAAGAATTCCTCCCCTAAGGGTAGTGCAATATTTATAGTGATTTTTAATAAATAGTACTACTTTAGTTAAAAAGTAATTATCCGTATTTCTGTGAGTTTATAGAGCTTAATTTTGTAAGTTAATTATACAAGACAATATAGCTGCACGTGTAGAAAAGTCAAAAATATAATCCTTTTTAAAATTATAAATATACTAGCGACTCAACCTCGCTTCACTCGGGTTCGTCCCTAGGTTGATTCCCCATACAAACTTTCATCCCAATTTTCGCCCCCTTGAGGGATGATTTCCGGGATAAAAAATATCCTAGGTCCTTCCCAAGGTCTCAAGCTATCTTCTTACCAAATTTCATCTAAATCGGTTCAGTAGATCCAGAGATTACCCTGTACAACATCACAAACTCACAAAACTTTACCTCTTTATAATATTAATAGGTATAGATTATTGTTTATCAATCATTGTCTTATGAATTGCAGTATTAACAGCTAGTCATTAACTTAGTTATTCAGTAATATGTACACATGATTCAATTGAATTGAATATATATTATTCATTTAAATAATACCTTATAATATTTAACATGCCTAACAAATAAGGCTACATTTAAACTGAAAAATCAATAAAAGTTAAGCTAAGTTCCGTTCCAATACTATTTCAATATTCAACATAAACCTTTAAACTAACTTATCTAAAGTTTTATTTTAGGATGGATCAAGAAGGTGCCAAATCGTTCATGCAGTTACAAATTGAAAAATTAAAAGCTTTACGAGCAAAACTGTCTACTGAGGCTGACGAGGATTACGTTATTATAAAGGAAGAACAGTAAGTACTTTTTATACTATAAATATCTATTTATATTTTATATATTATAATGTGTATTACGATGTAAATTTGATGCGTTGAAGATGATAGCCTATACAATATACATTATACATACGTGATACGTAAATAATAAATTAGTTAACGGATCAGCTTTCCAAATGAAATGTTTTTTAAAGAATTAGTCAAGTACCTAGTCAATTTTGGACCAAATCTAGGCACACGGGCTCTTATTTACTCGCAAAAAGCTGAATAGACTTAAAACTTTAGATAAACTTTTAAGTTTACCTGTTAAAAAATTATAGGTTATTGGCGAAAACGCTAAACAATTAAAATACACGTTTTACTATGTTGTTTTTAACGTTCTATTTTTGATTTAAATGAAAAAGGTTTAAACTTAAAATTTAAAGCATGAAATGATTTGAATAGTGAGCAAGTTTTTGAAATAAAAATGTTATATTATTTATGCCCCAAATTATTTAATTAACGTCACAGAAATTATTGTCGAACTTGACGGAGAATTTAAAAATATAAACCAAGTAGTCAAACTTGTCGTCGCACGACAAAAAGTTTGTTATCTTAAACCTGGAAGTGGTCTATCCGGTGTATGGTTGCACTGAGCTTATGTCATTATGTACCAATAATTTTAAAAACCAATATTTAGTATTAATATTAATTCACAATAACTAATCACACATTAATTCAAGAATTATAAGGTACGTATTTTTCATATACTTATGTCCTCACAATTCAGAACAAACTGTATTCTGAGCTTTATGTCATTAGCCATTACTTATTAATTCATCTGAAATATGTTTTTTATTGTATGGTCCGTCTACCAAATACGAAAATATTCTAATAGTAGATTATAATAAAACGAATGGTAACTACTAACTATTAAGTTAGGAATTCGCGGCCATTATAAAGCGACCCAGGGCGAGCCGGGTGGGACAACCATGCCGGTCCCGCACTAACCGCGCCCCGTCGTTTTCGTTCACTGTTCAGTCAGTCCGGCTCCGCACGCGTTACGGCCGTGATTCGTCGTGCTCGCGTCAAGAAAATTAAAAATTAAAAAAATTATTGTTGTCTATTCCTCTTATTTTGGCGGCATATATTAATAAGAAATTGTCAAAGTAATGTTTGCGTGATTTTATTTGATGAAAGTGAAAAAGTTCTATGTTAAGTATGTTTTGTAACAATGATCCTAAGGTCAAGTTATGATAAGGGTGGTTAATTTCGTCATACGCTTTCTAATTAGTGTGTAAGCGATGCAATATCAAAGTAATGAAGAGGACGACTTGCAATATCAGATTTTTGGAGAATCCTTCAACTTTCCTGTCGAGAGTAACAGCTCGGCCAGCCGGCGTAGAAAGTGAGTTTTGCTTTCGTTTTGTTTACAATCAGTTTAACAATAAATTAATACATTTTTTATAATTTTCTATATTATATTAACTTTAGTAAAATGTTATAACCAAATGTAGGTAGAAATTATAATCATAAATTGGGCCTGTGAAATATATACTTACCTACTTAGTTATTAACACAAATTATATTTTAGTTTCTTATCATCTAATTCTTGTTTTATTATGTTTGTGATTGTAGCGCACAATATTTTATATAATATATAAAAATAACAACCAGTCTTATGTTAATTTGAACAATTTACTTAAATAAGGATAAATTAAATTTTATTAAAAGAAATAGTTAATCCGAAGCCAAAACTTCATAATATTAAATATATACTAGGATTTTAAGTAATGATATGATAAATGCACGAAATTTATATCGCTTTCTTCTATTAGATTATATATAATTATATATACCCATATAATTTTTTTCTTTAATGACAATATCTTTTTTACATTAACACAGCATCATCTAGTTCCATGGTAAGCTACGAGGCTTATGTTATACCAGAATCCAGATAGTTGATACACTACACGTACCTATATAACTTTTAAATACATACATATCTATTATATACACACCCATGACAGGAGTAGGTACAAACATTCGTGCTCATCACATAAATGAATGCCCCTTGCGGGACTCGAACCCGCGACCGCTAGCACAGAAAGTAGCGTCACTACAAACAGTCAAACGTGTCGTCAAATATTTGAAATTAGTTCATAAGTTTAATTTAAGTTTCATATAAAATATCAGTACCAAGTAATTTAATAATAAGGTTGGGTAAAGATAAAAAATACAGAGCAGCCTATCCTACGAGGCTACGATACGTATAACCTTACAAGTTAAACTTAATACTATGTATAAAAAGTTTACGAGGTATAAACTGAAAGTGTATAAATAAGAATGTTGCGGCTTGCAAGGTAGATACTAGATAGCATAAAATATCTAAGCGGAACTATGAAAAAAAATATTCTTTTTGGTTTACTTCAAACTGCCACATATCATTTGAATCCGATTTGAACACGAAACAAAAGAATTGAATTAAGTTTGTATGTTTTAATATATACAGAACCATACCTGCTCAATAATACGCGTAGAATGTTAATACTTGTGGAAATCGTATTTGTGGCCAGTACCGTATAGGACAGTGCCAATCACATGTTACAAAAGCTACGTTAACTACATTGCTCTTTCTCGTTCCATATATTTTCTCTTGCTATTGAAAGATTGGATATTAAAGGTTTTAAATCACTATTATCACTTATACATAAAACAGGCATGAAATCAATGCGTAAGCTCAACAATAATTGTATGTCGTTTTCCGTATAGATTTCTATGGATACTTAATTTTTCTAAGAGGACAGATAGCTGCTTTGCGAGACCTTCATTGTTTCATCGACTATATAGCACCCTGTTGTCTTAAATAAAATAACTTTAACTGTGCGATTGATGCCAGTTTTGTAGGTACTTTTGCTGTAGTGCGAAACTACTTGTCAAAAACAAGTAGGTATAAAGTTTTCGAATTTAGAAGTATTCGATACATGAGATATCTACCGGTTGCTTCAATAGCCAAATTTGAATAAGCCGTGACCTTCAACTCGTCTGGGTAATCCTGCGTGCTCTCGTGGACCTTGAAACGTTTCAAGGCCCCACGTACAATGCCTACATAACTAGATAAAGCCTTATGATAATCGTAAAAAACTACCCGATTATAATATCCCGGAAAGTAAACATTATGTTAGCACGTGACTTATTCAGGGTTAGCACTTTTTGACAGAATTCTATACAAATTCCGATGGGTTGCATGAATATTTTTGATATATTTGTCAATATAACTTGTAATTATGTATACCACGATATATATATATATATATATATATATATATATATAATATATATATATATATATATATATATATATATATATATATATATATATATATACTCAATATGTAAAGTAGGTTAATGATACATACATATATTTCTGCTGCTATCAATGTTACTATTAATTATATTAAGGCGATTAGTGTCCCCGATGGCCTTGCGTGTCTGGGCGGGGTTTAGCGCACTGCACCCGCGCACCCCGCAAAAATCATCAAAAAAATCCACGCGCTAGTTCAACAAACAAGCCACGGGATAGATTATTGCCTACGAGCGATACAATCAGAAAGAGTCAAAAAGATGCAATGCTAGAATTATCGTATTATATAAGTAATATAATTAATTATATATAATTTATTATATTTATTGTTTTGTATATATAATTCAGTATATTCTTAAATATATATATATATATATATATATATATATATATATATATATATATATATATATATATATATATATATATATATATATATATATATATATATATATATATATATATATATAATATGTAAAACCAAAGAATTTGGTTTTTGGTCATCTGAACGCGGGCGGAGCCGCGGGCAATGCTAGTATTAGTATAGATTTAATAAACATTTTTATTATTTCTTTTATTTTCTTATATGGGTAAATGCAGTTCATGGTAGAATCCTCGCCAAACTTTTTGGCTGTTCTGAATTGGCGGGAGCCGCTGCGTAGAAGGAAACGGTAACGGGCGAGGCGCGCGGGAGTGGCGGGTCACACCCGCAGCGCCCGAGAGCTCGTCCAGTGTAGTGTGCGTGACACGTCTGTACATGCACACAAAACACTCGAGTACTTAAAAAAATTCTGACTCCTATGTTATTTTTGTTATAATATTTATTTTATTACTTTTTGTCGTATTTAACTTTTGTTATTTATGTCTTACAAGTAACCTCGAAAAGGATTTCAATTTAATATTTAAAATGTGTGATGATTAAATGTATTTTATTATTATTTGTATGTGTATGTATTTATAATTTATTTTTTAAATTTATTTATTATTTAAAAATAAATATTATAATTATATTTATTAGAACTAAATAAAACAAATCACTAAATATTATGAAAAAGTGAAAAATAACAATATTATGTTACTTTATCATATATATGTATTTATAAATGTGTATTATCCACTCGAATGTGCGAGGTCACGGTAATGTTACAGTATTTTATCTTCATACAAACGGTCGGAAATCGAGGTATACATACACGCCTCGAGTTCGGTATACAACCGTGCGTCGTATATTGGATACGATAATTGTATAAGGTGGTTGTTATGTTATGTAACTTTTATAATTTGATACAAAAATAAACATATTATTCGTCCCGTAAATTCGCTAATGTTAAACAAAAAAGTATCGAGACATTGTATGTTTTAAAAATAAAAATAATTAACAAAAAATAAAGTATTTTTAATTAAAATAAAGTATTTTTAATTTTTGAATAAATTTAAAAAATAAAATAAAACTTTGTATGTGACCGAGATTCGAACCTGGGCCCCTGAGATTGATGATCTTGCACCTTGGCCGCTTGAACACGATGCTTATATCCGAACGTGCGAAATTATCGAATATAATATTTTGCGTGGAATAATAATAATAATAAAACTTTATTTATTCTATACATGCTTATCTATAATTTTAAAATATGATCACTCTTAATTAATAATTTTTAACATTGTATTTTAACAGATCATATTTATAACTTATTTGATTATATTTAACTTCAATTTTTGGTTAGTGACTATTTATTAACTTATCATTTTTTAAACTAATAATTTTGTAATCTGGAATTAAATTATTTTAATTTTAAATTATTTTTATTTAAAAAAATAAAGTATTTTTAACTAAACTTTTTATCCGAATGCGGATTTTGTATACTATTAAATTTAACAATAAAGCTTTACGTACCTCTTAGTCGAGGCGCAAATATTTTTCAATCTCAAATTTATAAGGGTGGTATGTGACTCTTATAAATTTGAGATTGTAGGTGACTTATACTATAATATATTTAATTTATCATATTTATATATTAAACTTTCCATTCAATATATTACAATATTTATATTTTATTAAATATTTAATTTACGTATTTATATCATCTACGCACTTGCATACACACGTACACATAATTATTTATATTTATTAATTATTCATATATATTAAATCCACAAGCACAGCCGCGCGAAACCCGTAGTATGCGGAAGATCGGAATTTGTTTTACTCCTACCGGCCACTTGTAACTTTTTAGTAACAAACAGTCTATGCTTTACCGTTCGATGCCAATTACTTGTTACTTTGTTAAATATAATTTAATCATTTTCGTAAGATATTGTATGTGGACTTTTTATGTTTGTATTGAAACTCTTTGTGTCATTGTGTATTTCCCTAAACTTTCCTTCTGTACTGTTTTTAAGTGTGTGTTGAATTTTTCATTATAATTTTATTAGTGACGTAATCTTTTATTTGTGCTTTCTTGTCACTCAACAACCACCGAAGAGATTTTTAAATTAAATCTACTAATAATATTTTTTAAATAAAAAATATAATATTTGAAATCACAAAACTGGAAATAAACTAATGACATTATCCCGCGGTAAAAAGTATCCTATATGTTTACCCGGATAACCAGCTATCATCATACCAAATTTCATCAAAATCTATCCAGCGGTTTTCCCGTGATGCGGCAACAGACAGACAAAAATTCTAAAAACTGTAGATTCGGACTCTGTATCGAAAATAATGTTTATTTCAATAAGATTTTCCAAATAATATTGAATATACAGATTTGGCTTAGTTACAATTTTATTATATGTATAGATAAAAATAACAATAACTATACCTTCATAGAACTTAATTTTTACATTAAACTAGTTAAAATATTCTACAGCGTCCAAGCGCGTACTTTACTACATATTTATCTGTCTGCGAGCTTTTATTCTCTGCACGCACACATACAAAAATACTTGTGTACATAAACAATACATGCATAAATTCATCGTAAAAAACAGGAGCCAAAAAGTGACACAGCCCTCCCGTCCGAGCGCCAGCGCGCGACTGCCGCGCGCGCCCGCGCAGAGCACCTCTATAGCTTCTAGGCTTGTAAATAGCATTTTCGACTTTTAAAATAGGAAAATAGTAATTGATTTACATTTTTTTCTAATGGGCATAAAGTAAAATAGATATATTATTTTTTAGTATTTAAATGATTCCAAAATTCTTAGCCGTTTAGAAACAGTAGGACAGGCAAGTCAAAAAAAATACCATTTCTTTAAAATAAAAAACTAATAGATATTTTCGTCCCACGAAAAAAAATTTACATGAAAATATTGTTTAAGAGTTGATGATTCACATATATTTTTTTCAAGCATTTCGGTCTAGCCATAAACGAGAAGTACGCTTTAGAAAGTAGCTCTTTGCTAGCCCTTGAGGGTACTAATCGCCTTAAGTATTTTCCTATTGAGTTATTGTATGAAGCAAATTTTTCACAACATCAATTTTAAGATTATTAGCAAATTCCAAGTAGATTTAAAGAAAAACAGGTGTTTATGCCGTATCGAAGCCATCGAATTACTTAAATTATAAATTACTCCAATATGTTGTTGATCAATATTTAAAATATTTATTAATTAATCAAAAACCCAAATATATAGATAATTTGATTTATGCTATCAATATAACAAAGAGTTTTTTTTTTGTAATTAAACATCGATCTAAAAAGTACTAGATACACAATCAGTGTCAAAAAATGTCCTCACCGAATGAGCGCTAATTTGAACATTTGAGTGAGCTTTTAATTTAATTTTTTTGTGAAATAAGTTTAAGTATTGCACTTATGGTTCAATTTACATTGTTGTATATTTATTTCAACTAGAATAATTATTACCTAAACACAATTGGTGATAGTTTTACTTAGAACCTTTGCATGGGATCGTGTGTCTAGTGCTTTTTTGATCGATGTAAATAAAGGACTAAAATGAGTGTTCCATAACGAAATGTAACAAACAGGTATACATATTATGGAGTACTTTTTAAGAATTCGCTAATATCTGGAACAGTCCTACAAAGTAGTTTTTGAAGGTAGTCTATTTGTTGAAGAAGTTTATTATCCTATCAAATTCAATACGTTACAAGTTATAACCCTTAGGAAGCGGTGCCAATTGCAATACATAATTAAACTACACGAGAAGAACCGCGGGCAAAAGCTATGGCGTGGGAATATGAATGAAGCAATTTCAATAAACACATCCACGCTGTTTGCCATGGTATTTCCGGTCTTATCTAAACGAGTTTTGGCTACAATCATACATGTCTGAATTCATAAGTCATTATTGTACTAAACGTACAGTCGAGAGAGAGCAAATATGCACAAGTATTTTTTTTTAAAGAATATGGTTTTTTCTTTACAATTTTTTTTTGTAATGGTTAATGACGGTTTTTTTATTACTTATTAAAAAATTGTAGGCAGTGGTAGCCCAGTGGTAACGCGCTCGCTTAGGAAACCGAGTGAAGCGGGTTCAAATCCCGGGTCTCGCACCTCTGATATTTTCATGTGCGAATCATTTCTAACATGATTACCACTTGCCTTACGGTGAAGGAAAACATCGTGAGGAAACCTGCATGTCTGAGAAAACCTTGCAAGTTTTCGAAAGACATGTGAAGTCCGCCAATCCGCACTTGGCCAGCGTGGTGGACTATGGCCTGATCCCCCTCGTATGAAGGGAGGCCCGCGCCCAGCAGTGGGACGTTAAAAAGGGCTGAATACATTAAAAAATTGTATAAAAATAACCTGTTGTTGAATTTTACTTTTTAGGTAATAAGAAACTTATATTTTGATTTATTGATGTTGTAGTTAGTATGTGACATTAGTAATTTTGTTGTAGGTACATTTTTTGTGGAGGAATGATCTCACAAATGACCTTGAGTATAGTTAGTAGATATCATATACACGTGGTCCTTTAAATTATTATAAAGGATCTTTTTTTAATGTCGACGGAACAACATATTATGTGCTTTCAGTTTTCATTAAATTCAAGAAAAGCGGTAATGGTAAAGTTATATCTCTTTATATATTATATTTTTTAATTAGTCTAAGCTATTTCATACAAAATGAACGCGTTGGGAATGTACCGGGCAAAACGAATCAAACACTTGTCATAAGCTTTTAATTTGAAGCAAAAAAATCTGCATTTTATTTTTCTTATTTTTTCAAAAGAAAACTATCCCTTGGGAACTGTATATTTTTCCAGGATAAAAAGTAGCCTTATTGTTTGACCGGCAATATAAGGTATCGGCATGCCAAATTTTACTTAATTAGGTGCATAAGTTATTGTGTACTAAGCTTCATAAGTTACTACAGTTTTTAACTATCCCACAGAAACTCTTTAATTAAAAATCAAGAAAAATCAATAAAGAAAAGTATCTAAAATGTTGAGCGTGGGTATAACGTAACACCATGCAAAATTTCATTTAAACCGGTCCAATAGTTTCGGAGATTAACCCGTACAAACAGAGAAACAATAAAAAATAAAGAAATCTGGATTGGTTCTATTTCTCTTCTTACATCCCCCTGACTCAGTTTTTAGCAATTTTATCTATGTACACGTACAGACATTTGACCTCTACAGTTTTATTATTATATGTATAGATGTAAACATAATATTTGAAACAAGGTTAATAATTAATTAAATAAAAGATACGCCTAATATATTGAATTTGTATAAATGTCTATGGAAAATTGAAGAATTTTCAACAGACGATGTTCATTTTTAAACTATCCTCTATAGCACTCAATTATTGTACTTTTCTTGTATTTGTGAGAACAAGTACAAACAAGTAGCGTTGACCGCGCAACCCCTAGAGGTAAACGACCAACGAGGGTGGCACCCCCAGTTCGATGCCTTAATTGCCTCACGTGCATCGGCAGATGGCAGTCAAGGTGCGAGCCAGTGATGACCTTTGGAACTTATCGATATTATTTTGTATCGATAAGGAAGTATCATGCCTTGAAATGAGACACAGTACAGCTGCTACTTTCATGCTAATATTTTTTTATCTTGCAATTGAATAGCGATGAAATCGGATTGACAGTGATCGAATAAATGTATAAAAAACATTCATTTCACGATTGTATTTCAGCCTTTACTAGTTCCAAATATTATAAACGCGAAAGTGTTTGGTAATTCGTAGGTTTGTCCTTCTTTCAAGCAATCAAGAAGCTACGCAGTGATTTGATGTTTTGCGTAATCTTATTGAAATACACATTATTATCGATACAGATAGTTTACAGACCTGAAAATGGTATACTTTTATATATAGAAGTTCATAAGGTTCATTAGGTAGGTAATATAATATTAGAGTATTGCAAAAATTATTAGGGTTGTACTCCTAGAAAACTAAAATTAATTGATCATCGATAGTCGATAGTTAATAACAATGGCCATCCTTATCTAACTATTCTATGAATACCAAAGTAATTGGGGTGGCAGGACGTAACTTTCACACGATGCAACTGAACAACTGCAACTATTGCTGTAATAACACTCATGTTTTATGCTTCATAAACATACCTCTTTCATTTTTTGTACCATTTGTTGACATTTCTTGAAATTTTCATCGATATAAATTATCTTTATAATTTTCTTTTTTCCTATGTTTTATATAAAAGGATTTTGTATTAGCTCTTTCAGCTTATTTAATAACGGAAATTTGATACTTATCGAATGAAGTTTCTAATTTTTTAATGATACAAAAATGTTAATAATGAAATGTAAAAAAAAAACCTGAATTTTACATGAATTACTTGAAAAATTTACATAAAGGAAGTGTATGTTGCTGTTGTGATAGCAACAGTAAAAATAATATTTAAAGCCCACGTGGCTGACAGCTCTACTTTTTTTAAAAAGCTATTGAATAGAACAGCTGTTTCAAGAAATACACTTATAATGCCTTAAGGAATCGGGGGAGCCTATTGAGCCCATTTAACTAAGTCCCCATACCTAGTTCCTTTGTTGAATAATATTCGCTATAGTTGTTTCGCAATGAATAAGAGACATGGGTGGCTCTCATATATGTGTCAAAGGTCGTCTGGGCCAACATTTTTTTAAGAATTTTAATTTTGAAATGAAGTTGTCAAATCTATACATATAATAAAGTTGTAGCTAAGCCGAATCTGTACATTAAATATTTTTTTGAAAATCTTATTGAAATAGACATTATTATCGATACAGAGGCCGAATCTATGGTTTTTAGAATTTTTGTCTGTCTGTCTGCTACCGCATCAAGAAAAACCACTGGAGGGATTTCAATGCAATTTGGTATGACGATAGCTGGTTATCCGGGTCAACACACAGGGCACTTTTTACAGCGGGAAAATATCTCATTTCTAAAAAATCGATATTAAACGTTAAAACGTAAGTAGGGACGAACCCGAGCGAAGCGAGGGTGAGTCGCTTGTTCAATATATTTTAAAATATAAACTTGTCCTTCAATGTTAAGTGTTTATGACGTTATGTTAGTGTTCCTTTATAGTTTATATTATACGATGTTTCAAACGGTATTATGTATAGGTATGTTATGACTAACGAAATCAAACGCCTAAACTTTAACGTTTAGAATTTACTTTTTATATTTCGTAAGGGGGCAAACGTAGTGTAGGACGCCCTCCAGCTAGGTGGAGCGACGACATACGTAAACTGGCTGGCAGCGGTTGGATGCGTAGAGCTAAAAAGATCGAGCTCAGTGGCGTGCCATAGGAGAGGCCTATGTCCAGCAGTGGACGAAAGCAGGCTGAACATGATGATGATGATGATTTCGTAAGGGACATATTCGTAATCCGTATTGCATAAGAAAAATGTGTATGGTCATTATATATTTTTTACAGGGTCTTTGCACGAAACACAAGTAATGATCTCCTTTCTAAGATCTACGCGAATATTTTACATTTTAAATAAAACTATCCTTCGGATTATTTCGCGGATTTATTTTGATTTTTGGTTCCCGGCGTTATACGCTTGTTACAGACAGTGCTTACCACTGACACAACGCCTTTGAGACGTCTATAACCTTAGTCTTTCCCGTGCGATTGCTGTAAAGCACTCGAAACGCCGGGAACCAAAAAATCAAAATAAATCTGCAAAATAATCCGAAAAGATAGTTTTATTTATAATGAAATCCTAACAAAAAGAATGGCCCTACCTATTAGATAAAAACGCATAACGCGAGCTAGCACACATTCGGACCTTCAAATTGATGTCGAAAAACTCCCATTTATAATATGAAATTGAATATACATGCATGTAGAATTATCTTTTTGGATTTTTTCGCGAATTTATTTTGATCGGAATTCGAAAAGATAGTTTTCTTTAAAATGTCAAATATTCGCGTAAATCTAAGAAAGTATTATACACATATAGATTAAGGCATATGTTAGAAAGAAATATGTATTTCTTCCAGTTTACTTCAATGTTTATCTACAACTGTATCTTGGCGCGTGCGATGCCCGGTGTTTCCATTAGGTAGTACCTTCCCTTGACTTTGACAGCTGGTGCACAGACAATGTAGTTTTTTTTATTTTTTGACACGGCACTTATCAAATACATTTTATACTTACAAACTTTTTAATGTGACACTGTATCGAATTACTTAGATGTTAAACTTTAAGATTTATGATAAAATTAATCGTTTCAATCTGGAATACCTATTTATCTTTAAAATCCGTCATGATATTTAAGAAATATAAATAATGAAGAGATACCATTTTATTATATTCATTAGTCAAAGTGAGTTAACAAATAGTCGATTTAAATTATATATATTTTTTAATTCACCGGATACTCGTATCCCTTTATTATATTACGCGTTACATTTATATGTAAGTACCTACTTATAGACATTGCATAATTATATGTGCTGTCATGTTTTCCCCTCGAGCGTGCGGAGAAAATTGCGATAGAATTACACGCTTGCAAATCATTCAGCATTTATAGACCAAAAAGAAATACCTCGCCTATAATATCTAAATGCTTTACTATTTTCCCATTATAATAATGTTAAATATATATAAAATTACATAAATACAATTTACACTTAAAAAAATTCTTTGATAAAAACATGATCTATCTGATAAATAATAATATTAATCACGCAAGGGCAACTTTGCATTAATAATTCATTATCGTTTTATTCATAAAGCTTAAAAAAAAGTTAAAGAAAATAAAATCGGATAATAATTAAATCGATTAAATATATCGTTTTTAAATTCAATTTAGGGATTTGTTTTTGTGAAAACATTCCAAGTAACAAATGTCTATTATTCATCCTGTAATATTAATAATTCTAATAAAAACTATAACATATTTATTGGCCTTACAATTTTGAGACACGCAAACCACAATAAAAGTGTATTGCGAGCACCTTTTCAAGTAGACCATGCGGGCAAGTTCAATGCTATTTCATATAAAACGGCTAGGGTTGTCCATTGTCTAATGTATAGAGTATAGGCTTCTAAAGATCTTTAAATGATAAAATTGAAAGAAGTCTTTAAAAACATATCTTTTATGATTATCTTTTTAATATAATAGTCTTCTACTGTAATGTAAAGTATAATAAAATGCTAATAATACTTTAGCGACAGTAAAAATGTTTTCATTGTCAAGCAATCATTAGAGATATAACCTACTAGCAACTCAACTTCGCTTCGCTCGGGTTCGTCCCTAGGTTGATTCCCCATACAAATTTTCATGCCCATTTTCATGATTCATTTTCTGGAATAAAAAAGGGTTTCAAACTATATTCTTACCAAACTTCATATAAATCGGTCTATTAATATTTTGAGTTTATTCGTTACAAACATACAAAAATCCAAATCTTTCCTCTTTATAATAGTAGTGTAGATGATGAAAATGATATAATGTAAGAAAATATTAGAAATATGTAAAATCGGGTAATTCAGATAGATTAACGGGTTTATACCTTTGTATTTTTGACGCTCTACTTATTTAGTTAGTGGACTGAATTCTTTTGTTTTAATTTAAACTTTTTTGGTGATCTCTTATTATTGATCGACTTCAAAAAGGACGAGGTGACTTTGAAGTCAGTGTATTTTCAACCGACTTCAAAAAGGAGGAGGTTCTCAATTCGACTGTATGTTTTTTTTTTTTTATGTTTGTTACCTCAGAACTCCGTCATTTATTAACCGATTTGGACAATTTTTGTTTTGTTTGAAAGGGTATACTTCCATATTGGTCCCATTTAAATTTCAAAAAAAAAAATACCACCCCTAAGGGTGGAAAAACAACTAATGATGAATTTAACCTACTTCTAATTGTCATATTGACTTGAAACTTTGCAAGTATTTCCGTTGATAGTACAGTGGTTCGGTGTTGTTGACCTGATCTGATGGCAAGGCCAGAAGGTGGATAGGTGGAACTCTTCAACGGCTAATAGTAGATACTTTGAGTTTGGGCTTATTTTGTTTGATTTGACAAGCCTAACACGTTAGAATCCTTACTTTGCTACTACAGTCTACACTAAAAAGGGAAAAATAAAAACTTTTTAACAAAAAAAATAAAAACCGACTTCAAACAAAAGCACTAAAAAGTAAAAAATAACTGATTGGTAGTTTTCATTTACTATACATACCTAATCAAATATTTTCGAAGTCGGTGTGCATTGGCTAAGTAATTGAAGCCTACCTATTAAATACACACCTAATCAAATATTTTCGAAATCGGTGCCAGCCCATACAAAGCAAAGCACACCGACTTCGAAAATATTTCATTAGGTATGTATAGTAAATGAAAACTACCAATCAGTTATTTTTTACTTTTTAGTGCTTTTGTTTGAAGTCGGTTTTTATTTTTTTGTTAATTTACTATTAAAGAAAAAAAACTTTTGTTCCTGTTACTTTTACTTGGTGTATTAATATTTAAAATGTTACCAACCCTGCCTTTTACTTACATTGGCAAACCCACATGAAGATAATTTTACTGTTTTAAGGATACTATACCACATACACGTTTACTTAATGTATGTGGGCTTCGCTTATCAATTGATTATATTTCCGACTAACATGTGGCGAACGTATTTAAATTCGATTTAATCGATTTAAGCCAAAGTGTGTAATTTTTTTAATTTTGTAGATTTTTTTTATTAAAAAAGTTTTTGGAGTTAGTTTTGAAAAAATACTCATTTTGTTATTACATATTTAATTCTAATAAAAGATTTTTTAAATATTATAACAGTGAATCAATTATATTAATTAATCCCTTCTTTGTTTTGCCCATTCACCATGACATTGGCAAGAAGGTATGCTTAACTTTCATGCTTAAAAGCCTTAAAAATTTGATTTGTTATCTCTATACTATCTTTTTTTGAATAGTAATCAGTTAACTAACTAAATAGCATGTAATTGTAAGCTTCCATACAAATTAATTCAATTTATTCCTTCATCGTAATCATCATCAAGAGGCGTGACCGTCATATTGCACCTTTTTCATGCTCGGGCGATTGAGGGCCTATGGGAAAATTCAAAATAGGTATTTGAAAGATTATTTGTTTATCTATTTAAGATTTTTAATCTGTATAATTTAACATGAGTTATTTTTTTTAATTTTTCGTACTTGTTTTCAGCGACAATGGTAATTATAATTTTTTTATTACCTCTTCCTATTACTTGTCATTTAAAGAAACTATCGGGTCGCCTCTAGGTAAACGGATTTTTCCGGAATAAAAAGTAGCCTATGTGTTATTCTGATGTATGAGTTATATTATTGTAAAGTTTCATTAAAATCCATTCAGTAGTTTCTGCGTGAAAGAGTAACAAACATCCATACATCTATACTTCCAGACATCCATACATCCTCACAAACTTTCACATTTATAATATTAGTAGGATATTTCATATACAATTTTGCCTTAATTTAACACGACTGAATTGGTTGTTACAGGAACTAAAGCACATACCTTTCAATTTTAATTACACGCCTAATAAGGAAAGTCTTAAATGATATAAAAATATCGTTTTAAACGAAAGTAAACCTACATGCTCATTTTGAAATTCCAAGAGTAAAATTAAACTTAACAATACTTTACTCTCTTTAAACATGAGAATTAATATGTTGATTATAATTTATCGCCTACTATAATTAATTTTGGGGTGTGAATACCCTACATATTGTGTTAAATTCACGTCTATGTACGTACAGGTAAATTTCAATTCCCACGATTTCAATAGGGGGTTTACATTCCTTGGACAAAGCGACAAGCTTGCATGTTGTATCTCACCAAACTTAAGGGATGATGCTACATTTGTTTTGATCTTTGGTGTATTGACCCCAAGTGAGGCTGGGTTTTAAAGAGAAATTGAGTGATATTGTTAATAACAGAGTAGATTAAAAAGGATTTTTGTTTAGAAGATATTTTTATAGGGAAGATGACAGATGGATTTATATATTGTACGTCGTTTTTGTATGTAGGTATATATTTTTTGTTTGTATTTTACATATTATACTAAATTTGTTCAATAGCTCCTTTTCATATTTTATTTTTATCTAATAAAAGTGTATCAGAGACATGTAGATTAGCGACAAGTATAAAACATGTAGGTAAATCTCCGACTTCATAAATTATACACTAATTACATGATCTGTGACAACAACAACACAAGTTTGTTCCTTTTTTTTAGTTCGCTTTTTACGTAGTCGGTTATATTTTTGTATATTTTTTTATTTACAGCCTTTTAGTTTTGGCTAGTTAGAATTTTTTAAAGATATATTTTTGTGATAAGATATATAAATAAGTTGGATATATTTTTGTGTCGCCTCTTAAAATCTGTCATTTTGATACGTCACTGTAATCGCCTGAAATTCTGAATCTGTGCATAAAAAATCGTTTAAATAGTGCAAGCTAAAAGCTTTAATTCTTTTAATATAATGCACTCAATAGTTAATACAGTGCATTAGATAAGAACAGGAAATTTATATTTCTCGTCGGTTTATAAACAGAGAAATAATACACTATATTAAATAATGAAGCAATTCAAATAAATTATAATCGCTAATACATTGTACCCAGGATGTGATACCCTTTATCCAAAACAGATACTTTTGTAGGGTTTGTGTTTAGGGATCCGTTCAAAATTGATTTATATTTTAAACTAGCATTGCCCGCGGCTCCGCCCGCGTTCAGATGACCAAAAACCAAATTCTTAGGTTTTACATATTAGTACACTCTTACATTGCAGTTTTTGTATTTTTTCTCAGAAATGAGATATATTCCCGCGGTAAAAAGTATCCTATATGTTGACCCGGATAACCACCTATCACCATACTAAATTTCATCAAAATTTCTCCAGTGGTTTTTCCGTGATGCGGTAACAGACAGACAGACAGACAAAAATTCTAAAAACTATAGATTCGGCCTCTGTATCGATAATAATGTCTATTTCAATAAGATTTTCCAAAAAATATTTAATGTACAGATTCGGCTTAGTTAGAATTTTATTCTATGTATAGGTTTCAAGCAATATTTTAAATTTCATCAAATAGCTTATAATTCAGTTCTAAAGACTTTCTGGCTGAACCCTGAGAAAGGACATAGACTGTTTTTACTTTTTTTGCATAATGGCATCCAAGGAAAGACGGACAGATATACTAGTGTATGAATATTTGCCACAAAATAGTATATTAAATTTTATCTAATGCATTTAATATGTACGGAATTCATGTAAAGGTTTTTTTCGTAGTAACATCGCACAGCTGCTATATTCATTGTGGGGGCCGCAGATGGCGTGTGTACTCCCGCGTTTCATTTCGATCGATATTTCTGTATTACTTTATTATATTGATATGGTATATATATGTTGAATAAATAATATAACGATATGTGTTATGTTATTAATTTCATGAAGTCGGTGAATTTTAACATTTGTACTTATTTATTAGGACGTATTGTATTTATTACAATATGTATCGATCACCACTTCAATCATAAAATTAAAAAAAAAACCGACTTTAAAATATTAAAAAGTAAAAAATAATTAATTGAATGGGACTTTTCATTTTTTATTATGGTACCTAGATTTCGAAGTCGGTGCCAGCGAAAATATCCGATTAGGTTATCTATCCATAGTAGGTAAATGAAAACTGCCATTCAGTTATTTTTTACTTTTTAGTGTTTTGTTGTGTTGTTTTGAAATTAGTTTTTTTTTTAGTTTTTATTTTTCCATTTTTACTGTAGACGTAGTAGCAAAGTAAGAAGGAACTATTTTAATTTTATTATTTAATATTTAATTTAACTATTCGCTTAAGCCGTTTAAGTTAGTTTGATACCAGTTTTTTTATATGAACACTGACAAACTAAAACTCGCTTTTATTAGTAAAACTAAAAATCTATATCTAAAATCCAATTCTGTCGTATTGGGTCTATCAAAAGAAACAAAATAAGCCTGAACTCAAAGTATCTACTATTAGCCGTTGAAGAGTTCCACTATTCACTTTCTGGATGCACTGTCAACGGAAATACAAACACTTGCAAAGGTTTAAGTCAAAATGACAATTAGAAGGTTAAATGTTCATTAGCTATTTTTCCATCTGTACGGGGATGGTATTTTTTCTTTAAATTTAAATGGGACGAAACTGGAAGTATACACTTTTAAACAAAAACCACAACCAAAAAAAATACAACCGAATTGAGAACCTCCTCCTTTTTTAGGAGTCGGTTAAAAACGATAGTACTTACAGTTAACATATCCTTGATTAGTTGCGCTTTCATAAAATTTCATTTAAAAAAAATTACAATATCTATTAAAATGTGTGAAGCGTGAATCGCCTTATCAATATTCTTTTTTTTAGTGTTAATAAATAATAAATTAATATTTATCACATCTGGTATCCAAAGGGAAAATTTCGTGAACTGTTAATCGTATTTGAGCGCTTTTTTACCAACGTTGGTGCCAAATTGTTCCACCATTAATCAATATTATCAAAGGACTATTAAAAGCCGATAAAAGCATTAGCAGAACAAAAAGTTGATTTCGATATCGAAATCTAATTTTCGATAATTGGCGGACTATATTGAAAATTCGATTGACACGTGGGACCCAGATGGCTTGACACCTGCCTCGGAACTCGACTCGAACTGCATTCTTCACAACTACCGGTCGTTGCACTGCGATTTTTTGATTTTTCCAGCGATCGTATATACGAAATGGTGTACTTTAAAGTATTTCAGCTCTCAACTTCAATTATACTGCCGCCAAAGACTGGCCGGTTAATTTTAACCGCTGGTTTTATTTTTTAAGCACGTATTGAAGTATAGTACGAAGTAAATATACTTTGTATGTATAAAACTTTGGCAAAATGTTTTCATTATTAAAAGTTTTAAAGGTACAATCTAAAGAAAGTAATTTATTTGTAGCTCATCCAACAGTAACGCTGTGGCGTAAATGTACTTGAATGATGACATGAGAATCGAAAAGGAATAATTAGGGAAATTGTCATCATCACATATATTTTATTATTTTACGTATATTATTTGAATAAAGTAGCGGATTTGGTCTATTAACTATTCGTGATTTGTAACAGAGAGAAGTGGCGATAATATGATAAACTGTAACAATTTAGCTCCGTGGCGCTTGCCTGGAACAATGACCTCATACAATAAACAAGAGGCCCCTTGGCTGTGTGATTGCTTTGTGCTATATTTCTGAAACGTTCAAGTAATTATAGAATGTTTGTCTCGATTTTGTAAGGAATTTACGATTTAATGTTATGCGTATTAGCGGATTATTGTTAAAATTATTCAATTCAATTCAATTTTCTTGTTATAATGGCTTCAAAATAAAGGCTATGGCTTTAAAAATGATATCATCATAATTTGTGGTTCTTTATTATTGAACAAGCTAAGCAACATTATAACATAATTATCAACTTTTATCTATGATAGTGTCTTTTTAAATGTTATAATTTCAAAACAGCTGCTTTTGCTTTAACTTTATATTAATAGGTAATTGCAAATACTTTTTACATTTCTTACTTAATACCCTGTAATTATACAAGCTACTTCTATGTTGTTCCCACAATACATAGTTTGAATTCAATAGCGAATGGTTCATTAGCGCTTTCTCTAAACACCTTTCGGGCGCGTGCTGCTTCGTAATTATTGTAAGACGATAAGGGGAGGAAGTTGGAAAAAAAGAGAAAAAAGCCACGCGGGGTTGAGAAATGTCAGGCCATGTGCGCGGGAGTCATTGTACGCCTTGAGACATTAATCTTAGGGGAAATGACCAGGTGAACAACCCCTAGACTTTTGTTGGGCGACAATACAAGTTTTTACATGTTGACTTTAAGAATTTGTCAGTCTGAGTTTGCGAATGAAAATTTTGTGAAGATGATTTTGTACCGTAAAATATTTTTATTCATGTCCCGACGGACTAACGATCGTAATCACTACGAGGGACAGCTGTCCCTTTATAATGCACCCCACCTTTATAGTTATTCTAATGTCCTTTGCATAATAAAAAAGCAATTATAATTGTTCCTTTGGTAATGAAACCACTGTTTTCTACTTTTGGGTTTTAGCATGTGAACGTTATCAATTTAAAGATAAGAGAAGCTTGTTTCTCTAAAAGTTGACTCCATTTGGCTAGTATAAAAACATCACATGTTATAAATGTGTCAACATCGGCATATGGTCTGGCGCTGTCGCGTCGTATACAAAAACCTGGAACCCCTCGTTTTGTAAACAAGTCGGAAGTTGCTACCAGATTTTTAAGTTTTTGCCCTTATCTCCACATTGATTCCAGAAATCCATTTTTATTTTGGCAAACTATAACGATACGTATTACCGTAAATTGATCCTAAACCTATATATGGAATTGCTTGGTTGTAATTTTTTAGTATTTTTCTTTTCACACGTTCAGTGCTGTGGATATTTCGCGGTATATATATCTGAGTGTTTTGTTCTGTTGATAAATGGCCTATGACCATGACGGTGCGTGAGAAAGCTAATGAAAGACAAGGCTTAAATTCGCATCATTCCCCTATTCTATTGTAAGCTCACGTGTGCACATTAGATTTACTATTTGTCTATACTTCAAGGGATGAACCTGTTTGAACCCTTGCTTATTTACCTTACACTATACACTCTAAGACTAGCATAGACAAGATCCATATTTTTTTCTAAAGATAAGATATTTTTTTAACTGAGATGTTGATAAGTAACCTTCGTAAGAAACAGACACACGAGTACTTTTTTTTTAATTTAGTTCATTTTGAATGAATTATTGTATTAAGTTCAAAGTTCCTATTGTACATTATGCCGATTTATTCGAGATAGAGTCATAGAAGAATTTAGGTCAAAGGAGTTGGGAGTTACGTATGTAACTTATTTGAGCGTAAATAGAACACACTATTTTTTAAATTACTCTGTACTCTTATACACAGTCGTCGTAATTAGCAATTAATCTATACATATAATAAAAGTGTAGCTAAGCCGAATCTGTTCATTAGAAATTTTTTGGAAAATCTTATTGAAATAGACATTATTATCGATACAGAGGCCGAATCTATGGTTTTTTGAATTTTTGTCTGTCTGTCTGTTATCGCATCACGGAAAAACCACTCGAGGGATTTTAATGAAATTTGGTATAATGATAGCTAGTTATACGGGTCAACATATAAGATACTTTTTACTGTGGGAAAATATCTCATTTCTGAGATCTATACTAACGTAGTTTTGAATAAAATGTACCTACATAATAACTATTGCTAAAATATCTAGAATTTAAGCAGCCAATACTTAATGTCCAAATTCAAGGAACTTAATTGTGTAGGCATTGAAGATTTCAGCCACTCTCCACCTATCATTTATTTTGCCACTTCATTAGTTACATTCAGTCGAGTCACATAGGGCTAATGTTAAATAGAAAAAATAGCTAATGTCTCCGTTATCAAGACTTAGAAGGACTATATATTTACATTCAAGTCTAGCTAATAAAAGCATGACATATTGTAGTATTATAAAATTAAAAAAAAAACCTACGCTAGTTAATTGTCATTTAACGATTACACTGGCACACGTGAAGCACTTAATCGAGTGATCGTACGTCAAAATGCCTTACATCATTTTGGAAAAGAGCTGATACTCTTAGACTGCCGAACCGATATTAACCAAACATAGCTAAGAACCACCGCAAGGAAACTGGCTTTCAAATGAAAAAAAACCGCATCGATATCGGTCCATCCGTTTGAGAGCTACGATGCCACAGACAGACACACACACAGAGACAGACAGACATCGACGTCAAACTTACAACACCCCTCTTTTTACGTCGGGGGTTAAAAATGTCAGAATGTTTTCCCATGTGCTAGCAGGAAAAAGTCTTAGCCATGGTGACATATTATATGGTTAAAATTACATGAATCCTTAATTGCTTGTTAAGTATGCACGAAAGCGTCTTCCGCAGCTCGTAGCTATGACACGGTAGATTACTTCGCGTATGTGACTTCGAAACTAAATCTAGGCACTTTAAAACTATTTCTTGTTAAAATCAACGTACTTAAATTGTTATTTAGTTGTTAGAAAATAGTTATTATGCCAGTAAGGGCTTAAATGTTTGGATATTTGTTATATGCGTTTTAAGAATACCAAAAATTAAATTATCGACGATACGTTTGGCTCAGTATGTAGTGACCCTGCTTGCTGTGCTAGCGGTCTTGGGTTTGAGTCCCGCTTGTACTCCAGTCATGGGTGTTTATATTTATAATCTGTATGTATTTAAAGTTATATATGTGTAATGTATCAATTATCTGGTCCAGTGTATCCATAAAACAAGCATCGTAGCTTACCATAAAACTAGATGGTGCTGTGTGTTAATGGTAAATTAAGGCCCTAATATATTTATTTATTATTATATATCTAATTATAATTTAAATTACTTATTTACTAAAATACAGAATATATTAAAAGTTACTTCATAAGTACATTGAGTGGTCGATAATATGCGAGACGATTTTAATTAGTAAAATGAGACAAAAACATCTCGATAAACATTAACATTTATTTAAAAGAGCCGACTGTCCTTCGCCATATCCAGAGGGAGACCAACTTGTTTCTTTTGTAAGGACTAACTTAACGTCTTTTAAAGTACATTTTAGATACAAATAACGATAACTTACTATATGATTATATTACATTCATGATTATAAAGTTATACTGCTCCTATTTATAGAAGTGTTAGCATTGCCCGCGGCACCGCCCGCGTTTAGATGACCAAAAAGCAAATTCTTAGGTTTTACATATTAGTATACTCTTACAATGCAGTTTTTGTATTTTTCTCAGAAATGAGATATTTTCCCGCGGTAAAAAGTATCCTGTACGTTGACCCGGATAACCAGCTATCATCATACCAAATTTCATCAAAATCTGTCCAGTGGTTTTCTCGTGATGCGGTAACAGACAGACAGACAGACAAAAATTCTTAAAACTATAGATTCGGACTGTGTATCGATAATAATGTCTATTTCAATAAGATTTTCCAAAAAATATGTAATGTACAGGTTCGGCTTAGTTACAAATTTTTTATATGTATTTTATTATATCTATAGAAAATTTAAAAGGATCTAAATTCTAAAAAGTGTTTACTATTTATTTTCTATATAAACCATGGTTGTGACCAAAAAACCTAAAGTTTATAGAATTAAAGGTTATAACCATATTATAATTTAGTAAATTATGTGACTCTTCCTTGTCAAAAATTATTCCTAATCCGCATTCCAAGTACACTAGTGAATAACACCTACGCTTCGTTACACTTAGAATAGACTATGACAATATATTTTCGTGCTGTCTTCAAATTGCGTGTGCCATATTTAGATAATAAATATTTTGTCATCCTTGATGGAAACAAATTGTATGACCAAATCTAAAACATTATAAATTATGTACCTAAATAATGGTCGAAGTCATGAACTTATTTGCTAATCAAATAGCTTGTTATATTTCAGTATTTATAACTCACTAGCGGCTCACCCTCGCTTCGTCCGGGTTTGTCGGTAGGTACGTTTTAAATAGGTATAAATAGTTATTAGCCAGCGTTAGCCATATAATTTTTTTTTTGTTTATAATATTGACATTAATATTTATACGATACTAACGTCACTCAATTGTTTTGCCTTCCCGGACCCTCTCCACTAACACTTAAACTTTATGGTATAATATTAAAGTTCAAATACGAATTTTTTGTATGGGAGTATAGAAAAGTGTTGTTTTTAGACTTTTTAAGGCAAGATTTTAAATTTTTCTCTCCGTAAGAGCCATCCTCGTACTTCAAGATGTTATACCTATTTATTATATTGTGATTTAATATATATATATATATATATATATATATATATATATATATATATATATATATATATATATATATATATATATATATATATATGTGGGTGGTTCTTCAAAATTTGGTTAACTTATGGCCTAATTTTGACAAAGGTTTTTTTAGATGGTTATCAGTAAATTTCTGATTCTATACTGTGGATATAATATTTACTTTGTTGCATCTAAAGGGCCAGTCACTTTACAATGTATTTTAAGAGAAATTCAAGTTTTTTTGAAATCAATTATCTAGGGACTGACGAGACATGATAGGGACTGACGCCAAAGACGGTTAATGTGTTTTTAATCACATTTTTATAGCAAAAATTAATATTAACAAAAATAAAATAACTTGCATATTATTATTAATTATTGTAACAAACAGTCAAAATATAAGATATTTTATATAACAAGTAGAATTGTCTTCCTACAATCTTAAATTTAGTATCATACTCAAAAATATTCAATGTATGAAGTAGAAAATCAATTTTTATGTTACCTTGACAAGCTATTTTTTAAATCAGTGAAAACTTATTATTACCTACTTATCTCTTCAGTAAACAAAATTTATAAAATCTGAGTAAACTGAAAAGTTACAATCATAGGCTTTCTTTTATTAACTGTACTTTGAGTTTAGTACTTACAAACTAAAAAATCTTTAAATAATTAACAATACTTGAAAAATTAGCTTTCTAAGTAACAAAATTATAATTTGAACGTAATAATCACTCTTTCTCTAATTAATCACAAATACTATCATATCACTATTTATTTGTTCTATTTTTTCGTAAGCGACAACATGTTCCTAAATTTGTGAAACACGGTTCCACCCTATTAGGTTAGGAACTGGCAGTTATTCTAAAACATTCTTCGTAAGGCACGTCAGCGATATCATTCTCATTTATTTGAAATTCTGTGCCATTTATCAATTCAGCTTTTTGATTAGGCTCGTTAGCCATGGCTTCAATTTTACTTTTTAGTGTAAGTGCTTTCTTATTTTTCGTCATTTTACGTTTCAGTCTTCTGTTTCGTGTTCTTCTATGCTCACGCGGTGTCATGTCCTTGACACATTTCCTTGTCCTTTTTCTTTTTTCTTTGGATATTTATGTCGTTCTTTTTTCTTTTGTACTCTGCTAGCAAAACAGGGTCTTTTTAATTTTTTCCAAACGTCTCTTTGCCTGTTCACACTTTTTTTGGCGAGTTCCTCTTTGGAAAGTAATGTGTTCTTTTTAGGTGCCATATTCTACAACAACAAATACATATATTTTATTATTAAAACCACGGATCACGCAGTATGACTGTCAGTCCCCTAGGTATGGCCATCAGGTCAGTCACTTTTACGACGAGGGCCTGACGGTCTAGGGACTGACGAATCAAAGCAAAATCAAAAATAACCTATTATTTAAAATAAACATAACAACCAGCAGGTGATCAAAATAACAAGGCAGACAAAGCTCAAATTTACAATAAGTAATGAGATCATTATTAATTAACTATCTTTGAAACGACTTACCTAGGGACTGAGAGTTTGACTGGCACAGCACGTGTTTCCGTAACAAAGTCGGCGACTGCAGTAAAAAACGAAATAGCTGATGCGGCATTGGTCGTGTTTACATTTAACTTCACATCGATGCTTTCGCTTGAGTAAGTTTTTGAAAAACGCCATAAGCTTAGATGCCACGTATTTTCGATTTTCGCAAATAGCTAGGGACTGATATTTTTTTAACGCTTACACTTTTTAACTTGAAATAATATGATAAAAGTTATTGTTATTAAAATTAAATCGCAATGGACTAGGTTAATAATGTAATAGTAAACGTGTTTAAGTCGAGTTAAATCAAAGTATGATTTAGAGAATTACAATAACAATGAAATGCTTGCTAAATTTGGGAGATCTTACATGGCTAGGGCCTGATATTTGGAGTAGAAAGAAGCGATTTTCTCAAATAAAAAATATTGTGATATAAATCAAAGTGAGTGACCAAAATACATGAACTTTAATAATATTGCTTAGTAGTTGCAAATATTCAATAAAATAGATATAAATATGTGAAAATTGCTGCTAACACCAAGTTAACCAAATTTTGAAGAATCACCCATATATATATATATATATATATATATATATATATATATATATATATATATATATAAGATTTCATTACATGGGCATTGGAGCTATGATACCGCTAGATTAGAAACTTGCATATTTGCAAGGGGTTAATTTAATACTTTCTTAGATTTACGCTTTTAATTTTGATTTATTTTCGAATGCTTTACAGCAATCATGGTCACTGGAGAAACTAAGGTTTTAGATGTCTCAAAGGCATATAGTTACAGACAGCCTACCCACAAAATAACAAAATAAATTCAAAAAATTAAAAAAAAATTCAGGTGCGTAAAAATTAGGTATATTTTTTACACGTACCTGAAAATAAGTAATTAATATGCAATCATTGGAAATTCATCTCTCCTTCAGACATAAATTTCCAATATAATTAAAAGAAGGTTATTTAATAAATGTACATATATTGTACCTATAAGTATAGTAAATCTATACAGATAAATAAAATTGAAGTGTCACTTTGTAATGTCAAAATAACAGCGTTTTACTTAATGCATATGAAATTATATACGGTAATAAGAAAAACACCATTTTTAAAATTTTGTCTGTCTGTCTGTTTGTTTGTTCCGGATAATCTCTGAAACGGCTGGACTGATTTTGATGGGACTTTCACTGGAAGATAGTTGATGTTATAGGGAGTAACATAGACTACTTTTGTTTTAGAAAAAGAATTAGGGTTCCGCTCAAAAAAATTAAAACGTACCAAGGGACGAACCCGATACAACATACTGGCCTATATATAGCGAAATCCCGCGTAACTGTACCTGCTTACTAATGAGTACAAATTATATTATAGTCGAAGTTATTTTATTGTACACTGTCTTGCTATTTAGTTGGTATATGTAGTTATTTATAGATATAGCGGTATTTATTACCTTTCTTCAAGTTAAATATAGATCAGATGAAACCTGTCTTAGCAAGGATGAGAATAATTAGTTCCATTCCAATGGAGGGCGGATAGTGTTACGTAAAATTGCTTCGCCGGAGGCCGCCTAAGTGTTTTCTCATAAGCGAAATCCGGTGTCATATTGTCTTACAACTACTTGTTTATAGGCGTGATTTATTATGGTACAAGAGCTTAAAGTGAAAAAATACATATGTGTTCTATACTTAAACTTACAAATATTAATAAACATCTGTTCGCAAGATGTTTAGAAAGTGTTTACAATTTAGTTTTACATAAAATTATCTATATATACATATAATAAAATTCTGAGTCGAACCTGTACATTAAATATTTTTTGGAACATCTTATTGAAATAGCCTTTATTATCGATACAGGGACCGAATCTATAGTTTTTAGAATATTTATCTGTATCTGTCCGGCTGGGAACGCATGACGAGAAAACCACTGGGCAGATTTTGAACATATAGGATACTTTTTGCCGCGGGAAAATATCTCATCTCTGAGAAATCTATACTATACATTAAAATTTAAAACGTAACTAGGGACGAACCCGAACGGAGCGAGGGTGCTTCGCTAGTATGCCATACCCGCTCTTAAATGTCATCTTTAATAGTGTAGTACAAAAAGAATGTTTAAATTCGAACTAGTAGTTCAAACAAACTCTTCAGCTTTACAAATTAGTAAAAAATATTATTTTATTTAAATTACTAAAAATTTATTTATTATATTCCTTTAGCAGTTAAAGTCTTTAGCAGATTCATAATAAAAGCAGTTATAATATATGGCAAATATTTGATTAAATGCTAATGTTATCAAATCCACATTCTAGGTACATTGTACTGGTAACTATGCAACCCATTCAACTGGTCAGGTCAAACATGTCTATTTGAGTGTAATGTAAGAAGTTTATCTTTATTATTCCTGTTATTTAACTCGAACTTAACTGGGATAGCTATCATTTTGCTAATTTAGGGATACATATATTATTTCTTATCGTAACTAAAAATTTATTTTTAAATATTTATATTACTAATATTTATGTATGATGTCCTCCGACTGATTTTGGCCACAGCGCGGCGGCCAATTAGAATAAAATATAACAAAAACAAACTAAATGAATGCCGATATTTTGTTTATATTTGGACTGAACTTCTAATTAAAATACCAACAATTCATTACTTTTTTAAATAAATTAGTTATTATTAGATTTTTTGCAATATGACATAAATAATGAGCTTGGTTACCCTATTTTATGAATGGAGTCTTGCGGAATGTGTGACACATCTTGCGCAGTGTGTTGTGTCATTTCATTATATAAATAAAAGCTATCATGTTCTTAGTTTTTATTTCAATATAAAATTCTAGATTCAGGTAAAATTGTTAGCGATTTGAATCATTTTCGAATGAACAAAAATTTACATTTGGCTGGCATAAAGTTAAGAAACTTTTGGCAATGAAAAAATAAGAGCATTTTATTACAAAACTTAGCTGGCTGACATATTTAATCAATTAATTATGTTATGTTTAGTTAATATAACTTTAAATAACTTACAGTTACATGTAAAATAATTAACTATTGAATAACTTTTGTGCGAGCTTTCATTTGTAAAGCTAATTGTTGGACTTAAATGTTTATTATTTCTCAAACCACCGCACGGTAAACCGGTTTTAAAAATGTGACTTATTGATCGTATATTCCATTTTCAAAGACAATCCAATACTTAGAAACAATACCTCTGGGAACATAAACGGGTTTTAATCCAGGTATTAAAAAAGTATAAACGACGATCTTAGTAAAACACCTACTCCCTTTATTAATAGAACTAGATAATTACAAATTCAGTACAATATTTTTTTTTTCTATAGATAAAAGATAAAATATTGAATGTGAAATAATATATTTTTATATAGTTAACTGAAAGAAAACTTTAAATGTGCAGTTTACATGTTGCATATAGAATACCAATAAAGGTAGCTTTCCGTCCCTGTATGGACTGCACTGCATCTGTATGGCATTTGTTGAAAGTTAAGTTGAAGTATTATGGCGTTAGAAAATGTTAAGTAAAACGTTTATCTTCACGATCCTCATGCATCTTAAGTTAGGCCAATAAGTTTTCTTTGTCTACCCTGCAAATGTACAGAATTAAGCGAGCATATAAAAATTGCTACGTAACAATAGCCTATGTGTTACTCCAGGTCAAAGTCTATCTGTATTCTAAATTTTGTATAAATCGGCCAGTTTCAGCTTGAAAGAGTAACAAACACATACACATATAAACTTTAGCATTTATATGGTAGTCCGATGAAATCAGTTACTTGTGACAACATAAATAAATTCGTTGGGACATTAACACACATCACCATCTAGTTCCGTGGTAAGCCACGAGGCTTGTGTTATGGATAACAGATAGTTGATACACTACACATATATAACTTAAAATATATATATATATATATATATATATATATATATATATATATATATATATATTATAAATATAAACACCCATGACTGGAGTACAAACATTCGTGCTCATCACACAAATGAATGCCCATGCACAAATGAATGCCAGCGGGACTCGAACGCGCGACCGCTTCCACAGCAAGTAAGGTCACTACAAACTGAGCCACTGTTCTCGTATTACTCAACATTTGGAAACCAAACAAAATGATTCCCCAAATATAACGGGACGCTGTTTGGAATACCTTTAAACTTGTTTTGAGTCTTGGGAGTGCTAACTATCCAGTCATTGAGACATAGGGGACATAAGGCAGGAAACATGGTATGCGTGAGTTAACCGATGACTTCCTTAAAACCCCTCTATACTTTGCCTTATTCTCAACTGTTAGTTACTTATGATTGTTGATAATTATCGTCTAAGAAGCTTACTTCATAATATTATATGATGTATATTATATTTAAAAAAGCAATAGGTAAGTTCTTGAAATATTTGAGTTAAGTTTCATACAAAAATTCTTATTACGTTCCTTGCCCTCGCACCCTTATATGGTCGTAATTATTATGGCGCATGTAGATTGTAGGACGTACAGGTATGAGTCATACGTTATATTTTAAAAAAAACCCAGTATAGTGGTCAAATATTAATGTTATTCGTGTTAAAATTTATGAAGATGTTTGTATGTTTGTTACTTTTTTTTTGCGTTTACTTTCAACTTTGTATATATGTACTGTAAGCATTCTGCCGTACTAAAAAAGAAGGCCGCAACTTCTTCAAAGTTGATTTCGAGATATTTGAAGTTTTGTCTTACTACTACATACGTCAAAATTCTAGTTTTGACGTAGTTACGATGAAAATCGTTATGGTATGTCCACATTCATAAGACTTAGAGCTTTATGAGTAAGACATATCAAGTAGCATTTTTTTGCTGATTCCAAATCTGTATTTAAGTTATTTTGGACAAATTGTTATTGAGGACTTTATTATGACAGCAGCATTGATGAGTAGGATTGATTCTTAAGGAGTGTTGATGTCAGGCAGGCGGCTGGTCGTAAAATTTGCCAAATTCTATCAGCAGTACGGAAAATGTACTGCGCCGACCCCAAGTGATTATGAAATGGACAGGGAGGTCATGATGATGACACGTTGATGAGTTAGGATATTGCCTAGTTCACTTACTTCATTTTTTTATTAAAAAGAAACGAAGAATGATAAAAATGTCTATCACGGTTATTAAAACAAACTCGACCGGAACTGACCTTAAGAAAATTTAACTGTCACAATTATAAAATACTTTGAAAGTAGGATTTCCTTCATAATTCCAATTGTTAATGTTTCGGTTCGTAGATAATCAGACTATTTCCGTCCACAATCGAAGTTAAAATCACATGTCTGAAGGGTGGCGAGGACAGGTGGAAATGGCCATAGATGAACTATCTACTTCCTTACTTTAATTAGAATATATTCTACACCTTACGTTTGTTGCTAAGTATGGACTTGTTATCCTTGTATTTTAAATATACTTTATAGCAAAATTATTATATAAGCGAGGAATTTTATTACTTTCATGTAATGGTTAAGAACCTTCTTTGGCCTTTCGTAATATGTAATAATATGTTATGTATGCGAAAAACCATTAAGTATGTGCTTGTTCTGTAAAAGTGCGAAGTATATTTAGAGACAAAATAGAACATATATTTAAAATTGTATTATTTAGAAGAAAAAGTCGGGAATACGATATTTAAGTGTAAAAGCTCAAGTTAATAGACACCATTGCTTAATATTAGCTTTTTGTGTGAAAAAAATTGGCTTATCAACGGCTCTGATTAGATTTTTCGATATCTGGCAATGCCCTTTAAGCTTCAAAGGAACTTTATCATTGCATATCACAGGAAGTTGATTTATTTATAATCCTCCCATTGCATAATATATAATTTTACTGATGACGTAATTGTAGGCTGATTTGAATTTTTTTAATATACATATATCTGAGTTTTATACAAATGTTAGGTTATTTAATAAAGGAATACGACAGTTGGCAATATTTGCAGTATTAACATATGACCTCTCGAACTTGACAAAAACCAAAATGGTGTCGAATTAGTTCGGCATCCGCTCAAAGCGCTCCAGATTTTTTGTGATGTTTTTTGTAAGAAGAAAGTCCCGTTTTAACTAAATTTACAGGAATTTATCTGGTTTCCACGTTTTTAACCGACGAAAAAAAGGAGGAGGTTCTCAGTTCGACTCGCATATATTTATGTAGGTATATATATATTTTCTTTTTTTTTTATATTTAACCACGCATAGTTTTTTTTTACCGTGTAGTCTTTTGGATAGGGTTTTTGGATTGGATTGAATAGGGTATATGTACCTTAAAGATGGTTCCATTTAAATTAAGTGTAAAAAATAGGGAACGATTGATTTTTCACTTACTGAATTATTAAAATACTTTAAAGTAAGAATACCTTGCCACTACTAAGTCCACACTAAAAATAGAAAAAAAAAATTAAAAAAATAAGTAGACGAAGTTAAAAAAAAAAACAACACTAGAAAAAAATAACTGATTGGCAGTTTTCATCTATACATATAATAAAATTGTAACTAAGCCGAATCTGTACATTAAATAATTTTAGAAAATCTTATTGAAATAAATATTATTAACGATACAGAGGCCAAATCTATAGTTTTTAGAATTTTTGTCTGTCTGTCTGTCTATTACCGCACCACAGAAAAACCACTGGAGGGATTTTGATGAAATTTGGTATGGTGATAGCTGGTTATCCGGGTCAACATATACTTTTTACCGGGGAAAAATGTCTCATTTCTGAGAAAAAATAGAAAAACTACAATGTAAGAGTATCTATTTGTAAAACCTAAGAATTTGGTTTTTGGTCATCTGAACGCGGGCGGAGCCGCGGGCAATGCTAGCTTACTATAAATACCTAATCAGATATTTTCGAAGTCGGTAATCGGTATTCGACTTCGAAAATATCTGATTAGGGATGTATAGTTACTAGGTAAATGAAAACTACCAATCAATTATTTTTACTTTTTCTTGTTTTTTTGAAGTCGGTTTTTATTTATTTTTTAAGTTTTTTTATATATACACTTTATGCACACTTTATATATATATATATATATATATATATATATATATATATATATATATATATATTAGGTACAAAATTATTTCTTAAGCCTACAAAAGTACCATCTGCTACTGTTACTTATTAATGACATTTTTCAAATATAATACTTTAAAGCAGTTTTCCCTAATCATTAATTCTCCACCACTGACCTGTCCAATATTTAAAAAAAGATATAATCGACTTTCTTTGTCTATGTACGTACACCTGCTTACCTTTGCTTGTGTTGCACAAGTTCCCATCGGAGGGTATGATTTCTGTACATTATTCTATCCTTGTCACTCCTTTGTATTTTCACGTTGTCCTTTTCATTACCGCGTCCCTTTAGGGGTTTTTACGTTTTTGTACTCTTCACCCCTATTGCGTACGAGCCGTGTAGGCGTGTGTGCGTGTATGGGAGAATTAAGGATAGTTTCTACTCTTACATTAGTGTGCCCCAGCCCTTCAATGCGTGTGCGTCAAAATGTGTTAGAGTTTTGGCGGGAAATATTTGTTTTGTTTTATTTGTGGTTTGTTTAACATATTATAATGGATTTAAATGGTTAAAATGATTTGGTTAATGCATCGGCGTCTCGTTTTTGGATAGTTCATCGTGATGTTATATGAGTAAGTGTGCTATTTAGCATCCCTAATGTTGTTATAATTAAACTTTTTGTTTACCTTGCTTTGTGTTATGGATCTCATTTTGTTTATAACTTATTATCCGACTGCTCATGAAGGAGGGTAATGTTTTTTTAAATGTATGTGTGTTAAATCATAAATGGAATTTTAACAAATTATGTAGTACAATCGTAATACTTTCTTAGATTTATTCTTAATACTTTCTTTAGATATTTGAGTCTCCCGTAACCATGATTGCTGTAAAGCATTCGAAACGTCGGCAACCAAAAATCAAAATACATAAATCCTCGAAAAAATCCGAAAAGATAGTTTTAGTAGAATCGTTGTAATTTTACTCTTGTAACGATATATTTTACAACTTCATTCTCTAACCTCTACAAGGCAAGTACATATAATGTTTCACTCGATCGCTACCGCTCTACTTTTCATTTTATTCAGGCCTAGGTACTTTTGTTTAAAGTCGTCATTATGAAGGGTTATATCTATACATATAATAAAATTCTAACTAAGTCGAATCTGTACATAAATATTTTTTTATAATAATATATTTTAACTCTCGTTCTGCAGTTTCTAACCAAATATATATGTATATACATGTAAAAAATACAAGTTTAATTGCTTTTGTTAATAATGTTTTATGTAGATCAGAAGTAAAAAATATTCGACACGTAGCTGTATATAAAGCATTATTCCATTCCGGTTTTGTTTGATTATTATTGATTCGGGATCGCCTCGTCTGGCTCTAGAGGCCTCATGTAGTATCAATGACATCAGAGTTGAGAATAGTAACTTAGATGTAATATAGTTGTTGGTTTTCGGAAACCTTAGTATATAAATATTTTCTTGTAATGATAAATTAATGGTATATTTCTTCATATTTAAGTTCATTTTGTTTACATTTTCTTCTTTGACATTGTTTTTATATTTGTTTTGAGTGCAATTGTAAATTTATTGGTATGTACACTTGAAAGGTCGTCACATCGTTTATTTAATGAAAATGTAGAAATAAACTTATTTTATTTAAATATTATTTGACTAAATCTTTGAGATTCCGTGATTTTCATATTACCTAATTTTAATTATTAAAAAATTAGCGGCTCACCCTCGCTTCGCTCAGGTTCGCCTCTACAAAAACAAACAAATCTATCCCACGGAAACCGCACATTTCTCCGGGATAAAAAGTAGTCTATGTGTTATTCTGATGTATGAGCTATGTTATTGTAAAGTTTCATCAAAATCCATTCAGTAGTTTTTGCGTAAAAGAGTAACAAACATACATCCATACATACATTTTTACAAACTTGCGTTTATAATATTAGTAGGACTTTTTTTACTTTTGTTTTCTTTAACTATTGTGCCTTGATATTTCATTTTTATATTAGTATATACAAAAGCACTATTTTCTAAAATCGTTGCATCAATTAATATCCTCGCGTCGATGTCTGAACACGATATGAATGAGACACAACTCGTTCTCAATCAGCTGATATTTGGCACGCATAAATTATTTTATTTTTACTTCCATTACCTAATCGAAAGTATGGAACGATTATAAAGCTTCCTTAAACCGGAATATTTTACATTAAAACTTGTTTCTTATATCAAAGAATGCTTATCTCACAGATATATCAAATGTAGACCTTATAAAGTAGTAATGTAGAGTTATAATCGCACAGCCTATACTAACATGAGGTCGCATTAAACTTGGGCCGGTCTTCTGGGAATTTTTGTTCTGTGTCTACAAATTGAATGAATGGCGCCAGGATTTACGTATAAAGATAAATTCTTAGGCTGTTAGTATGGTTTGTGGCTGTAAATGATTTTTTTGCTTCGTCTATTTTCTACCTGTAGCGAGTTAATGTTGAATATATTGTGGGAATATGTACTTAAATGAAAACTTATTATACGGAAATATTTAGTATAAGATAAGACTACATAATTATGGTACTAAAACGAGCTCTAGCTTTGTCTATACATCGAGTGTAATAAGGAATGAAGAAACAGATAGTTAAAATTAATTTCATTGCACGTAGTATTTAAATTAAATGAAGCTCCATATTATTGATATTTTTATGTAAAACTAATATAATAACGTTCGAAAGTATATAAATATATATATTTTTTATGACTTTATCGACGAAATACAATTTAGTCGCTGTAATTAATACTGACATTTCACGATAAGTGAGCCGTATTTTTTAATCCCATTCCTTATTTGCACGGGCTGTACTTACACCTACATTAGAAGATATACATTATACATGCATAAAGTTATTCCATGTAATATTCACAATTAATATCTGTATTTTTGGCACGAAATGTGAACATTGATAATAAAGTGTAGGTAATATTATATAGGTAATATATATATATATATATATATATATATATATATATATATATATATATATATATATATATATATATATATATATATATGTATGTATGTATGTATATATAATTACCTATGTTATATTTTTCCACGAGACTGCTTTAATTCAGAAAATACTAGTATAAGTTATAGTTAACTTTATTTCAGCTATACATATTTATTATTTAGTATTTACATAGTAAAGCTTTCTTTTTAACAACAATGTAACTTTTACCATTTATTTAATTAGTACACCTACCTGAGCGACCGAGCCTCGATCGGCGTGTAAAATCGACTTTTTTCAAAAAAAAAAATGCAAAAATTGCGTTTTTTTAGAAAAGACACTCATATAGATACATTTAAAAAGCAAAACCCTATAAATACATACAAAATTTGTATTTCTATCCAAAACGTTAGAGCCGTTTACGAGATACAAGAGATAAATTTATATACCGAGGTGTATACAAGAATTGTTCATTTAATATTAATAAGATTTGTTTTAATATATATTTTACTTTAGTGTAACAAATCCTCTTTACAGACGCAGTGGCTATGATTCAGAGTCTAGCGAATATTCCGAAGACTCGGCAGCATATGAAGATGTGCCGGCTGCAACCAAAAGCACTGGGGCGAGGAAGAATGTCAATAAGGGGAAGTGGACGAAGGATGAGGTTAGAAAAAAAATATGTACATATATCAGACCATTATTATAATATAGTAATTATGTTTGTGCGTGTGTGTATGTTTGTTACTCCTTCACGTTCAAACATCGATCAAAGTACTAGACACACAATCCCATGCAAAAGTTCTCTTAAAACTGTCACCAATTGCGTTTAGGTAAATATTCTAGTTGAAATAAATATACAATAATGTAAATTGAACCTTAAATGTAATGCTTAAAATTGTTTTCATATATATATTTTTAAATTAAAAGCGCGCTCAAATGTTCAAATGAGCGCTCATTTGGTGAGTACATTTTTTGTCGCTGATTGTGTATCTAGTACTTTTTTGATCGATGCGCCCAAATGACTGGAAGGATTAGATATATTTTTGAACTACTAGGCTACTTTTTATCCCGGAAACATGTACGGTTTCCGTGGGATAGGTTTGTTTTTGTTTTCCTAGAGGCTGACCCGAAAGTCTGAGCCCTGAAGCGAGGGTGAGCCGCTAGTTCTAATATTTTAAATATATAAGTTACTTCTATATTCAGTTTTGTTTAATTACACGCTAACTAGTTTTTTTTTCAATAATTTAGTTTTCGCCCACGACTTCGCTCGCTTTCATATATGTATATAAAAATAGTCAATTAAATAGTAAGTAGACAATCATACAGCTGTCGTTGAAACAAATATCTCTTTATTATAATGTGAGATATAAAATAAAGTTTTTATATAGGTATGTATGCATTCATTAAAATTTACTACACCTATTATAAATATCAATTTTATTAATGAATAATATATTCGAATAGAATATATCTGGTGATGTCATCAATGACTTCAGTCTAAATTAATTTGAAACTCGAAATCTTCTCTGTTCTCTACGGTTTATCTACTAGGTCAAAAGTTTACAATAATGTCAAGTTTCGACACAAATCTGAATGAGTCTTACTTATTAATTGTTTTTTTTATATGTACTTTAATTTGATAAGAACTTATCTCACTGTTCTACTTATCTTTTGTTGCTGAATATAATTTTTATTAGTGCATATTATAAATGCAATTAAAAAGCTATAAAATAAAATTATTGAGACTACGGAGAATATGTATATTAATAATTTTTTTATTGTGTTGCTTTTAACGTTTTTAGGATAAACTCTTTAATAAAAAAAAACAAACTGACATTCTACAATCGCTATTGTTTATAGAAAACTAATAAAAATTGTATAGGAAATAGAAATGACTCATTGAATCAATTATTAATTCATTTAAAATCAATCATTGCAATGTATATTTTTTACTTTTCTATTAACGATAGCTATTGTAGAAAGTTAATTTATCTATGTTACTTTAAAATTTTAATTATTCCCATACAGGATAGAATGCTCAAAATGTTAGTCAAGAGCTATAATGAGAATTGGGAGCTAATAGCTGCCGAGTTCTCGGACAGATCAGACGTTCAATGCCAGCAAAGATGGTCGAAAGTCGTCAATCCTGAACTAGTCAAAGGCCCTTGGACAAAGGAGGTGGGTTTAAATTATATGTATGTATTTATCAGGTTCTTTATAGATTTACTTTAGAAATTTTTAATAGTTCAAATCTTTGCAGTCAATAACTTACCTGTAAAAAGTGTATCGATTTAAAACTTTTCGATCGATTGATCGCAGACATACACATATATATAATAATCTAATACCATTACACTGTATTTACACATATGTATGAGACCAACATTGAGGTATAGTTTTAATATTTTTTTTAAATTAAAATCGTTATTGCTTAACATACACAAAAAAAAGTGAGTAAAATAACAGTTTTATGCTATGTTAATACATAATCAATAATCATCATAAAAAAATTAAAATAAAGTCTTTTACACAGACACTAGCAATACGTTTAATACTCAAAAGTAATACAAAGAAAGTTAATCATGTATGGAATGTATTCATTTCCGTACCACAAAGGTAAAATTAATGCATAGCGCGTTTTTCTATAGGTATATAGTACCTATCTATCACACGGCCAAAATAATGAATTGAAAATAAGTTTAGGTTTTATTTTTCCTATACAAACTTATATATTACCTATAATTAATCTGACTTAGCTACTGATAAAAAATCTTATCGTGACGCATTCTGTTAAAATATGGTAAAAAAGATGTTAAATTATTACTAAAATATTTCGAAATCTTGAAATTAGAAATAAACAATTAAAATTTAGTCTCAATGACATCGTTGGAAATGGTTTGAATATTTAAATTGTGTACAAAACGTGAATGTTGGATGGAAAAAATATAATAAGTTTATTTATTGAATTACCTACTCGTATATAATCTTAATCCCTCTACGACCGCGGACACGCAGGCGTGTCAAAAACTAACAATAGATTTCTTAGAATTTTAATTAATTTCTTAGAAATTTATCTTGAGGCGTTAATTTAATTATTTGTTACTAAAAATGTATACCGTTAATCCACTCTTATAGATGTGGAGTTTTCATGAGACCACCATGGACGTTTAACTTATTCATTAAAAACATAATCATAAAAATTTGTTGACAATTGATGATCATATCTCCCGTACACTCCCTACACACACAAAAAGCAGTCGAATCACCTTCAGTTTTAGTACTTTCTCTTTTTTGAAGTAGGTCAAATATAATATCTTCCTGATGGAATTTCGATCACGGCGGCCAATCTCATTAAGACTAGCCATCTACGCAGAAGATATAGTGCAGTGTACAAGTTTAGTTCATATTCCCTACTTGCGATTCGCCCTCGCTCTCCTCGGGTTCGTCCCTACTTATGTTTTAACGTCTATTATAGATTTCTCAGAGATGATATATTTTCCCGCTGTAAAAAGTATTCTATATGCTGACCCGGATAACCAGCTATCATCTACCAAATTTCATCAAAATCCCCCCAGTGATTTTTCCATGATGCGGCCACAGACAGACAGACAAAAATTCTAAAAACTATTTATTATCGATAATAATGACTACTTCAATAAGAATTTTCAAAAAATATTTAATGTACAGATTCGACTCGTTAGAATTTTATTATTTATATAGATTTGTGAAGTTTATTATACAATCTGGTACACAGGTCAAGTCATATCCTTTTCCAAGTCTGATAAGTCTAGACTACTAAAAAGATATTTTTGTCAAAACTGTCCGTCACGGGACTCGAATCCAGGACTTAAACTAATCAATAACTACCTAAATATATATACATAAGACAACACAAGATAATTTATTATTCAAAGAAAGTAAACGGTAATAAACGGAAGCGGTTAAAATATAAACAAATGCAATACGAGACATTCGCCATTGAGTCTAACGCAAGTAAGATGACTCATAGGTCAGTAACATGCACAATATGTTGCATCGTTCATTCATAGTGACCTTCGTCGTCTTAACTAAATGTGATGTGGTTCTCGCGAAATAAGCATTTCTAATTAGATTATTCCCTCCAGGTAAATTTCTAAGAAATTAATTAAAACTCTAAGAAACTTCGGGGTGTCCGCAGTCGTGGAAGGTTTATTCATATTATTTTATTTCCCTATTACATATAAACCGATTTTACCACGAGAAATGCGTTTTAAGAGTTATATGTCTGATGTTTAATTAAAACCGAGTCAGTGAAGTGAGATAAAATAAGTTCTAATTTTTATGTATAATATTCAAAGTTAATACATTAAATTCGGTCCACTAGTTTTTGTGTAATCAAACAAACACACCAACATCTTTTTTTTTAATATCTTTTCTACAAATCTACAAATAAACTTCTTACTTTTGTTACAATTTTATAAAAAAACATTTGTAGGTAATAGGTATATCAAATACATACTAGCGACTCACTATTGCTTCGCTCGGGTTCGTCCCTGGGTGATTCTTTAAATTGACATAACTATTTTATTTATAAGCCAATTGAAATAAAACAAACACTACATGTTAAGCGAAGCTTACCACAATACATTAGAGAGAACCGCACCTAAATTGGTTTGGCCGTTTCTGTGATTGTCGCGCACAAACGCACAGACAAACAGACAAAAATTCTAACAAGCATTGTTTTGGGTTCTATCGTGTTAATTAAGAAAGAAATAATAGTTTTTCTCAAATATCTTCCAATACGTAATATACGTATGACGATTATTATAGAAGGTACATTCTTAAGAAAAAAAAACTTATACATACATATTATCAAAAAGTACCGTAACCATGATATCTATATTACTATACAACCACGTGAATCAAATCTCGTATTAAATTTTCATATTGATATCCGAAATAGCTGAATATATCTAACAATTCTTAGATTTTATGAATGAAACCCATTGTCTAAGGAATGCGTATTGAATTTTAAACGTTTTACACTTCGTATTACTGCTTTTTAATAGGCTTTGTAAAGGACACATAATATGACGAATGAAATCGTGTTTTTTTTTAGAATTAGGTACTATTAATAGCAAACTGTTTGGAGTTTTATTATAGTTTAAGTGCAGTAGTTATGTTTAAGTTTTGGCCGAAATCAAAATTCGTATTTTTTCTAAAAATCTTTAACCTGTTCACCTATTGCCCATATATTATGTATCTTATACATTATATGTCAAATAAGTTCTAAGAGACATACTGACAGACAAACTTATTGTTACTTAAAAGAATTCCGTTTGCTTCGCCATACAATAAAATTCCAAAGAATTATAAAAATATTAAGCATTTTTATGGTTAACATATTATCATATTCATTTATTTACTTAAAATTTAAACTCTTTATATACATATATCTCATTTATAATAACATCACTCGCGATTACCACACGTTTAGTTAATTCCAATTCATTCTATCCCCGCCTCCATTTTATGGCTTTAATTTAAATATTGACGTAATAAAGCAGCTGTTGATATCATCTGTTAAAATTAACTGATAGGCAACTTTAAATCTTTAAAGCGCTTAGTATAATATTTATTTTTCCTTGTAATTTATATATGACACTCATATGAAGACTTGCTGTGAATTAAAAGATATCTATTATCTACATACATATATAATTGAATTTTCGTAGGTGGTCTTATATGAAAGTGCATTGTAAGAATAACCAAATTAATTTTGGAGGTTATACGTGCTTCTTTTGGCACGTTTGGAAAAAAATATGAGAGTAAAGTTTTTACGATACGCGTGCACACCAACAGCCAAAAAGCTACATGATGAAGTTAGCTGAAAGCGACAAGATTAAGTTAGCTACATTCATTTTACAAACAGAGAGTTGAGATATACGGGATGAAATCTTTAGCTATTTTTGTCCTGTTACGCCAAAGAAGTATAACTCACGTGCGTACATAAGTACTCACATACTTTTTTTAATGTGGCGCTTTAATTCAAATATCATATATTGACTCATAGTGTTATTATAAATGTTAGTCTATTTTAATAATAAGAAGGTACTCAAATCGGCTTTTTGCCTGAAGTTTTATTGTATTGTGATTTCTTCGCTATATGAATAGGTTATAAGTTATAAGTTCAAGAATGGCTCTATTTAAAGATAATTTTGAAGTTTATGCACCTTTTTATTGGATTATATTTTCGTTTATCTAAATATATTTACATATACTTTAAATAATGGTTTCATAAGATTTTTTTAAACAACAAAACCACTTTAATGATGACATGCTAATAAAAAAACAAAAAAAGCTAACTTTAAATTATAATATATTGGGAAAAACCAAGTTTAATATTTATTGACAGATCAAAACCATTTCCTATTTTGACTTGTTTCCGAAAATGGTAATATATAATTTATATTTGAACCATAATATCCTGTATGATCAAATGGAATGCCGTCTAAGGCGTGACTGTAACCATAACTTAAGTTTTTTTGTTTTATATTTTATACATATATCTATAAAAACTAGCGACTCACCCTCGTTCCGCTCGGGTTCGTCCCTACTTATGTTTTCATGTTTAGTATAGATTTCTCAGAGATGAGATATTTTCCCGCAGTAAAAAGTATCCTATATGTTGTCCTATCATCATACCAAATTTCATAGACATCCCTCCAGTGGATTTTCCGTGATGCGGTCACAGACAGACAGACAAAAATTCAAAAAACTATAGATTTATCCTCTGTATCGATAGTAATGTCTATTTCTATAAGATTTTCCAAAAAACATTTAATGTATAGATACGGTTTAGTTAAAATTTTATAATAATACTAGCATTGCCCGAGTCTCCGCCCGCGTTCAGATGACCAAAAACCAAATTCTTAGGTTTTACATATTAGTATACTCTTGCAATGCAGTTTTTGTATTTTTTCTCAGAAATGAGACATTTTCCCGCGGTAAAAAGTATCCTATATGTTGACCCGGATAACCAGCTATCATCGAACCAAATTTCATCAAAATCCCTCTAGTAGTTTTTCTGTGATGCGGTAATAAGCAGACAGACAGACAGACAAAAATTCTAATATCTATAGATTCGGCCTCTGTATCGATAATAATGTCTATTTCAATAAGATTTTCCAAAAAATATTTAATATACAGATTCGGCTTATTCACAATTTTATTATGTGTATAGATGTATAGAAGAATTGGATTATATATATCAAGTTTATTATGTTACAATGTGGTCAGAAATCTAATATATACTTATAAAAAAAATAAAATTTAATGAATAGTTCCTATTAAAGAAATATTATAAGTATGTGTTATATATATTTAGTATGTCTCCCAACATATTTAAAAAAAATGTTTATTATTGATTGATCCTTTAATGAACATGATTTAGAGTATATTTGTAGAACAAAGTACTAACTTAATAACATTTATTATTAAATTACGTAATTATAATTATTATCTCATGTTATAACAAGAACACGAAACGAAACAAGTCTCGCTAATATCTAAAAACCAATAATAACAATATATCGTTTCTCAATTCCCACAGTACTTTTAAGTGGATGATTAATTACCTTTTAAAAGCTTATGCCTAAAAAGTGTTTTGGTTTAAATAACACTCTTGGGTGCATGATGTAAACACTAAATCCAGAGGCAGCAAACCTTAACAGATTAAGGTTTACCGTAATATTTTTGGCCGACTTTAAAAAAGGATGTACTCAATTCGCGTATTTATTTTTTGTGTTTATTACGCGATATCTTTAGTAATAATTGTAAAACGAGCTGTTGCGTTTTCATGAGTTGAATACACTCCAAGGATGATGTTTCCATGTAAATTTTCTAAAAAAGACCACTAACTTAACGTAAAGACGATGACCTAAAGTTAGAATAATGGAATAATTTCATTTTTTAATTTATCTTTTTTTATTTAAAAGCTAGCATTGCCCGCGGCTCCGCCCGCTTTCAGATGACTAAAAACTAAATTCTTAGGTTTTACATATTAGTATACTCTTACATCGCAGTTTTTGTATTTTTTCTCGGAATTGAGATGTTGACCCGGATAACCAGCTATCACCATACCAAATTTTATCAAAATCCCTCCAGTGGTTTTTCTGTGATGCGGTGACAGACAGACAGACAGAAAAAAATTCTAAAAACTATAGATTTGGCCTCTGTATCGGTAATAATGTCTATTTCAATAAGATTTTCCGAAAAATATTTAATTCAGATTCGGCTTAGTTAGAATTTTAGTATATGTATACACAATTAATTGTTTGCGCTGCAATAAAATATTAATAAAGACTAGAAATATAAAACATATTATTATTATCATGTCGCAAAAGTTGAACACCCCTGACAAGTTTAATGCTCTAATTCATATTGAGCAATTCAAAACAACTTAAAATCATTTACTCTTATGACAAACTTTGTTTAGACGCATTTAGACCGTGACTTAGTCTGACCTTGGTTTTTTTGCCTATATGTCTCACAATGTTCCTTATTTCTATACTCTACCTACATACAATATGTTGAGACATACTTGAGATTATTGAGATTATAATTAAGATGGCTTTATTTGTTTTGACTTTTGGTTACGTTAATTGATATATTTTTCTTTAAATAAATAAAATATTGAATTTAGAGTGAATATTTTTCTTATACGTTAGTTATTAGATACTAAATATTAAATAGTGTTATTTTGATTGTGTGAAAATACAATTAGATATAATTATATACTATATAGAAAGAAATTATTATTTCTTGTAGAAAGTTTGACACCCCATTTTCAACCCTCTCTGTGGGTTGGGTTGAATTTCCATGGTAAACCGTCAAAATTTCGGCTTTTCGCAAAGAACTGAATGAGAATACTATGGTGTAGAATAATTCAATAACACACATTGGTACTGGGAGCACTAAGCTATTTATAAAAATATGATACATTACACAAAATTGTGATCGTCTTTTAAAGTACTGAAGAACTATGAACCATATATGACGTTATCAAGGACACCAATTATTGTGCAGATGTGTTCAAACAATATAAATTTGAAAATTTAAACAATTTTTAGTTAATATTACTTTAGCTTGCTTTAGCTTTAATTAAGTAAAATCCGGACTTAGACAGTATAAAATTTGGCTTACCACATGGGCTTATTTTTTATCGATAGCGACAACTTTGGTCAATAATTATTTCCTAATATTTTTTTCTCTGGAGCAATACAAACTATTAAAATGAATGTTTGATACGAATTATAGTAATACATATTATTAGAATATTAAAAGTAAAGAAAGTAAAATAATGTAATTGTTTTTATATAAGTACATAGTTTCAGACATTTCCTTTTTAGATTTTATTAACAATTTATTATAAAGAACTTAATCATGCGGGCCTTATTTTGAGAGCACCTGCAAGTGATTTACAACGAAGGATGTTTTTGTTCATAGCTGATAAACTTAACACGTGCATTGAAATATTATAGGCGTGGCTAATTCGTTAGACCGATCTTAGGATAGATATGAAAAATAAATTGGCTTCTTAGTTTTTACTTTTTACCCCTATATTATAATATGTATAGTCTTCTTATATATTTTTTTGGAAAACTTAAATATGTTTAATTTATATGTCATCTATACATACTCGTATAATAATTTTTTGTCCTATTGAAATAGACATTATATCGATAGAGGCCGAATCTATACATAGTTTTTAGAATTTTTGTGTCTGTCTGTGACCGCATCACGGAAAAACCAAGGGGGGATTTTGATGAAATTTGGTATAATGATGCTGGTTATCCGGGTCAACATATAGGATACTTTTTACTGCGGGTAAATATCTTATCTCTGAGAAATCTACACTAAACGTTAAAACGTAAGTAGGGACTAACCCGAGCGGAGTGTGGGGAGTCACTAGTGTCATGTATTAAGAAAAAAGTCGTGACCTACAGAAGTAGCATAAAGGACAGTCTAGTAGATCGGTCGTCTTAATAATTTTAAAATTATCAACTAAAAATGTGGCTTTTTAGGTGAAAACGTTTGGCGTATAATATGAGAACAGAGTTATTTTTAACTTTGTTTTTGTAGAACTTAACATATTATGAAGCTACTATAATGTTATCAACGCCGTCTTCTATACATACATGTAAATAAAAATGAAATACTAATCTTTGGTAAGTCCATTACTTGAGAAAGCCTGGGCTGATTTGGATGATTTTTTTAATGTTAATAATAGTTTGAATAAATTTTTATTAAAAAAAAAACCAAAAGTTGCCCCGAAAGTTCGTAAATTCTGGAATAACTGAAAGAGGTTTTGTTGTAAAGTATAATTTCAAAGATCATAAATTATATTGAAATAGGAATGGGACAACTGTCAAGTCTGAGCTCCGATAGTATAAAATAAACATCGAGACCAAAACAATCTTGTTCAACGAGTTGTCTTATTTTCAAATATCTCTCTCAGCTGATCAACGGCTTTTACCGAAACAAGATCACCTTGCAACCTAACGACTTCTCATAGATCTTTTGTTACTTTTTGTATTAAAATATCGACCATTGATGATTCGCAGATTGGTTTTTTTATGCACACTTTATTTAAGTATGTAATATTAAAACGCGTTACGAATTACGTTATGGATCATGGCACATTAAAATAAAAGCATAGTCTAGTTTTAATGAAGATTTAGTGTCAATTCTGGGTATAAAATGTTAAGTGATTTCGTTTAATCTACTAGATAACTATTATCGCCTCAATAACATTTAATAGTGCTATGGTTTTTTATATGAATGATTTTTGTACTTTTTCAATCTATATAATTATAGAGAAGATATTACAACAGCCTCATCCCATACAAAGAAATTGAACAGCGCTAATTCGGGCTATTCTTCGGGCTATTTTTGTTTGCTTGAATAGATGTCGTTGATTCGCAAATAAAATTGTTTTATTTTATAAATATGTGCAAACTAACGCATGCTAAATATTGTAAAATTCATTCTGCATTCAAATAAAGAAATTATTTAATCATGATAAACAATTCATAAAAAATAAAAGCGCCATCTTTGAATATACACTGCAAACCCATCATCTGATTGCTTATATTTCATTAGTCAGTAAAATTAGGCAAATTTGGTTTATTTCTTTTCCCTTCACTTGGAAATATTTTTAAAACAATAATATACCTTTTTGGGATCTATTTTTTTTATCTTTTGTAAAAACACTAATAACAAATCGACACATGTAACGTCATCTTTTGATATTTTTTATACTAATTTTTCTTTTTCGTGATGAGACCCCGTGGTATAACTTTACTCTCACAGAAGGCAATGAAAGCAATATTTATTACAAGGAGTATCCCACTAATAATATTATATATACGGAAGTTTGTGAGGATGTATGGATGTCTGGATGTATGTTTGTTACTCCACGCAAACACTTCTGAATGAATTTTAGTAAAACTTTACAATAGTATAGCTCATACCTCTCTCATATACAGAATAAGACATAGGCTACTTTTTATCCCGGAAAAATGTACGGTTCCCGTGGGATAGATTTGTTTTTTTTTTCTAGAGGCAAACCCGAACTAAGCGAGGGTGAGCCGCTAGTTTACTATATATAGCAATAATAAATCCTTATTTTTTTGCATTGAATATTTATTTAGGTCTATCTAGGACTCCTGGGTCATTAAAATACCATATTAAAAATGTAGGTGTATAAAATTCAACTCGTTAGGATTTTTTCAAAAGCCGTAAAATTTATGTAGCTTCGTTTTATTATACCTGCGTTTTTCTGAAATATTTATAGGAATTTAATTTATTAACATTAATTTTTATGGATTGTGAGTTGTGACTAATATATTTATTTCTATTTCAATTGAAAATAAAATTTTATAATATTTTTTACGTAAGTAATTACACGATATTTTTTAACCGACTTTCAAAAAAGAAAAGGTTCTACTCGTATGTTCGTCTGTATGTATTTTTTTTATATACATAAAAAACGTCAAGACGTCTCGGAAAAAAATTTTCAATATTCGTTTATTAAAATCGTTTACCACATACGTTTATCGATTTTTCCGAGACGACTTGACCGTTTTCGCTACTTTAAACCATATTCTATTATGGGGCCTATGGCCCGAAGTGGTCCCATAAAATTTTCTTTGACTTTGTTTTCGAGAAAATTGGGAAAAACCATGAATTACTAAGACTTTTTTACCAACTTCTAATTGTTTATAATTATTTTTTTATGTTACAGGAAGATGAAAAAGTAATGGAATTAGTAGCTAAGTACGGTCCAAAAAAATGGACTTTAATCGCGAGGCACCTTAAGGGCAGAATAGGTAAACAGTGCAGGTTAGTCTTTTCTTTTATATAAAAATCTTTTTTTTTTACATATAGTCTATATATAATCATCTAAACAGATAATAAAATTGAAGTGTTCTTGTAATGACAAAATAACAGCTTTTTACTAAATGTATATGAAATTATATATGGTACTTATAAGAAAAACACATTTTTTTAAATTTTGTCTGTCTGTTTGTTCTGGATAATATCTATGAAACATTCATTTCTCTGAAACGGCTGGACTGATTTTGACAGGATTTTCACTGAAAGATAGCTGACGTTATAGGGAGTAATATAGACTACTTTTATTTTAGAAAAAGGATTAGGGTTCCGCCAAAAAAAACGTAACTAGGGACGAACCCGAGCGAAGCGAGGGTGAGTCGCAAGTTTAAAATATATTATATAAGTAATTGTATGATCATAAAACATTTTTTGAGGTTGTTGATACAGGAAATTGTAATGATATATTATGTATGTATTTTCTTGTAAAAGTTCCTAGAATAATATAATGTAGCATTTTCATAAAATATATTAGGCTTAATCTATACAATAAACTTTTATTTAAACAAATTGGTTATTTGTAACCAAAATAATAAAAAAAAATATATTATTGTCTTTATTACACTAGACCAATAATATCAATTAAATTATTTATTAATAGTAAAACAATACAATTTCAGAGAACGATGGCATAATCACCTAAATCCATCCATAAAGAAAACAGCATGGACAGAACACGAAGACAGAATCATATATCAAGCGCACAAACAGCTCGGCAACCAGTGGGCGAAAATAGCCAAGTTATTACCTGGCAGGTTTGTATTGTATATGTACTGTATGTATATTACCGTGGTAATATTTACATATCCCACGGGATACTAGATGTACCGGATTAGATAAACAATCGTGGGTAGTACATATATGTACTAGCATAAATAGTATTTTTAAAAGCTATTAATTGTCGCATTAGTGCTTATTTGTTCAAATTACCAATACTTGTGGCACTTCATAGTAGTTTTTACCTCTTAAAAATTTTTGGGCTTTTCTTAAGTAAAATGTGTATTTTGTACTAATAGAATTAACATTTAAAAGTCAATAAATTTGTACTAAAAACTCTTACGGTAAATTGGTCGTTTGTACAAATGAGCACTGAGATGACGATATGTATAGGGTTAAAAGCTTATCACAATTGAGGAGAAAAACTAAAAAAAAAACATATTAGCCATTGCTGTATAAAGAAAAAATAGTAAACTAATAAACAAATAAAAGGATAATATGTAAGTCTTTATTAGAATAAGGTTTTTTTTATTAAGTAAAGGAATTTGATCTTACCTTGTATTCAACCCTTTTTTTAACGTCCCACTGCTGGGCACGGGAATACAATACGAGAGGGATCAGGCCATAGTCCACCACGATGTCCGAGTACGGGTTGGTGGACTTCACATGTCTTTTGAAAACTTACTTGGTTCACTCAGACATGCAGGTTTCCTCACGATGTTTTCCTTCACACTAAGGCAAGTGGTAATCATGCTAGAAATGATTCACATATGAAAATATCAGAGGTGCGAGACCCGGGATTTGAACCCGCTTCACTCGGTTTCCTAAGCGTTACCACTGGTCTACCACTGACCTACCTACTTGATTATTATCAAATCAATATCTTATACCCTATCCTATCTAAAGTATGATTATTTTTATTTCCAGGACAGACAACGCAATAAAGAACCACTGGAACTCAACAATGAGAAGAAAATACGAGCCAGATTTACTAGACAGTTATGAGAACATACGGAGAAAGCAACGTACAAAACGTATAGAAGTGAATGATACAAGAGAAAAAGTCACCGTTGCTTACAATAATGATGTTAGTTTGCTTCTTATGTTTTTTTTTTAATAATGAGCTTCTATGGGATGGAATCGATGACCTAGAATCAGTACTTAGGCTTAAAAATGGGTTTTATTAAAAATCACTTGGAATTTTGCACTCACTAACAGACTTACTATTGCATTTTGTTTGTTTGTATTGATTATTTTTATAATAGACTAGCGACTCACCCTCGCTTCGCTCGGGTTCGTTCCTAGCTTGCTTTTTCCCCCTTTTCTATTTTCTCTTTCACCTTTTCACCCCCTTAAGGGATGATTTCCGGAATTAAAAGTACCCTATGTCCTTCCCAGGGACTCAAACTATGTTCTTACCAAACTTCATCTAAATAGGTTCAGTAGATCCAGAGATTACCCCCTACAACCTGACAAACTCACAAAATCACAAACTCACAAACTTTACCTCTTTATAATATTAGTATAGATTACTAATTAGTATTTATTTAGATATTTGATTAGCTCTATAGATAAATAAAAAAAAATTGGTCATACTAATCCTACTAATATTATAAGTGTGAAAGTTTGTAAGGATGTATGGATGGATGTTTGTTTCTCTTTCATGCTGGGCTGAAGGGATCTGGATGAAATTTGGCATAGAGATAGATTATAGTCTGGAACAGCACATAGGCTTTTTATCCCGAAAAAATTTATGGTTCCCGTGGGATGGATTTGTTTTTGTCTAGGGACGAACCCGAAGCGAAACGAAAGTTAATCACCAGTATTTAATAATAATGAACAATGTAACAATGCATAAAGGTTTTTATCTACAACAAGAAAAGGTATTTTTTAAGAAATATAAACAAAAAAATTTATTAGTAAAAAAGATCATATAAACATTTATTTTCCTTAAGTATTTTTTAAAGGCCACCTACCTGATCTTATCGAATTGTAATTTTAAATTATTTTTCTTTGTTTGTATATAACTAAATAATAACCGAAATTATAATTAAACAAATTATAATATTTTACGAGCGCCTTACTACTGGGCTACCACTACATTAAAAACTAATTTTACTCAACATTTCCAGTCAACATGGTCAGATCCATTCAACGAGTCAACCCAAAGCCCGTCGTCAAGTCAGCCATCCAAGCAAGTGCAGCATTTCCGCCAACTACTGCGAGCTCAGCTCCGAGCACGCTCGCCACCAGCTCACGGCCTCATGCCAGCCGACACCCTGGAGATCGTGGAATCGCCTTTCAAGTTAGTATTACTTGTGATTACGGTAATATTGATGATGGTAATATCGGTGATATTAACATAGGTAATATTAATATCGGTAATAGTAATATTGGTAATTCATTAAAGTTTCGAAAGTTGGCATGTGTGTGTGTGCTTGTGTGTACGCTTTCGTGTGTGTGCCAGAAGTGGGAAGGAAGTGTGTGTTATATCAACATACTTCTTATGTGTGCACTTCCATCAGTTGTCGAAGGAACTGCATATGAGATTTTATAGTTCAGTGTGTGTGCGTTCTTAACATTATCATGATCCGGTTTACGACAGGCACAAGGATGTAACTACTTTAATGTTCCTAACTCAAACTCAATAAAACTATTATTGTTTTATAAATTAACGTTATTAAATATTTTTACAGATTCGTAAACATAGAGTCGCTGCCTTCCAACTCACCCATAAAGAACTACTTAAGTCAAGTGTCAGCTGAAAGTAATGATCCGAATACAGGTGAATAATTATTTTAATATGATGTATCAAATTATTAAATGTCATTTGGAATTCCTAAACATACTAATATTCTGTAGGAAACACTACATAAAAAACTAGTCTTTGTCTCCTGAAAAAATTTTTATGTAAAAATTTCATCTACCATTATTTTGTGTAGTACATACTTTCACTTTCCTACTATAATTATTTTACTGTAATTATAATAAATAAAACTACATATAATAATTAAAATATAATCATCTATACAGATAAATAAAATTAAAATGTCTGTTTGTAATGTCGAAGTAAAAGCTTTTTACTAAGTGCATATGATATTATAGGTATATGGTACTTTTATAAGAATACACCATTTTTAAAATTTTTGTCCGTCCATCTGTTTGTTCCGGTTAATCTTCGAAACGACTGAACTGATATTGACGGGATTTTCACTGGAAGATAGCTGATATTATAAGGAGTAACCTAAGCTACTTTTATTCTGGAAAACGAATTAGGGTTTCGCTAGAGACGCCATTATAATATAAATATTTCAATTTTCCAGTGACGTATGCAATTCAAGGGAATTCATCTAAAGAAATAATAGTACCATCAATATTCTCTCCGAAGAAAATGGAAACAAACAGTCCACCTCCAATACTGAGACGAGGCAAAGGAAAGAAACCACAAGTGGCCACCCCAAACCCCAATGTGAGTTGGTATCAAAGGGTTTTCTGTTTTATTATTTACTAGCTTTATTTTTATTTATTTATTATTTGTTGGTACATTCATTCATTCGTTCATTCAGTCATTCCATTCATTCATTCACTTATTACAAAGTTAAACATACATTTTGGTATCTTTGTGGCTTTAAGCCCAATTTGGCTTGTTTAATCATTGCATATTCCTTTATTATGTCTCTTTATAGCTATCTTAATATTTTTTTTTTCCTCTATTTTTAGCGGTTATATTTTTTTTATATGTATATTATTATTTATTAATATTAAAATTAATTATATTTTATATTTAACAGTTATATTTTTATAATTAGGGTGCATTCGAAACGTCGAGAACCTAAAAATTAAAATAAATCCGCGAAATAATTCCGAAAAGATAGTTTTATTTAAAAGTATTATATTCTATCACAAAACAAATTCAGAATCAGTTTTTTTTAATATATAACAATAATTTAAATTCCAGTCGTGGGCAGAGACAATATCAAAAGCAATAGAAGGAGCTACACCAATCAAAGCGTTGCCCTTCAGTCCGTCCCAGTTCCTCAACTCTCCGGCAGGACTGTCTTTTCCAGCATTTGATTCTACACCATTAAGGCATAATGGGAATAAGGTGAGCTTATTATTTGTATATGTATTCAGTCCTTTTTAACGTCCCACTGCTGGGGGTGGGCCTCCCTTCAATACGAGGGGGATCAGGGCATAGTCCACAACACTGGCCAAGTGCGGACGGACTGAGCATGTCTGCAGACAACTTGCTAGGTTCTCACACACATGCAGGTCCTTTACCATTAACCCTATATGCTATTCCAGATTGTAATCTATCTCTGTGCCAAATTTCATCCAGATCCGTTCAGCTGTTCTGGCATGATTGAGTAACAAACATCCAAACATCCATCTAAACTTTCACATTTATAATAATAGGAAGATTAAAGAAGTATCCTCTCTTTATATATTCATAAAAAATATTTATAATTTCCAGGAGTTAATAGGAGTGAGTCCTCTATTGCATACTCCGACACCCGCCAACCTAACACCGGGAGGGACACAACTAAAAAATAACACACCGAAGTAAGTTAATATTCTCTATTTATTTAAAAGATATAAGAAATTCAAAGAAAAATTATGTAAAACAGTGCAAATATTGTACGCACCACAGATATTTCCTTACAATCAGATATTAAGTACTGAAATCTAAAACAAGTTCAGTCTTCACTTGTATCATGTATAGATTAGGAATTCACCATCTATACCTATTTCATAATATAAGTCCTGTTATTAGCATAAGTTAAAAAAAATTAAAATATAGTATATACTGACGACTTCCTACAGATTAATTTCATAATATATTGTTTTTATATAACTACTAGCGACTCACCCTCGCTTCGCTTGGGTTCGGACTTGCTTTCCAATTTCATCCTTAAGGGATGATTTTCGGCATAAAAAGTATCCTATGCTCTTCCCAGGGTCTAAAACTATCTTACCAAATTTCATCTAAATGAGTTCAGTAGATCCAGAGATTACCCCCTACAACGTCACAAATTCACAAACTACCTATATACCCTACTAATAACCTATTTATAATATTAGTATAGATTTGTTTTCGCCGCACACCACTAATGCTCCCAGTCGGCATGATTTTTCCGTCATCTTCATATTTTAACCAATTTACACAAAACCATAGTGAATTACATATTCACCTAAACCTTTCTCATGAACCACTTCCGTCTATTGGTTAAAACCAAAAAAAGTTTTTGAGTTTATTGCGTTCAGACGGACAGACCCAGCGCGGGGACTTTGTTGTGTAATATACATATAGGTCACTATATGTATATTACACAACAAAGTCCCCACGTATATATAAATGGTTTTGTAATGAAATAGGTTAAACTGGCTATATCTTAGAGTATGTAGAGAGACTTGTATTTTAGCATTTTTTTTACTATTATTATTTTTAGGCAATTATTTAACGACAATAAAAAATAATGAATCCACATGAATTAAAAAATTATATCTAACACAAAAAACTAATTATTCCAGAACACCAACACCCTTCAAAAGGGCTATGGCGGAAATAGGGAAGAAATCAGGATTGAAATACGAACCCTCGAGCCCCGGATTGTTGGTAGAAGATATCACTGAAATGATACAGAGGGAGGAAAATTCAGATAGTACGGTACAATTGAATGACTCTTTACTATCGTCTACTGCGGAACAAGATGGTAATATGCAGGTGAGATATTCATTTATTTGATTTTCAAGTGAAACCTATGTACAGTCAATACAGTACAATGAATTAAATTAAAAAACTTATAATATCCACAATTAGTTTTATAAATGTGAAAGTTAAAAAAAGAAACGGAGTGACGGTTTGGCGTGATCTTTTGTGTGGAGATAGTTGGAGAGCTGGAGAGTGACATAGGCTACTTTTTATTGTGCGAGATTATCTCATTCTCATGGGAAAACATGTTATAATACAACCGAAAAAAATATTTATGATCAGAATTACTTGAAACTTGGTATTAATGCTCTTCAATACAAATAAATAAATACGTGTTCTAGCATTTTTCCAACTTCATCCTATAAGGGGGTAAACCTACCATTTTAAGAGTTTTTTTTGTAGTTTTAGTGCGAGCGAAGCCGCGGGTTCTGTTAGTTTTAAATAAAACTATCTTTTCGGATTATTTCTTTGAGACGTCTACAAACCGTAGTCTCTTCCGTGACTATGATTGTTGTAAAGCATTCGAAACGTCGGGAACCAAAAATCAAAATAAATCCACGAAATAATCTTAAAAGATAGTATTATTTGGTGAGATTTTTATTTATTTGATTTTCAAGAGAAACCTACACTTAATACAGTACAATGTTAATCAACAATTAGTTATACTTTTACAATTATTTATACTTATAATAATATAAAATTGACGACACGTTTGACTGAGTTTGTAGTGACCCTACTTGCTGTGCCAGCGGTCGCGGGTTCGAGTCCCGCTGGGGGTACCCATTTGTGTGATGAGCACGAATGTTTGTACTCCAGTCATGGGTGTTTATATTTATAATGTGTATGTATTTAAAGTTATATATATGTAGTGTATCAACTATCTGGTATCCATAACACAAGCCTCGTAGCTTACCATGGAACTAGATGGTGCTGTGTGTTAATGTCCCAACATAATATGTATTTATATTTATATATTTATAATATTTTATCTAAATTCATTGGGACATAAAATATTATGCATTGACAACAACTATGTTATATTAATAAAATATAAAAAGCATAATATTAGTTTACTAGCGACTCTCCTCGTTTCGCTTCGGGTTTGCCTCTAGAAAAACAAAAACAAACCTATCTCACGGGAACCGTTTATTTTTCCGGAATAAAAGTCACCAATATAATATCCAGACTATAATCTATCTCTGTGCCTAACATCGAGATCCGTTCATCCGTTCTGGCGTGATTGCGTAACAAACATCACATCAACATCCTCACAAACATTCACATTTATAATGTTAGTATGGATTATAATAACTAACAATAAAATCCATCAGGTAAACGACTCGGGCATAGGCAGTGGCAGACGTGGCAAAGAGAACATGCCGTCACACAAGAAAGCACGTAAAGCACTAGCCCACAGCTGGGGAGCCGCCACCAGCACGCCCCACGCACACGCCCACGCCCACAATACAGTGCCAGATGTTTCCTTCATGGAAACACCTGTAAGTATAACAAAATGGCAGTTTTTTTGTAAAACCGATATCTGTTACACTATTTTCATCATAGCGTAGGTGGGTCATCATATGAGTTGGAAAGTGACAATATAGCCCAGTCATTTGTTAGTTTTACCTGGAAAGTATTCCGGGATTTTTGAAAATTGGTGATTTTATAGATTTCGATGTGCTCTATCCGAATTTTAATTTTGCCGCCTTGTATCTTTGCTGCTCGCGCCGCCATATCGGAAAAATGGTGCCTTATGGTAGTTTTTTGATAATATCTCCATTGCAACTAATTTTTCTGTAAAAACTGAAATTTATATACAAAATTATGCTAGAGAAAATTTCCTACAATTTCCTACAAAAAAAAATAGTTATTACATTAACTACTTTTTTTTTGTAAAATCAATAGTTTCGGCGTATGAGAGCCGTAAAGTGTACTTCGACATGCGTTTTGGCTAAAAAACTCATTTTCACATCACTTTTGAGGTAGATTAAGTGGCGCGTTTTTTTATCGTAGTATCCTATCCCAGTAAGCCTAATCCATATGCAATGCACTATTACAATTATATTTAGCACATCACCTAATCACCAATTTTCAAAACTCCCGGAAAACTTTCTACTTCTTTTTTGAGCACCAAATGACTGTACTAACTCAATAAATTTAAAAAAGTGTCAAGAATGTGTCAAAGCCTTGCTTTACAATAATCATTGATCATTATATAAGATGTTCCTTGGAAAATTCTGTCACTATTACATAAATTATTTATTTATTGAGTACAAGTTTTTATAAGTAAACCAATAATAATTAATTAATGTATTCTATCTTGTTCCAGAGCAAAACCCTAGTAGGGGACAGTTCAGTACTATTCTCACCGCCATCGATAGTAAAGCATTCCCTTCTAGAAGAATCTACGAGCCTTCACAGCTTAATGAGTGCTGAAAATACCCCCGAACCAACCAAATACGAAGACATGGATATAGAAACACAGACAGAAAAAAATAAGGTACAACACCGGTCCTTAATCCATACTAATCCCATACCTAACCTTGACCCTAACATTATGTACGAATATACAAACCAACAGACAAACATACCAAACCCTAATATATTTAGAAATATTACTAATATAGAATCGCCTAGAAGCTTTGCGCGGTTGAACGCCGAACGACTTAGAACTATTACCTCGTCGAATGAATTGGCATGCGATATTAACCTCATTAACTGTAATAGTAATAACGGTAATATTGGTAATAGTAATGTCGGTAATAGTAATATAGGTAGTAATGGTAATAACGGGAACAATGGTAATGTCGGTAATAATAGTAATACATTAATAGCTCCGAAGGATGTTTTAGCGAACGCTTTAGTAGATCATATATACAAAGTGACAAATCAAAAACCTTCAACGTCCCGAATAGATGAGATTTTAACGAACAAAGTTATGAATAAACCAAATGATGTCGAAAAGGAAAATCAATGGTGGCAATTAGGTAAAGATACGACGGACGATTTATATAACGATTATTATATGTTTACTAATATGTAAACTGCGTTTTTTTTGGTAATGTAACGTAACGTTGATCGTAACGTTTTCATTTTTAACGTATCGTTAACGTTTTATTGGTTGTGATGATATAGTTCTTTTGAACTAGTTTAAGGCTCTTGACGGTCTACGTCATTGTGAAATAATACTGTCGTATGCTAATTTTTTTAAATATAATTATAATATAATAACGACGTAATCAAATAATACATATATAATTCAAGATAACAAAACAGGGAATGGTATTTTTCTAAGGACAAATATTATATGAGTGAAATTTTTAATTAAAATTAAATTTTAATTCTAATAATAATTCTTTGATTGTATTTAACAAAAGAATTATGCTATAATGATTTCCTTAATTCAAGAAATTTCATTAACAGAAATATACTTAATAATCATGATCAAAAATAAAAAGTGAACTACAACTAATCATCCATTGCAAGTATACAAACAAAAATAATATAAAATATTGCTATTTAAAGTAGTTATATAATATTTGAAACAATCGTGATAGTATTTTTGGGATTTACATTAAATATTAATAAAAAAGAAAATTAACACCTAATTTTGACTAATCATTAGTTTAAAAAATTCACTAACGGCTAAAATTATAAACAAACAGGATGTTGCAAATCTAGTTAGGTTTTTTAAAAAGGTTATAAATATTTTTTCTTTGTACAAAAAGCTTTTTAACATTCTAGATGTAGTTATATAGATTAAGTGCACCAAATCGAAGAGATTAGGCGGTAGACTACCAAAGATGAAATTTTCATCAAATGAATATTTGTTTTCGAATTCTAATATATAAATTAGGTTTAATTTATGTTTTACGTTTAAAACTATACCTCAAGTTTACCATGCACCAAATCGTTTTAGTGTTACTATGGTTAATTTTAATTAAGAATCAAGTATTAATTTTAGTTTAGGGGTTGTTTTTTTATATAAAAAAAAATCGCGTATTAAATTTGGCTGTATGGTATAGGATCTTTGTCTTTGGCAGAGTAAATTTGAGCTTTCGGTTTAAAAAATACTAATTGTCCCCCGTTAGGAGCCCTTTCCTATCCTTATATTTATTTATTTTAAATGTCTATTAAATAATATTTTGCTTTGTAATTTGCCTATAAAATTATTAACACTTTCTTTTTTTTTTTAATTTATCCGATTTAACCGCGAGGGTTTATTGTGTAATGTAATTACGAAACTATTTATTTTGTATTCACTTTTTTTTTGTTATAATATTCACAATTTTAATATAAATCGGCAGCTACTTAACGAGTAATTTATTTGAAATTAAAAAATGACATTCCTTAAACCTTATCCCGCCATTTTGTCCTTATCCCCGCCCTTTCCCTTGCAATATTGACAGACCAGTGTTGAATCTACATTTTTTATTTATTTTAAAAACCTATTTATTATTCTTGTTGACTTGTTTATTTTTTCTTTTTGTTACTAATTTATGTTTTAAAATTGTTTTTACTTTTTTTTAATTTATTCTGTAGGGGTAGATTTTGAATGCGACAATTTTGTATAAAATGTGTTTTTTTTTCTGTTTTGTAGTTTAGTAACTGTCAATATTGTTAGTTCCATTCCACAGTCCAAATGAAATCCAATGTCATTTTTTATTTCAATAAATGTATTTATTCACTATAATATGTTTGTTTATTTTCACCTGATGCTACGTTTTGAGTTGTGTATGTTACATTACATATGAATAACCTTTTTAATATTTTGCATGGTAAAAGTAAATATTTTTATTTGTAAGTTTAATTAAAAATAACTTTATTGCTTCTTGAATTAGAAAATAGAGTAGTTTTGTAGTATTAAGATGGTTGTAATTTGTCACTGAATATTTTAATATTTTGATACATTTTTTTTAAACAATTTTTTTATCACAAATATTTTTACAATATTTTAACAATTATTTTAACGATTTTTTTGTTTTGTTTATGGAAAACTCAAAATTTTAAATTTTTCTTTTTAGAATATATCGATATAATTATAATTTTAATCATTTCAATATTAATGATATTGTTCATATAATATTTTTAACACATTTACAATCTTACTTATATTAAATATTTACAATCTTATTTACACTACAGTTCGATATATTTTTTTCAAATTTATGTAAGTATAAAATATAAAATTTAATTTTTAGAAACTTAGACAAAAAAATAGTCAATAAATTTTTCTCATAATACTCTAATATATTACTATAGTATAAATATAATGGTTTTTCATGTTTTAATCATACAATATCAATTCTAAATGCAAAAGTTTGTGCTGTCAGAAATTAATTTCCAATATATAATAAGGTACCATGCAAATAGACTCAGATTTCAATTTAAACTAATTAATTGAAAAAAAGTTGAGGATAAATCTTTTTTAGGCCTTGATTCCTGAAAAAAAAAACAAGTTTATTTATAGAAATATTTACTCATTCATTAATTAAATTTCCAACACGCAACTTACATAGTGTAAGTTCCTTTCTACACAAAGTAGTATAAATGAAACATATTGAATAGAGACTGAAATATTTTTAGGCACGAAGGCTATCGGGAGAACCTTTGGTGGTAAAAAAATCTGCAGTCCGCTCTATAAAATTCGATCAAGAAATACCAGAAGAAGCGAAAGAAGAAAAACCATCTTTTATATTGGTTTGTATAAATGTTATTTTTAAAATCATTTAAGAGTGTGGAATCTGTCATAATGCCTTTATGAAGTTGATAATAAAAGTTTTATGATGCTTATTGCACAAAATATAAGAAATGTTTTAAAGGTGAACTTAGCAATTAAACTAATTTTATTTTATCAGTTAAATTTTAGGCCTTAATAAAGAAAGTCTACAGAAGTCGATTATTAAAATACGAAATAGTGACATGTGTATATATGTTAGAGTAAGTAATTGTAATAAAGTGATATGAATAAACAGTCTATCTAGAGTTCGCAATATAATAAAGTCAATAGTATTCATTTTATAGTATACATTTGGTACAATTCGGAATGCTAGTTAGTATGGGAATAGATTCTAATGAAGTAAATTTCGAAGCAGTTCATAGTCGTACATATTTTTTTAAACAGTATAGTCAAATATGTTTGAGACTTAATCTTTGTCTAGTTATTCGAGTGGTAAATAAATTATTTCATTATTCTTTTAATATAATAAATTAAAAACAAAAAAAAACGATAGATATCAATACTGGTTAACTTTAAGAACACTTTCGACTATTTAAAAAAAATTAATGTATGTAAAATTGCTAAATAGAATCAAATGAGCTTAATATGGTTTTACGAGAAACCATTGTAGGTAAAGTTTCGCTATATCGCGTAGCTTTCAATATGTATTGCACAGTCATTCTGATTTACCATAAATAGAAAGTTTCAAATTAAGGTAATGATCCTAATATTAAAAAATATTATTTTATTTCAGGCTGATAAGTGGGAGACATATGCATGCGGTAAAACTCAAGATCAGTTAGATTTAACGATGTTAGCACATCAGTATTTAAGAAAAACCGCGTTGAAACCTAGATCACTTAATTTTTAATGTATGATATAGCATATTTTTTCTGATTTTCAAGAGATTATTGAAGTGGTAAAATCATCGAATTTTATTTGCTCTTTGTAAGGTTTTGTAATTTTCGTAAATAATGCTTTAAAATATTTTTTTTTTCTATATAAAATCTATAAGAATGCGATGATTTGATAAAATATATGAGTATAAAAATAATATCATTTTGGTTAATTTCAGAACAACTAAAAGGTAACAATGTATAAAATAATTTGTAATTTTTTTTACAGAAATTAATTTAGAAAACGGAGTCTTTTTATTTATGTTACTTTTTACACATAATATTACCACAAACATGAAAATGAAAGGCAGTGCCTGTTTTTCTCTTTAATTTCTTTATTAGGTGTGATATTGCTACAAAAAATAAAATTTAAATTAAATAATATTATTATTTGTGTAATAGTGAACGCACGATGTTTTGTTTTAAATATTATTTTATAAATTGTAGCAAAAAATCCGCAAAGATAGTTTTATTTAAAATGTGTGAATTTAAAAATCAATATTCAGAACTGAAATGGTGAAAAATTATGTGGTAAAAATAAATTAGGTGAAATGGTAATTTTTGTTTACTTTTAAAATAAATAATTAAAGTATCCTAAAAATAGAATATAAGTGGTAAAAATAGCAATTTTTGTGTGTGGTAAATTTGGTAAATCATAGGTCATCTAAAATATAAAGAAATTATGTAGTGTTAATAAATAAATTCTTTTGTGAATTGTTCAAATAAATATTTTTCTATACTAATTGTTCGAGAACTTTATAGTTAAAAGTGATTTGTATATAGAAATTGTGTGATGCTAATTTTAAGATTCTTATTTATAAGTGAATTACTATGATTACAGTTTTATTTTTCAGTTATTTTTTTAAAAAGATTTAATGGAACTTTACAATATTTTTCTCTTAAAAATATCAATGTTTGAAAAAAAGTTTTTTTTTATAGTTTTTTTTAAATATAATAATGATGCCATTATTATTTTAGAACTTTTACTTTGCACATTTTTTTTAAATATTTAAGCAATTTGTATGTGTTTGTGTGAAGGAAATTTTTAAGTAACTCGTTTTATCTTGTGACAGAATTATCGCGTTAGTTTTGACTTAGCTATTTATTTAATATCCATTTTTTCTTTGCAAGGTATAAATATTTGAAGGATTTGTAATATGGTATCACATAGACGTGACGTGATCGTTGTTATACAAAAACTTAAAGAAAATCACTTGAGTGGTTTTGATTCCGTTTTTTAACATATTTTACTTTATAACTATTTATGTTGTAGATAATTCGTTTAAATAAACTATTTAATATTGTAATTTTAAGTAAATTTTTCAGAGTGCATTTGTCTTTTTTTTTTGGTTATACTTGAATATTTTAGATGTAATTTGTATAAGTGATGTAGAAAGGTAGATTTAAGTAAAGTTTTAATATGTGACACAAATATTGTATGTTATTGTATATAGTTAAGTTTTAAGGAAGGAAATAAAGGATTGAGTATATTTGTGGTTTTATTTCAAAAATTATTGGGTTTTTACATGCTTTTAAAGCTAAAACATTTTGATATGTTTAAAAATATATACCTTTATAAATCACATATTTAGTATGAGTATGTATATTGGTAAAAAAATCACTTTATATAGAGTAGTAATTCTTTCAAATAATAAGTATATTTTTATATTTACATTTGAACAAAGTTTTTACATTCACGTTTGAACAAAGTTATTGCTTAAAAAATATGAAACGTCAAAATGTATTTCTTAGATTTGATCTACACATATAATAAAATTGTAACTAAGCCGAGTCTGTTCATTAAATATTTTTTGGAAAATCTTATTGAAATAGTCATTATTATCGATACAGAGGCCGAATCTATAGTTTTTAGAATTTGTGTCTGTTTGTCTGTTACCGCATCACGAAAAAACCACTGGAGGGATTTTGATAAAATTTGGTATGGTGATAGCTGGTTATCCGGGTCAACATATAGGATACTTTTTACCGCGGGAAAATATCTCATTTCTGAGAAAAAATACAAAAACTGCAATTGGTTTTTGGTCATCTGAACGCGGGCGGAGCCGCGGGCAATGCTAGTTGTATATTAATATGGACACTTGCTGTTCAAGTTTGACTCACGATTAGCAATTTTTTTTATTATTCTAGGGCAAGGTTAGCGGTGAATGCAATATACTTAATGTTTTATGCTCATTTGGCTGGTTTCGTGTCCTACACATTACAGCTACGCAAAAGGTTTTTTCTTTAGCTTTTAAACTATCTTTATTTAATTAAATCTACGAATTTCTGTTTCCTTGGCCAAGTTTTTCAATTAACTTGTCACCTTTATTTCCATGTTTGGTAACAAATGTTTCTCTTTGCTTCAAAGATGATTCTGGATCGAAAACCCAGGGCTGTGATGTATGGATAAGTGGAAATCCGATGAAATTTGTTTGTAGGAACTGGCCGATTGGACCCGCTGGGTTTGTTGATATGCGACAAACCACGCATAGACATGAAAACTGTAAAGATATAAATATTGTTAAAGCACGATTACACGTTCTCATTTTTAAAGATCACGCTTTTTTTAATCATTAATAAATTCCAAAACAATCGTAATAATACTTAAAAGTCAATTTGAACTTTAATACCATACCATAAAGTTTAAGTGTTAGTGGAGAGGTTCCGGGAAGGCAAAACAGTTGAGTGACGTTAGTATCTATACAGATAAATTAAATTGAACTGTCTATTTGAAATGTCAAAACAACAGCTTTTTCTAAATGCATATGGATGTATGTATTCAGCCCCTTTTTTTTTAACGTCCCACTACTGGGCACGGGCCTCCCTTCGATATGAGGGGGATCAGGCCATAGTCCAAGTCAAGTGCGGGTGCTGGCCAAGTGCGGGTTGGTGGACTTCACATGTCTTTCGAAAACTTGCTAGGTTCTCTCAGACACAGGTTTCCTCACGATGTTGTCACCTTAAGGCAAGTGGTAATCATGTTAGAAATGATGTTGGATGTATACACGATACATATACCAAAACAACAGTTTTTACAATTTTTGTTTGTCTGTCTGTCTGTTTGTTCCGGCTAATTTTTGAAATGACTAAATTGATTTTGACGGGACTTTCACTGGCAGATAGCTGATGTAATAAGGAGTAACTTAGGCTACTTTTATTTTAGAAAAAAAATAGGGTCCCCAAAATTTAATAATATCCGATTCAAATAGGGAAGTTGAATACATAGCCTAGCGACGAACCCGAGCGAAGCGAGGGTGTGTCGCTAGTATACTAACATGTATACTAACGTAGTATTAATTAAGCCCTTAATGAATACAAAAACTGATATTCAATCATCCTACCTAATAAAGATTGACCTAGATCGGGATTCGAACCCCCTACTGTTATTGGTTATTGCTATATTCCTACCTAAACTAGATAGTCGTATAATAAATGATACTCAAATCAAAACAATTCGAGATTAAGAACTGTGAAAGTAAACAAAGTACCTATCTAATATTTTAAAGAAAATAGCACTTGTCAATTTAAAATAAAAACTATCTTTTCGGTTGTTTTCGCGGATTTATTGTGATTTTGGCTCCCGAAGTTTCGAATGCTTTACAGCAATCGTGGTCACGGGAGATACTAAGGTTTTAGACGTCTCATAAATCCGAAAATATAGTTTTATTTAAAATGTCAAATATTTGCGTAAATCTAAAAAAGTATTATAACACTTACCAAAATTAATAATATATTCATTTTAGAAAAAAACACGTTCACGCTACTATGAGGCGAGTTCTGTATTGCACCTTAAAGCAGTTGGTTACTCAACGCTTACCGTTCTATCATTTTAATAGTGTTACGAAAATATTGCGATCACTAGATTATTAAAGTATACCTACGTATTAAAAACTTTTTTCTCCAAAAGTGTAGAAGCTAAAAGACAATTGGAAAAGTACAAAAATAAACATTTGTCATTTGTTATTTTAACTTTGTAAAAATGTTTGACCGACTTCAAAAAGGAGGTCTGTATTTTTTGTGGATGTGTGGTAGGTATCTTCTGCGATTCTTAGCCAATTTTCATATTGTTTTATTCAATAAATTAAATATGCTTGAAAGTGGTTCAAAATTAAAAAATAATTTCTTAACTAATTATTATTATTAAATAAATATTATTATTTAATAATTATTATTATTTAAACTTTTTTTGTTCAGAAGTCATTTATTGTTAAAGTTAGAAATATGTAAATTGAAGTTAAAGTTCTAATTTTTAAACCCGAGTTTGAATTATGCCAATGGAAAATCCTACCGCGCTCACTGCTTGTAGAAACATAAGACCTCAGACTAAGGAATAATATAGACAGAGCATCATAGAATTACACATGAAGACAAACAATAATATTTTAATAATAGATACTATAATAATAAACTATCTTTTCAGAGAGACAGTATCTCCCGTGACCAAAAGACCCAAAAATAAAAATAAATCCAAAATATTTAAAATGTTAAATATTCGCGTAAACCTAAGAAAGTATCATTAAGGTTTTGTGTAAATTGGATAAAATATGATGAGGACTGTTAAAGATGTTGGAAAAAATGCTGACTGGAAACCTTATTGGCGTGCTCCGCGAAACCAATAGAGTTTAAATATGATAACAATGTATTACGGATTTTTTCCTCTTTAAAAGATTTATTAACCAAGTTACTGTATACAACTACATACGAGTATAACGCAATAATAATATTGCACTCGATAGTAGGTATCTGCGCAATTTGAAGTGGCCAACTCAGCTTAAGCAATAAATAACGACAGTGATCTGAATATAACGATAAATGAACGTTATTTGCACGTTACCAAAACCCAAAGAACGATGAAAAAATTTTGAAACTTGCAATGAACGAAATCATTCCTCAATAAATATCATAACAATTTTAAAGTAGAGAAAATATATGATAAAATTAATTTCTATTTATAACAAAAAAAAACGATAATTATCATTTAGCCTATGGGGTTATTTTTACGCGTTATCATCTATACATATAATAAAATTGTAACTAAACCAAATCTGTACATTAGATATTTTTAGAAAATCGTATTGAAATAGTCATTATTATCGATACAGAGTCCACTGGACAGATTTTGATGAAATTTTTTATGATAATAGCTGGTTATCCGGGTCAACATATACCTAGAATACTTTTTACTGCGGGAAAATATCTCATCTTTATGAAATCTATACTAACTGATAAAACGTACCTAGGGACGAACCCTAGCGGAGCGAGGATGAGTCATTAGTTATTTATATTAAACTATAATGCAATTACACATTCTTATTAATTAACAGCTAGTGTTTAATAAAAACGCGTAGATAAGACAAGGAATGAACCTGTTATTATTTCCCTACAATCATCTTATGTTAGCGTATGCGGGGAAGACCTGAGTTCAGAGACCTACAGAAGTCCCCTGAGATGATGAGATCTGGATGCTGTATAAATAAACCGGTTAACAAGAAGGTTTTTTATTTTAATTTTAAGAATATCGTACATATTAGATAATTCTTTATAAGTTGGTAAATTAGTAGTTTCCATTAGCTTTTCTTAAAAAAAAACGAAAACTATTCGGTTTGACGCAAAAAGTGTCATATACAAAAACAATCTACAATAAATTGTGAACAAAAATGGTTATTATATATATAGTTCATTATATCTATTTAGAGTTTGATTCCCCATATAAACTTTCATCCCCTCTTCTCAATCTTGGTCTGATTTTCAACCGACTTCAAAAAGGAGGAGGTTCTCAATTCGACTGTATTTTTTTTTATGTTTGTTACCTCAGAACTCGGTCATTTATTAGCCGATTTGGACAATTTTTGTATTGTTTGAAAGTGTATACTTCCAGATTGGTCCCATTTAAATTTCAAAAAAATTACCACCCCTAAGGGTGGAAAAATAGCTAATGATGAATTTAACCTACTTCTAATTGTCATATTGACTTGAAACTTTGCAAGTGTTTCTGTTGATAGTACAGTGGTTCGATATTGTTGACCTGATTTGATGGTAAGGCCAGAAGGTGGATAGGTGGAACTCTTCAACGGCTAATAGTAGATACTTTGAGTTTGGGCTTGTTTTGTTTGATTTAAAGTCTAATACGTTAGAATTCTTACTTTGCTACTACTGTCTACACTAAAAAGGAAAAAATGTCGGTGTAATTGAAGCCTACCTATTAAATACATACCTAATCAAATATTCTCGAAATCGGTGCCAGCCTATATAAAGCAAAGCACATCGACTTCGAAAATATTTGATTAGGTATGTATAGTAAATGAAAACTACGAATTAGTTATTTTTTACGTTTTATTTAGTGCTTTTGTTTGAAGTCGGTTTTTATTTTTTTATTAAAAAGTTTTGATATTTATAATTAAAAAATCGATAGTTCATAGAGTTATAATAGGCACAAATCAAGCTTCTCTCTGTTCCTTGTAAGCGAATATTTTGTTTTTGCGGTGCCCCTGTGAGGCTGGGGCCCTGGGTCGGTGCCTCGTGTGCCCTCATGGTAAAGACGGTACTGATTGCAGCGCCATCTAGTGACGAGTTACAGAAAATATAGCGTAAAAACTTTGAAAAACACAACAAAAAACGTTTAAAATCAACATTTTATTTTTATTTAATATGATCTTTTAACAATCCGGTATAGTACTTGGGTAAAGAGCTCGCGAGAGAGCGTCGTGACGTCACACTCGACAAGAAGATCGGCGACGGACGTGTTTTTGGGACACTCGGGCAGAACGATGTTGGACTATTTGTATGTTTATATACTTAATATCGTAACTTACTTACTCTTCTATCGGGTGCTTAACAGCCTTTGTGCTACTCCAGGTTATAATCTATCTCTGTATTTAATTTCATCAAAATCCGTCCAGCCGTAAAAGCAACAACAACAAATATACACACAAATTTATAACAGAAGTACGATTACCATGTTACTGTGGCTAGTATGTTAGAATGATAAAAAATAACATGTCACTCCAACTTAAACCTTATATCAGACTAGCATTGCCCGCGGCTTCGCCCGCGTTCAGATGACCAAAAACCAAATTCTTAGATTTACATATTAGTATACTCTTACATTGCAGTTTTTGTATTTTTTCTCAGAAATAAGACATTTTTCCATTGATCATAATATTACAGCCAGATCATAATATTATAGCCTATCCAATATTGATCAACCAGCTATCACCATACAAAATTTCATCAAAATCCTTCCAGTGGTTTTTCTGTGATGCGGTAACAGACAGACAGACAAAAATTCTAAAAATTATAGATTTGGCCTCTGTATCGATTATTTCAATAAGATTTTCCAAAAAATAATTAATGTACAGATTCGACTTCGTTAGAATTTTATTATATGTATAGATGATAATAATACTGTTAAATTAAACTTTTCTTTGCCTATCCTCTGAAGTCTAACCCTAAGGAATCGTTTATCTTTTCTGAGATCACAAATAATATATGTCACTTTATTCAGAATCGTCTATTCAGGGTTTTTAATGGTCTTTTGGGCTTATACGTCTACAGCGACTTATATATTAAATATAAATAGAAAGAAGTTAAGTAAAATATTCCTTGTTTCGGGAGCTATCTCTAAGGAGTGCCGTAAAGTTAATGTGGGAAAATGAAGCAAATCCCATAGCGGTTCAACATAAAGCTTTATAACAAGTTGAAAAATTTTCTTAACATAAGAATTTTACAACTCAGAATGATTTTAAGAAAGTAAAATAAACCGGAGAATTAATAATAATAAAGACGTTATAAGCGAATATTTCTATTTAGGATTTTAACGTAAAAATTATTATAAAAAAAATTGTCAGGTATTGTTTCAGTGAGAGATTATACTTGTATGAATACGAAATGAAACGGTTACGGTTCTTTATTTTTAATTTTTCTGTAGTTTTTTTAATATAATATTCCTTATACTTATACATTATTATGTACATATATCGGACTACTATTATAAATGCGAAAGTTTGTATGTATGCTTCGATCAAAGAAGTACTAGATACACAATCAGCAACAAAAAATGTCCTCACCGAATGAGCGCTCATTTGAACATTTGCAAACAGATGCATGCACTCTGTAAGGCACACCTTATTTATCTTATAAAGCTATTTTAACAAAGAATCCATATTTGTATTAGAAATGTCATAAATTCAAGTTGTTATGTACTTGAGATATGAAGAGCAATGTACTTATCCAATCAAATGGGTACCTTTAACTTAATCTGCACCAAATTTTAAAATTAAATTAAATTTTAAATTATTTAAAGTAATTTTGATGCATTAAATTATAAACACACAAATCACAAAGATAAAGAACTCTAAACATACATATATTTGATAAATCAGCTATTGTAATCTCATTTATGTACAAATATAAGAAATAATTATTGTTAAAAAAAAAAATTTCAGTTGCTACCAATTATATTGTATGGGTTACGTCTTAATGAATCAAGTTAGCTCAAGCTCTAAAATTATAATAGTAGTCCATGGAGAGTGTCGCTCTGCAACCAATAAAATTCTACCAACATTAGCTTAATGGTATAAAAATATTGTTATATTGTCCTGATACCATACATACGAGTAAATCTATTTAAAAAGTTTCAAATCGAGACGATAATTAGAATTAGCCTAAAATCGATTTGCAAGATTGATACTTAGTTCCATAAAACATATTAAAAAATTTGATTAGTTATATTATTTTTAGTGACACAAACAAACAGATCTATAAAAAAAAATTATTTTATTCCTTTAAAGCTAGCAGCTCTCTTTTTATTGAATTACCCGATTGTAAATTAAATATTGATATTTCTATACAGATATTTTTATATAGTGAACAATTTTTATGAAATTATTTTTATTTAAGCTTACAATATGTTCTCTGACAATTATTAAAATCCATACTAATATTATAAATGTGAAAGTTTGTAAGAATGGATGGATGGATGCTTGTTACTCTTTCACGCTAGAACGGCTGAACGGATCTGGATGAAATTTGGCACAAAGATAGATTATAGTCTGAAATAACACATAGGCTACTTTTTATCCCGAAAAATGTACGGATCCCGTGAGATAATTTGGTTTTGTCTAGGGACGAACCCGAAGCGAAGCGAGTGTGTCGCTAGCCATGATATAACTCAATAGATATACCCATGATTCGATCAGGTGGATCCCTAGTCCTATCCTATAAGCTGTGTTCAGGGCTTCAAGGCTTCAGGCCATAGTTTGTGTACTAAATTTCATCCAAATCCGTACAGCCGTTTCAGCGTAAATGAACAAACATACATACATAACAGTAGTCCGATGTATGTATAAGTAACGCGCTCGATATCGCGTGTCGTATCTTATTTCGTTAGAAGCAACTAACTCTCTTAGTTTGTTTATCCAAATGATTTTGAACTGTTTGGCGTATATACCAAAAGTTGTAACTTCATCTCCAACAAGATCACTGCAAACTAACATTGCTCGTAGCAATTAAGATTGCATGAGGCCAAATTTAGTTAAAGCCTGGCTCTAATTTATCGGTTCACTTGCTTGTGTACGACGAAAGTTAGTTAAAATTAGAGAACATTTAACTACAACTAATAAGATTTTGACAAAATACACGAATTTATGATTTAGTTTGATTTTGTTGCATCTAAATCGTCTCCACATCTAAATTGATTTCTAAAAGGAATAACAAATTGAGCATCGTGTGTAATCAATCGTTTCTCAACGTGAACAAATTGCTTTTAGTTAATTATAAAGCGTTTTGTATGAAGAAAATATCTTGTGTATATTAGACAGCGTATACCAAATATACAAAATGAGTGACTTACGCACGTCATGCTTTTTTAATCAATGAAGTTAGGTTAGTGTATGCTTAAAGTTTTATGGTAAAGGTATTGTAAATGTAACAAATAAAGTAAATGACAAACGCTAAATATTGTCTAAAAGTTTCTTGCAGATGTGGAGAAAAGTTCATAAGAAATGAAAGCTCAGATAATTTAGGAAATAATATAACATTCTTAAGCTTATTCTATAATTTTTATATTATTAAAGATGTTATGAGTTCTCTGAATATTAGAGTCTTCTGAGAAATTTAATATACGGAAAATAAATATTGTTTCTATACTTAATATTATGAACAGGCAGCGTTTGTTTGTTTGGTTGAACGTGCTAATCTCAGTAACTATCTACTTATCCGATTTGAAAAATTCTTTTTGCATTAGATAGCCCGTTTATTGAGGAAGGCTATAGGCTATATATCATATAAAATATAGTATATCTATCCATACTAACCGTTTAAATAAAATTATATATGTTCATATAGATATAAGTATATATTTTTTAGGCAGGGAAGTGAACTTTGACGCGTCAGACTTCTATAATGGAAGTAATCAACATCCATTATTCGATATAAGCCTCAAGATGACATATAATTGGCATCAAGAAGCGAAGCGAAACACCCAAACCGCATGAGACTTCGGTAACAGCATTTAATCTCGACCTACGTACTCACCCTTTAGCTAGAGACACTATGCTTTTGACTTTCTTAGGCTATTGTTAATCTTCGATGAAGAGTAAGGTTTATTATAAGTAAATCTCTTTGGTTTTGCAACTAGATGAAATTCATATTTAGAAATATTTTAATGGGAATAGTTTTTGAAATTCTTACGCAGTTTTCTTTGTGGGCCCATCTTCCAAGTTACCCAACCGTGGTAACTCTATTATCTTCACATTCTAGCTACATTGAAGCAATAATATAATAAACAGAGCGGTAAATATTTGCATAATAATTTATATCTTGCAAAAACGGAACTATAGATAAGAACGAGCGAACAATCAGTCAGTGCAATTCAAGCACAAAACGACCTATTTGGGATAGATTGATTGCTTCCCATCCCTCTCCCTTCTTGCAAAGAGATTAACATACTCATCTTGCCATCTCATCGGAATAATTCAGAAACATTGATAAAAAAAATAGTTATTAATTTATCTGAAATTCTCAATCTACACTACTATTATAAAGAGGAAAGATTTGTATTTTTGTATGTTGGTAACGAATAAACTCAAAAACTACTGGACCGATTTAAATGAAATTTGGTAAGAAGATAGTTTGAGAATCTGGGAAGGACATAGGATATTTTATTATTGGTGAAAATGGGGATGAAAATTTGTATGGGGAATCAACCTAGGAATGAATCCGAGCGAAGCGAGGTGAGTCGCTAGTGAAATATAAGCTAGAGTTAATGTAATTAATTATAAGCAGGCTTGTTTCAATCGTAAACTCGTTTAGTTTAACATTTTACATGATATTTATGATTGTCAAAAGCTGCTGGAAGAGCGATAAGAATAAGGAAAAGTTTCGTTGTTAGCATTTTTTAATATTTGGAAATGTAATTATTTTTATAAGAAAGGATTTTTTTAACCGACTTCCAAAAAAGGAAAAGGTTCTATTTTCGACTATATGTTTTTTTATGAATGTTTGAAATGAACGGTATATTAAGCTTTACTGTATGTTATTGGGTGCTTATACTGTACTGTAGTATACTGTACTGTATATTATTGGGTGTTTTTATATAGGTTTGTTATTATTACTTAAATCAATTATGTATCATCTCTATAGTACATAATGTTCAAATATAAATCCTGTTCGAAGCAAAATCGGGTCTAGTTAGTCTAACTAGTTTAATATAAATAAAAAAAAGATGTTAGTGAATAAAATGTTCAAATATCGGTATATGGGAATTTTTATCATTTTACTATGACACCATAATTCCTTTAAAAGTTATAACCATGGCTACACCAGAGTACGCTCAAATGGAGAGTTCACCTTAATTGGCGGCCCCGATACAGTAACAAGGAAAATGGAAATTACTATCAGGGGCAAATGTAATCGAATGAGAACCGCGATCTTAACTATCGGTTAAAATATAAAGATTAGTGTTTCGTCTGTATTTTGTTAGCTTAACGGTAAAAAAATTGTGCAGGTATATAGAGTGCTTAATAAATAGAACTGTTAGAGTTTTATCGCAATCGGTATAGATAGATTGATATATAAAAAAAAGAAATAGTATTAATTCCGCTGAGTTTCTTTTGGCAGTTCTTCTCAGGTCTAAGGTTTCTTCTTTCGAAACTGGGAGTAAACTCATGACGTTAAAAAAATGTAATAATTTGAGGCTGAATAAAATATTTTGAATTTGAATTGAATGAATTTGAATATTGTGAAAAATATAAATAATCTTTATGTAAGTCTATACATGGGTAAATTGCCTCGGTGGTCTAGTAGCTAGTATATACAGCAAATCTTACGGTCTTGGTTTCGAGATCCGGGTTGGGTCAAGTTCAGTTATTGAGTTTTTCTGTTAAGAAATTTTAAGCAACAGCTCGTAATTGGATAGTTGGCTGTGTTTCATCTCCGTATCTCGGAGAGCACGTAAAACCGTGTCCAGTAGTCGTCCCACCGGAGTATGAGAGTAAAAGGAATAGAGAGTGCACTTGTGTCTGCGCGTACACTTGTGCACTATAATATCTCCTGCGCAGTTGGCTAGTTTCAATGAGATTGGTCGCTGTGGCCGGAATCGTTCGGGAGGACATTATTATTATACGGCCGTTTTTTTCATTATCATGAGATAATTTATTTTAATAAACTTACTTATTGTTTAATTTTATTTTTAATATATAACTCTATTAATATCACTTCTAGTTATAAATTATTTCCACAAATCAACATTTATTTCCACTAATGTACGTATGTATTATGTGAGTTAAATGAAATACAGTATTTTTTTATTAAAAACATTTAATATCACAATCATAATACTTATAAAATAAAGGTGACACATCACCAGCGATAGTTAAAGTTAGCGAGTCCGCCGTACTCGCGCCACATGCCCGCCTGGCGCCCGTACGTGCCTTGCAGCGAGAAGTCTCCGTTCTTGCCCACCGGCCATCTACCTCCTGCTGCTGCTTGGTACTGCAGACAAACAAATAAACAAACATTAGTAATCCCTCCCGCTAGTAATCTCTCATATGGAAAAGTAAACGACTATAATTTTTAATAGGTACATTTAACACTATTGTGATCATTAAGATATTTCAAGTTTTTTACTTTTAAACAAAATATATTTTTGATTTACAAAAACTTGCCAAGTAAGGATAAAATTATACAGAAGTTTTGTTAAAAGTTTCTTATAGGATAAATGTGTAACTTACAGAAGTGCCGCCATGCACTTGTTTGCTGATGTCGAAGGAGGCGGCTGCGTGGGGGTCCTTCCAGTTCAGGGCCCCGCCGAAGCTAGACGAGTCCCCGGCCGGTCCCAGCACGTGCGTGCCGTACACCTGCCCGTTCAACTTGCCACGGTCGTCGTTGAAGAATTGATGCTCATAACCTCCTTTACCCTGAAAAAAGGTTTATTTCATTTGAATATTAATCTCAATACTTTTGCAATATGACATTTTCAAATAATATAGTTTCCCATTTTAAGCTAGCCCTTTTGTGGTAAGCATATTCTCTAGACCAATTTCAGCCACACAGTTTGAAACTGCCTCGGAAGCTTAGTGGATAGCATGTACGCACCATGCAGGTCCTGGGTTCGAGTCCCGAGTCGGGCTAAGTTTAGTCATTGAGTAAAATTTATGAGCACTTAATTAATAAATCAGTATAAATATAACATCTTACAAATAGTCCAGCATCGTTCTGTCCGAGTGTCCCAAACACACGTCCGTCGCCGATCTGTTTGTCGAGTGTGACGTCTCGACGCTCTCTCGCGAGCTCTTTACCCAAGTACCATACTGGGTAGCTGAAGGATAATAAGCAAAATATTGTTAAATATTATAATAGAATTCAAAAATTTTAAAATTTCAGTTCCTTTTTTTTGTTAATAGAAAAAGTATTTAACTTTTGAAAGTAATAGGCGGAAAAATCAATTATAAGCGCACGCGCATCCCCGTAATAAAGTGACTTTAAAGTTTATAACCACATTAATCTGAATTATTCAAGCCATATCGTATCTTCATTTATGTTAATTGGAACTTGAAGTAATAAGACAAAACTTATCGAGCATTCAAAGTTAAACGAACTTTTTAAGTCATTAATGTACTATTGATACAAATGCAATATTGTAAATTACATTTAAGTGCAAATTTAAATAAATAATAAATTTACAATAAATTTACAATAGCTAGGTATACTTACGAAGCGTCGGGCTGCCATTGATACTCCTCAGCTGCTATAGCGAGGAAAACCGCAGGGAGAATATATAAGCACTGCATTTTGTTATTTAAATATTTTATCATTAACAATTTCCGTAATAAATGAAATATTACGAATAAATGCTTATTCAATTCAATAAATAATATGTACAATATTCCTTACCAGAATGATGCTGTTGAGATATGAACATGTTTATATATAATACATCCAGACTTCGGGGGATTCCTGTAAGTCCTTGAACTTAGTTCTTCCCCGTACACGCAAAATTAAGATATTTGCAGCAAAAATGATAAGAGGTTATTTACTTGTTTTATCTTCATAGTTTTATGATTTATTTGCTATGTGAATATGTTATCAATATTTACTTTATTTATATTATGTCATAGTACCTTATTAAGTTCTTACGAGTACAGCATTATACGATGTGTGGTTATATTAAAACTCTTTTCTTATTATTATGTAAAAATACAAGTGGCTCTAATTGTTTTTTAAAACAAGCTTTTATTGTATTAATATTTAGAAATATTTAAGTGTATTCAGCCTTTTTTATCGTCCCACTGCTGGGCACGGACCCCTCTCTTCAATACGAGGGGGACCAGGCCATAGTCCACCACGCTGGCCAAGTGCGGGTTGGTGGACTTCACATATCTTTCGAAAACTTGCTAGGTTCTCTCAGACATTCATTCATTTCTCACAATGTTTCCCTTCACCGTAAGGCAAGTGGTAATCATGTTAGAAATAATTCGCACTTGAAAATATCAGAGGTGCGAGACCCGGGATTTGAACCGCGAGCGCGTTACCACTGGGCTACCACTGCCTTAAACCTTTTATTAGTAGTTACTAAATAAGAACTAAAAAGTTAAAATTAACTTTATTCTGATTGGAAATAAACCGTTTTATACTTCTTAATCTTTAAACGATTATAAAACCCCTCTCTCATCTATGTCGAAATTACTCCACACTATAATTATATATCCTCAAACCTTGAAACTTAATTTCATATATTAAATCTTTGTGTAATTATCTGTCTCAAGCTTTTAAATAAAAGCGCGTTACAAACTCTTTTTCTCTCTCTTACAGTTAAAATGTAATTAATTAAACGAATCAATTGAACCGAAAATTGGGTTGCGTCGTTTTATTACAGAGTTTTCATGGCCACCTTCCGGTTCCATCGTCAGATCAACTCCATGTCATAATTAAATTGTCATCCGATTTACATAATATGCGTGCAAAATTTCAGTTCAATTGGCATTAAAGGGATCAAAAACTTCCAAGATTTCATTACATACAGACATTAAGATAACAAATAAAAGCTTGTAAAAAAGCTTTCTTTTTCATTTTAAAAGCTCTTAAAACGGAATTATCTTTCATCATTTAGAACTACTCGTCATACCTACTAATATAATTCTAATAGCTAGTGAGTGAGCAAGCACACGTTTGTTATTTCTTCACGCTATAACAGCTGTACATATTTTAATGAAATTTGGAATGGAGATAGCTTATAATTTGGATTAACATATAGTTTTAATACGTACTATACGAGCAGAGCCTCGGTTTAAAACTAGCAAGATTATAAATTTAAACTAAGCCGGTGAGTGTCGTTATATTTGAATAAAGTTCTAAAACACAACTTATAAAGTGTTCATTCCATTTCCCTTGTGCAATGCATCGTGAAAGGACGTCATTTGACGGCTATAACTTGAGATAGGTCTTTTTGTAGACAACTCGCCAGTTCCATTTCGCGCTTCGACGGAACGGGCCTCGTCTTACACGAGCTGGGGGTACAATGAGCACTTGCAATGGAAAAATTATTTGTTTTTTTTGAAAGAAATATTTTTAGTAATAGAAAACAAAAATTTTTACAGACATAATAGTGTTATGAGAGAGTATGGGTTTTAATTGAACAAAATCAATAATTTAGATTTTATATCAGCAAATTTTAGAACATAATAAAATATTATACAATATCGAGGATAGGGCTTCATTTACTCCATTTATACATGGAAATACATTGTGTAACATTTCTGATAAAATTGGAATTGTAAGCAATTTTATTTAACTTTACTCTTTAAGATTGTTTGTTTTGATTTGATTCATAGATTCGTGCAGAAATTTAAATTTTTATTTATTAAGTTATACAGCTTAATAGTTTTTGACTACCTCTTGTTTTTTTTTCACATAAAAAGACAAATCATATACACGATTGTTTTTCTGTTGTGTATAAAATACATACATTTATATATAAATTTTAATTTGCTTGTCGTATTTTATTATATAAATATATCAAAAATAAACCTTCCTATTAAAATAAACTTGAATAACTAAAAAAAAAAAAAAAAAATAATATCTCGGTGTATCACAATATTTAGTATTTTGAACTTCCGTTTCCCGCTCTATAACAAACTCACCGTCTTCAGCGAATATTTCATTATAAACTTTACAAATTACATCCCAGTCTCTGAGCGCTGTTTACACGCGATCTCTACAAAGAATCAAGTAATTTGCTATTATGAAGCTCTTTGATACAATCTTGGCGATTACAAATATAGTAATAAATAGCTTTTTAGATGAAAGCAAATATTTTTAAGTGACACTGTACAGTATAGTCGAAAAATAACGATAACTTTTTTCTAGAAATAAGGAGCGAAACGATGTTCTAACTGATGGTAAGTGGCTACCGTCGCTGCAACATAGTAGCCCGAGAGGTCGTGACGAATTTTGGGAAGGTCCTTTTGGCAAGTTGAAATTGTGAAAAAATATAATTTCGTGAATTGGCGAGTCCAGTCCCGCGAGTCTGGTATAGCTTTAGCGGTTATTACCCTACTGCGCAGTATACAACATTTGCAAAAAAAAATATCCAAAAAAACATATTTTTGGCAACTTGATTTTTGTTTAATCCTTTAATTTAGCTTTCATATAATTAAAAAAAAAAGAACCCCAGACGTTTTTATCGGTTATAAAGTATTGCCAGACCTCTCCAAAGACTCATTTTTTTTTATTCCAAAAAACATACTTTTGGCAATCTGAAATTTTAATCACGTATTTATTGAGTAATTTTAAATAATATTTGCAAATCGCAAGACGAATTTAGCGGTTTTAAACCCTTCCCAGACGTAAATAAAGTTTACAAATTAGTACTACAAAAAAGTCTTTTTAGATGTAAGAAAGATAGCTTATCGAGGTATGCCAGCAGCTGATGGGGGCCCAAGGTCCTCGCGCTGTGATTGGTTATCGAGAAACCGCACGTTTCGAGTATGGTTCGGGCTCTGCGTTCACAAGAGAGTATTGTAGAGTTTTATTTTTATTTTTTTTATTTTTTATTTTACTAGGGATGAACCCGAGCGGAGCGAGGGTGAGTCGCTAGTAAATATATAAACATAAAAATAATAGATAGATCTATTATATTACATATACGAATAAAATATGATTTAATTACAATTTTCATAGAACGTATGAAGTATATAATTTAAACGTGAAATGTGCATAATATTTGCATTATTGAATTACCTCTCGTTTCCTCTAAATGGCCCACAGGAGGACAATGAAGGAACTTTACACAGCCAGGAACGTCCATATACTTACAAATATTAATTGCTTAAGAGTTATATTATAACTAGCTTATATTTAGGTATTTCCAGATTCATAATCTTCAGTGAACTACTTTGGTCCATCGAAATAAGCCTCAAAATGGAAATTAAAACAAAAGACTAAAACAAAAAAAATCTGTGGTTCAATTAACCCTGAGGTATTCTGAATAAAAAAGGAAAATTCTTGTCACCATAAAGTCAATTAAAATGGAATCGAAAATTCAGAACGGCTTAGAATTCAATATATATATTTTTTCATATAAAACTTTTACAAAACCTAATCTATTCTAATATTATAAAGAGGCAAAGTTTGTTTGTTTGTTTGTTTGTTTGTTTGTTTGTTTGTTTGTTTGTTTGTTTGTTTGTTTGTTTGTTTGTTTGTTTGTTTGTTTGTTTGTTTGTTTGTTTGTTTGTTTGTTTGTTTGTTTGCTTGTTTGTTTGTTTGTTTGTTTGTTTGTTTGTTGTTAGCCCGTTTATTGAGGAACGCTATAGGCTATATATCATATAATATAAATAGTCTATATATTTCATACTAACTGTGAAAACGTACCGCTAGCAATAAAATATGATAATGCTTCATTTTTTTTGATAATAATTATAATATGAACCAAATTATAAGTTTATCTAAAAATCATTAAAGTATGATTAAGCTATAATTGGCTAAAGCTTAAAAATTTTAATTACAAGATGTAATCAACATTGATAGAATAATATGTTTTAAGGTTTTCTATTTTTCAATTTCTGATAAGTAAAATTTTTCACCAAAAATTTGCTCCAGGCAATTTTTAATAAAAAACCTGAAGATATTTTAGTATGGCAACCCTATATTATTAAATTTTTATAAAATTGAGGAAGGAGAATGAGGGTCCACCACATAGATCAGCATCTTAGACAATTACGCCATCTATATAAATGATCTGTGAAAACGAGCCTCAAATAGGTATAAGTTAGAAACAGGACAAATTAAACAGAGCAATGTTGTAAAAATATTTTATAATCACACAAATGTTTAAAATCTAAGAAAAATCACATTTTATCAGTTCTTTTAAATTAAAAAAAATCAAGGTATACAAAGGAGAAGATGTGTACAATCTTATCTTAAAAATACTTAGAGAATGACATTCTGAAATTCGGTTCCCAATTGCTATTAGGTATATACGGTGAGAAAGTTTTGCTATATCCAGCGCCTAAGTCTAAAGAAGAGGAAGGTGTCTTGAATAGGTTAAGGTTGCCCATCGCCGATACGTCTGTGCGTTTGAACAGATCTGTGTGTGACGCGCCCAGAGATGCACCAAGTTTATCGCTGTAAATGATATAACGATTATGTTAAATTATATTACATTAGCAGATCACCCTCGCTTCGCTCGGGTTTGTTCATAGGTACGTTTTAACGATTGGTATGGAATAGATAGACTATATATTATATTACTGCGCCGCTGTCTTGGGTAGTAGCATGATGGTATATAGCGTCCCTCAATAAACGGGCTATCTAATGCAAAAAGAATTTTTCAAATCGGCTTAGTAGTTCCTGAGATTAGCGCGTTCAAACAAACAAATAAACAAACAAACAAACTTTGCTTCTTTATAATATGAGATTTATATTTCACTGTTAAATTTTCGTTAAAATCAATGTAGCCGTTTATCTTCTATTCTTTATCTTGCAAAGATCCTTTCTTAGGATAAAAAGTAACTTATGGTACTTTTGCCAAATCTATTGCCAATGAAAGTTAAATTGGTTTACCCATTCCATAGATTAACGCTGTTCGCACTCGCTTAGATATTTTTGAAACAAGACCGACAAACTGACAAAAAATTGTTAACATTTGTTTGAGCTTTAATATCATTTGAGCTTTAATTTAACTGTGTTGATATTCGAAATATATTTTCGAAATAAAAGACTTGTAATATAAAAAATATAAAGAGAAAATGCAACAAATATGTCTTACTTGAACTTGTAGTCAACTCCAGCCCCATAAGTGTTGAAATCAGGAATAACTGGGTTACTAGGCATTGTCTTAGTAGCGAAGGCATTAGCAGAAAAATCGTGGTGGTCATTGTGGAAGAGTTTTGCTGTAGCAGCAGCAGTCAGTTGGTCACCAACATCAGGTATATGTCTGCCTGTAATACTTGCACCGTGGCCATTACTGAAAAGATATATGGGTTCTTATAAAAAATACAAGATATTAATCTAAAAATATCGTTAGTTCTGAGTCGAATCTGTATATTAAATATTTTTTGGAAAATCTTATTGAAATAGTCATATCTATAGTTTTTAGAATTTTTGTCTGTATGTCTGTCTGTCTGTCTGTTAGTGCATCACGGGAAAACTACTGGACAGATTTTGATGTAATTTGGTATGATGATAGATGGTTATCTGAGTTAACATATAGGATACTTTTACTGCAGGACAATATTTCATCTCTGAGAAATCTATACTAAACGTCAAATTGTAACTAGGTGAGTCGCTATTGACTTATATAAGGTTGATACTATGAAAAAATAAAAACTTACACATTATCCCAAGCCAAGCCACCACCCACAGAGCCATAGCTGTTGGCAGGTGAATGTAATCCATCTGGCTTAAGACCAGTCGCACTTCCCACCACACTCAGTATATTCTTATCATTACCAGCGATAGGAACTTTTGCGTTTAAATTGACTGTACCATCAGGGTTTGTATTTGCTTGTCCTATTTGACGACGATGTCTTGAATTTACATAAATCGGTCTTTCAGTTTGAAAATCGTTCTCCGACAATAAATGTCTTGAGTCACCTACGAACAAGTCGACATATTCGTCTGTCGTAGGATTATGCGACACGTAGCGACAGCTTACTCCGGCCAGAAGAACCGTTAGTAAAAAAATCTTCGTGTACATTTTATTGTTTAAATAGTAATGTAACTAAAATTTAGCACGAACTAAGAATGATATTTGAAATAGATCGGCCGCGTTATATACTAAAATGAATACCAGAAGTACATCCCCGGGAAAATGATTAAGTAATATACTGGATGTGTCACATCACATAATGTGTTTATGTCATAAATAATAGTGTAGCTATCTATACATATAATAAAATTCTAACTAAGCCAAATTTGTACATAAATAATTTTTTGCAAAATCTAATTGAAAAAGACATTATTATCGATACAGAGGCCGAATCTTTAGTTTTTAGAATTTTTATCTGTCTGTCTGTCTGTCTGTGACTGCATCAGGGAAAAACCACTGAGGGGACTTTGATAAATTTGGTATGATGATAGCTGGTTATCCGAGGCAACATATAGGACACATTTTAATGTGGGACAATTTCTCATCTCTGAGAAATTTATACTAAACGTTAAAACGTGATGTTCTCCTGACCGATTCCGGCCACGGCGGCCAATCTCATTGAGATTAGCCAACTGCGCAGGAGATATTATAGTGCACAAGTGTACGCGCAGGCACAAGTGCACTCTCTATTCCTGTCACTCTCATACTCTGGTGGGACGACCACTCGACACGACCAGTGAGAGTTAAGGCGCAGGACCGACGGCTTTACGTGCTCTCCGAGGCACGGGGGTGAATCACCGCCAACTTCCCAACTCCGGGCTGTTACTGAGGCTTAATATACAGAAAGATTCAATAACTAAACTTGGCCCGACCCGGGACTCGAACCCAGGACCTCCGGGTGTGCAGCCGTACATGCTAGCCACTACACCACCGAGGCGTTAAAACGTAAGTAGGGACTAAACCGCAGGTAAACTAGGGAGGATAAATATATATATATAAGTTAGTTAAGTTGTTTTTGTTATACATGTACTAAATGTTTTAAATAAATAAGTAAATAAATTTTAAATGCTAAATGTCATATCCAGTGCAGTTTCCGAGTCTTATTTTCTATTATCATAAGAACTCCCCTGTGAACTCACGTTTGACCTTTTACAGTGTGTTTGTAGCAAGCGAATCCCGCTTATCAGTGTAATACATAATATGTATTTATGTGTATAACGTGCACATTCGCATAAGTTACAATTAAAAGTGACCTTAAAATAAAATATAATTATAATAATATATTATAATTATAGTAAAATGTAATATATTATAATTATACTAAAATGTAATATTATATTATAATTATAGTAAAATTTAAAATGCATATAAAGTATGCTATTTATAATATTTATGTTTAGTTTAGTAAAGTAGAGTAGAGTTGGTTAGAATTATTTTTATAGTGTTTTCATGGGATTCTATGGGATAAATATTGGTTTTTTTGGGCTAAAAGTATTGCCAGAATGTAAGGGAACAAAAAGAGATTCAAAAAGAAAGAGAGTTTACTTATAGACAATGGAGAAAAGGAGGTATGGCCGATGCAGCAATGTAAAACTATTTAATTCAAAATACAAATAAAAACCGTGTATATATAATTATACGCCTTTACACTACTTTTGGTTTTTACAAAATCTGTCAAAAAGGTAAAATTTATAAATGTCTATTAAAAGAGTTTTTAATTCAAAACAAAAAAGTATTATAGTATATATTTGTGCCTACAGAAGTCACTCGAAATTATTTAAATTATTTAAACGTATTCGAAAACGTGGTTCAATTTACGTAAATGCGAATCTAATTAATATATTGTGCAGATGTTGGAGTGTATAGCTGTACTTCTAAGACGTTGAGGTAGCAGCTTTTATCATAGAATAGAGAATTGGTAGCAAAAAGAAAAACGTGGGAGAAGTTAAGAAGGGAAAAGTAGAAAAGAGAAAGAAGAAGAGATAGGTATAATATATATACAAGAGAAGCCATTATTATTGTAACCTCACATTTTTTATGTTCATTTCCCATAACTTGACTGAAAATACTAGACAATTTTATTGTTATTTCTAAACCGCGGTATTATCTTTATTTTATTACTATAATTTATGGAGAATATTACGCTTGAATAAAGGATTTAAGAGCTTTAATAGCCATTGCGGGTACGTAGGCCTAAACATTTAAGGATTTTGATGATAAACGGTTCATACAGTATCATTTATACATGAGTTATGTCATTAAGCGGTTACGAAATAATACAAAGGTAAATTTATATGTATTGTATATATTTACCAGTTAAATAAATGTTGTGGGTGAGGTAGGACAAGGGAGGTACTATTTCAAATAGCTATGTGTATATATAATTAGAATTGAAAATTTGAGGAAAACATATATGAATAGAATTTACCTATCTATATAAAAAAAAAACTATTTTCCACATTTTTTTATTGATAGTACTAAAGGAGAAAAGGCTGTGCAAAAAAAGTATTTTATACATACGTTAAAGTTGAAAGTTTTACACATTTTAAATTAGTCATATGAAAGATACACACAAAATCGTAAGGGTTTTAATTTATATGCAGAATTTATACTGTGTAATTATATTCAAACTTTTAAAATAAAAATCGACTTCCAGGCACTAAAATATAAAAAATAACTAAACGAGGGTTTTCATTTAGAATAGATACCTAATCAGATATTTTCGAAGTCGTCGCCGGCCGATGCAAAGCAAATCTAATAAATTTAAAATATTGTCGGCTGGCACCGATTTCGAAAATATCTGAACCCCCGTTTAGTTATTTTTTACATTTTAGTGCCTGGAAGTAGGTTTCTTTTTAAGTTTTTATTTTTCCATTTTTTTTAGTATAGATATAATAAGCAAGTAATTTGTAAGAAGAAAGTTTTTTAATAACACATTCGAACACGTTATCTCCATTTTACGTGACATTGGCGAAGTAAATTGTGCCCAATTGGCACTCCTGGAAGCCACTAAACAAAAGAATTGAATTGAATTAGAATATTTAGTTTAGTTTTACTTCATATTTGGTAGAAAGCAGTACAATATATATGTACATACATTAATTACGAGAATATTGACGTTTTATTGGCCATCCCATCAAAATATGTTCATATCCTTGTTGTCACTCTCCCAGGTTTCCTAACGCACAGTAAAAAGATGTTGTTAAATATATAGTGTGATCTTAAAAAGTTTTAAAATATTAATTTTACTTAGGTATATTTTTGCGTACGCTAAGCTCCCATAGCGCAAATAGTAGTGATAATTTTATCTACAAATTTAGAAATAATAAAGATGGTACTAAGCCAGAAACTTTTTCTTTATAACTGAAAAGTTTACAAATTTTTAAATTGCCTCACAGAAAGGCGAAAAACGTTTTAAGTACCAAATGGAGATTTCATGTCATAGAATCTGAAAGTCATGCGAAGTGTATAAAACGGCGACCAATCAATTCTTACTGACTTAGCTGACTTTGAAAATGGACGGTATTTATTTTGTATTCACAGGATATATGAGAAAACCAAAAAGTCGCTACTTCGTCCGTGTTGAAAGAGAAAATAAAGCAGCTTCTGTAAATAATGCATCCTTGCGAACGTAACGTTCTAAGGGAGTTCCTATGGAAATTTTATGTTGTTAACTCGCAAAACTTTTGGCGGTTTCAGGGCATAGATTATTTTAAATGTCGATATTTGCTAATGATAATCATATAAAATTTTACATTGTAACGCAAAATTTTATTTCTATTGTTCAGGAAACCTTTTTTTTCTGGATTGCAATTATTTATCAATTAAAGATTAAGATTTTTTTTAGTAAATTTCATCTTCGTTTCCGTTGAATATTTTCCGATTTTTAAAAATAAATATTATTCTATGCTATATAAATTATTTTAGTGGATATTTCACTGCTTAGTTTAGGGTTTTGGACATGAAATAACATTGCTGCAGTTGCGCTAATACGTAAATATAAAGACAAAAACATTGTTACGATGCGAGTAAAAATGATAATAAGAAATCGTGTTCATAAAAAAAAACTTGTCAATACGTTAAAATAATAACCTCTTTGTGTTAATGGTTGTATATTCCATTGTTTGGATTAAATTTGTTCTAATTATAAAATTACGTAATCCATCTGTAATAGGTTCTTTATTTATAAAGTAATGTTTAAATTATTATTAACTAGCGACTCACCTTCGCTCCGCTCGGGTTCGTCCCTACTTAATTTTTAACGTTTAGTATAGATTACTCAGAGATGAGATATTTTCCCGCAGTAAAAAGTATCCTATATGTTGACCCGGATAGCCAGCTATCGTCATACCAAATTTTATCAAAATCCCTCCAGTTGTTTTCCCGTGATGTGATCACAAAAAGACAGAGAGATAGATATATCTATCTATCTATAGATTCGGCCTCTGTATCGATAATAATGTCTATTTCAATAAGATTTTCCAACAAATATTTAATGTACAGATTCGGCTTAGTTACAATTTTATTATATGTATAGATTAAACTAAAATGTTTATGCTGTTCATACGTACAAGGACGTGTAAATGAAGAGAACATTTTCGACTCGAGTTTTTCTAAAAATATTCACAGTTGGCTTCCCGATACCATCTGTATGCATGGATATAAAGGCCAATGTGGGCAGCCAATCTTTTTAGGCACTCGCCAAAAATGTTGCAACTTTAAAATTGCAAGTCGGATTTTGATGTACATAACATGGAATGCACATATGCATTCAGTTACTGGTGATCCGACCGAGTATTTCAAGAATTTTTTTTTAAAGATAAAATTATTGTATATATAGATACACATTTCCTAACAAATATCTTTTTATAAAGTGGAGTCGACAGGTGACGTTAAGTCATATTAAAGAATAAAATTCAATTCTTTTTTTTTTTAGTTGGGACATTAAGACACAGCACCATCTAGTTCCATGGTAAGCTACGAGGCCTGTGTTATGGATACCAGATAGTTGATACACAACACATATATAACTTTTAAAGACATACATATTATAAATATAAACACTCATGACTGGAGTACAAGCATTCGTGCTCATCACGCAAATAAATGCCACTGGCGGGACTCGAACCCGCGACCGCTGGCACAGCAAGTAGGATCACTACAAACTGAGCCAAACGTGTCGTCAAATTCGAACTTACACACACTACAAAAGAAGTTTTTTAAAAGAAACAACGTGTGTTTTTATTAATCAGAAAAGCAATGAACAAAAGAGATTTGAAAAAGTGCAATTCTTTCGAAAAGTGCACTTCTTTTGAGGACACATTTGAGAAGTTAATTGTGTATCTTGAGTTTTTGTTAATTATTTTCAACATGATTACCACTTTCCTTGTGTTGGAGGAAACCATTGTGACGAAGCTTGTATGCCTAAGAGAACCTAACTAGTTTTCGAAAGACATTTGAAGTCCATCAGCTCGCACTAGGTCAGCGTGGTAGACTATAGCTAGATCCCTGATCCTTTCGAAAAAAGGTGCTTCGAAAGGAAATCTGTACCTAGCAATGGGACGTAAAAAAGGCTTAATTATTTGTTATATTGTATAGAAAAGATATTTCTGTTATTAGATACGCAAATACTGTTCTTAAAATTCCTTTTGGATGTGTGTTTATAAGTTTTTGCCAAGTTTATAATTTAATGAAAATCATGGCTTTTACTTTGTTTAATGTTAAATAATAAATTGAAACAAATTTAAATATAAAATCCCGCTTAATCGATTTTGACAGGTGTTTTCAAAACTCAAGTCGTGAGTTCGATTTCCGCGTAATTAATAATTGTGAATATTACGTTCTTAATTTGGATATGAAAATAAACTTGGCGTATAATAAATCCTGAACACTCAAAAATACGCTGTTTCGTAAAAATGTTTTTATTGTCCGTGGAATTTAAGGCGTGTATTCCACTGACTTAATTCTTGTTAAACTGGAAAATGTTTTTCTTAATAAAATATATTTTTTAGATATTTATCTGATTTTTAGTGAGCTAAAATAGTTATAAATAGATCAAAATTTTCTTAGAAACCATAGGTGATTTTCCCGGCCTGGTTAAATGTTAAGTCAAACAGTGATGTTAGATACGTATATTTAATCCTTACTTATGTAGGTATATTGAAAACGTGAAAGTTTGTCGGGTTGTCTTTCACTAACGTGGAAAATGCCTGAATAATTCCTCCTTTAAGGGTAAAATTACTTTGACGTCAATGTAATAAATGCCTTTTTTGAACGTTGAAGGATACAGACGAGCAGACAATCCTCCTAATTATAATAAGTTCGTTTTCTAGTCTTTTGGTAGCCGGCGCTTAAACGGTCTAAAACCCAACTCTTGAGGCGCTAAGAGAAAATCATAACTTGCAGATTCGAGGCACAAGTGGATGTGAGGCATGTATTGTATATGTAATTAAGGACAATGATACACTTCCATATTAGTTGGTTTTATTTTCACTGATATGTTTAAATCAAATGTACTTCGTAATTGAATTAAAAACTTGTTTATTTTCAAACTAAATAAAAATCTTTTCAGATTTTTACTTAGGATAAAAAATCCCATGACCATGATTACTGTAAAATATCCCTAGCGTCATGAATAAAAAAAAACAAAAAAAAAAAACGGAAAAAATAGTCTAATAAAATGTCAAATATTCGCATATATCTAACAAATCGGTCAATTGTGAGTTGACTTCACACATGACGGCTTCCGCACCACACGAACTTAGTTTTTATTAATATGACTTTTACTCTATGTATGTACTATGTAGTATATTAACTGTTTCTTGTAATTTTTTTATTTATTTTTATTATTTGTTGTAATAGCAGCGATGAAAATACATACTCTGTGAAAATTTCAACTCTACCTATTAAGGTTCATGAGATACAGCCCTCCGGACGGGCGGACGGGCAGCGGAGGCTTAGTAATAGGGTTCCGTTAGGACGCTTCGGGTACGGAACCCTAAAAACTATTATATTTACAAATTATCAAAACAAATCCATTTCCATGTTTAAATATTTATTACAATAATTCAGTATGTATGCACAGACACCGTTCCGTATTACATTATCTCTGTTAAGCCTCTTACACGTCGGTTGAATGTAGGTAATCGTTTTACTAATAATACTATCTTTAAACATCCGTATTTATTACCATATATGGTGTCCTAGGTATATTATAAAGTAGAGGCTTAGGTATAATAATATTGTGATACGTGATTATATTATATTTTAAACTACTTCTGTTTGGATTTTATTTATTTTACATTTATCAAACATAAAATAACATAAATTACATAAATTTATCAAACGTAAAATCTGAGATTTCGAGCAATTTAGGACCAATTGCAACAAAATTAGACTGAAATGTTAATGTTATGTAAAAACCTATTCATAAAATGTTGAAAGAATTAAATAAACTAAAGGTATTTTATATATTTAAATGTAAATATTATATCGTTGATAACTTTCATGTGTGAATCATTTCTAGCATGATTACCATTATTAAGCATTACCATGAAGGAAAACATCGTGAGGAAACCTGCTTGTCTGAGAGAACCTAGCAAGTTTTCGAAAGATATGTGAAGTCCGCAAACCCGCACTCGGTCAGCGTGGTGGGGTATGGCCTGATCCCCCTTGTATTGAAGGGAGGCCCGTGCCCAGCAGTGGGACGTTAAAAATGGCTGAATACAGATATTTTATTTCCTTTTAAACTTGTGGACGTGTTATAAGATTAACACCTCCAGGTAAATTTCTAAGAAATTAATTAAAATTCTAAGAAATCTATTGTTAACTGACACGCCGGCGTGTCCGCGGTCGTGGAGGGATTAAAAGTGTATCTTATTATAATTAAACTTAATGTTCAGTGGACAGTTGACCTAACTCTGACGTTATATTGTCTATAGGACACTGAATACAAAATAAAAAGAGAGGCAATCTTTTAAAGTAACTCGTAAACCACGCTTTACAGATAAATGTTTGCGGTCTGTTTGTCCATCATTGTATACAGCGTGTATTTAATTGTCATTGTAATATATTTCTATAAACAGATTTTCTTTTATTATTATGGGTTTCGTCGTATTATTTTAGTTTTAGTAGTGTTGATATTATAATGGAAGCTTTTGTCGGTCGGTTTCTTAACACCTGGTGGTTAATTTCTAAGAAATCAATTGTTAACCGAGCCACCTGTGGCTCAGCAGTCGCTGACCGGTTACGATTTTATATTATTTGAAAAAGTTAAGTTAACTGCCTCGGTGGTGTAGCGGCTAGCATGTACGGCTGCACACCCGGAGCTCCTGGGTTCGAGTCCCGAGTCGGGCCAAGTTTAGTTATTGAGTCTTTCTGTAACAGCCCGGAGTTAGTAACTGCCCGGAGTTAGGAAGTTGGCGGTGTTTCACCCCCGTGCCTCGGATGGCACGTAAATCCATCGGTCCTGCGCCTTAACCCTCACCGGTCGTGTCGAGTACTCGTCCCACCGGAGTATGAGAGTGACAGGAATAGAGAGTGCACTTGTGTCTGCGCGTACACTTGTGCACTATAATATCTCCTGCGCAGTTAGCTAGTCTCAATGAGATTGGCCGCCGTGGCCGGAATCGGTCATACTGACCATCATCAATGTTCTACTGAACATCATCAATTGAAAAAGTATTTTAGGGCACAATGATCTGTCTTGAGGTGTCTTTTAATTGCATAATAATGGTTGGTAGATAATATAGGAATAAAAGGTCATTTTGCTTAATTTGAATGTTAATATATAAAATATTTATGAGAAATTTAAAATACCCTCTGTTTTCTTAAATTTACATGGTACTTTTAAAATAGGACCTATTAAATAAAAATTACATATAAAAATAAAAAAAAGTATAGATATCACTCAAGATACACATTACACACACACACACACACACACACACACACATATATATATATATATATATATATATATATATATATATATATATATATAAATTCGGTCTAAAATAAGAAACGTATTGATTGGTACGAAAATCAAACTCGCTATCTCTAAAATCGTAAAAGAAAATTCAAACACGCTACTGCTCTAGGTGGTTACAGAAAGCAAGAAAATATCTACTCTTACAAAGCTTTCTCCTCTAATAGTGGCCTGAAGGTTTGTAGGCGTGTATTTGAAATGATCCTATCTTAAAACCTATGAGAAATGCCTTGAGTCGATTCTCTCATTTGCAGTTAACCCATCTCCAAAGGGCGTAATATTATTAAAAAAATAGCTTATCTCTGTTTTCTTTTAACATCCATAAAAACTTTACGCTCTTGGAATTCTAAAGAATATGCTTGTCATGTGTTTTATTAAATCAAAATCAATTTGCAAATACAACATTTTAAAATACTTAGCGCTTCTACAAATTACTAACATAATTAAAGCATTTAAATCAAATTAAGATTGGTGAAAATGGTATATACCAAGTGAAAAATTCATAGTTAAGTACTCAAATAGTCATGTATAAGGTGTTCGAAATTCAACTTTTATTTATACGTATCTATAGGCATACAAAAACCTTAAGAGTTTCCAAAAAAAAAAAATTGATACTAAAGCTCATCGATTCTACTACTAAATAAAAATTAACGGCTAACAAACAGAGGCGAAAAGGGTTATTTTTCTCTGTCTTTTTTATATAAAGATAGATTTTTTTTATACTGAAGTTGTTTAAATAAATAACTATCGACGTAGAAAAGCATATTTGCTGTAAGTAGAAATATTGCAATTGTTCACCAGAGCCAAAAAACTTTATTAATTTCGGAAAAAAATTAATATTGTCTGACCTATCCATGATATTACTACCATTTTTGGAACATAGGTTTATTTAACTGCCAGTCACCATTTGCAATGTAAACTTTTTATCCAAAGTTTACTATAAGTATGTGTTTAGCTAGTTACAGCAAACAGTTTTTTAAATCACATACCTTTAAAACGCTGTAACTAAGGAAGAAAAATGTACGCGTAGATGGAAATATTATCAATTTACAGGCGGTAAATATGCTGTATGCAGTAAATTTATTTATTTGGGTACTGCAATTCGTGATGTAAGATTAAATTTATAATTATGATTAGATCTAGAAATGCAGTGGGTCAGCCGGTAATGTAATGTTTGGTTGAAATAAAATGTCGCAAATGGTAAAAAATATGGTCTTTTAAATTGTTGAAACAACATTTGAAACTCTAATTATACTGCCAGAACTTCGTTTCAACAGTATAATGAATTAAAAAAGTATTTTTTTCTTATATGTAAGAGATAAAACATAATGAGACAATAACAGAATGTCGTACAAGGAATGAAGGGTGCGGGAGGAGTCGGTAACGATGCGGTAACACCGACACAACTTCAAAGTACTATCATTTTTTTAATGGCATAACGGTAAAATGAAATGATAAATGATTTATCAAAATGCATTATCTCAAATTTCTAAAAAATCACAGGTTTTTAAAATGCATTATGTGGCGTGTGCTTTTAAAGCAAATACGTGATGATTTGCTGTAAATAACAAAAACTAAAACTGTAGGTTCCCTAAACTTGCTGTAAGTAAACGAATGTAAAAATCACACGCCGCAGAAATGCTGTAAGTACCGTTAAGTTTTGAAATGGGAAGAAGTATTTGTAAAGCAAAAATGCAATCTTTCTTTTGCTGTAAGTACAAAATGTCTAAAATGACTAGATTTTGGTCTACATACAGCATTTAATCTTGTTAAAAAAAATATAAGTACGGGCGTTTTCAACGGCGTATGTAATTTTTTTCATCGTAGAGACACAGGACCCGGGTCATTCGATGCGGCTTTTTTTTCTGATTCTAATGGTAGTAAAAAGTCACTAGGTATTTTGTCTAGTTACAGCAAATATGCTTTCCTACGTCGATATATTGGAACATTAACACAGCACCATCTAGTTTCATGGTAAGCTACGAGGCTTGTGTTATGGATACCAGATAGTTCGTACACTATACATATGTATATAACTTTAAATACATACATATTATAAATATAAACTCCCATGACTGAAGTACAAACATTTCTGCTCATCACACAAATTACTGCCAGCGGGTCTCGAACCCGCGACCGCTGGCACAGCAAGTAGGGTCACTACAAACTGAGCCAAACGTATCGTCATGGGTTTACAGGAGAATTGTTTATTTTGGATGTGCTTACCCTAAACAAGCTAAAAAACATGTTAATTAATTTACATCTCTGTTCTCTGTCAGCGTTGAGCATACCACGTTTAAAATTACGTGTAGTACTTAAGAATTAAAGTGCGAGAAAAGAAATATTACAATATATATATACAATTTATATTAATTAAAGGAACAAGTAGGCATCATTTATACTTATTTAAATTCGAATTTGTGATTATTCAGAAAAAAGTGAATTTAAAGACAATTTTGTAAATAAATCTCATCTTATCCTTAAAACAAATCTTTCTAGACATCTCTTGTTATTTGTTTAACCAATAAACGTCTTACAAAAATTATAAAAAGGCAAATTATTATAATAACAATTACAAGACAATTACATCAGCAATTTTGTATTTTTAAGACAAATTTCAGTTTCTTTAAGCTTTAATATCTTGATAATGATCACATCCATTCGGTTGATTAAAGTAATACCTACAAAGGCCATTGTTCTAAGGGCAAGACTTTTTCCGTGTTTAAATTTCAATTTAGCTCGCCATAAGCAACTGGATGGTTAGGATGACTATCCAGGTGAAGCAGTGAAAAAACTTTATTTTATCTCGTTTCGTTCTTTTCTTTCGAGTATGAAAGTTAATAATATCCTGTGTTAGTTCAGAACATGAGCGTTCAGTGTCAAAATTCACCCAAATACTTTTAACAGTTTTCCAAGTACGAATCACAAATAGTCTATATATATAATAAAATTGTAAGTAAGCCGAATCTGTACATTAAATATTTTTTTTAAATCTTAATGAAATAAACATTATTATCGATACAGAGGGCGAATATATAGTTTTTAGAATGTTTGTCTGTCTGTTACCGCATCACAGAAAAACCACTGGAGGGATTTTCATGAAATTTGGTATGGTGATAGCTGGCTATCCGGGTCAACATATAGGATACTTTTTACCGCGGGAAAGTGTTTCTGAAAGAAAAAAAATATACTAAAACTGTAATATAAGAGTATACTAATATGTAAAACCTAAGAATTTGGTTTTAGATCATCTGAACGCGGGCGGAATCGCGGGCAATGCTAGTAACATATATAAACTTAACTTAGGTAGCTTTTTGTAGGCTTTAAGAAATCATTAATGTCGTCATCTTCGGTTTAAGATTTAATTTTTAGATTTTTGTAGTGAAACATCCAGTAGTATTATCCAATAGCCCAGTTTTTAGCCCATCTAAGCTCCATTCCATAGACCCATAAAGTTTTTCTTACTTTCCATAGATATTATACAATGTGGTGACTTTAGGCAGTTAAATATAAGCTAATCGTAGCTAGTTGGTTTGAACATGTGGTCCATACAAGATTTCTAAAGGATCAGACCCCTTTAACCCTTTATCTTATTTTATCAAAATTGGTTCATCCGCTTACTCGTTAAAAGCAAACAGACACATAGAGAGTTTTATACTTTCGCATTCATATTAGTATGTATCTCAATCGACAACACAATCCAACCCTTACTTATCAAATGATAGAGCATTAATATTTGCACCGCATCTTTTCGGTTTTTCGTTACTGGTTTTGCGTCCTAAAAACCATTGTCTCAGATCGGAGATCCTCGGAAACAATTTTCCGAAGCTGAACTCTCTTGATAATGTCCCGACGCTTCTCGTTTATGTTGGAGTTGAGATTTAAAGTTTGTGGAAGACTCATTTCGAACTGGAAATAAGCAGAAATACAATTTTAAGTTTAATTTAGACTTATCCAGTGAAGTCACTGTTGCTACTGCTGTAATCAATAATATTTGCACTAGCTATTGCACTTGGCTTTATGCGATGTCTAAACGATTCTAATACATAAATAAAGTACAAAAATCTAATACATAAATAAAGTACAAAAATGCAGTTATTTCGATATTACAGACAATCTTTATGTTTTATTATGTATTTGTGACCCGTTTTGTTTCCGTTTTATTTTTCAGCTAGTGTCTTTAATTTTTACATACATTTAACAATAGATTTCTTAGAATTTTAATTAATTTCTTAGTTTACCTGGAGGTGTTAAAAGACACATGGTAGGAATATATGTATCAAGTTGATATAAGGTCAGGTTGATATATGGGTTTAAGCAGTTTGGTCTTCGATAATAATTATTGTTTAAATTAACTGTTGATGAATGAATGAGACTCATCAAAATGATTCAACTGAGCCCAAACTTAAAACTTTAAATCTACGTTATATCTAGCTTTAATAGGTTAAGAATTGATTTTTCAATTTTTATATAAAGATTTTATTGGCAAATACCGTAAATCGTAGCTAAAATAAACTGACATTAGAAAAAAAAATACGTCACGTTAAAAAAACACGTAGTTACGTTATTACGTTGTAACAATTCATGGGCTTTAGGGGACTTTAATGTAGGGATATCTCATACCTAGGATAATTGTGCTTTTATTAACGTGCCTACGATGGATGGAGTCGGGGACATTAAGTAGTCTATATATATAATAAAATTGTAACTAAGCCGACTCTGTACATTAAATATTTTTTGGAAAATCTTATTGAAATAGACATTACTATCGATACAGAGGCCGATTTATAGTTTTTAGTATTTTTGTCTATCTGTCTGTTACCGCATCACGAAAAAACCATTGAAGGGATTTTGATGAAATTTTATATGATGATAGCTGGTTATCCGGGTCAACATATAGGATATTTTTTTACCGCGGGAATATATCTCATTTCTGAGAAAAAATACAAAAACTGCAAAGTAAGAGTATACTAATATGTAAAACCTAAGAATTTAGTTTTTCGTCATCTGAACGCGGGCGGAGCCGCGGGCAATACTAGTTAAATATAAAAGTAAAACAATTAATTCGTATTATTTATACAACTTAAGACAATTTTTAATTTCTTGCGTTTTATGCCATTAATTACTTTTATTTATTATATTGCCTCGGTGATGTAGAGGTAAGCGTGTACGGCTGCACATTCGAAGGTCCTGGGTTCAAGTACCGGGTCAGGCAAAGTTTAGTTATTGAGTCTTTCTGTTAAGGAAGTCTTTTCTTGTCTCGGAGAGCAGGTAAAGCGTAAAGTTCGGTCCTGCGCCTTAACTCTCACTGGTCGTGTCGAAGTATCGTCCCATCGGACATTGAGAGTGGTAGGAATAGAGTGCACTTGTGTCTACGCGTACGTAAAAATGGATTTTCCCAGACTCCCTAACTAAATATAGCAAAACATTTGAATATGATCTAGGAGGGTGGCAAGTCACTCTACATAAGTTGACTGAGTAGAATAAAGTATGTAGTATTTAAAAAAAATAACGCCTGATAAAAAGGAGTAGCAAACAATATATCTGGTTGGTTACGGTTGTACGAGTAGCTTTTTTCTTAAATAGACTTCTTAAATAGACTTCTTATATAGTGTTCTAGTTATGCTATAAGTTTCTTACGACATGTTTTGCTCAGTTGCTGTGCCACCGGTCGCGGGTTCGACGCCCGCTGGGGGCATTCATATGTGCGATGAGTACGAATGTTTTTACTCCAGTCAAGGGTTTATATTTATAATATGTATGTATTTAAAGTTATATATGTGTAGTGTATCAACTATCTGGTATCTATAACACAAGCCTCGTAGCTTATCATGGAACTAGATGGTGCTATGTGTTAATGTCCCAACATATTTATATGTATTTATTACTAGATAAAGTAAAAAAATAATATACCAACAATTTGAATTTCTCTTTTGTAGAATAACATCTTACCAAGCCTTCTAGATTTGTTGTGTAGTGTTGAGAAAATGACATATCCAGTAACGTAAGATGTTAGATCAGTGACCTATTCGTTTATTATGATTTTAACTTGCGGCCCATTGAATTCACAGGACAAAAGATTTGCTCTCGACAAAATATTATGTTAAGAACAATGTTTCTTATAAATACTTTGATTCACTTTAAATTAATTATATTTTATAATGAATTTCCTATATCGTTGCGTCAAATTGTTTTGTTTTAGTTAGAATCTTATAATATTGAACTAGTGACTTACCTTTGCTTCGCTCGTGTGGTTCCTTAGCGGAATCTTAATTCTTTTTCTAAAATAAAAGTAGCCTAAGTTACTCTTTATAACATCAGCTATGTGTCAGTGAAAGTCGCGTCAAAATCAGCCCAGCCGTTTCGGAGATAAGCCTGAACAACCAGACAGGCAAAATTTTTAAAAATTGTGTTTTCTTTTAAGTATCTTCTTTTAATTTTTATGTATTTAGTAAAAAGTTGTTATTTTGACTTTACAAACACACACTTCATTTTATTTATCTGTATTTATATTATCAATTTTAATTAAATTATTTACAGTACTAATCTGAAAATACATTCCTAAAAGTAAATAAAATATATCTTATCTTATCGTCTCTATCAAATACGCAAGAGTAAGCTTGATTTATGCCAAAATAATCAGTCCAATTCAAGAATGAAGCAGCTGATATCCTTGCTACTTGTCATATAATTAGAACAGTTACTATTAAATTTTAATTTCATTGCAATTTTTGTACATTGGAATTATCTTTATATTAGAAAATATATTATAAAAAAAAAAAACCGACTGCATAAAAGCTAACTAAAAAGATGAAAACAAGTTCACGAAGACATATAGTATTATGTAGTCGGTGACATACACGTTTTATCCTTGCCGCGAGATGTACATACTCGTATGTCTCCGACTGCATCTTTATATATATAATTCTTCTGTGAGTGTGTATGTCACTGAACTTCTCTCAAACGACTGGACCGATTTTGATGAAATTTTTTGTGTGTGTTCAAGGGGATCTGGGAATGGTTTAGATTCACAATTTTGTCCAAAAAGTTTGAAATTTTCAAATTAAAGACGTGTAGACAGGACAACGTCTGTCGGGTCCGCTAGTAATATTATATTCCTTAGTGAACTTGTTTTCATGTTTTTATTTAGCTTTTATGCAGTCGGGTTTTTTATTTTTATAATTTTTTTTATTTGCAGCTTTTTAAGTAATTTTAAGTAGGAAAATTAGCGAAAATGATTGTTAGCTAACTTTAAATCATTATATAACCTAAACTGTATATTTAAAATGAATAATACAGGGATGTTTTACCTTTTTGGAATCCTTGTTATGAGCCCTTTAATTTAATTCCCATATTGCAGAACAAAAAGATTAAAAAAAGTTTCACGTTAGACAATGAAATCTAGCAGCCCCCATATTTAATTTTTTTCCATGTCACCTATCTAAAACACTTAAACTAATGAGACAAATCTATCGATACCTTAATTAAAGAAATCCATTGAGTGGTTTGGAAGATACGAGGGAATAAATAATATTACAAACAAACATACAAAGATAGGCCCGAAAAAACATAACCCTTTCCTTGCAGTCGGGTAAAAAGATTTGTTCTAGCTTGATGAGTATGAGTATCAAGCGAAACTACTGGGTCTAAAAAGCTAAAGTAAAACCGGATTTTTCTATAATAGCTTCTCATCTATAAAGGTTTTTTTTCAATTCAATCTCTGAAGCCGTTTAAATGCAGAAAAGTTTATAATGAAATCAGTATTTATCTGATTAAATTTACTTAAAACAAGTATTTCGGCATACTTAAATGTTCAATCTCTTAGAGAACATAAAAAAATGGTATCAGAAATCATATTTTCCTTAAAAATTATCAAATTAAAAAAATTACAAGAGCGAGTCTGACTTGGTTTCCGTACAATAGCATATTTTATTTGAGGTGCAGTTAGTGTCAAATGGTTGCTAGTTATATACAGATGGACATGACAAAATAAAATTCCATGTCCTTGCTTTCGGTATGAAACTCTAAATTCACCGGGCCAGGCTAAACTATCACAGGTTATCTATACTAATATTATAAAGAGGTAAAGTTTGTGAGTTTGTGAGCTTAGGGGGTAATCTAGATTTAGATGAAATTTGGAAAGATGAGAGTTTCAGACCCTGGGAAGGACATAGGATACTTTTTATCTCAGAAATCATCCCTTAAGGGGATGAAAATGGGAATGAAAGTTTGAACGGCTAATCGAGCTAGGGACGAACCCGAGCGAAGCGAGGGTGAGCCGCTAGTTAGTAGTATATATCCGTAGGATTTCAGGATAAGTTATTTTCATTCGCATTTTTTGCTCAATATTCGAGATACACGTCATTTTTTATTTTTTAAGCAATTAACAATATATTCTGTATTTCATTGCGGATAACTTTAAGAAAAAACAAAGTAAATCTATATTAAAAATATACAAAAATGTAATAAACGAAATGAACTTTAAGAATCCCAATTTTACTATTTATTCAAAAAAAAATTTATACGAGTCGGTCTCGTCCTGTAAACGTTATAAATCCATAATTTACTGTCAACTACGTAGCAACTAAATATATCGATAAACAACAAAACCTAACCTAATCTTGTACAGAGATAGTTTAAAATTAGATATTTATTTCCCCATTTTTAAGTTTTTAGACCGACTTCAAAAAGGAGGTCACTCAATATTATGTACTACTAGCGACTCACCCTCGTTTCGCGTCGGGTTTGTTCCTAGACATAAACAATTTATCCCATGGGTACTGTACATTTTTCCGGAATGATATATAAGCCTATATATAGCCTTCCTCAATAAACGGGCTATCTAATGCAAAAAGAATTTTTCAAATCAGATTAGTAGTTTCTGAGATTACCACACGATTACAAACAAACAAACAAACTCTGCCTCTTTATACTATTAAGTATAAATGTAGTATTTATTTACTCAATTGTAGTTTTTGTATTATAACTCAATAAAAATATGTTTTTCTTTAATATATAATTCAATAAAATATAATTTCGCCAATTGGGTTGTGAATCGATTTTTTAACGAATAAGGTCAAGGGTGATCTTATATAAATTTCATGAATAAAAGCCGCACAGGGGTAGTAACTTTCAAATGATGTTGAACTCGGTGTATGTACCTTTATAAGTCAACAAGTAATTAGTACGATACTGAGTTACAAGGTTATTCTTTGCAGTTGTCGATGCCTGATACATTGCCTGATGAAATAAAAGCTAAGCGTTAATTATATTCTTTTTACTACGAATTATTATTATACATATATTATATATACAAGCGACTCACCCTCGCCCCGCTCGGATTCATCCCTAGGTACGTATTAACGCTTAGTATAGATTTCTCAGAGATGAGATATTTTCCCGCAGTAAAAAGTATCCTACATGTTGACACGGATAACCAGCTATTATCATACCTTTCATCCAAATCAATTCAGTGGTTTTCTCGTGATGCGTTTCCAGATAGACAAAGAGAAAAACTGTCTAAAATCTATAGATTAGGTCTCTGAATCGATAATAATGACTATTTCAATAAGATTTAAAAAAAATATTTAATGTAGAGATTCGTCTTAGAATTTTATTATATGTTTAGATATAAGAACTGTGCAAATGCAAATAAATATTTCCTAACAACAAATTATAATAAATTCAACAAGTACCCACCATTCTCTATCATATAAAGTGGAACTATAAGGCAAGGAGCAAACGATAATAAATAAATTTTTCAAGTCATCATTTGTTAGAAGTGGAGCTTTTTGGCTTGTAATACAAAAATCTCTCAAAATAAAATAGATTATCCCAACAGGGAGTTATGTTGAACAAATATACGTAATCCTATTTACTTAGGGTCCTAATTCAACGGACTTGAGGCGGATTTTCCGAAATCACTGGAAGCCGTTCATCCACTTTAAAGTTATCATCTTTTAATATTAAACCTTATTACACAATAATAAAGTCTATTTTTCATTCTCATATATAAAAATGTTGTGATGAAACAAATACAAATTGCGATATGAAATTCTATTTAGAGAGGCATAAAGTTGATTTTACATTGTTGCTTCGAACATTGTATTTAATGGGTAGAAATTTGAGAAGAGTATCTGATTGAAAGATAGGCTTTGTTGATAATTTATTTGTGAGGAATTAGAGTGGTATGTCATACTGTCTGTATAACCATCCGTGGGATAGGTTTGTTTTTGTTTTCCTAGATGCGAACCCGAGCGAAGCAAAAGTGAGTCGCTAGTTTTATTTATATAACCTTGTGTGTGTGTGTATATATATATATATATATATATATATATATATATATATATATTTATTACAAGGTTTTATTTAACTTATATGAATGTTTGTTCGGGTCAAATATTGAAACTGAATTTTAAAGCAATTATCCTCAACCGATTGAGCTCAAATTTGGCTTTTTAGCTTAGATGACAAAGCTAGCTAGATAAGTGACGTTTTTCCAAATCCAACATGGCGGACTCCCAACGATGGCGGACTATGTTTTTTTATGCACCCCCATCTCATGTCAAATCTCAAATCAAATGAAAGGGTTTGCTGAGAAGAATATGAATAAGTACCTAAAAAATAAAAATCTGGAGGTCTTGGGCTCGAGTCTCGGGTCGTTCAGTATAGTTATTACAGGTTTCTGTCAAGAAACTCTCCGTAAAACCCGGAGTTGGGAAATTAGAGGTTTTAAACTCAAGAGTTGTGAGTGTGAAAGTAATAGAGTGTGAGTGCATTTGTATTTGTGCATCTAGTCACAGTGATATTGGTGATCGTGAATGAATTTGGTATGGACGACACTATTTTTCCATATTAAGGGAAATGATAATGATTTATTGTCCTCTCATTTTTGAAGTAGGTTAAAATACCATAGGTATATAAGATATATGTACACATCTATATCCAAAAAGAAGCGTAAATGAAGGACACACAAACAAACAAACATATTATGAAATTTATTTAATCATAATAATTGTAATAAACAGCAAAGAGAGTCGTAGGAAACAACTAAATTGTTCATTTTAAATAAGATTTTAAGCCCCGCTGGAAATATAAAACGCTTGAGATTATCGTAGTTCTTACACGTCGCGTTTATCCGTAAACATTTCTATAAAGAAAACGATATCCTCTGAAGCGGTAATGTGTGGGTGGTATTTTTAAATCTTGTTCAAATTTTAAAATGAAACAAAGTGTGATTCTTATCTTTTAATGCTTTTATTTATTTAAACTAGCCACTATCTCTGGCTTTGCCTAAGTGATATATATATATATAATTATACATTTTCTAACAAACATACATACGTACATATATACATAAAATTACATTATTAATTGGTTATACCTGTTATATTGAAAGTAAATTCTGGTAAAACACGCTCTCCACCTAAATATTTAATGCAAGATGATGATATGTTAGGGAGAATCACATATGTGGCGTACAAAAATATAAAATACTAGTGTTTTCCCTCGGCTACGCCTATATGTTACTCTGATGTATAAGGTATATTACTGTAAATTTTCATCAAAATCCGTTCAGTAGTTTTTGCGGGAACGAATAACAAACAGTCATACATACATCCATACATCTATCCATCCATCACAATGAATCATCATCAGAACAATCACGAAAATATTTTTTTTATTTACAACTAGCATTACCCGCGGCTCCGCCTGCGTTCAGATGATCAAAAACCAAACTCTTAGGTTTTATATATCAGTATACTCTTACATTGCAGTTTTTGTTTTTTTTCTCAGAAATGAAACATTTTCCGGCGGTAAAAAGTATCCTATGTGTTGATCCGCATAACCAGCTATCACCATACCAAATTTCATCAAAATCCCTCCAGTGGTTTTTCTATGATGCGGTAACAGACAGACAGACAAAAATTCTAAAAACGATAGATTCGGCCTCTGTATCGATAATAATGTTTATTTCAATAAGATTTTCCAAAAAATTTCTAATGTACAGATTCGGCTTAGTTACAATTTTATTATATGTATAGATTAATGGTCAATGTCGTAGCGTAATTTAATCTCATTGACGCGGTTCACAGCGCAGGGTTGGTGGTTCGATTTTTGCAACATATTGTAAGTTTTGCGTGATTATGACCATATATGTATATGTTAAAATACTTATCACATATGTTTTGACTATAAAGAGAAAAATGAAGTATGTCGCTTGTATTATTTGTATAATAATTAAAATATTTAGGAAAAAAGTAGTCTATGTTTAAGCAACTCATTCCTGTTGTAACTTATAACATCTATCCATTATTCTTATGAGTTACAAAACAGAAATTTCGGCCATGGAAATATAATAAATTAAAGTGATATTCGTAAGACCGTACGTAATATGCTACGTACAAAGTCATTTATTTGTCAGATGTTAAGTAATATTGATAAAAAAAAACAAATACAAATTAAAAGAAAAAATAAATAAATACTTGAAAAAATATTATCACTTGTTCACTTATTTTAATTTTTTTTACCAAAAAGATACATCAGGAATCAGGAATTATTTTAATTTTAACTCTCGAGCCTTAAATGCTAATATTTTGAAGTCGAACGAAATCAACGGATACAAGTAAGAGAGATCTATCTCTCTTTAAAATATATGCACTTACATATTTATGACATTTAAAAATCCATACTTTAATATTATAAATAAGAAAGTGTGTTTGTTTGTTTGTCATTTTTCACGTTGAAACAGAGTGACGGATTGACGTGATTTTTTTTGCGGAGATAGTTGAAGGGCTGTAGAGTGACATAAGCTTTTTACCGCGGGAGATTATCTCATTCCCACGGGAAAAAAACGTTATAATACAATCCACAACAACTCATCATACCTATGTATATGTGTCTCTATTCCAAACTAAGTGTTAAAACGTACCTAGGGACGAATACGAGCGAAGCGAGGGTGAGTCGCTAGTATACTATATTTTTCTAAAAATACGTTGGAGTAAATAAGAGAGTTGTAAATTTCTTCATTTCTCTGCACTACAATAGATATTAACGTTTAGATATTATATAAAAAAGTCACTATTTTATCGTATGCTGCGAGAATATTCCACGGACCCACATTTCTACCATTACAGAGATTAAAGCGGAAAAACAAGGATCTTGAAATTTTATGCACCACTAAATATATGGTTTTGCTTCCGATTCGTTTTAATTAATTTTAAAAACATACAAAATGTAATTACGAATTTGCTTTTTCGGACTAATTAGGGAAACTCTACATGTTTATTTATTAATTAAAAAAAAGGATAACGAAGGATTTTGTTGTAATATATTCTGTTATTTTAAGATGAAATCTAAATTTTTTAAAGTTTTCAGGGCATCTACCTATTATTATTAAAAATATAATAAATAAAATCGCAAAAGCAAAAATATAAATAAAAAAATGAACTCTTACGTAACCATAAAACAGAAAATTCTCTCAAAGTTCAGCATCTTCAAGTACAACGTCGTAACGTTATTTTAATTGAAACGTAAAGTTTGTTGCATTTCGATTTTTCAATTTCCCAGCACGGCATTTTTGAAATAACTTTTTTCTACTTAAGCTTGTTATCCACCGAAGCTTGAACTTAACATATGGCACTACAGTACTCCCGCATTCGAGATCCAATGAAATTAAAACTTGTGCTTCAATTATTCTTTATAATTTTTCTGCATAACTCAGTTATTCGTTAGAGAGACGATGATTAAACATATTTTGTATCTTAAATAAAATAAAAAATATATATTCATAATGCCTTTCTTTTGAGATATTTATTGTGGTGGCAAGCTTTTCTTATATCTTGGTTTTAGGATAACATTTATATATTTTATAATGTAATTATTTATTGTACTGTATGTTTCCATTGAAATGCAAATAAATAAACCTTTAGGCTTCTTATTTACCTGCTAACTTAACGTGCACATCTATCGAGTATATACTTCGAATGACATAAAAATGCACAATAATATGATTTTCAATATTGATATCATCGTTTTATTATATATTATGTGGAAGTTTGTATGTGTGTATGTTTGTTAGTCCAGTACGTTTGAACTACTGAACGGATCTGGATGAAGTACACGGATAGATTATGAACTAGAGTAGAGATGTACCCGAGCAAAGTTAGGGCTAGTCGAATGTATAATATATATTTTTCAGTGGTCTCTAGGCCTTAATGAAGAAGTTAGTCTCAACGGAGTGCAGGTGCTCGAAATATTTATATCTCGTTTTTCGTCGCAAGTTTTGTTCCGGAAGCCGCTGGGAAATTTACTATTGCTCTCATTTTAGCATCTAGCTTTACTATAAACCATATTTTATGTTTTTTATGTATACTTTACTGGTTCGTGCTAATTTATTAAAAACGTGGTTTTTCACTATTTTCAGTGGAGTGATGTTTTAATCATACTTACTTTTAGTAAATATATAATTTTTAATTTGTTTCTTTAATTAGTACCTCGTCTTGATTCTTATGGGTTCGATTACCGCGTTATATCTATTTTATTGATTTGTGTAACCAAATATTTTAGAAAAAACACATTAAGTAAAATGTTAAATAAAGCGTTTGAATTGATGGGTGTTAAATATTTTAGTTTTAGTTTTTTTATTACAGCTATTTAATTTTTTTCGTCTAGAATTTTTTTTGTTGGTAATTCATTTTTAAGCTTTGCAAGTCATATCAAGCATTGTGTCAAATTTATCTTGTGGCTGTTGCTAAGGTTAGCCAACAATAGGTCAGAATCGGAACAGTGTATAGGAGCGAAACTCTGTATATTATATTGATCAGTATTACTCCAGTGATTGTGGAGTGCACCTTCATATTTTCTTATTAGTCTCATATGACGGCAATCTTATATGACCGGAAAAGGTAGGATGTCTCAACTTTATAAGCTTTCTTAGATACGAGTCTGTAATACTGTCGTGATGATTCAAATACTAATGCGTGCAGAAATCATCGATCAAAAAATAAACAATCAGCGACATAAAATGTACTCACCCCCGCTCCGCCCGCGTTCAGATGACCAAAAACCAAACTCTTAGGTTTTACATATTAGTACTCTTACATTGCAGTTTTTGTATTTTTTCTCAGAAATGAAACATTTTCCCGCGGTAAAAAGTATCCTATACGTTGACCCGGATAACCAGCTATCACAATACTAAGTTGAATCAAAATCCCTCCAGTGGTTTTTCTATCTGACAGACGAAAATTCTAAAAACAATAGATTCGGCCTCTGTATCGATAATAATGTCTATTTCAATAACATTTTCTAAAAAATATTTATTGTACAGATTCGGCTTAGTTACAATTTTATTATATGTATAGATTATTATACTTAAATAATTCTTTAACATATCAGCTTCTATTCTCATCACTATATTAAATACGAGTACCTCGAGGATTGATAAAGCCTTAGTACATAAATTGTAGTAATAGGCTACGAAACATGTTTTTCAGAAGCCCCCGGGACACCGAGGTACCGGTAACGACGTTACCATTCTTTCTTGTCAGTTACTCGGAAAATTTTCTCACTCTTGACATCTATTTCAATATTATTTTGTAACAAAATAGCAAAGTACAAATAAAAAATGAGATATTAAATATGAGAAGAATTTTCAATAGTTAATTTTTATTCCTATAGAATTAAGTTTTGTTTATTTAATAAACTAGTGACTCACTCTCGTTTCTTTTCGGGTTCGTCCCTGGACAAAAACAAATCTATCCCTATATTTTTCTGGGATAAAAAGTAACCTATGTCCTATTCCAGATTATAATCTATCTTTGTACCAAATTTCATCCAGATCCGTTCTGATGTTCTGGCGTGATTGAGTAACAAACATCCAAACATCCACCCTCACAAACTTTCACATTTATAATAATAGTATGGATTTTAGATTATCATTATAATTATGAATATATCGTGATGAAAGTTAGTAATCAAAATAGAAAGACTGAAAACTAATGAGTGTAGTTCAAACCCTAATTTAACAAATTGATTTAATCTATACAGTAAAGTTTATGAGTATGAATGTAAAAGATAATCTCTAATAATCTAAGAAATCTTGTTACGATATACTTTTTATACGTGGCTTTTGTGGTATTCAAGGAGACATGAGCTGTAATTGAAGCTTTAAGCACAAGTAAATTTAAAAGAAGCTTAGAGAAAGCACATAAGCTCAGAGTGGAGAGTCTAACTGCTGTCCTTAAATTCACTCGCTATTTATCCGCCTAACAAGCCAATGTAAATAAAAATAATAGAATTGCATTATTGAGTAAATAAACTATGTGTGAGTCTATCGTTCCTCTTTAATGCTAAAAAACAGCTTATAACAAAATTAGTGACCTTCGCCTCACTCGGGTGAGTACTTAGATGCCTTTTGCAACTTGATACAAAACATCGACTTTTGTCATACTTTATCGAATACTTTAATAGCTACGATAATTTGTATGTACGTGTTTTTGTTACGGTATTGGTTCTCTTCTGCTTCGCGCTGAAATGATTGGGCGGTTATAGATTAATTTATTACAAAGATTACGACCTAGAACTATGAACTAGAATAACACATAGGCTATTGTTATAGCTATATATATATTCGCTAGTATAACATAAACGTATCTACAATTTGTATTTATTAAGGGTGTGATAAATTTTTAAATGCCTTATAATGCATGCTTATATAACAGCTTTGCTAAAACATTGAAAATAAAGATAAATATATTGATGATGATGTTCTCCTGACCGATTCCGGCCACGGTGGCCAATCTCATTGAGACTAGCCAACTGCGCAGGAGATATTATAGTGCACAAGTGTGCGCGCAGACACAAGTGCACTCTCTGTTCCTGTCACTCTCATACTCCGGTGGGACGACTGCTCGACACGGCCAGTGAGAGTTAAGGCGCAGGACCGACGGCTTTACGTGCTCTCCGAGGCACGGGGGTGAAACACCGCCAACTTCCCAACTCCGGGCTGTTACTGAGGCTTAATATACAGAAAGACTCAATAACTAAACTTGGCCCGACCCGGGACTCGAACCCAGGACCTCCGGGTGTGCAGCCGTACATGCTAGCCACTACACCACCGAGGCAGTTAAATATATTATAAAACTATATTTAATTTAATTTATGTAATATAATTTGCTAGATATAATTTATTTATATTATAAGTTAATTTATTTCATTCTAATTATCTAGTTACTCATTAAATTAATTATAATGTTACATAAAAATATTCAACTAATCAAATCAAATAATTGTTAAACAAATTTTTAAATACTTTATAATGCATGCAATAGCTTTGTTAAAAAAATTAATATAGTATATAAATATATAAAACTAAATAAAATTTAACTTATGTAATATGCATTGCCCGCGGCTCTACCCGCGTTCAGATGACCAATAACCAAATTTTTAGGTTTTACATATTAGTATACTCTTACAATGCAGGTTTTGTATTTTTTCTCAGAAATGATATATTTTCCCACGGTAAAAAGTATCCTATATGTTGACCTGGATAACCAGCTATCATCATACCAAATTTCATCAAAATCTGTCGAGTGGTTTTCTCGTGATGCGATAACAGACAGACAGACAGACAAAAATTCTAAAAACTATAGATTCGGACTCTGTATCGAGAATAATGTCTATTTCAATTAGATTTTCCAAAAAAAATATTTAATGTACAGATTTGACTTAGTTACAATTTTATTATATGTTTAGATAGAGACGTGGAAGCATGAAAAATGTACAGAAAAATTAGATTCCTTCCAGCTACCTACAATATTCTTGTATGAGTAGCTAAATGGAAGGTGACGCTGAGACGGTAACGATGTTGGCATTTTTGCATTACGTCGTCAATTATAGGAAAATATGCTTTAATATTTTCAGTTCGTGGAAGCAGAGACGTGACATTTATTATGATAAATGGCACTTGGATGTTTTTTTAATGTACATGGTTTGTAAAATTCAATAGTCTTCTTTAGTGTAAATATATTTAGTGAATAGACGTATCGTTGCTTTTGTGTTTATTTGTTTAAAGTACCAATACTTGTTGTATTTTACAGAAGAGGTTTTTTACTCTTTTTTAAACAAAGCTAGATATAAATCTATAATATAAAAAAATCGTTGAATGTGTTGGTAAGCGCAAATCTCGAGAGCAGCTAAACCGATTTCGCTAATTCTTTTTTTTAGTATATTTCTTGAAGTACGAGGATGGTTCTTACGGAGAGAAAACGTTAGTATCGTATAAATATTAATGTCAATATTTGTCAATATTATTAACAAAAAAAAAAAAATATGGCTAACGCTCGCTAATAACTTTGATCTATTTAAAATCTATCTAAAAACTTTATATCTATTTAAAACGTGCGTTTTTTAAGGCTTGTTTACAACTAAAATGTATATTTTATACTAATAGAATTGATATTTAAAAGCCATTTGGTACATACATGACATCTAGTCTAGTCCATTTGCCTATATAAATTTTAATATCTTTATTTGTATATGTTAGTATAATTAAATACTAAAGTAGTTGAAAGCGCAAAATTAAAATATCTGTATTTGTTTTACGAATAAACTTTTCAGAAAGTAAAACTTTTATAAGCCATATTCGAATACGAGCCTTAATTCATAATATCAAAAAGCAGTTTTGATGTGCCATCGTAACAGCGTTTAGCTGAAATTTAGTATGGACTTTTCATACTAGATGGAAGACTAATAATTAATTAATTAATGATGAGTTGAATATATAAATATATATCGGTGGTAGGACTCTGTTAAGACTGAGGAGTCCGACTGGATGGGTACCACCCCCTTATCTATTTCTCCCACCAAGCCACAATGATTACATTGTTGTGTTCCGGTTTGAAGGATAAGGTAGCCAGCGCAATTACAGACAAGAGGCATATCATCTTAGTCCTCACAGTGACAACGCACCTGCGGTTCTGTATTTTTGTAACATAAAACCTAAGTGCATGAACCGTAGGTGTTATGGGCGACAGGCACCGCTTTCCATCAGGTGGACTTTCGGCTCGTTTGTCATTGAAAAAAGAAAAACGGTGGTAATTGTAGTTATTGCATCTAACAACCTCAGCTAAACAACCTCTATACGACGGCCTATTTCGCAAGAAATTGGACCTTAAATATTAGGCATAAGAAAGAAATTGTGGACGACAGGAATGGGCGACAGGTACCACTTTCAAAAGTTGTATGAAAAAGCGCTTTTAGTTTCTTCTGAATTATCAGTTCAGCCTTTCTTAAGTAAGTCGTTTACCAACGAATAGCATTTCTCAAAGCATTAAAATTGTTTTTTATGATTTTTTTTATAACACTATAAATTACATTAATTCCCATAACATTGCAATATCTGGTATTAACATATTATTATTGTATTTCGTATAAACTTTTTAGGACAAAAACTTTTTATATTTTTTAATGTAACGATAAAGCTTTTTAAAAGTTTCTGGGTGCCTTAGTGCTTCTATGTATCTATCTATATGTTTGTATTTTTTAAAGACTGGCTGACTGTAGGGTACCTGATTAGTTCATACTAACCGTCTGTATATTTTCGTACTAGACAAAAACCCTTGATTATGTGATGTTGTACCTCACTTGTGTAAAACCATTTGGGCCGTCACCTCCCCCGGTAATGGAAATATCAAAGAGACGCTAAAAGCGTGTCATCGGTTAGTATCTAAATTTTAGTTACCGCGAACATTTTAAATGTTCTTTCGTTGAAAATATGAAATAGTTAGTTTATTAATCATTATTAGGCACGACGTATATAAAAAATATTCTATTTATTCTCTCTGATATATACTACAGTAGATTAATATACCTGGACGACCGTACTTCTGCATTTTTTTAAACAGGTATAAAAATTTAGTTTTATCAGAAAATACACTTTTAGATGAACTTAAAAAGCAAAACCTATTTTTAAAATTGACATATTCAAGAGTCATCGTTATATTTCAGCAAATTTACACAAAACCTTAATGAATTATACACCTAAGCCTTCTTCATAAATCATTCCGTCTATTAGTGAATACTGTATTAAAATCCGTTTCGTAGTTCTTGAGTTTATCGCGTTCCGATTGACAGACAGATACACGCGACTTTGTTTTATATTAAATAGAATTTTGAGAAATGGTTTTCAATCCACAGACATACCTAAAATTATTAAATTCCTAATATTGCCCATTAAGTAACCTAATTTTTGTAGTTGATCAAAATGACAGGGATTGATATGGTATTGCAAAGTGCAAGTATGTATGGAAAAATAGCTTATCGAGATAATAGCTATTAACATATACAACTAAGCGAAACGAGGGCGGAACATTAGTCTAATCTATACAAATATTATGAAGAGACAGAGTCTGTTCATTTGAACGCGCTAATCTCAGGAACTAGTAATTCGATTTGAAAAAATCTTTTTGCATTAGATAGCGCTTTTATTGAGGAAGGCTATAGGCTATATTATACGAGTATCATTATGCTACTACTCAAGTGAGCGGAGCAGTAATTATAAATGTCATCAAATCACACACTTCCATACATTATTTTAAAACTATTTAATATATAATATATATACAAAGGGACGAATGAGTCTTTATGTTTATAAATATGAACTCATATTTTAATAACATTTCAAAGATTTTAATTAAGTAAAGTAAATCATAAAAGTCAACATCGTAAAAAATCTTTCATATTTCATGCAATAGCCATTTTTTGATGGAAATTTTACGTGAATAAAATGTACGTGTAGCTACTGTTTATTTTGGTAAGTATAGAATTTTCTTTTTTATGGACTTAAAAAAAAAGAAATCCTATCATAAGATCTTTTATTTACAGCTTAGTTTAACTAGGAGCTGAATAAGATTTGCATATATAATAACTTTGCATAT